>OZ012726.1:16037276-17292276 GCA_963942605.1 Poecilus cupreus
TTTTTAATAAATGTTATTTAAATCCTAACGTGTTTGGTATTGAATTAAATATCTCACGGAAGATATTTAAACTAAAGTGCCAAATAGTAGTAACATAAAAGCAAGAAACGAAGTGACGAGCTTGCTTCGCCATGCACTGACTTGAAAGCGAGGAACGAAGTGACGAGCTTTCTTCGTTAATGTACTGACATAGAAACGAGGAACATAGTGACGAGCTTGCTTCGCCCATGCACTGTTTTGACAGCGAGGAACGAAGGCACAAGCTTGCTTCGCCAATGTACTGACATGGAAGCGAGGAACGTAGTGACGAGCTTGCTTCGTCGATGCACTGACATGGAAGCGAGGAACGAAGTGACGAGCTTTCTTCGTCAATGTACTGACATCGAAGCGATGAACGTAGTGACGAGCTTGCTTCGTTAATTGTTTGGTATAAATTGGAAATTATTTAAGACTACCCAATTTATTTTTCTATATTTTCAGTTGTAATTTTCTTCAGTGACGCGGAGCCTAGGGGACAGACCTGCGAAGCAGGTCGGGCCGCTAGTCTCATATACTAAAAGGCTTATACACTTTCTATATATACTTTCATCTGCCTAGTAACCAAATTTGTGCGCAGCTCTAGAGCCTAGACGGTTTGACGGATTTCAGTTAAACCTTTACCGGAAGTTAGAGATTTTTTCAGAATAGCGAATTTTCATGAATTCACATTTTTAGTACACATGATGTGCGAGATATTAAATAAATAAGGCGGAAATGCGTTTACGGATCAGAGTGTGCGGGTTGCTATCAAAGTGGAGTTTGATGATTCTGGTTGTAACTTTACAAAAATTTACGTTCAATTTGTCATTTCTGACAGATCTGTTTCGAAATTCAAGTATAAATTACATATATTCTAGACAACTTAAAGAGGTTTTGTAAATTTATCTGTATTTAGAATTAATGAACAAACATGTGTACTATTTTGTAAGTATTTTAAAAGTCAATTAAAAAAATTAAAATTGTTGCTGTTACTTTTCACAAATTTTTGGGCAACTAGTTATTTTGACATTTCAGTCTGAAATTTTAAATACGAGGGTTGCCTTTTATATTTCGGGATTAGAGAAAACAAATGAATATTAATCATCAAAAATGGCTTTATTGCTTTTAAAAATATTCACTATGTAGATCAATACACTTTTGCAACGTGTGAACCAATTTTCGAAGCACTTTTTCCATTCCGATTGAGGTACCTCCAAAACATGCATTTTGAGCACATCGACCGCTTCATCAAGTGTCGAAAAACGTTGACCTCGCAATTTATTTTTAATATTCGGGAATAAAAAGAAGTCATTGGGTGCCAAGTATGGACTATACGGTGAATGACTCATCAAATCGACGTTTTGAGGGCTCAAAAATTTCCTTGTCTCAGCCGATGCGTGCGAGCTCGCATTGTCGTAGTGGAGAATGATCCGTTTTCAGCGGTTGGTTTTTCTTATTTTTCCGAAGACTTCTGGCAAACAAATGGTTGTGTACCATTCAGAATGGACCGTTCTACGGTACCCCAATGGTACGTTTGAGACAGGTCCAGTTTTTCCGAAAAAACAGGCGACCATTTGCTTCGAAGTGCTTCGTGCCCGAACGACTTTTGTTGGGTTTGGCTCGCCTTAGAAGACCCATACAGTCGACTACTGTTTACTTTCGGGCTCATACGCATAGATCCACGATTCGTCACCTGTCTCAATGGCAAATACATGTTTTGAAGCATCGCGATCGTATTTTTTGAGCATTTCTTGCGACCCATTGACACGAGCCTTTTTTTGAGTGATTGTCAAATTATGTGGGATCCAACATGAAAATTTTTTTTTTACAGCCAAATGTTTATGCAATATTGTATGTATGCTGGTCCCACTAATGTCCAAGGTTGCTTCAATCTCACGATAAGTTACATGACGATCTTGCAATATCAGTTCGCGCACAGAATCAATGTTTTTCGGAACAACAACCGATTTTGGACCACCTTCACGAAACTCGAGGTTGAGCGAACTACGGCCGCGATTGAATGCAGTAAATCATCAATAAACACTGGTCCCTGATGGTGCTTCATCGACAAAAATCGAAGTAAGTTCATCGATGTACTGTTGTTGACTAAATCCACGTCTAAAGTTGTAAAAAATAATCGCACGAAAATGTTCACGATTTAAATTCATTTTTTGGCCGACATGAATTTTTCAAATTACTGTTAACTACACAAAAAGTGTTCGTACGTCAAAACGTTCTGAGTACATATATTGTCAAAAATGCCAAACTTTACTATAGGAACGTCAGTTGCCAGATAGCAGCACTAGGATTGCCGAATCCCGAAATATAAAAGGCAACCCTCGTATAAATTACTTTAATTGTAGTTCAGTTAGACAAGTTTGGTAATTTATTTGTGTTTAGAATATATATGCAAACATTATTATTATTATGTAATTATTTTAAATTTGAATTTTTTTTCTCATATTTTTTCAAATTTAAAATTAATTTGACAGATGTCGTTGTTTGTCAACCTCAATTCTTTTAAGGAATTTAGGCGGTAAAATTCAAATGAATTAACTTCTTCTAACATAAAAAATTGAGAATTATTTTTCGCTTCATAGATGGTTTCTTTTTCTTCTCAAAAAATACAACAGATGTCTCTGCTCGACAACCTCGATGCTTCTAAGTATTTTAGGCGGTAAAATTTAAACAAGTTAATTACTTATCTGATATAAAAAGTTCGTTTTAAATATTTATAATCATTTTCAGATTTTTTTTATATCTAAATTCGTAGAATTGTCAAAAAGATATTTTAAACTATGATCAGTTATTTTTTATTTCTAATCAAGTGTCACAAAATTATTATACACGTTCGTTAATTGTTTTTTCTGAATGTTATTTAAATCCTGCCGTGTTTGGCATTAAATTGAAGGTCTCACTCATCAGATTTAAACTAAAGTGTCAAAAAATTATTTTGGACGATCGTAATTTGTTTTTATAAATGTTATTTAAAACCTAACGTGTTTGGTATTGAATTAAATGTCTCAATCATGATATTTAAACTCAAGTATCAAAAATTTATTTTGGACGATCGCTAATTGTTTTTATAAATGTTATTTAAATCCTACCGTGTTTGGATTCAAATTACAGGTCTCGGAGAAGAGGTTTGAACTCAAGTGTCAAAAAGTTGTTTTTGGTGATTGTCAATTGTTTTGTATAAATGTTATTTAAATCCTACCGTGTTTGGTATTGAATTAAAGGTCTTGCTCATGAGATTTAAACTCAAGTTTCAAAAAGTTATTTTGGATGAACGTCAATTGTTTTTATAAATGTTATTTAAATCCTACAGTGTTTGAAATCAAATTAAAGGTCTCGCAGAGGAGGTTTGAATTAAAGTGTCAAAAAGTTGTTTTGGACGATTGTCAATTGTTTTCTATAAAAATTATTTAAATCCAACCGTGTTTGGTATTCAATTGAAGGTCTCGCAGAGGAGATTTGAACTCAAGTGTCAACAAGTTGTTTTGGACGATTGTCAATTGTTTTCTATAAAAATTATTTAAATCCTACCGTGTTTGATATTGAATAAAAGGTCTCGCAGAGAAGATTTGAACTTAAGTGTCAAAAAGTTATTTTGGACGATTGTCAATTGTTTTTTATAAATATTATTTAAATCCTACCGTGTTTGGTATAAAATTAAAGGTCTCGCGAAGGAGATTTGAACTCAAGTGACAAAAAGTTGTTTTGGACGACCGTTAATTGTTTTGTATAAATGTTATTTAATTCCTACCGTGTTTGGTATCAAATTAAAAGTCTTATGAAGGACATTTCAACTCAAGTGTCAAAAAGTTATTTTGGTAAATCATCAATTGTTTTTTTTTTATAAATGTTATTAAATCCTAACGTGTTTGGAATTGAATTAAATATCTCACGGAGAACGGAGAAATGAAGTGACGAGCTTGCTCCGCCATGCACTGACTTAAAAGCGAGGAACGAAGTGACGAGCTTTCTTCGTTAATGTACTGACATAGAAACGAGGAACATAGTGACGAGCTTGCTTCGCCGATGCACTTTTTGAAAGCGAGGAACAAAGGCACAAGCTTGCTTCGCCAATGTACTGACATGGAAGCGAGGAACGGAGTGACGAGCTTGCTTCGTCGATGCACTGACATGGAAGCGAGGAACGAAGTGACGAGCTTTCTTCGTCAATGTACTGACATCGAAGCGAGGAAAGTAGTGACGAGCTTGCTTCGCCAATTGTTTGGTATAAATTGGAAATTATTTAAGACTACCTAATTTATTTTTCTATATTTTCAGTTGTAATATTCTTCAGTGACGCGGAGCCTAGGGGACAGACCTGCGAAGCAGGTCGGGCCGCTAGTCTTATATACTAAACAGCATAACGTATTTTCAATGTTTTCATCACTGGAAGTTGCTCATTTTTACAGCCTAGACGGAGTAATCGATTTACATGAAACGTTCACTGTTAAATACTTTATGTTTTCGTTTAGTGCCTTTTCGGAGCAGATTTTTTATTTTACCTCATTTTGTCCTTTAAAATGGCCAAAAAAAGGCGAAATTTTTCAAGTATCCAAGTAACTTGTGGAATTTTACTGTTTTACGATCACGTAATTTGAATAAATGAATGAAACTTGTCATTTTTGACAGTTCAGTTTGAAATTTAAAATATTAATTACATTAATTGTAGACAAGCTAGACAATTTTTGTAAATTTATTTGTGTTTAGAATAAATGAACAAATATATTTATAAATTTGTAAATTTTTAAAAAGTCAATTTAAAGAAAATGAAAATAATTTCAAATAAAAATTTTCGCTTTGATTGTACATGCCGTTTGAATAAGGTAAATGCATAACTACTTGTCATTTTTGACAGTTCAGTTTGAAATTTTAAATATAAATTGCATTAATTGCAGACATGCTAGAAAATTTTCGTAAATTTATTTATGTTTACAATAAATGCGCAAATATGTTAACTAATTTCTAAATTTATAAAAAAATCATTTAAAAAAACGTTTCTACAAAAGTTGAAGAATTCCGAAATGCCTAGAATTCACCGCCAGTTTAAGGATTTAATAAAGTCCAACAATTTCATTATATGTGGTTATTCTTCAGGCATAAGTCAATGATAGATGGTTGAGATTGTAAAAATTCTTTGTTGTAATCAATATTTAGAGTAATCAATGCATTGTTGTACAAGTTTTAAATGGTAAGTTATGTACACAGGGCACTGCCAATGCAATGTAAGTATTTCGAGTTTTAATACATTTTATTTTGTAGGTTAAACATTAATTATCTTATTCCATAGTCCAATGACAAGAATAGTTAGAAATAAGTAAGAAATGCGCAAAATAAAGTGAAACCAATCATATTTTGAAGACAGAGCGATCCCAATCTGACAAATTGTGTTGAAATGTGTGATATGTGCTCCATGCTATGTTTTTGTATACAAGTGTTATGAATTAAAGTATTTCGAAAATAACTTGTTACAAAAAGGTAAATTATTCAATCACCATATTCCACAGAAACATAATTGGTATATTAAAATGTGTATTACACTGATATTTTTTAACATGAAATAGCGAAAACTTTTATAGAAGAAATTTCAAGAATTAAAGGTAGTTGAAAAGGTTTTCATATTTTGACATATCAAATTTGATCTGCAACGTTCAGGTGCTTGGTGTATGATTTAATTTGTTAGTTGTCTTCATTTTAAAATATTTGTTGTACGTGTTATAATAATTACGGGACATGAAAATTAAATAAAATATGTGGATTATTTAGATTTTTCTAATGCGATCAATAGTAACAAATTTATACCAGTGGCACATGTGTGTATTTCCAGCAAGCGGCAGGTTGAACTGCTTCAAACGCTTGATTACAACAATGATATATATATATTTATTCTTTGTATCTACCTTACCACGGACTATTTTATATATATTTTGTGTAACTATTTTTGTAGACTATATAGTATGTTATAATTAAATAACATTCTCAAAACTAATAAAATATTTTAGAAAATAGTAATAAAAAATTTACGGCCGGTTCCAACGTTAGCATCGCATAATTCGGTATTGTTCGGTATACTTCTGAATACAGTAGTTATTCTAAAGAAAAATTTTACAAATTTAATGAAATTTTTAATATAATTTTAATTGCAGACCAGTTGGACATGTTTGACAAAGATCGGTATTATATGAACAAATATTAGTGAAAGTTGTATTTGATTTAAATTTGTTTTAAAATTCACTTATTTAGTCGCTAAAGAAAGGCCTCGAAGAGACGAGATTAATAATTATAACTGGAAGAATTATGCCATATTGTGTAGTGTGCCGTATATCGTACTAATCACCCTTTTCCTATTATATTATTTTAACTACTTAAGTTTTATGAAATTTTCAGAGATGGCGGAGCCCTAGCTGAGACACCCGCCGTAGGCGGGGGTCGACGCTAGTAATATACTATTATTCTTAATAATTTTATTCAAAGTTGAATCCCGCAAAATCAATATTGTTGAAGAATTAAAAAATTAAACAAAATGTAATGTTTGTTTAATTTTTCCAGGTAGGGTATTAAAAATTGTCATTGTTCCTATTTGAAACATATAGTTAAGTAATTAATAATGTTCGAAGGATTTTTGGTCAGAAAATTGTTTTTAGTTTATATTTTGACATTTATGTAAAATGGTTTAAAATAACAGAAAGTAAATTATTGTTTAACTAGCTTTGGATAATAAAAATAAAATTTTCTGGATAAATTTAGTGAATTATGAATGGATATTTAGTTACATTCCATATTCCCTCTGGTTTACTTTGCAAAAATTATTTTTCGTGTCGTAATTTTAAAAAATGTGGAGCGCCGCCAACTCTATTTGGACTTTCCGGGTTTCCGGGCTGTTTATTCGTGATGTTCAAGCGCGTTTTACAGAAAAACTATTGTTTCTATGAAAAAAACCCTTGAGTACCTTTTTTGTAGAGAATTTTCTGCTCTTTATTTTTAATATCTCGCGATTTTCTCGAATTCTTATTATTTCTTATGATATATAAAAAACAAAACAAAATATTTGCACCGTAAGTCGCGGTTTTTTCTTAAATCCGCGAACGAATTTCTGCAAACTTTTATTTATGTTAATGTGTAGACCTTGTACTATATTTGTGGAAAAAGTTTGTTTCGATTCAACTTATCTTAAACAAAATTCTAAGGAAAATGTACGAATATAACAGTACACATTTTTAAATAAATACCTTTATATTTACTCGCAAACTGCCAAAAACTAAATAACGTGTTCGTAGAATGGAGCAAAAGATTTAGGTTTAAGTTTACCCTTCGTCAGGAAAATAAATGGTTGATAGGATGTTCATTAATTACATATAATATATAATTATAACAGTTTCTTAATTATCTGTATATTTTAGAGTAGAAATTTACATTATTTCCTTAAATGTCTCCGTGGACACATAATGTATTATAAATCTTATAATTACATACTTGTAAAATTACTAAATCTTTCAGTTAGATTGGACAAAAATCAAAGATGGATCTGCAATATGCATAACGATAGGAAGAAAGGTAGACAGACAAATAAGGTAATAAGTTTAATTCATAATGTAGGTACCTATATTTAATCAACAACACAATATATAGATTTTCAATTGCAGATCACAAACTAATTAATAAATAAAGATGAATGAACAAACAAAGAATGAAAGAAAGAAAAATAGATACTACCTATTCATTGTTTTCCTACTAATTAATCTAATTAATTCATCATCATATTATCCTCTCAAATGTCGTATTAAATATTTATATTTGTCGCTAACGAAATATATCTATAGCTTCCACTAATAATTCTATTATTATTTTATTCACATCAATACTACTAATGGAAAGTACCAAAAAAATATCATACATTACAGTCGGTTTTGAACCCACCACACATACATTTTTAAATTTGGCGCCATATTAAAATTTTCAATGTCCGTTAATAAGTTACTTAAAAATAACACTAATTAATAATAGATATTTTATTACAAAATAACATGTTCCAAGATAATATTTCCTCTATTTATAAATAATAAATGTAGTTTGGTTATAGGTTATATGCACCGTGATTTGCTTGTCAAAATTGGCTGTAGAATAACTCGTATAAATAAAGCCTCTTTTTAAAATTTTAACGGTTAAAGTACTTCCAATCTTGTCATTACTTTGTGCTTCAAATTGGTGGTTGTGGTTTAGTTTCAAATGCATTTATTTCATATTATTTATCTATGGGAAAGCATGCCTGATATAATTGTAAACCGGATAAAATTGGTCAACCGGAAGAAACAGTTTACTTGAAGCAATTAACAGTATTTCATGAAAAACACGGTTTCTTATTTGTACTCAGAGATTAATACGTATAAAGTTGAGAACCGTCTACACCTTGTTTTTTAATCGTTTTTTAAAGACCCAGCATAGTACCAAGTCAAAATTGCTCGGGGGCCGATTCACTATGCTTATCCCGCTACCCCCTTTCCTTTTTCAACAATTTATGTTATTTTGAAAGTTGTAGAATATTTAATTTTACACCTGTTTTGATTACACTAATTTTTTTAATTTATTTAGATTTAGAGATAATAAAATATAAAGAAATTAGATTTCATAAATCTTGCAATCCATTTACACCATGGAAACACTAAAAAAATTTTTACGAAATGTGACACATGTCAGTGGGTTTATGAAGCTGTTTTCTTAGTGTCAAAAAATTAAATATACGAAATAAAATAAAAATTCTCAAATATAACTAGAAAATAAGAAGGTATGTTTCTGTATCATGAAATACTATTTTGTACCGTTTAAGAGTAGAATTGGGCGGGAGGACATCAATTTTTTTAAATGCTATTAAGCAGTGATTTTAAACATTTTTGTAATTACACGCAGTGCATTTTTTACCGCCTCACACGATTATAGTTTATAAAATATTCTTTATGTAACAAAACACATAAAAAAATAAATTGGCTGTATTTGTTGAACCACTGTTCACATAATACCACCTCTTTATTTAACTTACCAGGAAAACTGTAGGTGACCAAAACAACTTAAAAGAAGCTGAAACAAGCACTTTGTAACACTGAATAAATATATTAAATATTGTTAAAGTGACAAAATTAATAAATAAACAGTCTTAAAGACAGAAATATAATTTTATTGTGATGGAAAGATTACAATAAGTGAGACAAAAAAAAACGAAATACTGTAATAGAAAAATCAGGAGCGAAGTGAAAAGAAAATGTTTAAGAAAATAAAAGCTGCGACACATAAGGTGTCAACATCCGGAAAAAACATCTGCTGCGTGTGAGCGCTCCACTAACACGAAGAGGACAAGTCCTCGAAAAGCTCTGGTTATGTGAATTCAACTATCAATATTAAAAAGAAAAATGTACTTCAACAAAATTATAATAAAATATACAAAAAACTAAAATTATTATTTTCATTTTACTCTATCTTGGAAATGTCCACACAGACATCGAACACGACGTTCCACGAGGGAAAGTTGTCTTTTTTCAGTTCAATGCGCCAGTCATACCCTGCATCGTACACAAGGTCAGGTGTGTAGGTGCGCGAGTGTCCAGTGGCGGGGTCAGTGACCCGCACCGAGAAACGGAACATGTGCAGCTGTTCACCCGGCACCGGGATGTGCACGTGGAGGCCGAACTGTGAGTCAGATAGCGAGTACCCGCACACAGCGGTGCCGGCGGCACTAGTTAAGAGAAAATATAGCCATTCGGTATTCTGTTTCGCCCGCCACGTGGAGCCGGCCCTGTACGTGATGTCCTGGTGCTCAGAGCCGTAGTGCGCGGCCAATGTGCCTCGCGACACAACCGCTTCGCATATGTAACAGTAAATGCTCTGCTGGCAGAAGAAAAACTCGTGTTTGTAGCACTTGATAGAGTAGTCAGTGTACGTGCAGCCCTGGGTTCGAAACCCGCAGGCTCGCTTGGCGGGGGCGCAGCGCTCGCACCACCCACCCGGGCACGTCAACACTGCTCTGCATTTGCGGCAATTCCCCACCGCCCGCGCCAGCTGCTCGCCCGCGGCGCTCACCCTCCGCTTCAGAGTGACGGTGAACGTGGTGCCGTCAAACCCGCCCAGCACGCCGAGGAGGCAGTTGGTGTCCAAGGCTAGCGACGAGTCCTCCTGGATCGCCAGGCAGCCTTCCGGAGCCACTTGTCCTCTCTTTATAAATTGCGCGTCACCTCGTTTGATGTGGACGGTGTAGCTGTAGTCCGGGGCTTGGTTCGAACCGCCCTCCAAGCGCACCGCGTGGTAAATCTTCCCCGTGGCCACGCACACCTTGGTGTGCAGCAGGAACAGCAGCTGGAACGCCGAGATGACATAGTTGCGCAGACTGGCCGTGGCGTTGTCGTGGGTGAGGCTGCAGGGGTTGTCGAGCACGCGGTCCGGGTGCTCCCCGCGGCAGTGCGCCAACATGGCCGCGCGGGGGCCCACCCAGTCGCAGCAGGCGGAGCCGAGCACCGGACACACGTAGCGGCGGTGCTCGCACGCCGCCTCGTGCGCGATCTCTTCTGCCTCCGCTGCGAACGGCACCGTCTCGCGGCACCCGAGCTCGCAGTTCTTACATGGAAATTTTAGGAACTTCGCCACAGCCTGGTATTGCTTGTTTAGGGTGGCTGGGCGCTTGGGGGCGTAGCACTGGCCGCACACCCCCACCCCGTCGTGCTGCAGGTACACGGGGCTCCTCGAGAGGTACCCCTCGCAGCTGCCGCACTTCAGGTCTTCCAGGACGTCCGCTGGAATGTCCATTGCGTCCTAACAAAAACAGCAAATACGTGGTAAAATCTAGATTTTTATGTTTCATTGGTACGATTTTAATATACGTCGCCCGCCCTGAAGTTGGCTGGGAAATTTATTTGCTATTTACAGAAAAAGAAGAATTTAAGATAAATCATGCAAAACAACGAAAAAGGACTAGTTCCAATGATGTCCTACCCATGTCAACGCAACGTTTTGAAGCAGAAAAGGACTGACTAAAGCCTGTTTTACATTATATTTTTTTCGTCTATTTTCATACTTTTTTGTGTAGATTTGTATCCGAGTTTCATGCTAGAAGCATCTAGCCAAATTTAGACGAAAAAAGTATCATGTAAATCAGCAGATTTCTCGGATGGAAATAGAGTTCGGCTCCACTTTTCTATTCGATTTTCATACTAGATGCATTGTGCGCATATTGTGCATACATTTATTTGTTTTTGGTTGAGGTTAGTTTTGTTAGCTCGTTCGTCGTTCGTGTTTATTGTTTTGTATACAATTACTTTAAACAAAAATATAAATATGCCACAAAAAAATAGTGCTACGAACTGCAACCTATTTTGTATCAACTAAGTAGATGATTAAATTATTTGGTCAAACTGTAGATAAGGGGCCCCACCTCCGATTTGAATGAAACTTTGTGGAAAAATCACCCAAAAAATTAGAATTATGGGAAAAATAGTGGCAAGTGGGGGAAACCTTTGGATGACCTTGAATACGCGCCGCACACATATACACACGTACACGCACAGACACACACAGACAGATACATACACACACACACATATACACACACACATACACACACACATACACACACATACACACACACACTCTCACACACACACACACACACACACACACACACACACCCCCCGAATTGTATTATATAGCGCGCGCGTGTCTGTGTGTCTAGAATTATAGATGTTTCATTTTTACGAACAAATATTTTTAAACCATTGACTCATACAAATTTGTAGTTTTTGTTCTTAGCGACGGATTTCGTTTTATTTAGGAGAATTTTATTATCTGGGCTCAAATGGTCGTTAATGAATATTCTGTTAGATTCAGTGAAATTGATGTCGGTGGATTTCAAATCTTTTTTCATTTTTGCGCTAGCTACAAAATGATCTCTTTTGATTCTAGATATAAATCTGACAATAATATTTTTGGGTTTGGATGCGTCATGTTTAACTGGTGCAACTCGATGTATCGCGTCCACATCATTTTCAGTCACTGGGCAGTTTATTTTTGGCTAATAGCTGCTAATACATTTAGCAGGTTCTCATTGGGTTTATCCGGAATACCAGAAATCTCAATATTATTGAATCTGGATCGTTGTTCTAGATCTCGAATTTTTGTTTTCAGAATAGCGTTCTCCATTTTTAAATAATTAATTCCATTAATTTTATCAGTAGAAGAGTTTAATGTTTTTTGAAAGTCGTCAATTTTATTCCCATAGAATTCTACTGAAGCTCTTAAGTCGTTGATAGATTAAGGCCCGGTATTATAAACACTAGACAAATAGCCGGTTAGCCAATATGCTACTAAATTTAATATGCTACTTAATATTTGTATCGGTAATATAAACCAAAATTTTATTTGATTACCTATTTATTAGTTAATCGAATCTCCCCAGAAAAGTTACCAAATCATATTAAATTTAGCTGGTAAGTTAGAATCCCTATCAGAAGTTTACACATATTCCATGTAGATGGCGGCAATGAAATTTATTATTTACTAATTAAAACTTACATAAAATATGATGAAATCAACTGAATGGAACAATTTGAAATAAAATAATACAAATATTTATTAAATCCATTACATTATTGAATGATCAATGTGTGAGCATCCAAACAGGCGCCGGGTTACGTCAATGATTTTATAATAGATTAGTTAAAGAAAGTAGCATAACTAGTAATTAAGGGTGTTATATGTTTATAGGTATTACGTGTCGGGATCTGTTATTAAGTTACGTGCCGAGGTTCGGCAGTTGGTTTTGTGACGTTGAGTGGGACGCACGAATTTACAATAATAAACTCTTTTCTCAAAAACTTATCCTTTGTTTTATTTTTATACACCGAAGCTCACAGTTTCAGAAGTGGGATAGTGCTCATTGCTTCCACGAGTGTATAACGTGCAATATAGTGTGCTTATAAATTGTGTCAAGTTCAAGTAGTGCAATTATATTATGCCGCGAAGTCGTGATAAGAGGCGACGAGAACGCCAGTGTGACTCTAGTCCTGACGAAAGTCCAAAACGCTACCGGAGGAACGGAAATGAACGGTACCAAAGCGAACGATCGGTGGAAGGCCACACATCATCTAGCAGCTCTAGAAGCGCTCATAACGACCCTAGTAAAGAGGACACGGTAAGCCGACTTGAACGTCTGGTCGAAAAATTAGTTAACAACAAACAAAACGAGTCAGACGCTTCACACAACCACCAAGCGAGTACAAGGTATGTAGTAAAGAATGACTGTATACCCGAGTTTACTCCAGGTAAGCCTAACACAAGTATTAATAAATGGTTACATAAGATTGAACAATTAGCTCTAATTCACAATTGGGACGAATCATTAAAGACATATTATATGCAATCGCGTTTAAGTGGACTGGCTAGAAGCTGGTACGACAACTTACCATCTTATAACTACCGCTGGGACGAGTGGAAGTCTATGCTAAGTCGTGCATTTCCAGAAAGTAATGATTTTGCGACTTCACTTAGGAAATTGGTTGATCGCGTTAAATCACCCAACGAAACTATGCTACAATACTATTATTGTAAAATGGAACTCCTACAAACTTGTAAAATTACAGGTAAAGATGCAGTTTCATGTCTTATTGATGGTTTAGATAATCCTACGCACAAGACAGCAGCAAAAGCAGGGCGCTACGATGCACCCGAAACGCTCTACGAGTAGTTTCTGTCCACCATAAACGAGAAACCATGTACAGCAACGTCAACATACGACAGAAAACACGTAAACGCAAGGGGATATAATCCCAATGGGTCTGGTACCCCATTCAGAAAACCTCGCGATTCTCGCCCACTAACACAAAGAACGAAGTGTTATAATTGCGGTGGAGATGACCACATCTCAAACAAATGCCCCAAGCCTCGACTGGTATGCAAACGCTGCAACTGGTTGGGCCACGAAGAGAAAGATTGCAAACGAACATTACGTAAACGTACGTACTCTGTTCAATCTTCCGCGGATAAGTCATACCAGAAGAATTATTTCATTGATTGTCTAGTCAATTCCACCAAAGTCTGTGGATATATCGACACAGGAAGCGCAGCGGTATTAATAAACGAATCAACTGCATCCAAATTAAATCTTGTAGTAAGTACATGTAAAGTAGTAGTAAGTGGGTTTGCAGGTGGATCCGTTGCAGTCACTGGAGAATGTACAGTTCATTTAGAAGTTGATTTAGCTTATGCTGACGTAAAAGCATTAATTGTCTCTGATCGAGTTCAGAAAGTCGACATAATTATAGGACAACCTTTCATCAACCATCCCAACGTCGTGGTGACCATCAAAGATGGAATAGTACGAGTATTCAACAAGGAACTGGCCGACCTTCCACAGATAGAACATTTGCCGCCGAAACGTGTCACCATACGAGTGGCAGAGAGCTCTGTCATTCCTCCGCATCACCTTGCGCACATCACGGTTACAACCGACTGTGATCCGAAGGACACCGTCTACGTGGGCCTGCAGAATCGGATGTGGCCAGGTCATGCTCATTGCGTTCCCAGTTGCATATTTACGTCCTCCCCAGACGCCGTACTCCCGTTGCTAAATGCAAGTAACAACGAGTTGCTGCTGAAGCCCGGAGAAGTGCTGGCAAGAGGGGAGATATGCACTGAGAAAAGCCTACAAGCGGTCAATGTAAGTAATTTCTCAATTAATTATCATTCCTTTACAGAACAAGACGTTAACGTGGATAACGCGACACCAACTGACACCGTCAGAAAACTTTTAGATTTGATTACCGCGTATAGAGAATGTTTCTCGAATAATTTGTCCGAACTAGGTGCAACTAAATCCCTCGAAATGAACATTGAATTGAACTCCGATAAAACAGTAAACTATGCACCATATAGACTTTCTCATAGTGAACGCGAAACCGTACGGGGATTAGTAGACCAAATGTTAGCGAACGGTATAATACGCGAGTCGTCATCCCCTTTTTCAAGTCCAATACTATTAGTGAAAAAGAAATCAGGTGAACAGCGGTTATGCGTAGACTATCGCGCTTTAAATAAAATCACAACGAAAGATAAATACCCCCTTCCACGTATAGACGATCTATTAGATAGACTTAAAGGAAATTCGTATTTCACTAGCCTCGATTTAGCATCAGGTTATTATCAGGTACCGATAGCGGAACAAGATGTATATAAAACTGCCTTCATAACGCCCGATGGGCAATACGAATTTTTGAGGATGCCATTCGGGCTAACAAATGCTCCCGCGGTATTTCAGCGCCTAATTAATCGCGTCCTAGGACCCTTACGCTTCACACACGCATTAGCATACATGGACGATATATTAATAACCTCATCAAGCTATGAAGAAGGCTTAAGCAGGCTCGAGGAAGTTCTTAAATTATTACGCGAAGCTGGTTTAACACTTCGTCCAGAAAAATGTCACTTTTTCAAAACAGAAATAGAGTATTTAGGGCACGAAATTAACGCTCAAGGAATTCGCCCCGGTAAATTAAAAACCTTAGCAGTTGAAAAGTTTCCTACCCCGCGAAACGTCTACGAAGCACGGCAATTTATCGGGTTAGCAAATTATTTCCGAAAGTTTATTTATAATTTTGCAATTATCGCGCACCCTATTACAAATCTTTTTCGTAAGAACATTCAATTCACGTGGGGCGAGGAACAGATGCGTTCCTTTGACAAATTAAAAGTCGCGTTATCATCAAGACCCGTTCTAGGCATTTTCGATCCAACGTGTGAGACTGAATTACATACGGACGCATCTAAATGGGGCTTAGGCGGTATATTACTACAAAAACTTAACAAAGAATTAAAACCTATCGCTTATTTTAGTCGACAGACCACGAAACATGAACAACAATACCACTCATACGAATTAGAGACATTAGCCGTTATCAACTCATTACAAAGATTTCGCGTATATCTAATAGGTATAGAATTTAAGGTTATCACCGACTGCAACGCGATTAGAAGCGCCTTTGCCAAACGTGATCTTACCTCTCGAATAGCACGATGGTGGCTTATAGCAAGCGAATACACGTTTACGATCGAATATAGACCAGGTACAAAAATGGCGCATGTCGATGCCTTGAGTAGAAATTCGGGAACGGTTGAAAACGGTTATGACGAATTAAATATATTGCAAATTAATATTAACGATGCTGACTGGGTACTCGTAGCCCAGCTGCAAGATAGTAAGATTAGAAACATCCACGAAACACTTTCACGTAAACCCGTAGGCAATGACGAGAAACGTATACACAACGAGTACTGTCTAAAGAATAATCGCGTACATCGTAAAACGGGTGACGGGATACGTTGGGTGGTTCCGCGCGGTGCGCAAAGACAGGTTGTATCAATGTATCACGATAAAAACGGTCATTTTGCTCTAGATAAAACTATCGAAATCATAAAACGTCATTATTGGTTCCCAAATATGAAAAGATACGTACGTCGTTATATTTCGCTATGCTTACAGTGCTTATACAATAAAGAACTCTCTGGTAAACGTCCTGGTTATCTCCATCCTATTGAAAAGAACGCAGTACCATTCGACACAGTACACATAGATCACATAGGTCCGTTCGTAAAAAGTACAAAAGGTAATTCGTACTTAATTGTATTGGTAGATGCATTCACGAAATATGTTTTCATTAAACCTGTCCCCAATACCAAGTCCGGACCCGTGATAAAGTTTTTAAATGAGGTAACAGCCATCTTTGGTGTACCCAAACGACTAATATGTGATAGGGGAACTGCTTATACTAGCGCAAATTTTAGCTACTTTTGTAATGATGCAGGCATAAAGCGAGTAATGAATGCCACGGCTACGCCACGAGCAAACGGGCAAGTTGAACGAGTAAATAAATCACTCAATACATCCATAGCATCCTCATCAATTGACGAGAATCGATGGGACGAAACATTGAACGCGATACAATTCGGTATTAATAATACGGTACACAAAACGACTAATACGACGCCGTTTAGACTCATGTTCGGTTATGAACCACGCGGTACTAACGATGCTTTTATCCTAACAGAATTAGCTACCGATGAGCCAGTAAGGAATAAGACCATACGCGAAATGCGGAACGAAGCCGCCAAACGCATAGCTCTAGCGCAAAAACATCAAAAGTCACGATACGATTCAAAACGAACGGAGGGCGTGCCGTACCTAGTTGGAGATCACGTCCTCATACGAAAGAATAAGTCTAGTAACGATGGCGACAGCAAAAAGTTGATGCCACGATATTCAGGACCATACGAGGTCATACGAGTTCTTCCTCACGATAGGTACGTTGTTCGTGACATTCAGGGTAGTCAAAGATCGCAGAAACCTTACGTAGGTGTATGCGCAATTGACCAGATGAAACGTTTTCACGCCTTAGACAACGAGTCTGAGTTGAATTCATCCTCGACGGAGGATGACATTGAGCCCGACGAGGGTGAATACACGATAGTACGTCCCCAGGACCAGTCTCCAAACGTTGATGACGGTCCTGAAGCAATTCCTCGGAAAGTAGACGAGGTCACGACTGCCAAAATGGTTAAAAGCAGCAAACAAAGAAGTCGACGCAAACGGCGTCAATTTACTCCGTATCAACATATTGTGTAAACGAAAGCAATTTTAATTGATTTGTTTGTTGCAGGGAGATTTTATGCCTTCACGGGGACGTGAAGGATCGCAGGACGGCCGAATGTGAGCATCCAAACAGGCGCCGGGTTACGTCAATGATTTTATAATAGATTAGTTAAAGAAAGTAGCATAACTAGTAATTAAGGGTGTTATATGTTTATAGGTATTACGTGTCGGGATCTGTTATTAAGTTACGTGCCGAGGTTCGGCAGTTGGTTTTGTGACGTTGAGTGGGACGCACGAATTTACAATAATAAACTCTTTTCTCAAAAACTTATCCTTTGTTTTATTTTTATACACCGAAGCTCACAAATGAGTGTATGAAATATGAAATTATATATCATTATCAGTTAACGGTATCAGAATTATAATTATCAAATATATTTTCAGAATAATAGAACGAGATAAAAATTACAGTGAAAAATAAAAATTAAAATTACTAGAAATTATGTCTCAATCCAGGCACATAATTGAAAAGCAAAGAAATAGACGTAGTGGATATGCAGACTAAGACAAAAGTATGGGCAGATGTAACCATATGTGTCTAATTTAAATCAATGTACAGTTCAGGAAGGACAAAGATAAGGAATTTATTTGAAATTATTTATGAAAATATTAAAATAAAAATCAATAAAGCTGAAATTTAAGAAGAATATAAAAGGATATTATTTAATATGTGGCACGTAAAAAATAGAATATATTTTTATTTAGGTAGAACTGGAGGAAATAAGATAAAAAGAAATAAACAGATGAAAATCTATCAATTGTTGAAACGCTATCAATCGATGATTCTGACATCATATACGAAATACCTATGTAAAATATCTATAAATTTTTAAAGATTTAAATATCTTTAATATGTAACAAGTATTATCTTTATTTATTATTTTCCATTAAGTATTTATAGAACAAAAATATAAAATAACATTGAAATATTCTTTTAGTAGTCTACTAACTAAATTTAATACCACCAAAACTGTCCTACTTATTTAATAAGCTGATTTAGTAGGAGACTAAATTTATATTACCTTTATAATACACTTTTTGCAAATAGTAGGTTACTCAATTTATAAAATACGCTATTAAATTTGAACATTCGTTTATAATACCGGGCCTGAATCATTTGATTCCACGCGGGCTGGGAGGTGGTCGGCGCTGGCAGTTGGTAAACAGCGGGCGGTACCTTCGCATGCATTGCACAACCAACATAAGGTAGTAGTAGATTTTGACAATGCTTTTTAGTTTCTTATACAAAGTATAAGGAAGTATTGGAATCACGAAAAAAATCGATGACGAGATTTTTGCGGAAATACATATTTTGACGTCCACTGAATCCGTTATGACCAATTGTACAATGATGTCTCTGTGTGAGGATGGATGGATGTCCGTGTGCGCAATATCTCATGAGCGAAACAAGATATTTCATGAAAAAATGAAGAGCTGAGTTGATTTTGAATGAAATTGAAAAACCGGAAGAGGAAGTTTACTAGACACACAAAACAATAAATTCCATTTATTTCAAAAATAAAATCAGTTGTGAGAAAAAGTTTCAAATGAAAGATGTTAGCAAAAATATTTGGAATATAAAATGTAAATTGCACTCTTCTTGTACATGCTTCTAATTTTGCCTTAGATGTCTTAAAATCCTCGCTCTACGAGCTCGGATTTCAAACTGACATCTGCGGCTGTTATGATACTCATAACATCGCTAGGAATGTTAATAGCTATTACACGACACATATTTTTGACACTTCATAATTATTTGACACGTTTGACACATCTTGGCATAGATATTAATAGTATATTACGTACCGTGAACTGTAAGTGATAGTTTTTAGGTCGAGAATGTAGTTTGGGATGTCGAGACCCGTAGGGTCGAGATTTCCTAAACATTCGAGACCTAATAAATCACTTACAACTCGAGGTTAGTAAGATATTTTTTGCAATACCTGCGTAAATATAAGAAAAGGAAAAATAGGTATCAAAATTAACAGCTGTCAGATTGAGGTTAGAAATAAAATTTGAATGATATATATTTACTTACCGTCCACCTTGCACGGTAAGTTTCACTTACCATCCACCGTGAACGGTAAGTAAATGATGTAACCGTGGAAACGATTTGTGCAATAAAAGTTCCACTTACTGTGTTTAAATTTTGTTATTAATGGGTAACTTACAGTACAGGTATTGCAAAAAAATGTTTTAGTTACAATGGGAACAAAAACTAAAACATTTTTAATATCTATGTCAAGATGTGTCAAAAGTGTCAAATAATTATGAAGTGTCAAAAATATGTGTCGTGTGAAATATTCTAAAAGTAATATTTGTATTATTAGGTAGAAAGTTTTGAAGACTAGATATTAATTAATTTCTATTTTAAAATAAATTCATAGTTACAATGAGAACAAAAAGGAACAAGTCTTACGTGTTTAGTTGGTTTTATTTGTATAAGAATGTAGTGTGGTGCCCACACCAGATTTTTTATCTTCTGCATTTAATAGACCATTTCAAAAATTCAAAGCGCATGTGCGAAATGTGAGACTGCAACAGAATTAAGTGCCGTATGCCCGTCTCTGTCTATATCAGGGGTGGGCAATTTTAAATTAGGTTAGTACCCAACATAAAGAAAAAGGGGAGATTTACTGTTTAATTTTCGATATAATTCGTCTAGTTTAAATTAAGAAATTGAATTTAATACACGTCTGTACAATTCAAAGAAAAAATATGTATTAAATTTTGCTCTCTTCCGCACCTACATTTGTCTGTTGCTATTTTTGTTATTATTAGGAAATGATCACTTCGTATTTCATAGGACCTGTTTACTCTTACGTGTTTTATATTCATCATTAAGATTTTAAAGTTGAACCCCGCCTCACCCACAGGGGGTGAAGAAATCAACCGAAACATCATTGAATAACCCGTCGAAAAATGCTAAATAACTGTTTTTCTATTTTTTTTTATTCTTGTGATTTCTGTTCATTTTTTGCAATTAAAGTGCCATCTATCGCAAATTGAAAAAAATCTGATAAATCGTATTTTTCGACATTTATAAATGTCTTTCGACGATGCTAAACATGGCAACGTCGTATTTTCAAACGATCACTTCGTCAAACGTCAAACCTTGGGCATAAAAATATCCAAAAAAAACTAAATTAATTTTCCATTGATCTCAATAATAACTTGAAAAAGTAATGATTCTGATCATTAAATGCAACTAATGTAAATTAAACAAATCTGAAATTAAGATTAATTTGTCCGATACATTTGAATTTTCGCGCGGATTTGCAATGCGACGTTGCCACGCTTCCCACTAGATTTGTAAACATTTTGTTCAATATTTTGTTGTTACACAATTTCTGAAAGCTAATGACACTTCGGCATTATGTTAATGAATGTTCCAGCTACCGATTTATCAATATTATTTTTCACGTGTTTTTTTGACATTTTTTGTCTCCAAATATTACTTTTCCATAAGAACACATGTTAAATCAGCAAAACTTAAACTGTCATAACTTTTTTTGCTGTGAATGACTTCAAAAATTTGCATGATTTTTTTGTGCTATACTTCTGACCTGTCCTTTAAATTTCAAGCAATTCTCATTATTTTCCAAATAAGCTTAAAACATCCTTAATAGATGAGCGTTAATTTAAAAGAATTTTTATTTGCTTTAACACTTTGGTTATTAAGTTTTTGGCAACAGATTAAAGAGAATGACTATTTTAGGCCACCTAGCTGCACTTTTAATTTTTTTCGTTTGTTATGAATCACCCTGTATTTATAGGTAGAAGAAAGTCTTGTGGTGACCACACCAAATTTTTTAATATTGAAAAATATGTATTAAAAAGTGATTTAAAAAACGTAGAAAGTGTCCTGTAAATACATAAAGTACTTATTGAAATCTTCTAACATTACATTTTCTTACTATGTTTTATTGAAGAGGTTAGAGAAACGTGAAGAAAAAGCAATGAGCATTGAAGAGAATGTGAACAAAATATAAACATTGAAGGATTTTTTGAAGATTACATCTTTAAAAATGTGCGAAAACTGGTTGAATATCTGATATAAGTAATAATATTATTTACAATTACTCAATTGTGTTTACAAAAATAAATTTACTAATCTTAATAATTCCAGGTAATTAAAGATAACTACAGCGGTATAAAAAACCAATAACTGCGCAATAATCATATTTATGTAATCATTAAAAATACAAACATGTATACGTTTGAAGTAGGTGTTTGAGTTATTTACAGTAGAAGCTTGTCTTATCAGTGCGTATCTGGCGTTATCTGTCACATGAGGTGTTCGATGTCTGAGGATCCGCACGCGGTCAGCGCATGTAAACCTCGCCGCGGACCGCATCCGCCACACTCAACTCCAGACTCCCACTGCTTCTTCTTCTTGTCTCCTGCACAGCCAGCCGTCCACTCTGTGACTCACAGTTCTCCGTCTTCTGACAACACATCTTGACTTCGTGGTAAGTTGTAATATTTATTATTCACATTTAGATTTCTAAAGGTGAATCACTGCTATTTTGTTTGCTAAACCTCGCCCGTCCGAATTTTATCTGCATTAGGCGAATCTCTCGTTTCTCCTTAAGTTGAATAATAACTAGTTTTTCCTATAAAATATTGGTTATATAAATATATGTAAAAATGTAGATACGAATATTGATAAAAAGAAGTGTAACCGATATTTTTTTGTTTAAAAAATATGCAATTAAATCCCGGTATTTTTGATTACTTGTGCAAAAGTAACCAATCAGGTTACAATTACAATAATTATTTTTTGACGTTTCTCAAAACCAATGAAATGCTTCATTGTGTGTCACGTGCCTGCCTTTTAACCAATCCTGTTATTATTATTATTTACTGACAATAAAACTCTAGTGATTATTCCTGGGAATAATCTCTGTAGCTTTTTTGTTTTTTTTTTTGACAGATGTCAGATAATTACCATCTACACAAAAAAGTGCCAAATCAAAAAATAATCTAATTAAATATATCTCGAGAATTCGGTAAATTAGAAATTATTTCTCCAGTATCTTTCTCAAACTTGTTGCCATTTAGCAGTTGCCACTCAAGCCCTACGGGCTTTCGTCGCAATTGCCTGCCAACAAGTTTTCTAAAGATCTGTCAAATTATTTTCAATTTATTTTCACTTTGTTGTTATATAATTACTGAAAACCAATCATGATGCAAAACATTTGAAAATTCAATCAATGGGTATTATATTAAAGCCTGTTTTACATTATACTTTTTTCGTCTATTTTGTTACTTTTTTGTCTAATTCCATCCGAGTTTATTCTATTTTCATACTTTTTTGTGTTGTAATCGGATTACTTCGTTTTATGCCGAAATAATACGATATCATTTCATGTTGCCAACTAAAGATAAATTTAAGTCAGTCAACGGTTCAAAAGCAAGTGACAGTTCTTGACATGTTATCGTAAAGAACACTCAAAATTATGGTATTTCTCTCAATTTCAAAGAATAATTATCGTACAATCGGCTACACAGACCTGTATTTGTAATAAAATAATTGGTCAAACTGTAGATAAGGGGCCCCACCTCCGATTTGAATGAAACTTTGTGGAAAAATCACCCAAAAAATTAGAAGTATGGGAAAAATAGTGGCAAGTGGGGGAAACCTTTGGATGACCTTGAATACGCGCCGCGTACATATACACACAAAGTTTCATTCAAATCGGAGGTGGGGCCCCTTATCTACAGTTTGACCAATTATTTTATTACAAATACAGGTCTGTGTAGCCGATTGTACGATAATTATTCTTTGAAATTGAGAGAAATACCATAATTTTGAGTGTTCTTTACGATAACATGTCAAGAACTGTCACTTGCTTTTGAACCGTTGACTGACTTAAATTTATCTTTAGTTGGCAACATGAAATGATATCGTATTATTTCGGCATAAAACGAAGTAATCCGATTACAACACAAAAAAGTATGAAAATAGAATAAACTCGGATGGAATTAGACAAAAAAGTAACAAAATAGACGAAAAAAGTATAATGTAAAACAGGCTTTAATATAATACCCATTGATTGAATTTTCAAATGTTTTGCATCATGATTGGTTTTCAGTAATTATATAACAACAAAGTGAAAATAAATTGAAAATAATTTGACAGATCTTTAGAAAACTTGTTGGCAGGCAATTGCGACGAAAGCCCGTAGGGCTTGAGTGGCAACTGCTAAATGGCAACAAGTTTGAGAAAGATACTGGAGAAATAATTTCTAATTTACCGAATTCTCGAGATATATTTAATTAGATTATTTTTTGATTTGGCACTTTTTTGTGTAGATGGTAATTATCTGACATCTGTCAAAAAAAAAAACAAAAAAGCTACAGAGATTATTCCCAGGAATAATCACTAGAGTTTTATTGTCAGTAAATAATAATAATAACAGGATTGGTTAAAAGGCAGGCACGTGACACACAATGAAGCATTTCATTGGTTTTGAGAAACGTCAAAAAATAATTATTGTAATTGTAACCTGATTGGTTACTTTTGCACAAGTAATCAAAAATACCGGGATTTAATTGCATATTTTTTAAACAAAAAAATATCGGTTACACTTCTTTTTATCAATATTCGTATCTACATTTTTACATATATTTATATAACCAATATTTTATAGGAAAAACTAGTTATTATTCAACTTAAGGAGAAACGAGAGATTCGCCTAATGCAGATAAAATTCGGACGGGCGAGGTTTAGCAAACAAAATAGCAGTGATTCACCTTTAGAAATCTAAATGTGAATAATAAATATTACAACTTACCACGAAGTCAAGATGTGTTGTCAGAAGACGGAGAACTGTGAGTCACAGAGTGGACGGCTGGCTGTGCAGGAGACAAGAAGAAGAAGCAGTGGGAGTCTGGAGTTGAGTGTGGCGGATGCGGTCCGCGGCGAGGTTTACATGCGCTGACCGCGTGCGGATCCTCAGACATCGAACACCTCATGTGACAGATAACGCCAGATACGCACTGATAAGACAAGCTTCTACTGTAAATAACTCAAACACCTACTTCAAACGTATACATGTTTGTATTTTTAATGATTACATAAATATGATTATTGCGCAGTTATTGGTTTTTTATACCGCTGTAGTTATCTTTAATTACCTGGAATTATTAAGATTAGTAAATTTATTTTTGTAAACACAATTGAGTAATTGTAAATAATATTATTACTTATATCAGATATTCAACCAGTTTTCGCACATTTTTAAAGATGTAATCTTCAAAAAATCCTTCAATGTTTATATTTTGTTCACATTCTCTTCAATGCTCATTGCTTTTTCTTCACGTTTCTCTAACCTCTTCAATAAAACATAGTAAGAAAATGTAATGTTAGAAGATTTCAATAAGTACTTTATGTATTTACAGGACACTTTCTACGTTTTTTAAATCACTTTTTAATACATATTTTTCAATATTAAAAAATTTGGTGTGGTCACCACAAGACTTTCTTCTACCTATAAATACAGGGTGATTCATAACAAACGAAAAAAATTAAAAGTGCAGCTAGGTGGCCTAAAATAGTCATTCTCTTTAATCTGTTGCCAAAAACTTAATAACCAAAGTGTTAAAGCAAATAAAAATTCTTTTAAATTAACGCTCATCTATTAAGGATGTTTTAAGCTTATTTGGAAAATAATGAGAA
This sequence comes from Poecilus cupreus, assembly GCA_963942605.1. Lineage (NCBI taxonomy): Eukaryota > Metazoa > Arthropoda > Insecta > Coleoptera > Carabidae > Poecilus > Poecilus cupreus. The sequence goes on from OZ012726.1 coordinate 16,062,668, forward strand.
TTGCTTGAAATTTAAAGGACAGGTCAGAAGTATAGCACAAAAAAATCATGCAAATTTTTGAAGTCATTCACAGCAAAAAAAGTTATGACAGTTTAAGTTTTGCTGATTTAACATGTGTTCTTATGGAAAAGTAATATTTGGAGACAAAAAATGTCAAAAAAACACGTGAAAAATAATATTGATAAATCGGTAGCTGGAACATTCATTAACATAATGCCGAAGTGTCATTAGCTTTCAGAAATTGTGTAACAACAAAATATTGAACAAAATGTTTACAAATCTAGTGGGAAGCGTGGCAACGTCGCATTGCAAATCCGCGCGAAAATTCAAATGTATCGGACAAATTAATCTTAATTTCAGATTTGTTTAATTTACATTAGTTGCATTTAATGATCAGAATCATTACTTTTTCAAGTTATTATTGAGATCAATGGAAAATTAATTTAGTTTTTTTTGGATATTTTTATGCCCAAGGTTTGACGTTTGACGAAGTGATCGTTTGAAAATACGACGTTGCCATGTTTAGCATCGTCGAAAGACATTTATAAATGTCGAAAAATACGATTTATCAGATTTTTTTCAATTTGCGATAGATGGCACTTTAATTGCAAAAAATGAACAGAAATCACAAGAATAAAAAAAAATAGAAAAACAGTTATTTAGCATTTTTCGACGGGTTATTCAATGATGTTTCGGTTGATTTCTTCACCCCCTGTGGGTGAGGCGGGGTTCAACTTTAAAATCTTAATGATGAATATAAAACACGTAAGAGTAAACAGGTCCTATGAAATACGAAGTGATCATTTCCTAATAATAACAAAAATAGCAACAGACAAATGTAGGTGCGGAAGAGAGCAAAATTTAATACATATTTTTTCTTTGAATTGTACAGACGTGTATTAAATTCAATTTCTTAATTTAAACTAGACGAATTATATCGAAAATTAAACAGTAAATCTCCCCTTTTTCTTTATGTTGGGTACTAACCTAATTTAAAATTGCCCACCCCTGATATAGACAGAGACGGGCATACGGCACTTAATTCTGTTGCAGTCTCACATTTCGCACATGCGCTTTGAATTTTTGAAATGGTCTATTAAATGCAGAAGATAAAAAATCTGGTGTGGGCACCACACTACATTCTTATACAAATAAAACCAACTAAACACGTAAGACTTGTTCCTTTTTGTTCTCATTGTAACTATGAATTTATTTTAAAATAGAAATTAATTAATATCTAGTCTTCAAAACTTTCTACCTAATAATACAAATATTACTTTTAGAATATTTCACACGACACATATTTTTGACACTTCATAATTATTTGACACTTTTGACACATCTTGACATAGATATTAAAAATGTTTTAGTTTTTGTTCCCATTGTAACTAAAACATTTTTTTGCAATACCTGTACTGTAAGTTACCCATTAATAACAAAATTTAAACACAGTAAGTGGAACTTTTATTGCACAAATCGTTTCCACGGTTACATCATTTACTTACCGTTCACGGTGGATGGTAAGTGAAACTTACCGTGCAAGGTGGACGGTAAGTAAATATATATCATTCAAATTTTATTTCTAACCTCAATCTGACAGCTGTTAATTTTGATACCTATTTTTCCTTTTCTTATATTTACGCAGGTATTGCAAAAAATATCTTACTAACCTCGAGTTGTAAGTGATTTATTAGGTCTCGAATGTTTAGGAAATCTCGACCCTACGGGTCTCGACATCCCAAACTACATTCTCGACCTAAAAACTATCACTTACAGTTCACGGTACGTAATATACTATTAATATCTATGCCAAGATGTGTCAAACGTGTCAAATAATTATGAAGTGTCAAAAATATGTGTCGTGTAATAGCTATTAACATTCCTAGCGATGTTATGAGTATCATAACAGCCGCAGATGTCAGTTTGAAATCCGAGCTCGTAGAGCGAGGATTTTAAGACATCTAAGGCAAAATTAGAAGCATGTACAAGAAGAGTGCAATTTACATTTTATATTCCAAATATTTTTGCTAACATCTTTCATTTGAAACTTTTTCTCACAACTGATTTTATTTTTGAAATAAATGGAATTTATTGTTTTGTGTGTCTAGTAAACTTCCTCTTCCGGTTTTTCAATTTCATTCAAAATCAACTCAGCTCTTCATTTTTTCATGAAATATCTTGTTTCGCTCATGAGATATTGCGCACACGGACATCCATCCATCCTCACACAGAGACATCATTGTACAATTGGTCATAACGGATTCAGTGGACGTCAAAATATGTATTTCCGCAAAAATCTCGTCATCGATTTTTTTCGTGATTCCAATACTTCCTTATACTTTGTATAAGAAACTAAAAAGCATTGTCAAAATCTACTACTACCTTATGTTGGTTGTGCAATGCATGCGAAGGTACCGCCCGCTGTTTACCAACTGCCAGCGCCGACCACCTCCCAGCCCGCGTGGAATCAAATGATTCAGGCCCGGTATTATAAACGAATGTTCAAATTTAATAGCGTATTTTATAAATTGAGTAACCTACTATTTGCAAAAAGTGTATTATAAAGGTAATATAAATTTAGTCTCCTACTAAATCAGCTTATTAAATAAGTAGGACAGTTTTGGTGGTATTAAATTTAGTTAGTAGACTACTAAAAGAATATTTCAATGTTATTTTATATTTTTGTTCTATAAATACTTAATGGAAAATAATAAATAAAGATAATACTTGTTACATATTAAAGATATTTAAATCTTTAAAAATTTATAGATATTTTACATAGGTATTTCGTATATGATGTCAGAATCATCGATTGATAGCGTTTCAACAATTGATAGATTTTCATCTGTTTATTTCTTTTTATCTTATTTCCTCCAGTTCTACCTAAATACGAAGTGATCATTTCCTAATAATAACAAAAATAGCAACAGACAAATGTAGGTGCGGAAGAGAGCAAAATTTAATACATATTTTTTCTTTGAATTGTACAGACGTGTATTAAATTCAATTTCTTAATTTAAACTAGACGAATTATATCGAAAATTAAACAGTAAATCTCCCCTTTTTCTTTATGTTGGGTACTAACCTAATTTAAAATTGCCCACCCCTGATATAGACAGAGACGGGCATACGGCACTTAATTCTGTTGCAGTCTCACATTTCGCACATGCGCTTTGAATTTTTGAAATGGTCTATTAAATGCAGAAGATAAAAAATCTGGTGTGGGCACCACACTACATTCTTATACAAATAAAACCAACTAAACACGTAAGACTTGTTCCTTTTTGTTCTCATTGTAACTATGAATTTATTTTAAAATAGAAATTAATTAATATCTAGTCTTCAAAACTTTCTACCTAATAATACAAATATTACTTTTAGAATATTTCACACGACACATATTTTTGACACTTCATAATTATTTGACACTTTTGACACATCTTGACATAGATATTAAAAATGTTTTAGTTTTTGTTCCCATTGTAACTAAAACATTTTTTTGCAATACCTGTACTGTAAGTTACCCATTAATAACAAAATTTAAACACAGTAAGTGGAACTTTTATTGCACAAATCGTTTCCACGGTTACATCATTTACTTACCGTTCACGGTGGATGGTAAGTGAAACTTACCGTGCAAGGTGGACGGTAAGTAAATATATATCATTCAAATTTTATTTCTAACCTCAATCTGACAGCTGTTAATTTTGATACCTATTTTTCCTTTTCTTATATTTACGCAGGTATTGCAAAAAATATCTTACTAACCTCGAGTTGTAAGTGATTTATTAGGTCTCGAATGTTTAGGAAATCTCGACCCTACGGGTCTCGACATCCCAAACTACATTCTCGACCTAAAAACTATCACTTACAGTTCACGGTACGTAATATACTATTAATATCTATGCCAAGATGTGTCAAACGTGTCAAATAATTATGAAGTGTCAAAAATATGTGTCGTGTAATAGCTATTAACATTCCTAGCGATGTTATGAGTATCATAACAGCCGCAGATGTCAGTTTGAAATCCGAGCTCGTAGAGCGAGGATTTTAAGACATCTAAGGCCTGTTATGACTCATAACATCCGTGGTTTGTTCAATAGTTTACCGGTTTCAGAATATGAAGACGTTATTGTCATTAATAAATATTATATTTTAAAATTCCTTTATGAAAAACGTCTGTTTTTATTTAACACCATGGTTACACTTCTTTTGTATCATATTTATAAATTATTTTTTTATTTTAACGTCAAATGTGTTCTTCATGGCTAGATAAAAAGTGGATTTTGTCGATGCTGAATTGCCTGAAAATATTTGGAACGCAGCAGGTGAATCTCTGAACAGCTTAATTCCGCGTGTATTAATAAATAGCGTTATAATATCATTGTGTTTTATTTTCATTTTCTTGACTGTTTTAACAGGTCAGTAAGGTAATATTACCCTACAGGATAGAGTTATGACATACTTACCCTGCCTACTTTTATGCATGTAAACATAGGTTTATTCTTCTAAAACCGGTAAAATATTTTATCCAACACCTCTCAATAAATGCTCTATAACTATAGCGATTTTAAACAAGCAAAGTAACAGATTATCCACTAGTGGGTATAATTTTGAAGAAAGTTACTAGTGAGTATTTTTTATTTATAACAATAATAATAACACACATCACCTTGGTAACTACTTCGATTGACATTTTAATTTAAAAATTAGAAGCATATGTCACTGTCAAATAATATTTATTTAATAAATTTTCCATTTATTAAGAAGTGTTGGATAAAACGTTATACTTCACACGTGGGCAAAGTGGAATTACCCACTCGATAAAATTATCACACTCAGCCTTCGGCTTCGTGATCTAAAATTTCTCTCGTGGGAAATTCCTTACTTTGCCCACTTGTATAGTAAATAACTATTAAAAGTAATATTTGTATTTTTAGTTAGAAGTTCATTTACCATTGACAACAAATACATTTTAAGTCAGTTCTGTACAATTTCAGATTTCACGAAATATCACTAAAAATTGGCATATACTTTTATTGTATTCCTATATAATATAAACCCTAAGAAACTCAATGCTGAGCGCATCGTCGTATCTCTTAAATTTATAGAGATATGACAATTTTCGATGTTTTTCGAAATGCTACTTTGAGTGGCTGCAACTCAAAATCTATTAAAGATATTGAAAAATAGACTCAGTTCTGTGCGTTTTATGCATTTTATAACAAATTAGCAAATTTTGAAAATTTTAAATTTTTCGATTTTTCCCTCGATAAGCGATAATTCGAAAAATATACAGACTCGCAGACTAGACCATTCGATTCGTCATCAAAATACATAATCATGTAAAATTTCATTAAAATTGCTTTACGCGTTATAGAGTTATTGCAAAAAGTGTAAAAATGACGTTTGGCCTGAAAAAGCCATTTTCAGACTTTTTGCTCTAAATTTTCTATTCACAATCCTAATGTTCTGAAATTAGGGTTTATGTATTTCGATGAGCTGAATCCAATGGTTTAGTCTGCAAGTTCGTATCTCGTTTATTATTTGAGATATCGCTGTTCGAAATATTGAAAAAAAAATTCAAAAATTTTCAATTTTTTTAAAATTTGTTATTGTACTATAATATGCAAGAATAACACAAAACTGAAGAGTATTTTTCGATATCTTGCGTAATTTTTGAGCTGCAGTTCGAAAAACATCAAAAACCGCCATATCTCGAAAAATATAAGAGATATGATGATGCGCTCTATACCAGTGAGTTTTTTAGGGTTTATATTATATAGAAATACATTAAAAGTATATGCCAATTTTTATTGATATTTCGTGAAATTGAAGTACAAAATATGAACTGTCTTTCAATGAGTAATACTGTTTTACGGACGCATTAATTAATATAATAATAGTAGTTTATGTAACAAGTACATAATTTAGGTCTTTATTGGACGAGCCAAATTTTATAAATAAATAAGGCGAGTCTATAAAGTCCGATTATGTACGAGTTGCATATAACCTTTTATGTTTGATTGCATGGAAAATATTTTCTCTTAAAATATGATTATGTCAATACTTATATTTAAAATATTTAATTGCATCTCAAAGTGTGCTTCGTTGTTATGCATTTGTTGCTTTTTTTTAAAATGTTATTTATCAAATTTTCAAAGTGAAAAAAGTGTTGAGAAGGATGAAGACATTAAAGACGTTCCAAAACAAATAAAAGATCTTGCATGTAATGCAAGAGAATGTCGTATGACTTGTTCCTTGCGTATGTAACTCAGATTATAGAAATATATTCTTAAATATATAATTTAGTTTTTCTCAAAATTAGAAGCATGTACAAGAAGAGTGCAATTTACATTTTATATTCCAAATATTTTTGCTAACATCTTTCATTTGAAACTTTTTCTCACAACTGATTTTATTTTTGAAATAAATGGAATTTATTGTTTTGTGTGTCTAGTAAACTTCCTCTTCCGGTTTTTCAATTTCATTCAAAATCAACTCAGCTCTTCATTTTTTCATGAAATATCTTGTTTCGCTCATGAGATATTGCGCACACGGACATCCATCCATCCTCACACAGAGACATCATTGTACAATTGGTCATAACGGATTCAGTGGACGTCAAAATATGTATTTCCGCAAAAATCTCGTCATCGATTTTTTTCGTGATTCCAATACTTCCTTATACTTTGTATAAGAAACTAAAAAGCATTGTCAAAATCTACTACTACCTTATGTTGGTTGTGCAATGCATGCGAAGGTACCGCCCGCTGTTTACCAACTGCCAGCGCCGACCACCTCCCAGCCCGCGTGGAATCAAATGATTCAGGCCCGGTATTATAAACGAATGTTCAAATTTAATAGCGTATTTTATAAATTGAGTAACCTACTATTTGCAAAAAGTGTATTATAAAGGTAATATAAATTTAGTCTCCTACTAAATCAGCTTATTAAATAAGTAGGACAGTTTTGGTGGTATTAAATTTAGTTAGTAGACTACTAAAAGAATATTTCAATGTTATTTTATATTTTTGTTCTATAAATACTTAATGGAAAATAATAAATAAAGATAATACTTGTTACATATTAAAGATATTTAAATCTTTAAAAATTTATAGATATTTTACATAGGTATTTCGTATATGATGTCAGAATCATCGATTGATAGCGTTTCAACAATTGATAGATTTTCATCTGTTTATTTCTTTTTATCTTATTTCCTCCAGTTCTACCTAAATAAAAATATATTCTATTTTTTACGTGCCACATATTAAATAATATCCTTTTATATTCTTCTTAAATTTCAGCTTTATTGATTTTTATTTTAATATTTTCATAAATAATTTCAAATAAATTCCTTATCTTTGTCCTTCCTGAACTGTACATTGATTTAAATTAGACACATATGGTTACATCTGCCCATACTTTTGTCTTAGTCTGCATATCCACTACGTCTATTTCTTTGCTTTTCAATTATGTGCCTGGATTGAGACATAATTTCTAGTAATTTTAATTTTTATTTTTCACTGTAATTTTTATCTCGTTCTATTATTCTGAAAATATATTTGATAATTATAATTCTGATACCGTTAACTGATAATGATATATAATTTCATATTTCATACACTCATTGATCATTCAATAATGTAATGGATTTAATAAATATTTGTATTATTTTATTTCAAATTGTTCCATTCAGTTGATTTCATCATATTTTATGTAAGTTTTAATTAGTAAATAATAAATTTCATTGCCGCCATCTACATGGAATATGTGTAAACTTCTGATAGGGATTCTAACTTACCAGCTAAATTTAATATGATTTGGTAACTTTTCTGGGGAGATTCGATTAACTAATAAATAGGTAATCAAATAAAATTTTGGTTTATATTACCGATACAAATATTAAGTAGCATATTAAATTTAGTAGCATATTGGCTAACCGGCTATTTGTCTAGTGTTTATAATACCGGGCCTTAATCTATCAACGACTTAAGAGCTTCAGTAGAATTCTATGGGAATAAAATTGACGACTTTCAAAAAACATTAAACTCTTCTACTGATAAAATTAATGGAATTAATTATTTAAAAATGGAGAACGCTATTCTGAAAACAAAAATTCGAGATCTAGAACAACGATCCAGATTCAATAATATTGAGATTTCTGGTATTCCGGATAAACCCAATGAGAACCTGCTAAATGTATTAGCAGCTATTAGCCAAAAATAAACTGCCCAGTGACTGAAAATGATGTGGACGCGATACATCGAGTTGCACCAGTTAAACATGACGCATCCAAACCCAAAAATATTATTGTCAGATTTATATCTAGAATCAAAAGAGATCATTTTGTAGCTAGCGCAAAAATGAAAAAAGATTTGAAATCCACCGACATCAATTTCACTGAATCTAACAGAATATTCATTAACGACCATTTGAGCCCAGATAATAAAATTCTCCTAAATAAAACGAAATCCGTCGCTAAGAACAAAAACTACAAATTTGTATGAGTCAATGGTTTAAAAATATTTGTTCGTAAAAATGAAACATCTATAATTCTAATTAAATCTGAAAGTGATGTGAATAAAAACTCATCCACTGAAGATCTATGGGTAACCATATTTACTAATAAATACATTTATGCTGTGTGTACGTGCCTCCATCTTCCGAACTTAAGGTCTACAAAAATCACTTTCATAATGTGTGTACTGTGAGTTGGCAACATCCTGATGACTTATGCATTGCTGGCGACTACCACCTGCCCGGAATTCAATGCTCACAAAATCACACTAGTCTCACTCCCAGTCCTTTCCACATGCAACACTGCCCATTCCGAACTCATTAATACTATCAATCTGTGCAACTTACAACAATATAATGGCACCTTAAACGCCAACAATCGACTTTTAGATTTAATATTATGTTCACATACATGTGTTACTAAAATGTTTGAATTTGTTTTAAGCATTATGGACAACCACCATCCACCGTTAGTTTCGGAATTCAGTACTTCTTTGTTATTAGTAAACATAGATAATATAGTCTCCAACTTTCATAAAGCTAACTTTGAAGAATTAATAAATAAATTATCTTCTGTCAACTGGAATAATCGCCTCATTTATTCAAATGTGAACGATAATGTAGAATGTTTTTACAGTATTCTATATTCAATCATTTCAAATTTTGTCGCACATAAAAAAGTAATATAAATGAACATTATCCAGAATGGTTCAGCAAATCTCTCATAAAAATTATTAAGGATAAAAATTAATTCCATAAGAAATGGAAAATATATCATATGTCTGATTTCAACGTTTTCATTTTACTGCTGTTCAATGTTATTAGCTAAAAAACTATAAGAAAACCAATATTTACGTTATGGTTGACAATGATAATGAAGCAACATCAGGTCAAGATGTTTGCAACCTCTTCGCTGACCACTTTGAATCCGTTTACGACACGGAAACTAATAACTTCAACCCCGAACATATCAATAAATACATAAATAATATTAATACAGACATTAATTTAAGTACTTTAAATATAACACAAGATGATATTTTCCTCAAATTGGAAAACTTAGATATGAAGAAGGGCAATGGCCCAGATGGTATTTCCCAAAATTTATAAAAACTTGTGCTTACTACTTAGTTGAACCTATCTTTCTTATTTACAACCAATCTCTTAAACAAGGCATTTTCCCAAATGAATGGAAGTCATCGTTTGTCACACCTATATTTAAATCTAGTAGCGCAAATAATGCATCTAACTACAGCCCCATTTCTATGACATCAACATTTGGTAAAATATTTAAGGCTATTATCACTGACAATATAAAACACTCTTTGAAAAATTACATAATTCCTGAACAACATGGATCCTGTAAAAAAAAAACTGTATTAACAAACCTAGTACCGTTTACTAAATATTTATCAAAGAATTTGGACAATAGAATTCAAGTTGATGTCATATATACAGATTTCAGTAAAACGTTTGATTGTGTCTGTCATGATATTTTGTTATTTAAATTGTTACATTATGGTATCCATGGGTCTCTTTTAAGATGTCTTGAATCATATATTAGAAATAGATCACAACTAATAGTTTGCAATGGTTTCAAATCTCGGACAATCAATGTAACATCTGGAGTACCGCAAGGTTCCCACTTAGGTCCAATATTATTTAACGACATTGTTAGCTGCTTTCAAAATAGCCATTACTTACTTTTTTCAGATGATTTAAAATTTTTACAGACAAATAAGAACTAACAATGATTGCAGTCTCTTACAAGATGACTTACTACATTTATATAGATGGTGTGAAGCTGACAAAATAATATTAAATCTAAATAAATGGTACATTGTTCATTTTACAAGAAACATGCCAACAAATCAGTTCAATTTCAATTATAGTTTAAATGGCACAATTATTGAAGCTCGAACAACAATTAGAGATTTAGGTATAATATATCATTGTAAACTGTTGCCTAATGATCACATTAGTAGCATACAGATTACTTGGTTTCGTTGTAAGAACAACATTTCATTTTTAAGAAGTTGAGTCTTACATATTACTTTATAATGCTATAGTAAGAACACAGCTTGAATACATGACGTGTATATTATAATATGTATGTCAAACAAATAGAACCTGTTCAGAAAAAGTTCTTTGTCATTTTATGCAAAAGGTTCCAAATTTAATACACAAACTATTATGATATATTAAAGAAATTTAATTTAGTATCACTGGAAAACAGAAGAACTATAAATGATATTACATTTATGTATAAATCAATTCACGGTATAATTGACAATCAGTTTCTTATACACTTATTTAATTTATATGCTTCAGAAAAGAATACCAGATCTAAAAATATATTTATTGTATCAGCATGTAAAACAAACATCTACAAAAATTTCCCTATCAGTAGAGTAATGCAGACTTACAATGACAATTTTCAACACTTGGACATTTTTCATTTAACATTAAATCAATTGAGAAACCTACTGATTGGCGAATTTCGAGATTAATTATATTTTAATCTTCTCTTGTTTTTTTTTTTTATTTAAATTTCTAATAATGTTTCAAATTACATGTCTTTATAATTTTGTTTACATTTATTTTAATTAATGTATGTGTGTATACGTGGAACCGTCCTGGTCTTTGATTGTAGTGTACCCTGAAAATAAAAAAAATAAAATATCCTGACACACCACTTTCGCCTCGTCCACATTCATACATGCTCGTTTATTCTTCACACTCGGAATCATTCGTTCACGCAACAAACCATCAATCATACCCAACCAGTTATTCCTCGGACGCCCACGCAATCGTTCACCTTCATTCTCACCCACATATATTAGTTTCACCAACCTTTCATTCGACATTCACTCAACATGTCCAAACCACCTCAACTGACTCACTCACACTTTTTTAACAACATTCTTCTTAATCTCACTCTCACCATACGCCAATATATTCCGGATACGATCACGTCTCGTATACTCACACACTCCTGTCAAATATCTCATTTCTACAGCAGTTATACGTCGTTCATGCTTCTTTATCCACGCCCAACATTCAGAACCATACATCAATATAGGCACTAACACACCATTATAAACACTCAATCGAGCATCTCTAGATACATTCACGTTTCGAGCAAATGTATCCAGAGCACCCAATACCTTGCACCCTGCAGACACCCGCCTTTCAATCTCCCGGTCAATACGTCCATCCCTCGAGAACATACCACCCAAACATACAAATTCATTCACTTGTTCCAGTCTCACACCATTCACTGAAACATTACAATCAGTCACCAAATCATTCTTCTCAAACACCAACACTTTACATTTATCGACATTCAATAGCAGATTTAAACCTTACCATACTTCATTTATGCTCACAATCATTCTTCCCAAGTGCTACTTAGTTTCTCCCAATACAATATCATCATACGCATAAGTTAACGCAGGCACTACACGTCCACCAATACGTACACCATCCGTTCCATTCAATGCATTTGGTAACAACACATCCATATACAAATTATACAACCAAGGTGACAATCCACAACCTTGTGCAACGCCAACATCTATACGAAACCAATCATTCAATCTACCTTCAACTCTCATCGATCCCAACAAATTACTATCCACACCGTACTTTATAAGTACAACCCACATAGTCTCTCGAAGAACACAGTCATACGCTTTCTTTAAATCGAGAGAGCATAACTCAAATACTATAATACCAAAAAATATAATTTTGTGTATTTTTGCTTCCTATATTTATATGTATAGCTTGATTAGATTTTAGATGAAATTGGTCACCCGGAAGTAGCAGTTCATTAGTAGCCATTAACAGTTTTCCGTAAAAAAACACGCTTAAATTTCCTTTTTCAACAATTTATGTTATTTTGAAATTTGTAGAACATTTAATTTTACATGTGTTTTGATTACACTAATTTTATAAATTTTCATTAGATTTAGATTTAAGAGAAAAAAATAAAAAAGAAATTAGATTTCATAAATCTTGCATTCCATGTACACCATGGAAACATTTAAAAATTTTTTACGAAATGTGACACATGTCAGCGTGATTGTGAAGCTGTTTTCTTAGTGTCGAAAAATTAAATATACGAAATAAAATTAAATTTCTCAAATATAAATAGAAAATAAACAAATAAGAAGGTATGTTTCTGTATCATCAAGTACTATTTTGTACCGTTTAAGAGTTGTATTGGGCGGGAGGACATCAACTTTTTTAAATGCTATTAAGCAGTGATTTTAAACATTTTTGTAATTACACGCGGCGCATTTTTTACCGCCTCACACGGTTATAGTTCATAAAATATTCTTTATGTAACAAAACACATAAAAAAATAAATTGGCTGTATTTGTTGAACCACTGTTCACATAATACCACCTCTTTATTTAACTTACCAGGCAAACTGTAGGTGACCAAAACAACTTAAAAGAAGCTGAAATAAGCACTTTGTAACACTGAATAAATATATTAAATATTGTTAAAGTGACAAAATTAATAAATAAACAGTCTTAAAGACAGAAATATAATTTTATTGGGATGGAAAGAATACAATAAGTGAGACAAAATAAAACGAAATACTGTAATATAAAAATCAAGAGCGAAGTGACAAGAAAAGGTTCAAGAAAATAAAAGCTGCGACACATCCGGTGACAACATCCGGTAAAAACATCTGCTGCGTGTGAGCGCTCCACTAACACGAAGAGGACAAGTCCTTGAAAAGCTCTGGTTATGTGAATTCAACTATAAATATTTAAAAAAAATGTATTAGAACAAAATTATAATAAAATAAACAAAAAATAATAGTTATTTACTTTACAAGTGGGCAAAGTAAGGAATTACCCACGAGAGAAATCTTAGCTCACGAAGCCGAAGGCTAAGTGAGATAATTCTATCGAGTGGGTAATTCCACTTTGCCCACGTGTGAAGTATAACGTTTTATCCAACACTTCTTAATAAATGAAAAATTTATTGAAGAAATATTATTTGACAGTGACATATGCTTTAAATTTTTAAATTAAAATGTCAATCGAAGTAGTTACCATGGTGTTGTGTGTTACTACTATTGTTATAAATAAAAAAATACTCACTAGTGGCTTTCCTCAAAATTATACCCACTAGTAGATAATCTGTTACTTTGCTTGTTTAAAATCGCCATAGTAATATAGCATTTATTGAGAGGTGTTGGATAAAAATTATTATTTTCATTCTACTCTATCTTGGAAATGTCCACACAAACATCGAACACGACGTTCCACGAGGGAAAGTTGTCTTTTTTCAGTTCAATGCACCAGTCATAAAATTTATCGTAAACAAGGTCAGGTGTGAAGGTGCGCGAGTGTCCAGTGGCGGGGTCAGTGACCCGCGCCGAGCAACGGAACATGTGCAGCTGTTCACTCGGCACCGGGGTGCGCACCTGGAGGATGAAATGTGAGTCGGATAGCAAGTACTCGCACATAGCGGTGCCGGCAGCACTAGTTAAGAGACAATATTGAAATCCGGTACTCTGTTTCGCCCACCACGTGGAGCCGGCCCTGTACGTGACGTCCTGGTGCGCAGAGTTGTAGTGCGCGGCCAATGTTCCTCGCGGCACACGTGCACTGCATATGAAACACTGGGTGCGCTGCTGGCAGAAGTAATACTCGTGTCTAATGCACTTGCTGTAGTAGTCAGTGTACGTGCAGCCCTGGGTTCGATTCCCGCAGGCTCGCTTGTCGGGGGCGCAGCGCTCGCACCACCCACCCGGGCACGTCGACACTGCTCTGCAGTTGCAGCACTTCTCCACCGCCCGCGCCAGCTGCTCGGCCGCGGCGCTCACCCTCCGCTTCAGAGTGACGGTGAACGTGGTGCCGTCAAACCCGCCCAGTACGCCGAGGAGGCAGTTGGTGTCCAAGGCTAGCGACGAGTCCTCCTGGATCGCCAGGCAGCCTTCCGGTGCCACTTGTCCTCTCTTTATCAAATGCTCGTCTTCACGTACGATGTCGACGGTGTAGCTGTAGTCCAGGGCTTGGTTCGCACCGCCCACCAAGCGCACCGCGTGGTAAATCTTCCCCGTGGCCACGCACACCTTGGTGTGCAGCAGGAACAGCAGCTGGAACGCCGAGATGACATAGTTGCGCAGACTGGCCGCGGCGATGTCGTGGGTGAGGCTGCAGGGGTTGTCGAGCACGCGGTCCGGGTGCTCCCCGCGGCAGTGCGCCAACATTTCCGCGCGGGGGCCCATCCAGTCGCAGCGGGCGGAGCCGAGCACCGGACACACGTAGCGGCGGTACTCGCACGCCGCCTCGTGCGCGATCTCTTCTGCCTCCGCTGCGAACGGCACCGTCTCACGGCACCCGAGCTCCCAGTTCTTACATGGAAATTTTAGGAGCTTCGCCACGGCCTGATATTGCACGTTGAGGGTGGCTGGGTGCTTGGGGGCGTAGCACTGGCCGCACACCCCCGCCCCGTCGTGCTGCAGGTACACGGGGCTCCTCGAGAGGTACCCCTCGCAGCTGCCGCACTTCAGGTCTTCCAGGACGTCCGCTGGAATGTCCATGCTCTTCTCGTGCTGACTTATTTACAACCTAGCACAGAAAAGCAACAATTAGTTAATTTATAATTAAATAAGCAACACAAATTCAGCAAAAAATAAAAATGATTATTTCATTCATTACAAATTTGACCAATCAGAATGTCTCATTTTCCATTGTTGCGCATTTTAGATAAGTGATTAAACAGCAACATGCTGTTTATTCGCGATTAAATTGAAGCTAGCTTTTATATGCATTTTTTGAACATTTTGAAGGCATATTTAGCCGGATAATTAGTTGCAGAAACAAAATACTTACATGTTTTTTACCTTTACTGGTATTCTATTTCTTTAAACATGCTGAATTATTCAATTCAAGCTATTTTTATTTATAAATTTTTGACATTTATTTGACAAATAAAAAGAAAAACAATCAATTTACTATAGTTACAATATAACAACATAATTTTATGCTGCTTTTTGTTTATGAGTGTACCGATTTATTTATGTGTAAATGTGTCAAAATCAACGTTTTAGTTCAATTTCTTCGGCAAATATTGAAGTTTATGCTATGAATTCATGAAATAATCTTGACATATACCCCTCGTGCTAAAGAATTGAATTGATTAAATTTGATGTCTAGCTTATTTACAAAATTTTGCTTTTAAAAAAGTGTTATCGTACATGATAATTGAAGATGAAACCCCTCGTCCTGCGGTCTCGGGATGTTTTCAAATTATTATGTACTCAAACACTTTTTAAGCAAAATTTTTAGCATAGCGCAATAGTTCGGGGATTCCCCTAGACTGTTAATATAAATACTACAAAACAAAATCACTAGGAATTTCACACGTTTAAAACGTTAAATAAAAGATAAATTAATTTCTACTGATAATCTTCAACAATTATAACTAAACAAACACATCTCAACACACGTGACTCACGCCTACTCAGTTTCGTTTTCAGACACTTTACTCAAATACCAAATTACAACAGATTCAAATAAAATATAAACATAATTTATACTTACAGTGTAATATAGGCAATAGAAAACTTCCAAATTAAAATGAAATGTGTGAATTTTATAAACACCAGTAAAACTGTAAAAACCAACAACACAACTTGCTGCACGAGATGTCTGCACAGAAATGATCACACAGGAAGTGAACATGAAATAACGCTTACTTCGTTTTACACGAGCGACCACGAATGAAGCCGATGTCGAGAAGTTCGTTGGCTGCGTGACAAACTGTACTTTAGAGTGTAGTATTTTAAAATGTTCTTCACTTTCATTTAAAACAATGACGCCATTTATTTAAGCAAAGCGCAGCACGATCAAGTGAAGCAAAGAATTAAATAATACTGTTCGATTGTTATATTCAAAGCTTTATCGTATCATCGAAGATGGCGATGAAAAAAAAAATTGATTATACCTGTCATACAAACACAATTATGTAAAAGTTTTCACCTTTTTGAAATAAATCTTGGAAGATTTTGATATTCCCGCAAATATTATAGCGGCACCAAATTCTCTAAAATTAGATTTGCTGCCAGACAAGACAAATTGTGTCATTAGGAGTAAATGTGATACTTTGTGTGCTGAGCATGTAAGTTTGAACGACGAGCGAAGCGAGTTGATCAATTACATGCGAAGCACCCAAAGACGCATTTACTCCGAATAACACATGCTATTATTTCTTCAAACATAGAAAATACAATTTTAAATATTATAAAATGCTCAAAACTTCAAAAAATATTCTGTCTTATCTAGCATTTCAAGTTGCCGTGGAATATGCTGTTTTGTTATTTTTGTTTATTTGTTTCATTTTTAACTGTCAAATTATTGAATTACAACCTAACTATTTTTCAAAATATTTTACTTTGTCCGCCGCCGGCGTAAATGTGTTGCCAAGGATACACTTTTACGTCGGCGGCGACAATATTGAACTTCTACTTATTGAATACAAATACATAACAACGTACTTTTATGACGTTTGAAGAAAAAATATATTACGCCTATGGCACACACATAAAATAGACTTTATGTGACTACAATTATTCACAATCTCTGCTGTTTGAGAACCAACAATACATTTAAAATGACGTCATTAATGAATAAAAATTAAGACATTTAGTGTAGATAGCCTCCATTTTAGATAAAGTTTCATAAAACAAAATTGAAAATAAAAATTCAGAAGGAGCCCATTATGACATTTTGTTACTTTATCTTTTCTCGTTCGTGAGTGAACATACAGACGCACATCCATCCACACAGACGTCATTGAGAAACCACAAATCTATATGTTACATTTTTGGACCGGAAGTGAGAATTTTTGACATTTCTGCCATTCAAATTTTGATTTACTGAAAATTCTTGCAACCGTAGTAATCTCCAGAAATCATGTAATTAAAAATTTCCCCTCCTAATTTGCCCCCTAAGAAAAAAGGTGTTTCTACGCACCTGCAAAACTGTACCTAATAGCCAATACACGCAGAGATTTAGTGTGTATTTTCATTTGCTTTATCTTAAACCAAAATACAGTTAGTATAATTTCGAGGTATTTTCGAATATTTTTCTGGGCATTCCATCATTTGGTAATCTGGTTTAATTACACTTGTCTTTGTATTAGCGCAATGGATTACAAAGCTCTACTTAGTAGACAATTATTGCACATTTAATATTTCAAAACCCAAGTCTTAACCGAACCAGAAATACAGTCAGGGCTAATTACTATATTCTGAAAACTATATCTAATTTCAATTATGTATCATTCTGAAATTAATACAGACTATAATTTTATAAAAATTAGGTACATTTTGGTTATTAAATAATAGAATGCATATGAGAAAAAATTATGATCGTAAATCATCAGCTTACACATTGCATCTAGTGCATTAACTGGAATTTCTATGTTCGGAAGTATTTAAAGTCGAAATATAGAAACGGCTTGAAAGATTCCACTCTTGAAAATATAATTAGACTTTTCACAACAAATATCAATATAGACATAGAAGAAATTGTTGCTCAATGTTTCCATTAAATACCTTGAAAATTTTTTGGTTAAAGAAAATTCCAATCGAATCCCTGTATTTCTGATCACGTGTGCAAAAGTAACCAATCAGGTCACAATTACACTGATAATTTCCCCGGGAAATTATCACCTGTTGCTAAGAAACAGTCGTTGACAGCTGGTTGACAGTTAATTCAATATTTATTTTGTTTTTTTCAAAATGTTATTTTCACGGTTAGAAAATGAAAATAATAATATTAATCGCAAAATATTTTCTCATCGAATATCCCTCGACCATTGATAAATACTTATAATTTGATCACAACTACCTCAAGAACGTTGCTTGAAGGTAACAGCCCGGGCGGTTACCAAGCAACGTTCTTTCGGTAACTGTGATAAAATTATTTCGAATTATCAATGGCCTAGAGATATTATAGCTGATAATATTCTGACTGTGTTTTTATTATTTTTAGTTATGTATTATTTTTGACTATTTTTTTTTTTGTATAAATAAAATAACTTTAGAATTGACATGAAATGACTTTTCATGTACCTATCCTTTTTTGCCTCCGAAATGTTTAAGAAAAAGTGTCCCGTGGACTAAGATAAGTTAAACAGTGCTACTATACTTTTTAGGCGTCGTCATTTCTAAGTGAAAATGAAATCTTATAAATTAAGCAAGTATTTGAAATATATCAGAAATAAAAACATAAATTATTGTTTTATTTCTCATGGTACTCTGATAATTACCTTAAATCGTGAATTTTCTTTGGCTAGAACTCATACATAACAAAAAAATTAGCAACTAGAACTCAAATGATACCGTTTTAATTCTGAACATTTTTCTTTATTGCTTTAAAACACTTATACACGTATGTCATATACCTGCATCATATTCTGAAGAAAACTGAAAGCAACATTTTGATTTTGATTCATTTCAAAATTTTGCGCGTGTGACGTTTGACGTATATCGTTTACATAGACATCGGTTTGCATTTATCGTTTACGTTACTATGTAGATTCGTTTTTATACAATTTGTTGACAGTTTTGACAGATATTATTAGTAATTATTTTTGTTGTTGCTTAGCAACCTTTAAAGCACGGCGTGTTTTAATTTTGCGTTTGTGAACGCTGCAGCGTGTTTTAAACACGGATTATGATGCAGGTATAATATAAAAATATTTATTTATATACTGCGTTTCGAATTATTGCAGACAATTCTTCACCAGGAAAATAAATGAATAACATAAACAATTAAATAGAAACAGTAACAAACAAATTATAGTATAAAACCGAGAAAATCATGTCCTGTCCCTTCATTTTGATTTGCTGTATTTTTTACTTCTGCAGTTGGAAAATTTTTGTCCTAAAGTAGCACTACTTTTGTGTAAAATATTTCCTCGAGACTATACTATGACTTTTCCACACCTCGTTATTTTTATGTATATGCACCGACAGCAAGTATTTTGTAATCTTCGACGATACGCTACAGAAAGTATTCTTACTATCCGACTGCGAAGTAGGTACATGATCCATAGCGATACAACAATTAATAAATCATGTAGTTTTTTTTCATGAATCGTAAGCTTCACCAGCTTTTATCTCTTAGATCCTCCCAGAACGTCTATCATCAGTGCAAACTTTAGCATTCATGCACTTTTATATCGTCAGAGTTTAAAACTGATTGGGCATATTGCATATTTAGATACTTGCAGGGCCGGCGGAAGGCGTGGGTAGTGTGAAAATTCCCTGGGTAATTACCCACCTGAAATTTGAAAATTTTGAAAAAATTCTTGGAAATGTAAGATGTTTAGGAATTGAAAAATTGAAATTATAATAGTTATTTTAAGTACGTAAAGACACTTTACGTATGTGTATCGTACAAAATTTTATCTACGATATAATGAAAAACCCCAAAAAATATAAAAAAAATATTTTTATTAATGAAGCAGGATCACAATATTAAATGAGAAGTTTGCCATGATAACAAAATTTTTGCAAATTTGGCGTATTTAAAAATTTTTATCACTTGTTGCTTGGCAACCCGTGACTGCCCGTGACTAATGGGATCGTGTTACTAAGCAACCGTTTTACAAACTTGAAACTAACAGTTAAACATCAATTTTACACACTATCGTAGATAAATATGATTATTTCACTCATTACAAATTTGACCAATCAGAATGTCTTATTTTCCATTGTTCCGCATTTTAGATAAGTGAATAAACAGCAGCATGCTGTTTATTCGCGATTAAATTGAAGCTAGCTTTTATATGCAAATTCTGAACATTTTGAAGGCATATTTAGCTGGATAATTAGTTGCAGAAGCAAGATACTTACATGTTTTTTACCTCTACTGGTATTCTATATCTTTTAAACTAGCTATTTTTATTTACAAATTTTTGACATTTAATGGTGCTTTTTGTTTATGTGTGTACCGATTTATTTATGTGAAAATGTGTCAAAATTAACGTTTTAGAACAATTTCTTCGGCAAGTATTAATGTTTATGCGATGAATTCATGAAATAATCTTGACATATACCCCTCGTGCTAAAGAATTAAATCGATTAAATTTGATGTCTAGCTTATTTACAAAATTTTGTTTTTAAAAAAGTGTTATCGTACATAATAATTTAAGATAAAATCCCTCGACCTGCGGTCTCGGGTTTTTTTTTAAATTATTATGTACTCAAACACTTTTGCATAAGCTAGACATGTCAAATTTAATCGATTTAAATTCTTAGCACTCATGATATAACTATTGACAAAATGAGTCTAAAATGATCATATAGTGTCGAAACTTTGCAGTTTAAAAAAATTACAAATTTTGAACATTTTGAAGGCATATTTAGCTGGATAATTAGTTGCAGATGCAAGATACTTACATGTTTTTTACCTTTACTGGTATTCTATATCTTTAAACATGCTGAATTATTCAATTCAAGCTATTTTTATTTACAAATTTTTGACATTTATTTGACAAATAATAAGAAAAACAATCAATTTGCTATAGTTACAACATAATTTTATGGCGCTTTTTGTTTATGTGTGTACCGATTTATTTATGTGAAAATGTGTCAAAATTAACGTTTTAGTACAATTTCTTCGGCAAGTATTAATGTTTATGAGTCTAAAATGATCATATAGTGTCGAAACTTTGCAGTTTAAAAAAATTACTGTCCAAAAGAGGAAATAATATAACCAGTAATAGGTTATTTGTAACTCCAAATTTCGACTTTAATCCAAATAATTCAAATTCCCTATGGTTTAGGAATTCTCTGGTAGGAAAAAATACACTTTCTTAGTGGACTAAATTGGCTGCAGAAGCTGTTGGTTACCAAACAATTAAAAATTTCAAATCATTGGCAAAAGTTGGCATTCCTGAACAATCTTTAATTAAGATATCTGGTCAATCAAGCAGTAGCTCAATAAAACCATATTTACAATGAGGAACATCGCGCTAAATTGTTAAAGAATTAAGATCCGTAAGAATTATTAAAACTAATTCTTCGTTGACAGACAAGGAAGAAAATCATCGAATTGTTTACTAAAACTGTATTTTTAATATCACTAACTATTAATATTTTTGTTAATTTCCTTCGTTATTAACGTTATTAACATTTAATGTAGTTACCTTTGCGGGAAATATTCGAATATTTTGCCCGGGAAAATATTCGCTGTCAAAATATCACGTAATTCACATCTGATTGGATAGTTGTAAAGACATACATACATCATTTTGATTTGTTCAATTTTATAATTTGACAGGTGAGGGCGATAGTCATATATAATATCCCAAGAGCATGTCAAATTATCGACAATAACATGCACGAGAGATATTCGAAGGACTATTTCCCGATTAAAATTTTGCCAAACGCTGTTTCTCTCATGAAAAATAAAGTAAAATTTAAAAACTTCATTTGACAGCAAGGCAGAATCACATTGCCACGCCGTATACAAGTTGTTTTCAATTTGTTTTTAATAGCAACACGTAAATAAACAAAGTGTGATTTCTAAATTGTATGAAAATGTGTAATGTTCTGTTAATGAAATTGACTAAAATATTAATAATATTACGCCTCTGAATACTTTAAAATCGAGATCTGAAAAAAAATAAAGTTAAATGAAACAACTGTCAAAGAATTGGCTACAATAATGAAGGATTTCGCCATTTCGGCTTTAATATGAAGAAGCAAGATGGAACCGACTACAAAGAGAAAGTTGTAAAGACGTTGTGGAATACGGTGGCAAAAATATTTCAAGAAAAATAATTATACATTAAATTATTCTAGTTCTCACCTATCAAAATTATAAAGTTTTATTAAACCTATCCTTTAAATTATCGTGTAATTCTACGTTGACTGCACGACATTCAGAAATATCAGAATTCTGATTGGCTTACATTTTATGAAGGAAATAGACAACATTAAATATAAAGTTTCGATGCGATTAGCAAGTTGCTAATGTAACAACTTCGCTAGAGAATTGGGCCAATTATGTATGTATATAATTATAGTGTTTCCGTAATAAATGTAAATTCAATATATAATACTATCGCTGGAGGGTAAAATTCAATAAAAGTTGAATTCAATAGATATTTTACAATAATATAGTAAAACCTAATATAATCACATAAAAAAAAGTTTCCACAAAAATAATCGCGCATATATGAAAAAAGGGAGGGTAAAGGGGCAATATTTTAGTTTCTTGCAAATCTCTCAGTAAATGTTAGAAATTTTTAGAAAAAACAAGATATCAAAAATAAAGAGCATAAAATTATCTACAAAAAAGATATAAAATTTTTTTTCGGTAATACGATAGTTTTCTAGGAAAATGGACTTAATAAAAAGCCCTTTATTTTCTTGTACGAAATATAGTAAGTAATGTAATTACGAAAAATTTCGGTTTTCATATTTCAATGGAAATATCCATTT
This sequence comes from Poecilus cupreus, assembly GCA_963942605.1. NCBI lineage: Eukaryota > Metazoa > Arthropoda > Insecta > Coleoptera > Carabidae > Poecilus > Poecilus cupreus. The sequence goes on from OZ012726.1 coordinate 16,085,679, forward strand.
TGAACATCCTTGAATACATTTTAACTAGTTCCGGTGTGACGTCTGTACGTACATCTGTGTTTATGGATGTACGTATGTATGTATGTACGTACGTATGTATCTCGCATAACTCAAAAACGATAAGTCGTAGAAAATTGGAATTTTGTATTTAGGACTGTTATAACTTCTTGTTGTGCACTTCCTTTTTTGACTGCAATCGATTTGGCCAAAAGAGCATTTTACTCGAAGGGTTATTTTCAATTTTTCGCATAGGGTCAACTGGGGTAAATATGCAACGAAAAACATAACTTTGAGTTTAAAACGCATTAAACAGAATTTAAAATTGCATGCAAAGTATTAGATCGATGCGTTTCTGTTGTTTCCTTCGATCTATGGATACTTCAATTTTTCACTGGAAATTGAATATGAAAATAAAGAAAAATCATGTTTCACATTTAACCTGATCTTGGAGTAAAACTGAAACATCACTGGGAAAAAGTGAAACATACATTAATTTGATTGCTATACTATACACGCTAGTTCAGAGATTGAGTAAAAATTAAAAAAAAAACGAAAAAAAGTGCATCGAAAACATGTATCAAATTAATAAATAAGAGTAAGGTTTCTGCAATAAAAAAAACACATACTTTACAATAAAGTTGTTAATAAATGAAACAAATTATACGTATTTTATAAACAAAATGAAACATAAACTAAACTAGAAAACTAAAATAACATTAAGAATTCTCTTTTTTTATAAATTTTTAGTGGTGGTTTTTATTTTAACAATTTCAATTTATATAATACCTACATATATTTTTTAATAGGTACAAAGAAAAACACGTATTATTTTTCTAAAACTGGGACAGGCATATCAAAAACATATTTTATGATATATATTGTCACAATTTGAGGCACAGATAATATTGCTCAATATTTTCTGTCATCTGTTGAAATATCATTTTCTATGAGTATAAATTCTCTTTTATCATTATTTAAACTTTTTATATAGATTTTAAATATAAAACATGTAATATATTTTTATGCAATATTTATTTACTTTTTTAAATATTTTATCACTTCAAAATTTTTACAACTGTATGTAGCCTAGCGATGGTTGCTACAATTTATGTAAGTTGATAAACAATTTTTTGTATTTGTCGGAGCAAAAATTTTACATAATTTTATAATTTCAAAAAAAATATTTAACGAAATGTCGTTGATAAAATATAGTATTCTACACGCATGTAATGGCTATTACTCATTCGAATGATTTACACATCACTCGCGTTCGCTCATGATGCAAACTTCATTCTCATGAGTAATAGCATACATTACATGCTCACTTAATAATATACTATTATTCTTAATAATTTTATTCAAAGTTGAATCCCGCAAAATCAATATTGTTGAAGAATTAAAAAATTAAACAAAATGTAATGTTTGTTTAATTTTTCCAGGTAGGGTATTAAAAATTGTCATTGTTCCTATTTGAAACATATAGTTAAGTAATTAATAATGTTCGAAGGATTTTTGGTCAGAAAATTGTTTTTAGTTTATATTTTGACATTTATGTAAAATGGTTTAAAATAACAGAAAGTAAATTATTGTTTAACTAGCTTTGGATAATAAAAATAAAATTTTCTGGATAAATTTAGTGAATTATGAATGGATATTTAGTTACATTCCATATTCCCTCTGGTTTACTTTGCAAAAATTATTTTTCGTGTCGTAATTTTAAAAAATGTGGAGCGCCGCCAACTCTATTTGGACTTTCCGGGTTTCCGGGCTGTTTATTCGTGATGTTCAAGCGCGTTTTACAGAAAAACTATTGTTTCTATGAAAAAAACCCTTGAGTACCTTTTTTGTAGAGAATTTTCTGCTCTTTATTTTTAATATCTCGCGATTTTCTCGAATTCTTATTATTTCTTATGATGTATAAAAAACAAAACAAAATATTTGCACCGTAAGTCGCGGTTTTTTCTTAAATCCGCGAACGAATTTCTGCAAACTTTTATTTATGTTAATGTGTAGACCTTGTAACAGTACAATCGTCTAGTATAAAAATATTTCTATTAATCGTCGCCTACGTTGTGTTTGTAATAAATAAATGTAACCCCAAAACTGTCCGTAATACGAAGTAGCTATCAATGGTAGGGGAATTGGGATAGGTTCAGTTGAAATGAAAGAATATAATTCCTTCCAAAAGACATGACGGTGACGTCACATCTTGTGCATTTATTGAAACTAATAAATAGGCAGAATAAAATAAAATCATCATAATATTATTATTATAATTTAGAACGAACTGAGTGATCTGAACGCAAAGTTCTGTCGTGGAAAAATAAATAACTCTCCGACATTCGCCTTTAATCGCAAGAGGGAAACCACGACAAAAAAACCTCAAGCAGAGAGAGAACAAAATAATAAATATTGTTTAAATACCAAAGAATCAAGATTACATTTTACAGATTTAAACATAGCATAAACTGAATAACGCTGACACTTCCAAACTAGCCACAATAATGTCATAGTGTATTCAACACTCAGATTATTTATAGTTAAATTGATGAATCAATGTTTTCTGTTATTGTTGAGATATTTGTATCGTTGCCTGTACAAGTGTAATTGCATGTACAGGGGTCTCTTTACAGAGAAGTTTGTAGTTGACTGTACAAGTGTAATTGCATGTACAGAATTGTTCAGAAATTATGCCCCATAACCCCTCCACAGATACCGAAACCGAATGAAAAATCGACTTACGTTGTCGCTGTTCGAATGAGAAAGATAAACGATACGAAATGAAGGACAGATATATGTATAATCCTTTGTTTACCTGAGCCAGGTAAACACCTCGTAGAGATTAAAAATTTTCTCGCTTCTGATGTTACAATATTTGGCAAAATGCAAGTGAATGTTAAATGCGAACACAAGTTCGATGAGACATCCAAACTTCTTGAAATCTAATAATATTAATATTGTTATGTAAATATCATCAAATATTTATGACTTATAACAAAATATTTATCAATATACATACAAATAAAAATATTATTAAAAAAATTTAATAACAATTATATATATATATATATATATATATATATATATTTCGATATTCGAACTTTTATCTTGTCAATAAATAAATTAGGGGAGAAAAATGTTTTGCATAAAAGTTGAAGAGATTAAAAATTTACACCTAAATTAGAGAACAAATTTCATTTCACTTCTTTGATAAAGGCTAAAAATACCATCAAAAATATCAAAAATGGAAATGTCCACTTCCTTACTTTGCTTATGAAAAACGTTAAATATTTGCTTGAATTTAATTCCATTTCTATGGTTATTCATTATTAAAACTGTAAAATGCCTAGGTTCGGCTTGTATTTTTTTAATAATTGAAATATTTTTTTATATATCTCGGTCCCGGGACGTGTAAAAAGTATCATTTCATATGGTAAACGTTAAATATTATACAGTTTGTGCAGAAGTGTTCAATTTATTTATCGCAGTAACGGTATAACCATAATTGCGGCAAAACCGTAAACACGTCGCGAATTGTTTTTTGAATATATTGTTAATACCACAATGTAACATGGAAACAAACATTTAAGTCTCCGCTTAATATTTAATGTTGGAAGATCTAAAGGAATTAGTAAACTTCTCGGTCATTTTAAAATCGTTTGACAGTATTATTTTGCGAACATGAAATCTTTTGAGCGCAGCAAACAAAGAAAGTTAATACATTCTAAAATATCAAAATATTAACACCATTTTAAAAGGATTAGTGTAACCAATATTCAATAGTCATTTGGCGGCATTAACTTTAAAGTGGTCGAAGTAACTGCTTTTGTTTGGAAAGGGTGAAATTTCCAAACTGAAAATAATGACATTTACTTACCCCACTTTGTTTTTACGTTCGCGAACTAGGTATAAATATGTTACATTGCATTTAATTTTCATTATTGGTTCAGTTCTTGAGCAATTAGAATATTTTGTGTTGTGATGGCGAAAATTACAATGGAGAAGAGAGGAAGAATAATTGCTCTATGGCAAGCAGGGTGGAATTTCAGCGATATTGCAGAAAATCTTCAGATTGATGTAAGTATTTTTTACATTTATAAAATTTGTCCCTATTTGTATATTTTGCATTCAATAGTTTATTTCAATAAAGGCCCGTTTCTCCATCTACGAACAAACTCCAGACAAACTATTTAACGAACAAATGAAAAATATCATTTGAGAATTAATTAATTTATTTAACAAATAAATAACCCTAAATCTGTCTTATGAAATATCAAATGTTTTTCGTTTTAGTTTAGATTTCCACGGCCGTGTTACAATTTTCCTAATAAATATTGAAAATAATTTGATATATTGTGAAATACTAATAGGTTACCAAATGGGCCTTATTACATCCATTTTTAAATTCTGAACAACTTTTTTGTAATTACACTTTTGCTGCAAATAGCATTGAAATCCTTATATTCCACATTTCAATTCTGCACCCGTTATACCGGATGTCTACTTTTTTATATGAAATACAATGTTAGTATTTTAATTTCGCTTTACGTTTTTACCTAATAATTGATTGATGAATGAATTAATTAACATCAAATTAATTTTATAATTATTAGTTATTTGCAGAGTGCCATGAGAAACAAAACATACAAACAGCCGTATTGTTTGAGTTTGCCATATAATATTTGGCAGTTCTAATGATTATTGACTTGTTCCGATTATTTCTAAATGGTAAATGTGTCCATGATTACTGAGAAATAATTTAAATCAGTAAATATTCATTAAAATGATGACAAATGTCATTTGTCAAACTCGAACAATACGACTGTTTGTATGTTTTGTTTCCCATGGCACTCTGGAAATAGCTAAAAATTATACATTTTAATTTACATTTATCTTATGACAGAAATGTATCACATCCATAAATGTAGGCTCGGTTGGTGAAGATTTTATTTCTGAACATTCTACCTATTTACACTTTTGCTCTAAAATTAATAAGTAAAATCTTACAGCGAAATTAAAATATTAGATTGTATACTTCCTATAGCTCAAAAAAAAAGTTGAGACCCTGTATGTGCGGGAGGTAAAACGTTTTTTTCATTTAATCTAATAGAAATATTTTATATTTTAGAGAAAATCAGTTTGGCGTTGGATTCGGCGATATAGAATTGGTGGTCCGATTCACCTTCAAAATCGTCGGCAAACCGGGGCTCCACGCAAACTGAATGCCGATACGGTCCAAAATTTGCAACGGGCCGTCAGCGAGACTCCATTTTGCTCTTCTGCAGAGTTAAAGCAGAGACTTGGGGTTAACGCTTCCGCTTTAACCATCAGGAGACGGCTTCATGAAGTCGGAATCCATTGTAGGAAGGCTGCGACCAAAGTCGAGCTTATGCCAAATCATTTACAAGCGAGGTTGAATTTTTGCGAAATAAATAGAGACTTTAATTGGGATACTGTTATTTTTTCTGACGAAAAGGTATTTTCGTCAGACGAAGACATCAAGAAGCCGTTGTGGCGGCCAAACAACTCGCGTCTTCACCCACAACATGTTGTTCCTGTTATATTTTATGTTTGATATATAATTAAAACACTATACAGTTAAGTATAACTATTATTTTATTTAAAGATTCATACAATTATATCTTTATGTTATTTCTAATTAACTGTCATTAAATCAATATTGGTTGTCCTGACTACCAGTCAGCCTACTTATATAACATCTCCTTTTTTTAATAAATAAGATTTTTTAACACATAACAAAATCTTTAAATCTAACTGGTAATCTTCTTTGTCTTTGTGGTCTTCGCTCTTCAATTCTATCTTCATCTTCTCTATGTGATGGTTGATACTGTTCAGTTCTTTCTTGAGTATTCTCCTCTTGTATTTCATTTTCATTCAATACAGCAGGACTGTTCATTACGTCAGATTCTACATTAAATTTGTTTTCTGATTTTCTTATGTGAACTGAATTTCTTCTTATTTGGTTTCCTCTGTTATTTAATAAAATATATGATCTTGGTGTTTCAGCAGGTTTTATAATTTTTGCTGGTTCCCAAATTTTATCTTTAATTGTTACATTTTCTCCTTTTTTAAATGAAGGCCGTATCTTCGAATTTCTGTCATAATAATTTTTCGCGGTTTCCTGTTTCCTTATTAACGCTTTTTTCACGTAATTATGTCCATCCGATAACAGTAATCTCTCTTGAATTGGTATTTTGGTTCTTAGCCTCCTTCCCATCATTAATTGTGCTGGTGATAACCCAATTCCAACAATTTCTGTATTTCTGTAATTTAACAAAGAAATATTTAAGTCACAATCTTTCTTCAGCATATTTTTGGCAATCTTGACACCACTTTCTGCAAAACCATTTCCTTTTGAATAGTATGGACTACTTGTCGTTAATTTAAAACCATAATTTTTTGCAAATTGCTTAAATTTTATTGAATTGTATGGCATGTTGTCAGCAATAAAACAATCTGGAATACCAAATGTAGCAAAACAGATTTTCAATTTTTCAATCACTTCATGACTTGTTTTATCTCTGATTTTTATTATTTCTAACCATTTCGTGAAATAATCAAAAATGATTAAATAATTTTTTCCACCATACTCTCCAATATCTGATGCAACTTTTGCAAATGGTCTGTTAACTATTGACTGTTTAATCATGGGTTCTTTTGGATTTGCTGGTCTATATCTTTCACAAATTTGACATTTCTTAATATGATTCTCTATGTCATTATTTAACTGAGGCCAATAAAAACTATTTTTTGTCATTAATTTTGTTTTTATGATACCAAAATGATTTTCATCATGCACCAATTTCAGCATATAACTTTTCAACTTTTCTGGTACCACCACTCTGTTTTTATAAAATACTAAATCTTCCGCAATGTATAAATCATCTTTAATTCGCCAGAATTCTTGTAGATCTTTACTGAGATTGTTTTTGTCTTTACACCAACCATTTGTTATATTTTCTTTAACTTTCTGTAAAATTTCGTCTTCTTTTGTTTCCTTTTGAAATTCTTTCTTTCTTTCTTCGGTAATATTAATTATACTTCTCACACAATGTACAACTTCTAACATACTTGGATCTTCTTCTGTCTTACAAATAATTGGATCTCTAGAAAGGGCATCAGCCACAAGTAATTCCTTTCCTGGTACATATACTAATTTTAAATTGTATTTCAACAATTTGAGCTTGATTCTTTGTAACCTTGGTGAACTGATATCAGCTAATTCTTTTTTCATAATAGCTAACAGTGGTTTATGGTCAGTTTGTACGGTTACTTCTCTGCCATAAATAAACAAATGAAACTTAGTTACAGCAAAAACTATAGCCAGGAATTCTTTTTCAATCTGTGCATAATTTTTTTCACATTGTGTCATGGAACGAGAAGCAAAAAATACTGGTCTCTCTTCTTGTAGAAGACAACAACCAATACCATCTTTAGATGCATCCGTTTGAATTGTAATTTTCTTCTTTTCATCAAAATTTTTTAATACTGGGGAATTTGTTAAAGATAATTTGATTTTATTAAGAGCTTGTTCTGTATAGTTTGACCATACAAATTTTATTTCTTTTTTCAACAATTCTCGTAGTGGGCTAGTAATTTCTGATAAATTTGGAATAAAAGATCTGAAATAATTTACCAACCCAAGTAATCTTTGTAGTTCCTTTTTATCCTTTGGACTCTTTAATTCTTTAATTGCTTTTAATCTGTCTTCATCAACTTGAATACCTTCTTCTGAAAACAGATGTCCTAAATATTTTACTTTTTTCACTTTGAACTGTATCTTGTTCTTGTTAAATTTTATATTTAAATTTCTTGCTCTATCCAAAATTTTTCTTAATATTTCGTCATGTTCTTTTTCATTTTCTCCAGCAACAAGGATATCATCAAAATAGATAATTACACCATCTATATCTCCGAAACTTTCTAACAAATATTTTTGAAAATATTCAGGTGCAATACTCAATCCAAATGGAAGTCGTCTAAATTTGTAATATCCGACTGGCGTTGAAAATGTGCATGATTTGGAAGACTCTTGATCCAATTCAATGTGGTAATATCCATCTTTCAGGTCTAACACAGTAAAATATTTTTTACCTGACAATCTTGCGCAGATTTCTTCAATTTTGGGAATTAAACAATACTGTCTTTTGACCACTTTATTCAATTCACTTGGATCAAGGCACACTCTAAGACTTCCATCTGGTTTTTCAACTATAACTAAATTACTTGACCATTCAACAATTCCATTTACCTTGTCAATTATTCTTTTCTTTTCTAAATCATCCAATTTATCTTTCAGTCTGCTTTTCAGGGCTAACGGTATTCTTCTTGGCGGTTTAACAATTGGTGTTGCACCTTCTTTTATGTCAATTTTCATTTTCTTTTTAAATCTTCCTATTCCTTTAAATAACTCTTCATTTTTCTCTACTAACTCAGCTTTGTTCTGAAAACTTTGAACTTCAGACACTTTTTTAATTAATCCAAGTTCCACACATGTTTTCAGTCCAAGCAAAGGCGTTGTGTTATGCTTCACAATAACAAATTTTTGTACCTTTTTTATAAATTTAAAATTACAATTAATATTTGCTACTCCTAATGGTGTTAATTGACTACCACCAAAAGCTTCAAGTCTTATATTTGTTTCTTCCAGTTTTGAGTTTAATTTATCAAAAATTAACTTTGGCAATATATTAACTTCAGCTCCTGAATCTAATTTAAATTTTATTTTGATGCCATTCAAATTTATGGTCTCATACCAACTTATGGTTAAAACATTTTTGTTAATAACATTTATTGAATCAATTTCATTATCAGTATTTTCAGAATTATTATTTTCAACTTCATTTAATAATTTAACTCTGCAACTTTTCTTAAAATGATTGAATTTTCCACACCTTAAACATTTTTTTCCAAACGCTGGACATTCATTTATTCCATGGCGTCTTTTACATCTTGTACAATCAAATATTTTTATATTCTTCTCATAATTCTTTTTCGCTTCAAATGACTTCTCTTTTTTATTAAAATTTTTAGTAATTTTGTTTCTTTTTTCTATAATATTTATTTTTTCCTTTTCCTGTAGATCTTTTAACTGTCCTTTTGTAACTTCATTTGCTCTACAAATTTCAATACATTTATCTAAATTTAGTGCATCACTACATAAAAGTTTCTCTTGCAACTTCTTATCAAAAATTCCTATTACAATCCTGTCTTTCAAAATGTCCTTCTCGAGTTGGCCATATTCACATGTCTTAATTAAATTTTTTATTTCTTGAAAAAATAAGTCAAACGACTCACCTTCTTGTTGAAATCTTGAATTGAAAACATACCTTTCATAAGTAACATTCTTCTTCGGGGTTACATATTTCTCAAAAGTTTTCATTACAATATTAAAATTGTTTCTTTCTTCATTGGTGAGGTCAAAATTATCAAAAATTTCTATAGCTTCTTTACCCATAATATTTAACAAAATTGCTACTTTCACATTTTCTTCTTTTGACGCATTTCCTGAAGCTAACATATATACTTCGAATTGTCTTCTAAATTTTTTAAAATTTTCTGCTATATTTCCTTCAAAAATTAATGGTGAAGGCATTCTCGCATTATGGTTCTCCATTTCAAAATTTATAAAAATATGTTCTTTTACCAAAAATTCTGTATCCTCTACGACTGCGCCATGTTATATTTTATGTTTGATATATAATTAAAACACTATACAGTTAAGTATAACTATTATTTTATTTAAAGATTCATACAATTATATCTTTATGTTATTTCTAATTAACTGTCATTAAATCAATATTGGTTGTCCTGACTACCAGTCAGCCTACTTATATAACAGTTCCAATCAGAAAGAGTGGCAGAATAAGCGTCGCATTTTGGGGATGGATGGCGTCTTGGGGTCCTGGGGAGTTAGTGGAGGTATCCGGAAAAATGAATGCAGCCTATTATTTAGAAATTTTGGAGGAAGTTATGTTGCCGTCTGTAAGGATGATAATTCCTGATGGCAACTTTTTTTTTGTACAGGATAATTCTGCGGTTCATACCGCAAGAATTGTAAAATCCTGGTTCAACGATCATCCGGAAATAACTTTACTACAGTGGCCTGCTAAGTCTCCGGACTTGAACCCCATCGAAAACGTGTGGGCGACAATGGTGCAGAGAGGGACAGGAAATGTGCGAACGAAAGCAGCACTTCGACAAAATGTTCTTCGCGTCTGGGAGGATCTACGTGGAAGCGAGTACTGCCAGAATTTGATTAATTCGATGCCGCGGCGAGTAGAAGCTGTTATTGAAAACAACGGCTATTGGTGTAAATATTAGGTTTTTATTATGATTTTTACACATTTTACTAATGTTAATATTTGTCTATTTTAATTGTATCTATTGACGCCACTTTTTGTGATATTTATTTTTAAACTTGCATGGCATATTTTTTGTATATATTGACGACACTTTTTGTGATATTTATTTTTAAACTTGCATGGCATATTTTTTGTATATATTGACGACACTTTTTGTGATATTTATTTTTAAACTTGTATGATATATTTGTTGTATATATTGACGGAACTTTTTGTGATATTTATTTTTGAACTTGTATGATATATTTATTGTATCTATTGACGACACTTTTTGTGATATTTATTCTTGAACTTGCATGATATATTTTTTGTATATATTGACAATACTTTTTTGATATTTATTTTTAAACTTGCATGGCATATTTTTTGTATATATTGACGACACTTTTTGTGATATTTATTTTTGAACTTGTATGATATATATTAATTGTAATTATAAACACTTTGTGATAATTATTTTTAAACTTATATGATATATTTGTTGTATTTATTGACGACACTTTTTGTGATATTTATTTTTAAACTTGCATGATACTTGTATATATTAATATATTTGATGATTAAATTTTAAATGGCCGTGTTACTATTTTCCTAATAACTATTAATTATAATTTGATGTGTAATATTTAGGTAACCAACTGTATTTTATGCCTCTTTTAATTCTTTTATATTTATACTTTTACTGTGAAGTGAATATGTAAAAATTTAAAGCAATATCAAAAAATAGCATTGAAATTCCTTTATTTTATATTGGTGACACGGTTACAAATAATTTCTTTGTAGCTAATTGATTCAGATTTTAACCATTAATATTGTTAGTTATCAGATAATTTGAATTTAATATGTAGTAGAAGGTTTTTGTTTTATTTCTGCTGAAAATGATATTAATTTTCAACATGGGTCGCAGAGTTCAAGAAGTTACTTTTGCCAAATATTGTAATATCAGAATATCTACGAGGTGTTTACCTGACTCAGGTAAAAGAAAGATTATATATCTGTCCTTCATTTCGTATCGTTTATCTTTCTCATTCGACCAGCGACAACGTAAGTCGATTTTTCATTCGGTTTCGGTATCTGTGGAGGGGTTATGGGGCATAATTTCTGAACAATTCTGTACAGTTGTCTCTTTACAGAGAAGTTTAAAAGTCTGCGCTACGCACAGGGTGTCTCCACATGGAGAAGTTTGCTATTTGTCTGCGCAATGCACAGAAAGTCTCTACATAGAGAAGTTTGGTTTTGTAGGTGCTGTTATATGCACAGAATCAACAGAAAACACTGATTAAAGAAATACTCAAGACTCAATAATTATATCATTGTGACCGTTGTCAGTATCGCAAACTAATCTTGCCGCATAGTGAATTGTTACTTTTGTGAGAAATAACCATTCTTTAAAACTGAATCATGTCATTAAATCGAGAGTTCAACAGATAAAGATGGGAAAAATAATTAAGGATCACTCGTGCCTGGCCAGCCAATAGCAACAAGATGGGTAAAGGATGCTCAGTGCCTGGCCAGCCAAAAGCAACAAGAGCGGTGGATTAATTAGGAATCACCTGTGCCTGGCCAGCCAATAGCAACTAGGTGGGTAAAGGATGCTCAGTGCCTGGCCAGCCAAAAGCAACAAGAGCGATGGATTAATTAGGAATCACCTGTGCCTGGCCAGCCAATAGCAACTAGGTGGGTAGAGGATGGTGAGAACTCCCAGACTTACGCTAACATGGAGTCAGAGTGGAGACCAAGAATGGTCTCCTCGATTGAAGCAGATTGCTCAGTTTATATACGAAGATTTCCCTCTCGTTCCCTCAGGAGTCTCAAGGTGGGACATGAAGTTCGTTTTCCTCCCCCGCTCCGTGGTAGTTCTTGGCGCCTGTACTAACTGTTGCGATCCAGCTGTTTTAACCTTTTCATTCCGTCAGTCTTCTAATAACAACAAACAAAACAAAACAAAAAACCGGGGTCACCATACACACTATGACCTGTAATAATTCTTTCCACTTAATCGCCTTCGTTTTAAAACTTCGCCTCTGTCTAGTGGGTTTTTTCTAACAGCCTGGTGTCTTGTTGCGGTGGCCGCGTTGCACTCCACCCTCGAAGACACTTGAGATTAATGTAAACAAACAACAGTTACATAGCAGAAAACAGTATTGGTACCAGATACAAAATATTACTATGGCCATAGAAAACAGTATTAACCTAATTATTTTAATAAATATATTTAGAAATTGTCGTACCGTCTCAACCTTGTACTATATTTGTGGAAAAAGTTTGTTTCGATTCAACTTATCTTAAACAAAATTCTAAGGAAAATGTACGAATATAACAGTACACATTTTTAAATAAATACCTTTATATTTACTCGCAAACTGCCAAAAACTAAATAACGTGTTCGTAGAATGGAGCAGAAGATTTAGGTTTAAGTTTACCCTTCGTCAGGAAAATAAATGGTTGATAGGATGTTCATTAATTACATATAATATATAATTATAACAGTTTCTTAATTATTTGTATATTTTAGAGTAGAAATTTACATTATTTGCTTAAATGTCTCCGTGGACACATAATGTATTATAAATCTTATAATTACATACTTGTAAAATTACTAAATCTTTCGGTTAGATTGGACAAAACTGAAAGATGGATCTGCAATCGCAGATCCCGAAGCAAGATAAATATGCATAACGATAGGAAGAAAGGTAGACAGACAAATAAGGTAATAAGTTTAATTCATAATGTAGATACCTATATTTAATCAACAACACAATATATAGATTTTCAATTGCAGATCATAAACTAATTAATAAATAAAGATGAATGAACAAACAAAGAATGAAAGAAAGAGAAATATATACTACCTATTCATTGTTTTCCTACTAATTAATCTAATTAAGTTCATCATCATATTATCCTCTTAAATGTCGTATTAAATATTTATATTTGTCGCTAACGAAATATATCTATAGCTTCCACTAATAATTCTATTATTATTTTATTCACATCAATACTACTAATGGAAAGTACCAAAAAAATATCATACATTACAGTCGGTTTTGAACCCACCACACATACATTTTTAAATTTGGCGCCATATTAAAATTTTCAATATCCGTTAATAAGTTACTTAAAAATAACACTAATTAATAATAGATATTTTATTACAAAATAACATGTTCCAAGATAATATTTCTCCTATTTATAAATTATAATAAATGTAAGTTGGTTATAGGTTATATGCACCGTGATTTGCTTGTCAAAATTGGCTGTAGAATAACTCGTATAAATAAAGCCTCTTTTTTAAATTTTAAAGGTTAAAGTACTTCCAATCTTGTCATTACTTTGTGCTTCAAATTGGTGGTTGTGGTTTAGTTTCAAATGCATTTATTTCATATCATTTATCTATGGGAAAACATGCCTGATATAATTATAAACCGGATAAAATTGGTCAACCGGAAGAAACAGTTTACTTGAAGCAATTAACAGTATTTCATGAAAAACACGGTTAAATTTCCTTTTTCAATAATTTATGTTATTTTGAAAGTTGTAAGAATATTTAATTTTACACCTGTTTTGATTACACTAATTTTTTTAATTTATTTAGATTTAGAGATAATAAAATATAAAGAAATTAGATTTCAGAAATCTTGAATTCCACCCTACACGGGAATGTCTTCAAAACCCGAATACGCAAAAACAGAATGAAATGTAACCGAATACGCATGCACAGAATATGCAAAAACCGAAAGGTTACAGAATGGCGCGAAATATTCAAAAACAGAATGGAATGTTACAGAATATGCATTTCCCGAAAAGGTCTACTTTAGACACTCACCGCTAGATGTTGGTATGAAATTAGTTAGCAACATTCACTAATAGATGTCATTTATTAATATGTCGATAAATTAGAGACGTACGATTTGAATTGTCAAAATGACAGCTAAATTAAATAAAACCAATAATTATTTTTATAATTCAGTTAACTGTATGTAAAAACCATTGAGTATCTAGCATTTTTGTGAGCACATTTACGTTCTATCAAATTAGAAAAACATTTAATTTGGTTGTTTAGTTCTGATTTACGTACGAATACTTTGGGATATCGAGAACTGTAAGAGATACGGGGTTGCCTGATTAATAGGGTAGTCTGAACATGTATTTGTTTTTCAAATTGAATGCATAGGTCACTAGATATGGCTAAAATGTAAATTTTGCGATTTTATTTTTTTGCTGATAACTTTGTTGTATAACATAATACGAGATTTTGGTTTGCACTCTCTTAAGACACTTTATAATGGTGAATTTGCAGAAGTATTCAAAAAATAATTTATATCTAAACATTTACGAGTTACTGATGGTATCAACTTTTATTTTTCATATGGAGTTCCTAGTAAGCCATGACATTTTTGAATACTTATTTTTTTGCTTCATATCTATTTAAAACAGTAACAATATATTTCTATAATTAATAGAAAAATTAACGAAATTAGTTTTTTTTACGAAATTAGTATATTTATAATAAAATTGAATTAAAAATAATTTACGAAAACTTTGCTATCTATATTTTATTAATTGGCCATTTCGATTCAAGCATTTCTGCACCTTTTATTCTGTTTTTTCTACAACTTACTTAACATTTTTGGATTATTCTGATTTCGAATTCCTACTGTGGCATTTCGTAGTACAGTTTCATTTTAATATTCCAGAATAACGATTTTATTTTCTCAGTAACTCAATAAAAAATTCTAATTGAGTTAAATCCCTATCTATTGTCCTCCAAATCGAACATTTAATTACTGTACTATGACTTGTGAATTGTGAGCAGAAGCTCTGCTCTACCGAAACCACATATTTTGTATTTGGCGAAGTGGCAATGTATCTAAAATATCTGCAATATCATTTGCCCGGTGTTGGTTTATAATTATTCGTAACTCTTGTTTGTTGTGTGAATTGTCTTGGGGTTTGAAATGTATTTTGAGTGAATGGTTTTGGTTTTGATATGTGTAATTATTTGTTTTTTGGGGTTGAGAGTAATGAGTTATTTTAGGTGGTAGTTTTTTTTGTTGGAATCGCGAATTATTTATTGGTTGTTTAAAATTATTTTGAATCGTTTTAATATTTTTAGGTGACTCGAATTGAAAGTCATTTGTAAGCATATTTAATGCGGAACTTAAGTTTTGAGGATTTTTGGCACGCATAAGCTGACCAATGGGTTCTTTCAACCCTTTGAGTAAAATTCTCAAAGCATATTCTCTAAAATATTCAGTTAAAACTGGTTTCTCATTATTATTTTTATGAGTAGCAATGTAAGATGTTATCATGTTTAATACTTTTGTAATTTTATTATAAAAGTCAAAAACGGTTTCGTTATTATTCTGTTTGAGTTCTGTTAACTCGATATTTAATGTGAATATATCACGTTTATCTGCATATGTGCTAATTAATGCATTTTTTAAATCATCCCATGTTCTAATGTCACAGGACGCAATATTAACGGCGGACTGAGTGGAATTTTCTGTATCTGAATTTAAATTAAAAAGTGTTGAGCCTCTAAGCGACATGTACTTACAGCAAGTGAATCCAGTACATTGGTCCTTGGCTGTGTTGTACTCTTCCTGGGGTTGTCCTGGTGTCCTGGGCTCGGTCGCGCTGATGTCCTCTCAGCTCGTACGGGTCAGGTAGGCAGGCACCGGCTGATGTTCGCTCAGCTGGCGGGTCAGGATGCAGTTGGTATCTGTTCAACTTCGTCAGAGACTTTAACTTTTAACTCGCGACTTTTGTCGATTGCCAAATAAATCGATAGACGAAACAAAATTATATCCGTTAATTTTGTTTTGGCAATCCTACCGACTGCGCCACTTAAAGTTTTATTTATAGTCGCTGTATTTTTAAAAACTTTTATTTTGTTACTAACAAAAGTACAATTTAAATTCAGATGTTTTCCGTTTAACAGTTCAACTAAGACTAGTTACAATATAACATAAAATATTCTAAGACAACTACAATCTCATCTAATTATTCTAAAAGGGGTGTCATGTTGCGGGGCAGTGCTGACGGTGCGGTTCCCATCTTCTGGGGCGATGTATATATATATATATATATATATATATATATATATATATATATATATATATATATATATAGGGTGTTCATTTTAAGTGGTACACTATTGCTATTTCGAGAACTATAAGAGCTACGACGTCGGTTAAATTAGCAAACAATTTCTATATTATAAGACAATTAAAATGAGCGAAACAAGAATTTTTTTAGACCAGTGGTTCTCAAAATGCGGGGTGCAACTTTCTTATTTTAAATGGCAACCTATTTTTTTTTATTTGCTTATTCGATTCAGATTTTTTTTCTGAATTCAATGATATGCACATGTAATGATCAAATATTACAAAATATTTGAGAAAAATGCAAAATTAAAAATGTATCATTTTTATTTAAATATGCATATACAAAGTTTGCTATGGAAAAAAACAAATAAACCAAATGCAGAAATAGTTGAAAAAGCTGTAATTATGAGAATAATTATTAATTTAGTTGTTACAATACAGACATACAGTGGTACACTCAAAAAAACTAATATTAAAAATTGTCTGATTTATTTGTTTTCTTCCATGGCAAACTTTATATATGCAAATTTAAATAAAAAGATATATTTTTAGTTTTGCATTTTTCTCAAATATTTTATATTATTTGGTCATTACATGTGCATATCATTGAATTCAGAAAAAAATATTGAATCGAATAATAATTTGTTTTCTTCCATGGCAAACTTTGTATATGCATATTTAAATAAAAATGATACATTTTTAATTATGCATTTTTCTCAAATATTTTGTAATATTTGGTCATTACATGTGAATATCATTGAATTCAGAAAAAAATACTGAATCGAATAAGCAAATAAAAAAGTAGGTTGCTATTTAAAATAAGAAAGTTGCACCCCGCATTTTGAGAACCACTGGTCTAAAAAAATTCTTGTTTCGCTCATTTTAATTGACTTATAATATAAAAATTGTTTGCTAATTTAACCGACGTCGTAGCTCTTATAGTTCTCGAAATAGCAATAGTGTACCACTTAAAATGAACACCCTGTATATATATATATATATATATATATATATATATATATATATATATATATATATATATATATAAATTATTCATTTGTTGATTTCGTGTGAAGTTATTATAAACTATAAAATACAAGAAAAAGTTACCAGTGAAACGGTCTTCTTAATTATTTTTTGTTTTATTGGTATGAACCCAAGTAAAACCATCGTTTTACATAGACTCTATTTTTCTCGGTGGGCCTTTTTCCTCCAGTCCGACCCTGCCTGCCGCCCGCTGCGCCGCTCAGTCCACAGAGCGGGGCATAGGATGCGCAAGAAAATCTGACATGGTACAAATCTTCAAAGGTGCCGACAGAGAGTGAGACTACTGCTTATAGCTCCTATTGGGCTTCCAATATTAAAATACGCTAACTAGCGGCAGAATTCTGAACTACGTCTCGCGGTACATTGTGTATTTGACGTTTATTCTGAGTTTTTATTTATTTAAAGAATTTGAAGTTATTTGTTATTTTTTCTAAATTTATATCAACAGTAGTGACTATAGAAGAATTTCAATGGAAGTATTACATTTATCTATGACGTATTATTTAAATAAGTACTACATTTAATTTGTAGATTAGAGGTTAAGATGGAGTTTTCTCTAAAAAAACCTGTTGAAAACAGAAAAATTTGCATTGTTTACGGCTGCAGTTCTTCTGCTAATAAAAGTCGAACAGTTCGATTTCATTCATTCTTAAAAAAAAGGTGAAAGACTAGTTTGTATGAAGAATAAATGGGGTGTCACAATGATGTGTGACAGTGTGCCAAATTAAAGACATGGAAAAGAGCATTGAAAATTGCGATGATATTGTTGATGTACTTCCACATAATATTATGTGGCCACTATTTATTATTTGCTGGCCTTCTACCATGCTTCTAGAGATAAAGAGCAACGTGCGAATTTCCATATACTATCTAAATCTAAGCAAATAAATGAATCCATGCTACTATTTAAACTAAAAGTAAAATAAAACTACTGAAAACAACAACAAATAACTTCAAAAACATTAATATTAAATACTACTAGAAAATATATACAACTACAAACTAATATCAACAAAGAAAAATGATAACCTATCTTAAACAAAATAATGCTACAGTTAATAACTACTTACCTACAATAAAAAACTACTAAACAACTAATGGCTAATGTAAATATAACTATAGTCAATAATTAATAATAATAAAATCTAAACAAATCTACCAAATACACTAATAAAACACAAATTACCACAACTAGAGCACGCATTCGCTATAGAAGACCCTACAAAATGAATCTGACATGTACCGCTAGAGATTTGTGATCAGCGCCATCTCTTGATAGTTTGGAAGCCCAATACTGTGACCAGGGTCTGTCACTGACGGCCCGATCGACGCATGCGCGCTCACAGCTTATTGAATGAGGCAACCTTTTACTACTCTAATAACCTTGAGCTCCGCATATATCGACCAGTTTCTTATCGCATGGGGTGAGAGGGGAATCGAGCTGAAAACTGAGGTTTGTACGAGTTATATTTAATATGGTTTTGTATAAGTATATTAAAAATGGCGAAAGGTGATCGCGATTTAAAGAGGAAACTGCGACTTTCACAAAAGCGAAAATCTTTTAAAGGGACAAATTACTAAAATAACATTATAATTGGATTAATTTTCTGAAATTTAATAATATAATTCGGATAAGTAGCAAAAAATAAATGAATTAGCACAGGAACAAGAAACTAGTAAAAAACATCATGTTTTCACGACCGGGAGAGAACTTGGTTTCTTTGATACTAAAATTACGACAAAAACAGCCAATTTCATATCTACTAGAGATTTGTACACTTTCTCTCCCGTCGTGAGGGAAAGTGCTCAAATAATATGAAAAATGAACAAAGTTAAACAAATCAAATGTAACTATCATAAATTATATTATAATTCAAATCATTTTAAATTACATAAAAACTATTATAAATAGGTGTTCGGGTCGTGAAAAAATAGTATATGTTACTGTGAGAGTCCAAATTTAGTGAATGTCAACATTTGCCGGTAGATGTCGACAAATACCAAATGTCTTGGTAAAAGACCGAAAATTTCTTAATTTTATTATACATTCTGACTTTCACCGATATATGTCGACAAGCATGAATGAGCTCCGGTAAATGTCGGAAATAACAGGTGGCAATAAATTTTTGGACGGTGTCAGTTGCTGTAATAAATATTATCGAGGGTAATACAACTAGAGGTGAATATTTTTTGTAATTTTTTTAATTTTTGCTAATTATAACGTCAATATTTCGCGATTCAAAAATTTCGTTAAAAACGATATTTGAAAAATTTTTGATGAGCGTAATTTGTAATAATTAGCAAGTGCACTCAAAAAAATTTGAAAGAAAAAAATTATCTCGAATGGTATTTGGATACATTATTCAACAAGATACGCTATTTTTCAAAAAAATGACACTGACGTTTAAGTGAAAAAATTATTTATTTAAGAAATTGTCATAGTAACGGGATATATTGCTGAGACACGTATATTCGCTGATATATTGCTTTGATTGGTCAAAATAGATGACGTGTAAGACTCTTATTGGCTTATATAATATGGCGTTGAATAATCATATATAATATCCCAAGTGCATGTCAAATTATCGACAATTACATGCACGAGGAATATTCTAAGGACTATTTCCCGATTAAAATTTAGCCAAACGCTGTTTCACTCATAAAAAATAATGCAAAATTTAAAAACTTCATTTGACAGCAAGACAGAGTCACCTTGGTAATTTGCACTATTGCGAATTATCGATAATTTCACTAGTGCAAAATTATCGTGTACGTTGATTGGACGAAATTCAGAAATATCAGAATTCTGATTGGCTTAAATTTTATGAGGGATATAGTCATTATTATTATTTTATTTCAGATTAAAACTTAAAATGTATGTGTACGTTTATTATATTGATATTATTTTAGTTGTGTATCGTGATTTGCAATGTCTTACTGTTTATTTTGTTCAACAATGTCTTTATTTTTATTGTAAAACTTTTCCCATTTAGTTTCAATAAATAAATATAGCCTATATAGTTTTATTTTTGTTTTCATTTCAAAAAAAATTTTTTCTTTTCAACATACACAATGAGCGCATGCTGAATGACGACATTCGCAGCTGTAAGTTAGAAATAATGATGTTCGACCAATATTTCGGACATACGCCAAGCGACTTCGAGCATATTGATATTCACCGGTGTATCTCTACATTCACCAGATTTCGGTCTTTCACATTAACATATACATCGCAGGAGAGAAGTGTGTTTTGCCCATTCGTATTTTAGCCCTCGCCTATGACTCATGCTTCAAATTACTCCGCGGGAAGAAATCACACACTTCTATCTCTTAATGTGTAATATACTTTTATTCAAAGGTAATTAAACTTCTAAGTTTAAATAATTACTTTATACAATTAAAATTACATTTGATTTGAATCGTTGGTATATAAATAACTATTATATTGTCTGTACATTGCAGTATCTGAGAAAAAATCTTAATGAATCTGGATACAGTTATTTACCAGATTAAAACTTGATTGCAGAAACTCCAAAAGAAAATGATAAGAGGTACTTATTCTATATAATTTATGTTCATAAATGGCCATTGCAATAGAGCAAATATTTCCAAATATTTTATTTAATTTTTAAGTTTATTGCTTCCATCTTTTTTTTTTCATCTAAAAAACGCTTTATGAAATTTTATCCGAAATTATAGACTCTAGAATTGATAGAAATATGAAAATTCTCGAACCAGAATTTGGACAAAAAAGAATGTAAGATCGTATGAAATCTCTTTGATACATGTTTTCTTGTAAGTGTTTTTGTTACATTTTATATTGTTTTATTACATTGTTCCCTTGTTCATTTGTGACATTTTGGAAATACAGCAAAACAATTGAATATGAGGTCTCTAGAATTACGCTTATCTGTTTTTTTAACTCTTTGTAAACTCATAAGTATTTACTGTTTTATTCTTATTATTATTAATTATTGAACTTATAAATGAACTGTTTTTGTAAAATTGTGACTACACATGTTAATCATCGCCGACGTATACTGAATGTTCATTAAGTTTTGGTTAAATTAGTAAACATTTTCTATGTTATAAAACAATTTTAACTGGCGAAAAAAGATTTTTTTAGACCAGTGGTTCTAAAAATATGGGATGCAACTAATTAACGACGAAAAATGTTCATACCCCTGGATTACAAAAAATTTGAGAAAATTGCAAATGAAAATTATGATAATTTAATTTAAATCTGATTATAAAGCGTGCTATAGAAAAAAAAAATTATTTTGTTTCATATTAATTATTGTTTAATATCCAAAGATTTTTTTTTCTAAAAGAGTTCTGTGTGAATTGAAATGGATATAACTTTAACAATATTTATTAATTTATTTATTTTTATAGATTCAATACAGTGTTTGTAGACATATTACAAAATTCAATAATCCCTAGCCTAATTCATAATTTCATTTGGATGTGTAATTTTATTTGTTTTGGCAATAAACAACAATTAATTTGAATGAAAATGTTTTCTTAGTTTTCGTCTAATACGCTCTTCAACCAATTATTTTATTTTTCGAAAATAGACGTTAATATATGAATATTTTTCGTGTTTTTATCTATATTGTAATATAATTAAGCCTGCAATTAATTACTAAAGATTCTGTTGACAGAAGAGCGAAGAAATAAATAATAATTTTTGTTACTTTGTTTTCACAACTTGCCACAAAATGTCGTTTGTAGTCAATTAAGGGCTTTTAGGAATATGAACTTTATTGATAAATAGAATATTGAACAAAACAATAATAATGAGTGACAGTTTATTTTCAAATTGACATGCGTTGTTATTTTTAACCAAAGCCTGAATAATTCTAGAATATAACATTTAAATATTAAAATACAATTCTAAATTATTTGTAAATCATAATTTTCAACATAAAGCAATACTTTATGATCATAATTGTAATTTTAATGAGAATTTAAAGATTTCAATAAATAAAAACAATAATACAACTGACAGAACACAACACTCAACGCCAAGAAGGGCAAGATTATACACGCTCAACCTCTATCTGTCACTAGTCGGTCTTACTTCACACGAAAAATAATTTACTTTTAATAATTAATTACAGGAGTTACACTTTACTTTTTAAATAAAGTGTTATATTTTTTATATTGTTTTCAAGTATTCAAAATTTGTTCGTGTTTAAGAGCCTATTACTATCAAGTTTTATAATTTTCATTTGAATATTTATCAGTTTTTTTCGTTATGCAAAAGTATAAACATTTTATATCATTGAATTAAAAAAAATATACTGAATCGATAAGAGAATAAAAGATGGTTCCAATTTAAAATGAGAAAGTTGCAAACCATTTTTTGAGTCCAACTGATCTAAAAAAATTCTTGTTTCGCTCTTTAAAATAGTCTTACAAAATTATTTGCTAATTTAACCAACTTCGTAGTTCTTACAGTTCTCGACATAGCAAAGGTGCGCCACTTAAAATGAACACCCGATATAAATGATTAATATTGTTATTTAGTTACTCATATTTTTTATTTTACAATTTTAAAATATTTTAATGGTTCAACAATGTACATATTTTATTGTCTGGTTGCATTATTGTATAAATATAGCAATGACATATACTCGACTAGGCTAGTTGTTAGACTAATATTGGCACGGCAACGGCAGGGATCGCTAGAGCTAGACTTAGATAGAATGGGGACAGCATTTCGGGTACCGCCTACTGGCTACTTCCTTTACACTTGCAAAACTGTAGATCAGGGGTGTTCAAACCTGAAATGCTGGCGATCTACCTCAATATTGTTAGACTACGACCGTTCGACTCTGAGAGGCTGCAAGTATGTGTGATGCAGGATTGTCGTCTAGGTAGGGTGTATCGTGTCAAGGTAAGTGTAGGTCTGCTCTAAAATGTAAATGCCTATTGCCGCTAGTAGGGGGTTATAGGGAACGGGCACACACGTGACCTCGATCAGCTGTTTGGGTATTTACTGTCAGTGTCAGATCGCCATTTTGTTTATGTACGTTTTTCGCTGTGTTGTTTTTTGATTGTTTTAAGTGTATTTTGTGTGTATTTAGACTTTTTGCGTTTGTTTGAACTTCTTCTGTCTGTATTTGTGTGTGTGTGCTGCGTTTGTTTTTGTGTTTTGACTCATTAGTGTTTATTTTAAATATACTTTGTTCATAGTTGTGCCGTAAACAACAAACTATTTTAATTTTGTGATAAGTTTTGTGTCGTTTAATTAAATAAACATCTCTGTTTATTTTAATTCGTTGAAAGATGCAGTGGTGAAACAACCATATCTTGATAAAATAAGTCTTGTGAACAATGTTGATCCGTACGACTGCGAGGAATCAACATTTTCGCGTAGTTTGAAGTTGTTTCCAAACATAACTCACGGTGATATTTCTCACTATTTCATTTATACCAAGAGCTCATATACAACAGACCAATTTAGAGCTTTTAAAATTATGGATTCGTACAAGTATCACAAATGTGGGTGGGTGCGAGACATTTTAGTGCGAGAGTTTGGAGAAAATATCCTAGTTCTTGGGAAGGTAAGATTTTCATAACTAATATTCAATATATATATACAAGTACATTACACATTAATAATTATTTCTGAATTTGTTTATACTGATTTAAATTTTCTTACATTTGCAGGTAATGCATCCTCAGCGAATCAATGAAGAACCACTGCAGCCATGGTTTGTGGCTAAGAGATATGGTGCAATCATATGCGGGCATTGTACATGCGTTGCAGGTCTCGGTGAGGCATGCTCACATTTGGGGGCCGTGATGTTTGCCATCGAAGAAGCCAAGTTCAAAGAGGAAGATGTCTCTGTGACAGGCGTAAAGGCATACTGGAAAGGTCCACAGGGGAAGGCAGCTGAAATAATGACGTGGAACGAGGTATTAAAACGATACAACAAGGTGAAACCGTCGCCTACAAATGAAGCTTCAACGATGACACATGAAGAACTGTTAAATGTTCTTCGACAAGTAAAGGACGATGCCGGTAAGCGGATTAAATGTACCTTTTTGTTTAATATTTTGAATCTCTTTGTTTTTTTTTTGCAACGGAAATCTTATTCTTTATTATTGGATGTACTTCACACAATCTCTTCCTACTGTAAAATAAAATTTGATATTATACCTTCCGAAATAACTTTTTGATTATTTACAGAAGTAATAACTCCGCTGATGATGGTAACTGAACCATTTTGCGATGAAATTGATAATGAAGAAGAGAATCCACTCGTTAAGTTGTTTAGCGTTGACAACGAATCATTGACTTTAGACATTCTTCGGGCCAAAGCAGAAAAATTAGAATTAAGAATCACTCCGGACGACTGTAAAGATCTAGAGGAACTCACTAGAGAACAAAGTAGTAAGTATTATAATTTTATTGTTTGTTAGTTAAGCTGTTAACAATAACTTACAAGTCAGTAAATTTGAAAGGAACATCTATTAATACATGAAAGTTATAAATTTAAAATCGTAATTCATTATTAAATTTTTTTTTTTTTAGAAAGTCAGGCGTGGTTCCATCACCGTATAGGACGGGTAACAACGTCCAAATTTAAAAATGCTTGCATCACGCCAATTGATAATCCGGCTATTTCTACAATAAAGAGCATCTGCTATCCATATGAGACTAGATTTACATCCAAACAAACTACATACGGATGTGAACATGAGCAAGATGCTCTCAATATTTATCATGCCTTAGCGGTTTCGCAGCATACAAACATTCGAATGTGCACAGTAGGTTTAATGCTATCTCCCGCCTACCCTCAATTTGGGGCATCGCCGGACGTAATAATAAGTTGCGATTGTTGTGGACACGGCTGTGTGGAAATAAAATGTCCATATTGTGCTAAAAATTCTTCGGTGGAAAACATTTTGCCGAAATACATTGAAAAAGGAGTAAATTATCTACAATTGAAAACACAGCATCCTTATTTTTACCAGATTCAGATGCAGATGGCAATCTGCCACAAAGAGTATTGTGATTTCGTTATTTGGAGTCCCAACGATATCTATTTAGAAAGGGTCAAATTTAATGCGGAATTCTGGAAAAGCACAAGTGAAAAGGCGACCCAATTCTGGAAATATGTAATTTTGCCACAATTGGTAGGTAATGTTTTTATAATTTTTTTAAAAAGTAAACCTACTTTCAATAAAGATGCATTTATACTTTTCAGGAAAGTACTACACGTCCAAACTCCGTCCACCTTCGGCCCCAGCGAATACATCCTCGGAACCTCAACCTTCTACGAGTTCTGCGGTGTCTATGCCATCACCCAAAACCTGGTGCATATGTAAAAGACCGGACGATGGCAGCAGAATGATCAAGTGCGACAATTCACGGTGCATAATACAATGGTTCCATATGAAATGTATGGGGATGAAGCGCTCGCGAAAAAAATGGTTCTGCGAAAACTGAAATATAATGACGTAATCCAGTTTTGTAATAAAAAAAAAAATATAAAAATTTTAATGAGAAATAACAATTTCTTGTTTTTGTATAAAACAAGTGTAACAAAAAAAAACATATTTATTGCACAAAAAAGTTGCGGGATAATCTGGGTTAAACAATTTTGGTAACAAAAGCATTGGTTAAAGCACAACAAACAGTGACAATTTTGTCAATTTTGCACACATCCTCACTGTCGCTCTCATACGCCATTGTTAATTTCTGTGTTGAACTTAAAATCTTCCATTTTTCCCGTAATAAACCAATAACCCGCTCCACGTGAATTCTGACATTTGAAATTTTTCTTGTTTCCTCCACCTCTACAGGATCCAATTGAGGTTTTCCTACAAAAATAATAGCAGTTGGCAAATTAGTGCCGTGTTAAGTGTAAAGAAAATTATGTAAATTTGTACTACTCGTACAACGCAAAAAAGTCGGTTGAACTAATTTGGCCATATATATAGAAACCGAATCTTCTATATGGAAGCCCCGATCAGCTATCACATAATCGCCTGGATTCAAATTATTCAGTATCCCACAGTCTTCGGTTATGAATGTGTCGCTCGCTCTTTCTACATATGCCTTTGATATGAAGGCTATGCAACCGTGTGGGGTTATTCCTGTACATATCAAAGAATAAATAATAAAATAAATAAATAAACATGCTGTACAAACCTATTAAAAACTTTAGGGTGTTGTGGTGCTTGTAGTTGCTCCAAGTCTGGCTGGCAATTTCGGGGATGGTCGGGCGCTCTATTTCGATTTCGAAGCAATCGAGGATGATTGCTACTTTGTAACCGAATTCCAGTTGGAAAGATCGGGGCATCTTTTTCCGTAATTCTTCCCGGCTGGGCCACCTAATTGCTCCCCTAAATCGTATATAAAGCAGATCTATCCACATACTGAATACTCTGCTGGCAGTTCGTCGATAAATACTCATTTGGAACGCGAAGTAAGTGAACTGAGTACCCAATCTTAATTTCACTAAAGTTAAAATAAGCTCTTGGAATGGTGTAAGAACTCTGGGTGTCTTTCCAAGGGTAGGAACAGTTACTGACAGAATTATTTTTATTATTGTGTAATTCCGGAATCCAGTAAGATAACTTAATAACTCTGGGTCTTTTTTTAGTGCATCCTCCTCAAATGTCGTGCGACTTTTGTGAAGCCTGTCCTTCTTAATTCGCCGCATCTCCAGGCGTTGCCTGTCTTCTTCGGGCGTTACAAAAGAAAACAGGCCGGCCTGTTGGGGTAGACGACCCAGACGGTATTGGATCATTAGGAGGTACTGATTCCGCACCCAGGTCATGTAGAAGAGCCTGTATTATATAAAATTTGTAATTATGTTATATATAAATGTAGAAAAATTCCCACACATGCATTCTACTTTGCCCATGTTATTTTAATTGATCACCAAACATGCTGTATTAATTTCTATTTTAAATAATAATTTTAGACCAGCTACATTATATCTTATATAACATCTTTAAATAGGCATGTAAAACGAAGAAAACCCTAAAAATATGTGGTTCTCATCATGTAATCCGCCTAGACATAACGTTAAAATTTATATTTCGATTTTTTTAT
The DNA here is from genome assembly GCA_963942605.1 of Poecilus cupreus. Taxonomy (NCBI): domain Eukaryota; kingdom Metazoa; phylum Arthropoda; class Insecta; order Coleoptera; family Carabidae; genus Poecilus; species Poecilus cupreus. The sequence continues at coordinate 16,113,299 of OZ012726.1, forward strand.
AAATATCTAAACATGAATTGCGTTTACCAGCCGTCAACCCACACGTTTGTATCTCAAAGTTTTAAGGGTCAACGCGCCTGATGAATCTAGCATATTGTAAAAAAAAGTTTTATTTGTACTTACCTCATCATTTTTGAAACATACTTAACTGTTGAAAAAACAAAAATAAATTGCGAGCAAATTATGTAGATCATTTTATTGATGAATAAAAAACCGTACATTTTATATAGCATCATATATACTATGAAATAATCAAGCCTAAAAAGAATTGTGCATGCATATTCTTTAACTAATGGAAATAAATACAGCGCAACCAAGAGGATTTTAACTATAAATAAAAACATACTATGCTTATTGTAATATTCGTTGTAAGCACAGGAAAGTATTTAAAGTATTAATTTCATATTTGACTGTATATAAATGGAAACTATTTTATATTTAAGTGTGGAAATAAATCACATTACAGTTATAATCCCCCTTGATTTTCTGTGCATGTACCGATAAGACGTAAAATTATTCGCATTCACAATCTCGCCACATGGTAACTGTAACATAAAATACAATTAGTTCCGAAACAAATGTTGTTTGTCACGGTTATATAAATAATAAAATTAATTTAATTATGGGGGAAAACAAAATATTTTCATTGTACATATTATATAAAAAATGTCAAATATTGTAATATGAAAACTTTTGTAGAATCAAAGGAACATATAATATTAAACAGACGCAAAGTTTTCAGTCATTCAGGGTAGTGCTGCATTTGGTTCAACAATTAATCGAGAATAAATTTTCAAGATAATCAACTTTAAACTTTTAATTGAAAGTTCTTTACTTTATAAGCTTGTGTAATATTACATTCATTAATATTATTGTGACATGACAAATAAAGAATTATCCTGGAAGAGAAAGAAAATGATTTGTTCAATAATTACGCTTCGCCTATCTTCCATATCCGCATGGAACCGCTTCAATGCCTTTCCTGGTGACTCAGGTATTCCCAACACTTCCATATTCTGGGTTGGGATCCAATCAGGATGTTTTGGGTCTTCAACTGGTCGTCCTACGTATCATCAACGCAAATCAGTAGTGTGAAATCGAAAAACTATTCATTACATCTTATACCTGTTATAAAATGCCGCTGACAAACCCGGTGACTATCCTTAACAGAGTTTGTGTCGGTTATATTGAGAGCTAGCAGCCACTGCTCTCTCCGTGCCTTCTTTATTGTATTATCCTTACCTGCATAGAATGAAATATTTTAATTTAGCTTTTAAACATTTTTGGTACCTATTACCATGTAAGTCCTTCGCCGATGGAATACGATATCGTTTATCCTTTACTCCTGCTTTACAGTTCACGACAACACATCTTCCACTGAGTAGAGGAGGAGGCATGTTTAATTTAAACTAAACACTAATGAGTCAAAACACAAAAACAAACGTAGCACACACAAATACAGACAGAAAAAGTTTAAACAAAACGCAAAAACAGTCTAAATACACACAAAATACACTTAAAACAATCAAAAAACAACACAGCGAAAGACGTAAATAAACAAAATGGCGATCTGACACTGACAGTAAATACCCAAACAGCTGATCGAGGTCACATGTCACATGTTTGCCCGTTCCCTATTGCGGTAAAAGAAAGTGATGAGGGTGTTATTCTGGCTTAATTGTGGATCGAATAAATTTTAGTTGTTTATTCATTACATTTTATTTTGGTTACCTACCTGTGAGATATTAGAAAAGGATCCACTTACTTTGGTTTGGTAACACAACAATAAAGTTTTTTAATTTATAACTTCTCTCTTTACATCGCACGTGTACATATAATGTTATCTGGCTGTTCAACCATACGAACATCTCACGAGTGGTATGACACACGCTTACCTACCTAAATATCCCTAACAACAGTTGTACCAACTAACCTTTTAATACACTACAACTCCTAACTTTCAAATTAGCTGACGGTTATCTATTACGTACATTTTAATAAATTTTACAATACAGCCCATAATTAAATATACAGGTTGTTCAATTTAAGTGTGCCACCATTGCTATCTCGAGAACTATAAGAGCTACAAGGTTGGTTAAATTAGCAAACAATTTCTATTTTACAAGACTATTTTAATGAGCTTAAAAAATATTTTTTCAACCAGTGGTTCTCAAAATATGGGGTGCAACTTTCTTATTTTAAATGGAAACATATATTTTTTATTATGCTATTAAATATAGATTTTTTTTCTGAATTCAACGACGCGCGACAGTTTATCTGCTATATTTGTGTGCCCTTTTTTCATATGTAATATTATTGTACCTATAAGGTTGTAAGCGTAAAGCCCATCTTTCAATCCGTGCACTCGGTTTGGATTTTGGCGTAAATAAATACTAGAGTGGTTTATGGTCGGTTATTAGCTCGAATTTAATACCATAAATCCATTGATGGAAACGCTCACACGCAAATACCAAAGCTAATGCTTATTTTTCTGTTTGAGAGTACCGTTTCTCACAGTTTGTAAGACTTCTACTTGCGTAACAGATAGTTTTTCAGCCCTCGTTGCCTTCTTGCGTTAGTACCGCCACTAATGCGACCGGACCCGCGTCTGTTATTTGGCGAAAAGCACGTTCTTGTGCCACTCCCCATTCGAATTTTACCGTATTCCGCGTCAGCTTACGTAACGGTTCGCTCGCACTAGCTAAATTTGGTATAAATGACGAACAAAAATTTACCAGACCTAAAAAGCCGCGGACTTCTTCAGGATTTTGGGGAGCTCTAAAATTTTCCACTGCTTTGACCTTGGATTCTTGAGTTTTATAACCATGAATCCGTGATTTTAAACCCTAGAAAATCTATTTCCTTCAACCCGAACTTACATTTGTCCCTATTCAATGTTAAATCCCTTTTTCTTAACGTTTTACAAACTTTGATTAGTCGTGCATTCTGTTCCTCTTTCGTTCTACCGTGTACCACGATATCATCCAGATAATTCTCGGCTCCCTCGCAATTGCTTAATATTGACTTTAATATCCTCTGAAACATTTCAGGAGCGCAATTTAAACCGAACATTTCCTGATTCGGAGGTAGGGAATCCACTGAAAATATCATGTGCAATAGACGATTATGACGTTACTGACTGCAGCGCTGTGGAAAATTTAGGAAGTATTCTTACAAAACATGAGAGAGTTTATATGCAAGTTGCGTTTTGGTTACGGATAATAATAATAATAGTATTCAATTAATCAAAAACGATGTATTAGGGGCTAAGCTAAAATAAAGCGTCATAGATGCATAGAATTTAATGAATTTATGTTTGTGTTTATCTTGAATAAAGTTTATACCGGGCGTAGACTTCAAATGTGGAATATAGGGATTTCTATGCTCCGGTAATGTACGCTGATGGCACATCCATAGTCGTATCGGATAGGGATGGTGATGTATTGCGGGACAAATGTAACAGTAGCATCTATCTGAGTAGTTTAATAAAAATAATCTTTATGTAAATGAATCTAAAACTAAATTATTACGTTTTCACACTTGGCAAAACAGAAATAATTTGAAATTAGATGTCAACATATTTAATAAATCAATTCAAAATTCGGAAACCACGGAATTTTTTAGTTTAAATAATAATTATAATAATAATATTTATTTAACCGATTAGCAAATACAGCACAGTACGTCAAAAGAATAATTAATTAAATAGGAATATAATATAATACACAAAATAAGATAATTGTTTATAATATAATTAAACAGGATTGAGACTCTCAGCATCAAAACAAAACATAGATTTCAGAGCTCAAAAATTCTTGTCCGCTAGATACTCCTCCACACTGTAATAACTTTTAGAAGTTAACTTTGCACGTACAACAGTTTTAAACTTTTTAAGGTAAATCTTTTACATCTTGCGGCAATTTATTGTATAATTTTAGATTAATACTGTTAATGTTTACATTTCTGGTAGACAGTCTGGAAACAATTAAATCCCTGTTTTTTCTCGTTTTATACTTATGAATTTCAGCATGAGTTTTAAAGCTAGCAATGTTTTTCTTAATATAAACTAAGCAATGTAGTATATATTGCGAATAGAGTCTAAGAATAACGTTATTCTTGAAGAGCTCTTTACAAGAATGGGTTAGACTTACTCCAGATATTATTCTAAGGGCTTTTTTCTGCATTATAAATATTCTGTTCGCATGCGGTGACTGACCCCAAATCAGTAATCCGTTCGACATAACAGAATGAAACAATGCATAATAAGCAATTTTAGCCGCAGAGGGACTTACTACAGTGTATATTTTATGAAGATCAAACAAACATGTTGCTAATTTATTACTGGTTACATCGATATTGCTTTTCCAGTTTAGATTTTCCTGCAGAAGCATTCCTAGATATTTTACTTTTGATCCATTATTTGAATTGGAATTAACAAAATCAACAATATATGTTTTATCTCTATTTAAAAGTAATAAATTAGCTGCAAACCATTCTGTAGCTTGACGTAAGATTTCATTAGAAGTTTCTTCGAGTGAATTAGTACAAGAACTATGATTTACGAAAGTTGTATCATCCGCAAATTGAATTGTTTTTATATTCATATTTACCGGTAAGTCATTAACGTATATTGTGAATAATAAGGGCCCTAAGATGCTTCCCTGTGGTATACCTTTATAGATATTTTTAATACAACTTTTAGTATCATTTACCGTTACAATTTGCTGCCTATCAAATAGGTAAGATTGTAATAATTTAAGAGTAACTCCTCGAACTCCATAATGTTCTAATTTAGCAAGTAATATTTCGTGTGATATGCTATCAAAAGCTTTGCCTAAATCAACAAATATCGCTGTACAAAATTCTTTTTGTTCCCATGAATCAGTGATTGTTTGAATTAGTGATAAGAGGGCGTCAATGGTGGACCTTCCCTCCCGGAAACCAAATTGTTCATCAGCTAGATATTTCTTAATAAGAAAGTATTTTAACAGTCTAGCTTCAATAACTTTCTCTAAGATTTTTGAGAATACTGGCAGAATTGCAATTGGTCTATAATTTGGGGCAGCGTCACGAGCGCCAGTTTTATATATTGGAACTATTTTAGCTATTTTATATTGATTAGGAAAGACTCCGTTTTGCATGCATGCATTAATTGTATCACATAGAGGTTCTATTAAATAACCCGCCACAGATTTGATTAGGGTAGTATTTATATCATACAGGTCCATGGACTTTGTTTTTCATTTGGCGTATAATATTAGAAATCTCTATTGGCGTTGTTGGTTCCAAAAAGATACAACTATTACAATTGTTTACTTTCTCAAGAAAACAATTGTAATCATGATTTGTAGGGGGCAGTTGATTAGCAATTACATCCGCCTTAGACACAAAATGATCATTAAATTCATCTGCACTTACATCACATTTTTTATTAATCACATTTCTCCCTGATTCATTATTTATTAAGAACCATGTAGTTTTGATTTTATTTGTTGATTTAGCAAGTGTATTATAATTGTGCAATTTACCTTATTTTGATAGAGTTTTTTAAGTTTATTATATTTCATCTTTAAGTCTTCTATGTTCTCATGATTACCCAATTTTATAAGTTCCCGCAAAAACAGTAAATGCTCGTGCATGTGCTTTAGTTCTGGAGTAATCCAAGTGTTGGTTTTTGGCTTGATAGTTGCTGATTTGGAATGGATTGGAAAAGCAACATCTCTGTAATATAAGAATGTATTTAATAATATATTAGATTTTTCCTGTGGTTTGTTTTCAGCGTAAAGGTCATTCCAAGATTCACAAGATAACAAGTAGGTGAATGTGCTCAAATTAGACTCATTGTTGTAGTTTCTTAGTTGTTTCCTGACTGGTCCAGATGAGCTATCATCAGCCATTTTAGGTTCACTGAGAAATATAATAGAGTAGTGATCCGATAGACCAAAATCCTGCACTGAAACTGAAAAATTTGACTTTCAATTTGTAAACAAATTATCAATACATGTTTTACTGTAACTAGAAATACGTGTAAATTGTTGCTTAACTGTGAGGCTCAGCCCATAACTAGACATCAAGTTAATTATTCCATCTTTATTGCTATTAACACTCATAAAATCAACATTAAAATCGCCAACTATGACTATTTGTACATTGTTATACGTATTTAAAATTTCAAGTACTTGGTTTAAAATATTGAGAAATACATTCAAGTCTCCATTTGGAGATCAGTATAATGTTATGACAATATATCTGTAGTTAGTCAAATAAACAGCACAAATTTCACAGTTTATTTCCACAGATACTGAATTTATATTTAAAATTTCACTGGAGTTTATATCTTTTCTCACAAATATTAATACTCCACCATGACCAGCATAATAGCCCTGAATTTTAAACACAGCATTTTGTTCCTTTTTGAGCCAATGTTCACTTAAGCAGATTATACTAGCATTTCTTTTTGTATTTATAATTGCAATTTCATCACATTTATTTGTTAAACTGCAAATATTACTATAAAATAATAAATAGTTTCTGAAATGTTTTCCTGCCGATTGCCTACAAAAAAAAATTAAAGCGTTTAACAACAATACGGTCGGGCCAAAATTCATTGTTGAGCGTATCGTGGAGGGAATAGTCCGCACTGATTTTGAAGGATCTATTTTGACCGTTTGATGGAAGTTGCTCGCATGTGAATTCGCTATCACGGCACTTTGATTCAAGATAGCATAATATGTCATCGGCTGTAGTTGATTGGCACACTCTTCCTACATAAAGCCAAACTTTCTATTTCCCTCCTTGAAATTTGGTGTTATTGTTAGTAGCAGAACCTACTACTTTTGTTGCTTTATTTATTTCGCTTGCTGTGTAACTCGACCTAGAACTAGATTTGTTATTGGTTGGAGGTTTTTTGTTTACAGCCGGTCCTGGGTTTGCGTGTATTTTTTTAAGTGCACTGGTTTCACTTTTTTTTGAGTTAATTTTTAGTATTTCGCTTTGAATTTCTGTATTCTTATTAAGAAGGTCAGCATTTGTTTGTTTTAATTCTATGTTTTCTTCATTTAGTCGATTTACTTCAGTCTGTAACTCTGTATTTATTAAATTTGATTGTTTAAGTTCGTTTTGTATAGCTGTTGTTATTATTTTATTTATTAGTTTTTCAAATTTAGTAGAGTTAAAATAGTCTGTTAATGATTTACATACATTGTCCATATTATTTTCTGTATTAGAATTAGATTCACCTTTTTTCGCCGATGAACGAGTCATTTAAATTTGACAGGTTTTTAAGAAAGTAAATAAGTCATTATTTATTTGGCGCGTTTAATTCAGTTGGTTTTATGCACTAATTGTGTTTGTTTAAACACTTTTGCACTATTTTTTCTCACAAAACAAGGACTTTTTATGCAGAGCAAATTTTAACCGTTAAACGTAACCGTTACCTTCTTATTTTTACCAAATAATTGTCAAAATAAAATCATACGTGTTCAGTTGGTATTATATGTATAAGAAAGTAGTGTGTTGCCCACACCAGATATTATAATGCAACATATGAATTATTTTACATGATTATTAATTAAAGTATTTTTCAAATTTGTAAAAAATATATAGTATGTTCCATTTGAAATTTCAAAGTTGATATTAATTCTTAATACACCGGAAATGATATCATGGATGTCCATCCGTTATCAATTAGCTTATATATTTTTGTATAAAGCATGTGAAATAAATTGCTATGTAGATATATAATATTATAATTTTGATCCCTCTAGCGGCTAAAATTCACATTATTTTTTTTAAAGAAAATCATATCGATTGCAAATTTTCCGCTGTACAACTTTGCCCTCTTGGCATTTTCCTCTAAAATTAAAAGAAAACGTAGAAAATGCAATTATTCGATAAAAAAATTTCAACCCTTAAAATCGAAATTAGGGTTTGAAGTCGTAGGGGTAGCGTTTGGATATTTTTAATACAGCAGTGTTGTGACTGATCCAGATCAACTTGTAAGATCTTTGATCTGATCTAGATCCTTTTATATTTTCTGATCTTGATCTTGATCTAGATAAAAAGAAGATTTATGAGCTTAAAACAGATTATTTATTTTCCTGTACAATTTGACTCACAGTACTAATAGTATTTTATGTATCTAGAACGAAAAGTGAATCTTTAAGGTATGAGCAAGTTGTTTACGGCCGAGGCGGGTAGCCGAGTCCGTAATTACTTGCGAGGACCTTAAAGTCACTTTTCGTTCGCGGTACATAAAAAATTTTATTTCATACTGGTTACTAAAGTTGTTAAATTATAGAATTTATGAACAGAAATTATCAAAAATTCATAGAAATATGAGTTGATATAAGTAGGCTAAATAACAATTTCTATAGGAACAAGTATTTGTTTATAAATAATGAACCAATTAAAAGTCAAATTTTACTTTAAAGTCCTAGGACTTTAAAGTTTCACTTTTCGTACGATAAATAGTCCGAAAAATGTAACATAAGTAACCAGTATGACATAAATTAAATTAATATAATTTAATTGAATTATTTATATTATATAAGAATAGTAAAAAATCTGTTGTGGTCAGCACAGTACCTCCCGCCATAGATTTCGTATCACACAATGCAAAAACACGGACCACCACCACTATCCAGAAACGCTCATCCCTTCAAAAAATTATGACAATTTTCAACCGTTGTTTTGTTTTTACAAAAAAAAAAACTGGTTAGCAGATTAAAATGAAATTATCAAAATATATTTTTCTTTATCGTGTTGTAATTCATAAATGGTGACAGTAAGAAGAAAATGTTTCAAACAATAATTGTAGATAATAATATAATTAATAATAAAATATTCACTAAATCATAATTTACTGAAATATTTCAAAATAACTTGATAGGGCTTCAAGTAAACTACCACTTCCGGTTATTGGATTATCACCAGAAACTAATCAGCTCTTCCAAAAAGGATGCAATTGATATATACAAAATATCAACAATTTCAGTTTAGTAGTTTTTGAGAAACTGTAAATCCAGACTGACAGACAGACACACACACAGACATCATCGCGAAACTATTAAAATCGTATTCTATGGATTCTAAAACGTGATCATTCACAGAAAACTCACTACACAATTTTTAGCATAATTCCTATACCACCCTTATAGGATGTGGCGGAAGATAAAAAAATAATTTTTTTTCTTTCCTAGTTTCTTATTAAGAATTAAAAATTATTGGTTTTTTTTATGATTTAAAAAAAAAAGATCTTTTATTCCTGATCTGAACTAAAAAAATCTGATGTACCTAGCACACTAGCACATATAACCTCCCGCCCAGTACTACTCTTAAACGATACAAAATAGTATTTGACGATACAGAAACATACTTTCTTATTTATTTATTTTCTATTTACATTTGAAAATTTTAATTTTATTTCGTATATTTGTTTAATTTTTTGACATATATCTCATTAAGAAAACAGTTTCATAATCAAAATGACAAGTGTCACATTTCGTAAAAAATTTAAAATTTTTAAATGTTTCCATGGTGTACAAGGACTGCAAGATTTATTGTTATGATCACTGCCTCAGCCTTCTAATATTTTATATATCTTACATACTATGATGTTAACTTTGAAACTTGAATAATTAGTGTGTTGGTTTTGACTTGACAGTTCGTTCTAATAAAATAGATTTATATTGAAACCTATTCCTTCGTTTTTTGCGTTTATTAAATTAAAACAGCAATAAACAAATGATACCGGTGACATATAGATTTTTTACTTACGTTAATAAATGTTTGATTGCGTAATTGTTAATTACTTATTAATAATAATATATAAATAATTTTTAATAGCAATAGCAAATATAATTGTTATACAACCTCACATCATATTTATATCGTTGACATCAGAAAAAAAAAATTTCTATCTAATGGACTAAAAATTTATATAAACTACTATTAAAAAAAAAATTATTCTATCGTTTGAGAACCACTGATATAATTTTCTGTTTGTTATTTCTATCAAATAGGGCCCTTTTTCCTGGTCATTTTTTCTATATAACATTTTTTTCTAAAGTCAGTAGTTCGCCCAAAAAAGCGCCGGTTGGTTTAAAGGAAACATCCTGTATAATTTGCTAATACACACCGTGAATATAAAGCAATTGTAGTCTGTATTAATTTCAAAATGATACATAATTGAAATTAGATATAGTTTTTAGAATATAGTAATTAGCCCTAACTGTATTTCTGGTTCGGTTAAGACTTGGGTTTTGAAATATTAAATGTGCAATAATTGTCTACTAAGTAGAGCTTTGTGAATCCGAACCTCTTGTAATCCCTTGCGCTAATACAAAGACCAGTGTAATTAAACCAGATTACCAAATGATGGAATGCACAGAAAAATATCCGAAAATACCTCGAAATTATACTAACTGAATTTTGGTTTAAGATAAAGCAAATGAAAATACACACTAAACCTCTGCGTGTATTGGCTATTAGGTACAGTTTTGCAGGTGCGTAGAAACACCATTTTTTTTAGGGGGCAAATTAGGAGGGGAAATTTTAAATTACATGATTTCTGGAGATTACTGCGGTTGCAAGAATTTCCAGTAAATCAAAATTTGATTGGCAGATATGTCAAAAATTCTCACTTCCGGTTCAGAAATGTAACATATAGATTTGTGGTTTCTCAACGACGTCTGTGTGGATGGATGTGCGTCTGTATGTTGTAAAACTCACGAACGAGAAAAGATAAAGTAACAAAATGTCATAATGGGCTCCTTCTGAATTTTTATTTTCAATTTTGTTTTATGAAACTTTATCTAAATTGGAGGCTATCTACACTATATGTCTTAATTTTTATTCATTAATGACGTCATTTTAAATGTATTGTTGGTTCTCAAATTGCAGAGATTGTAAATAATTGTAGTCACATAAAGTCTGTTTTATGTGTGTGCCATTGGCATAACATATTTTTGTCTTGTCTGGCAGCAAATCTAATTTTAGAGAATTTGGTGCCGCTATAATATTTGCGGGAATAGCAAAGTCTTCCATGATTTATTTCAAAAAGGTGGAAACTTTTACATAATTGTGTTTGCATGACAGATAAAATCAATTTTTTTTTAACGCCATCTTCGATGAAACGATAAAGCTTTGAATATAACAATCGAACAGTATTTAATTGTTTGCTTCACTTGATCGTGCTGCGCTTTGCTTAAATAAATGGCGTCATTGTTTTAATGAAAGTGAAGAACATTTTAAAATACTACACTCTAAAGTACAGTTTGTCACGCAGCCAACGAACTTCTCGACATCGGCTTCATTCGTGGTCGCTCGTGTAAAACGAAGTAAGCGTTATTTCATGTTCACTTCCTGTGTGATCATTTATGTGCAGACATCTCGTGCAGCAAGTTGTATTGGTGGTTTTTACAGTTTTATTGGTGTTTATATAATTCACACATTTCATTTTAATTTGGAAGTTTTCTATTGCCTATATTGCACTGTAAGTATAAATTATGTTTATATTTTATTTGAATCTGTTGTAATTTGGTATTTGAGTAAAGTGTCTGAAAACGAAACTGAGTAGGCGTGAGTCACGTGTGTTGAGATGTGTTTGTTTAGTTATAATTGTTGATGATTATCAGTAGAAACTAATTTATATTTTATTTTACGTTTTAAACGTGTGAAATTCCTAGTGTTTGTGTTTTGTAGTATTTATATTAACAGTCTAGGGGAATCCCCGAAATATTGTGCTTTCGTTTGCACACGCCATAAATTTAAAGGTGAACTTTATACGATAACATCTTCATTTCTGCGGATGATGAAACATTTTGGCAAAATTTTATTTGGAAGAGTAGACGATTTGCTTTCAAGTAATTTTGTTTCTACCCCAAGTTATGACAAAATATTAAAAGTTTTTTTTTTAACGAAATTACATTAATCAAATATATAGTAAATACATATACCTTTGGATGGCGTATAATAAATTATTAGTATTAGTAATATTTATAATTTTATTCACAGTCGAAGTTGAACAAAATAACTTCACTTACAAAATACAAAAATTTCGTGAACATATATTATGATAATGTAAACTTTAAAATTTAACCAATAACCTCTACTAAATTACTATTCTTATTGACAATCGATTTCGACTTATTTATTTGGTCATCATCAGGTTAACAGCTAAAAAAATACGTTAATTGTTATTAAGAATATTCACCAACTGATGAAGATGTCGAAACTAGTAGAGGTTCTATTTTTAAAAATAAACCAATTGATTGATTTCCAAGTGTTCACTGTCAAAATATATGTTCACGAACTATTTTGACCCCTCGATAAAGCCTAGTTATTTTGTTCATCTCTGAATAAAATTAGAAATATAAATAATACGAATAAATTATTTTACGTCAATCAAAAGGTCTATAAATTTTGATTAGGGCCATTTCGTTCCGACACCAATTGTGAATTTGGCGGAAGTTTTCAGGAAGAATTGCAAAACTTTTTCAATACAGAGACAGTTTTTCAAAGTACTTGTGAAATAGGGTATTCCCGGAATTATTGCGCTTTCTTTTGTTCGATGAGGTGAGATAGGATGTAATTTGTTTTGTTTCAATATTTATAGTTTTAAACGTTTTTTATCATCTTTATTTTTTTGCTGAATTTGTGTTGCTTACTTAATTATAAATTAACTAATAGTTGATTTTCTGTGCTAGGTTGTAAATAAGTCAGCACGAGAAGAGCATGGACATTCCAGCGGACGTCCTGGAAGACCTGAAGTGCGGCAGCTGCGAGGGGTACCTCTCGAGGAGCCCCGTGTACCTGCAGCACGACGGGGCGGGGGTGTGCGGCCAGTGCTACGCCCCTAAGCACCCAGCCACCCTCAACATGCAATACCAGGCCGTAGCGAAGCTCCTAAAATTTCCATGTAAGAACTGGGAGCTCGGGTGCCGCGAGACGGTGCCGCTCGCAGCGGAGGCAGAAGAGATCGCGCACGAGGCGGCGTGCGAGCACCGCCGCTACGTGTGTCCGGTGCTCGGCTCCGCCCGCTGCGACTGGGTGGGCCCCCGCGCGGCCATGTTGGCGCACTGCCGCGGGGAGCACCCGGACCGCGTGCTCGACAACCCCTGCAGCCTCACCCACGACATCGCCACGGCCAGTCTGCGCAACTATGTCATCTCGGCGTTCCAGCTGCTGTTCCTGCTGCACACCAAGGTGTGCGTGGCCACGGGGAAGATCTTCCACGCGGTGCGCTTGGTGGGCGGTGCGAACCAAGCCCCGGACTACAGCTACACCGTCGACATCGCACGTGAAGACGAGCAGTTGACGAAGAAAGGACAAGTGGCGCCGGAAGGCTGCCTGGCGATCCAGGAGGACTCGTCGCTAGCCTTGGACACCAACTGCCTCCTCGGCGTGCTGGGCGGGTTTGACGGCACCACGTTCACCGTCACTCTGAAGCGGAGGGTGAGCGCCGCGGCCGAGCAGCTGGCGCGGGCGGTGGGGAAGTGCCGCAAATGCAGAGCAGTGTTGACGTGCCCGGGTGGGTGGTGCGAGCGCTGCGCCCCCGCCAAGCAAGCCTGCGTGAACCGAGCCCAGGGCTGCACGTACACTGACTACTCTAAAAAGTGCAGTAAACACGAGTGGTTCTTCTGCCAGCAGCGCACCCAGTGTGACATATGCAGTGTGGGTGTGTCGCGAGGCACATTGGCCGCGCACTACGGCTCTGCGCACCAGGACGTCACGTACAGGGCCGGCTTCACGTGGTCGGCGAAACAGAATACCAAATGCCATCGCTGTCTCTTAACTAGTGCCGCCGGCACCGCTGTGTGCTGGTACTCGCTATCCAACTCACAGTTCGACCTCCAGGTGTACATCCCGGTGCTGAGTGAACAGCTGCACATGTTCCGTTGCTCGGCGCGGGTCACTGACCCCGCCACTGGACACTCGCGCACCTTCACACCTGACCTTGTGTACGATCGAGTGTGTGACTGGCGCATTGAACTGAAAAAAGACAACTTTCCCTCGTGGAACGTCGTGTTCGATGTCTGTGTGGACATTTCCAAGATAGAGTAAAATGAAAATAATAATTTTTATTTTTTGTTTATTTTATTATAATTTTGTTCCAATACATTTTCTTTTTAATATTGACAGTTGAATTCACATAACCAGAGCTTTTCAAGGACTTGTCCTCTTCGTGTTAGTGGGGCGCTAACACGCAGCGGATGTTTTTACCGGATGTTGTCACCGGATGTGTCGCAGCTTTTATTTTCTTGAACATTTTCTTGTCACTTCGCTCCTGATTTTTATATTACAGTATTTCGTTTTACTTTGTCTCACTTATTTTATTCTTTCCATCACAATAAAATTATATTTCTGTCTTTAAGACTGTTTATTTATTAATTTTGTCACTTTAGCAATATTTAATATATTTATTCAGTGTTACAAAGTGCTTGTTTCAGCTTCTTTTAAGTTGTTTTGGTCACCTACAGTTTTCCTGGTAAGTTAAATAAAGAGGTGGTATTATGTGAACAGCGGTTCAACTAATACAGCCAATTTATTTTTTTATGTGTTCTGTTACATAAAGAATATTTTATAAAAACACGTTGTTGCTTTTTCAGTCATTTTATTATTAATTTTATGTATTCGTTACATTTATTTTATATGTATTTAGCTGGCCCCCGTTCGTACACATTACACATGATAGTTTTTAAGATAAACGAATATATAAAATTATCTACCCAAAAAGGATGATAAAATCAATGTTTAATTGAAAATTAATAACAGCTACATTTTGAAATTCGATAGATATAGTAGATTTAATTATTTAAAACTTTTGAAACATTTTGTTCAGTGTGACTCCGCGTTTTTCAACTCGAAACACAACCAGCCGTCAAACACAAACTGCGCAAGAACTCCCGGTGATCCGCGTCCACCACCCGGTGTAGAATTTAGCCCTCGAACATGTACGTCTTCAGCAGCCAGAACGAAGAAGCAGATTTGCACAATAAAATGTATTATATTATCTTATATTTGTTTGTAAAAATTATTGTATTGGACAATTTATTTGTTGACGGACCGATCCAAAGAACAGATCGGGTCCGATATTCGATAATTCTTAAAAAAAAAAAGAAAAATATGCTGGGGGCGTTGGGATTTATATTTTATTAATTTGCCTGTGAGCAAATACGCATGAAGTCAAATATTTTTTCGGAATTAACTTTGCGCCTCACGCAAACATTTTTTAACTTCAATTTTCACGCTAATTTTTTTTTGAAAATTAATTTTCACTTAAATTTGTGAACAAAATCAAATTTACAACAAATAGTCCACCGTCCCGCGAAAAATAATTTTTAAATTAATTATCATGATTTAGAGCAGCTTCCTAAGCAAAATTATAAAATGTTAGAAACATCATATGAATTAAAAACAATTTCGCAAGAAAATTTTGAATCATAATATCATTATAATTTAGAACGAACAGAGTGATTTGAACACAAAGTTCTGTCGTGGAAAATTAAGTAAAACTAACTCTCCGGCATTCACCTTTAATCGCAAGAGGGAAACCACGACAAAAACCTCAAGCAGAGAGAACCAAATAATAAATAATAATAAATATTGTTGAATTACAGCGAATTAATATGATGTTTATCAGATTTAAATATCTCATAAATTGAACAACATTGATACTTCCAGACGAACCACAACAATTTCACAGTGTATTCAACACTCAGATTATTTACTGTTAAATCGGCGAATCAGTGTTTTCTGTTATCGTAGTTTATACTGCACAAGTGTAAAAACAGGTACAGTTGTCTCTTTACAGAGAAATTCGTAGTCTGCGCAAAGCACAGGGTGTCTCCACATGGAGAAGTTTGTTATCGTTGGTGCAAAAATGCACAAAAACAACAGAAAAACACTCGATCAAAAAAAATTACTCAAAACTCAATAATTATATCATTGTGGCCGTTGTCAGTATCGCAAAATAACATTTAATTTGTTTAAATTACCTATAAAAGCAATGCTAGTGAACTATGTATTCTGTAATAATTTCTTTCTTCAAAACAATGGGTTAACTCACGATCTGACTCGCAGTAACCTGTACAATTAACAAAAAATAATCTACAATCGATCCTTGCCAAAATAAATCGGGATTATAAAAGGATAATTAATTAAGGACCTCATTCGTGCTGTTGGCCAGCCAAAGCAACAAAATGAGGAAAGGAAAACTCCGTGCCGTTGGCCAGCCAAAGCAACTAGAGCGGAAGGATAAATAAAAGGACCTCATTCGTGCCTTGGCCAGCCAAAGCAACAAAATGAGGAAAGGAATCAGGTGTTGAGGTAAATTGTGAACTTACTCTGGCAAGA
The DNA here is from genome assembly GCA_963942605.1 of Poecilus cupreus. Classification (NCBI taxonomy): domain Eukaryota; kingdom Metazoa; phylum Arthropoda; class Insecta; order Coleoptera; family Carabidae; genus Poecilus; species Poecilus cupreus. Next base: position 16,129,655 of record OZ012726.1, read on the forward strand.
ATCAAAGTAGAGCTCTACGAGAGACCAGAATCGGACTCTCCCGAGGACAACACATCAAGTAGTTTATATACAAAAATTTCCCTCTCGTTCCCTCAGAAAAACCCAGGGAGCCACGCGCTGTCAGTTGTCTTCTGCACCCCGCCTGTAGCAGACTGCCTGCCGCCTGTAGTGGCCGGTAGTACGCCGCAGACCTCACAACGAGCCTGCTGACGTCGGTCAAGTTGTTTACTTCTAACGCGCTGATGTCATCTCATGTCGTAGTAGCCACGTGTGCTCAGCCCTCGGGGCCTTCCGAAAATAGCGTAAACCACCAAAAAAAAAAGCATACACACAAAAGAAAACAGTATGGATACCAAAACAAAACATTACTATGGCCATAGAAAACAATATTAATACAATTAAAATATATTTACCAATTGTGGTACCGTTTCAATACGGATGACATGAATGTATATTACATTGTGTGAATTATTTTTTATTTTCTTCTCCTGTGAAAGCATCGGTAATATTAAACAATATTATTATTGTTACATATTTTATTTGTAATGTTTCAAAGCAAAAATGTATTTTTATTGCAATGAAGCTTGTTTTGATCAAGGAAACGCGTGGCTAGTGTTGGTCTAAACTTGTTGAATTCCATTTAGCATCGAAAGCATTGAATCTGCGCTGGCCTACGTGACTTTTGAATGATTAGGCGGGAGCGGGGTATGGCTAGAGGTATCTATCTGCCATGTTCGATTTTGTTCAGTTGAGTTTTGCTCGCGAAGGTAGAAGCTGCGTCGCTCTGTGCTATTTGATTTTGTGAAAACTCAACTCCTCGCGTACATTAAATGTGAATTTTATAGTTGGATATGGCATGCAATTACTGTATTCAAGTGTAAAATTCAAGTTTGACCGTTGGGTGATTAAGTGGGTGACTAAATTTGTGAAATCGGTTAGCAGTCGGGTATTTTGGATGGAGGCTGGGCGCGAACTCGAGCAATGAAGCGGCAGGTGCCTGGCCGCAGCCGGGCGTATTACAATCAAAATGTATCGTTCGCGAGTGGGCTTCTCTCACTACACAAGAGTATGATTTCGCACGTTTGGCTCACGCAGTGCATGCCTGGAGTGGCTCGTACAGTCTGTGAGTCTCTCCATCTTCCTATAGGGTGGAGAGAACAAACCTCTGCAGGTCATACTCTTGTGTCCGTTGCAACTACGTGTAGAATCAGCCGTGAACGTTCGCGGAGTATGATTTCGTATGTGCGGCCTACGCAGTACGAGCTGGAGTGCTTTAGTACAGTCAGTAGGTGGGTGGGTGAGAACGCACCGCTGCAGATCATACTCTGTGTCCGTTGTAGAATCAGCCGGGAACCATTTACGGGATTTTTGCAAAGCGCTCTGTCTTCACGTGAAGACCATCGATTCAATTTATTCCGATTACTGGTTCAGCGCTAACGCGGCGCGTGGGGCATGCTCACAGCAGTCCGATCATCTAGAGTGGATCCAGAGTCATGACTGGTACCAGCTCTCGGCAAATATCGCATCCGATGCGCCTTAACAGGATTCGCTCTTGAGGCTTCACGATAACTTTTCAATCCGACATATGATAGGCTCTATGTTAGGGACTAGGTTTTCAATGTGAATTCCGGATGGCAGAGAAAGTAGATTATGTGACATGAGCTCGGGCCCCTGCAGGATCGCGAAGTAGGAGACCATGCGGGGTTCGACTAGACGACCCACGTTCCTTTTTTGAAAACAGACAACACACCGGTTGCTGTTCTTAGAGTCAAAGAGGCACAGGAATGTCTGTGGGGTGGTGTGAATCTTAGTTTTAATGGCTTTGGGTACCTTTAAGCTAATTTTAAGTTAATCCATTTTATTTCAGCTTTAATTTAAGTTAGGTTTAAGTCTACTAACCCATGTACTTGTATTCCTTTACAGAATTTCTCTTTCAGATTTCTATTTTTAATACGTAAGTTTTCATTTGCAGATTTAAATTGTTTCAATGTTTTTAATTTGTTTGTTTTTATTTGTTTACAGAGATCAAGAATATTGAAGACAAGAAATAGCAGTACTAGAAGTAAGATTTATTTTTATTTTTTCAACATTTCTGTTGTTTATTTATTTCTAATTTATTGTTTTTATTTTTCTAGAATCATTGCAGAGTCAGCCACCGCGGGAAATGGGCAATTTTTCTGTGTCTACCATCGGGGGATGAAGTTGCAGATTCTATCGCCGATGAAAATGAATCGTCCGCCGTGGGACAGAACTTCTCGTCCTGAATTTCTCTTTATTTATATATTTTTGTGCTTTTTCTCTTCCTTTTAGTATAGGTGTTTACTGTTTGTTTTATTTTTGTGGATTGTTTTTGTTGTGTTTCTTAAAATAGGAATGAAGATGACACAGTGAACTTAGTCGTCTTCCCTGGATTTCTATGTGTTTACTTTCTACTTCACACATGTAATTATACATTGTTTCATTTTAATTTGCAGTTTCTTATTTATTTTGTTGTTTCAGCCAAGAGTTTGCGGCTGGCAGATGCAGTTGAAGAGTCTTCAAGAGAGTTTCAAACCTCGTAGTCAAGAGCCTGCGGCCAGCAGATACAGCCTTCAAGGAATTCTTCAACATAGTTCGCCGTTTCCAACACCAATGTAAGTTCATTAAATTAATTCATTGATGAATTGATTTATTTACTGATGTATTTCTGTTTGTTTAGTGGCCGGTGACGCTGCTCTTCTGTCCTGGGTTTTCTGGAAGTTTCCCTGGGATGTCAGGCGAATGCCAGAGGAGCTTCAGTCTCTTTCTTCCAATGTCAATCCAGGAGATCTGAACTTTGTATTCATTCCAAATAAATAATATAATAAAAATTATATATTTGTACTCTTGTGTTTTATTTAAGTTATAATAATAAATAAATGATAACTTGTACTTATGCATTGAGATAATAAAGATATTGTTACAGAAATAAAATATGTTTTATTTACTTTCAAATTAACTGTAAAGTGCTAGAAATGATTGTGTACCCCTTTTAGAATGTGCTGAATACGAGTTCACCAACTATTTTGCGATAGGATGTGTAGTTTCATAATTAGAGCAGTATTTACTTTGCTTTATTTAATTACATAAGATTTAAGGGTGAGTTCCAATTTTCAAGACCGCCATTGGAGTTTTTAGGGCTGAATCTATAGGAATCCACCCTTAAATCGATTTTTTTTGGGTTTTTCCAGAAAAAAGTTTGACTTTTTTTTACTTGGTGTTTTTACTATTAAATTTTGGGGTAAAAAAATTGAGATAAGGGCGCGACACCCTTCATTAAGGTCCATAGATTTCGAATCTGCGATTTAAAATAGCCTAGGGTTAGTATTTCTTGCGTAACTCGCATTTGAAACAACGAACAACCCTTAAATAACTACCCTATTTTTAACTTTTTGGGGGTTTTCTCTCGCTGATCAGATAGAGCAGGGCTGAGTCTCGGGATGTTTATTTTAAGATTCGCGATATCTTTAACCGTTTCAGAGATATGTCCATGATATATATTATGGACCGATGAATAAATTTTACAGACATGCATATAAATTATGGATCGATGCAAAAAAAATGCTGATATTTTGATATAAAGAGACGACAAATTAGCGATTTCGGGAACCCTTGGCCCTACGCCCTTCATACTCACATATGTTGTAGAAAAATAGCGGTTTTTCAAGGGTCAAATCACAGGTAACGGCGAAATTTTGTTATTTTTGCGATATCTCTTACCGTTTTCGAGATATGACGCTTTAAAGTTTTCACAATAGTTTCCCTTAAAAATCACCCTTAATATTAACTTTAAAGGGCTAGAAATGACTGTATACCCTTTTTAGAATGTGCTGAATACGATTCCACCAACCATTTTGCGATAGGATGTGTATTTACATAATTAGAGCAGTATTTACTTTGCTTTATTTAATTACATAAGATTTAAGGGTGAGCTCCAATTTTCAAGACCGCCATTGGAGTTTTTAGGGCTGAATCTATAAAAATCCAACCCTAACTCGATTTTTTGGGGTTTTTCCAAGAAAAAGTTGGACTATAAGTCTTGGTGTTTTTACTATTAAATTTTGGGGTAAAAAAAATTGAGATAAGGGCGCGACACCCTTCATTAAGGTCCGTAGATTTTGAATCTGCGATTTAAAATAGCCTAGGGTTAGTATTTCTTACGTAATTCGCATTTAACTTTTATATGTTATGACCCACTGCTGACTTGTGGTTCATAATATGTATCACTTTTGACTTGCCGTTCATAATATATAAAAATGCCGGTACGCTGAGAAAATGTGACCTGCAATAATGTACCTTATATACAAGTTATATAGGAGTCCAGCCCTGTATTGCACAATAATTTAGATATGTTACATCAGACAACTTCTTACGCTGTAAGGCGAGACTAAAAGCTTAGCAAGGTAAATTCTGCACATAAAAGAGAGATATGTAACTTGTAGATTTAGATTCTGCTCTGTACATCAAAGTATAAACACGTTGTAGTTGCTTGAGTAAAAATAAAATAAATTTTTTTAAGATTGAATTGATCTTGTATTATATTTGGCGCAGTCGGTAGGATTGTGATATATCAATTGTTTCGAAAATTCGACAAGAATTCAATTCGTCAAAAAACAGTGATAGTCAGTTTCTACTGTTTAATCACAATTCGAACAAAGACAATTCAACGTCTCGAAACGAACTTCATAAGTGTCAGCAAAGCTAGTGCAACAAGTTACTGTACAAGATCTTCCAACACAAGCATCCTGAGAGGGTTGAAGCCGTCGCCACAGTCAGAGCATCATCCCATTCTCCAACGTGTACCAGAATTCTCAACTGCCGAGGAATCAGCACCAACCTCACCGGAAGTGCCGATCCGTCCCCGTCTTCCAGCCCAGCCTGCCGAGCGAACATCGGAAGGAAGAAGACGAACCATACCAATGATCAAAGAAATAATCTTACTATTGTAAGTCTATATTTGTATTATTATATTGTCATAATCACTGTTTACACAAATTCACTGACACAAATTACAATTAAATTCTGAACTGGATTCTCTACTCGAAATATTAAATAGTTTAAATATTAACGAGAACACAATGCCAGATTTAGAAAACCAGCCGATGGTAGCACCCATCACAAACTATAATAGAAATCAACAAACTATCAATGATTTAGTTAACGCCATACCAAAATATAATGGCAACCCCAAAGCTCTCACGCGCTTCATAACACAAACTGACGAAATTATTGAATTAATCAATGCCTTTGAACCAAATGAAATTCAAAGCAAAGTTATTTTATTTCAAATTAAATCAAAATTAGTTGACCGCGCAGAAGAATTAATAAATGATCATAAATTCAATACATGGAAAGATCTTCGCGCATTTCTTATCGCAAAATATGATGATAAACAACAGGCCCCAACTATTGCCTGTAATATGGTTAAACTCCAACAAGGTAAATTAGCTACATTCGAATATTTAAAAGAAATAAAAAAACTTAACGATCGTGCCGTCGCAAAAATTAATCTATGTAACCTTACACCCGACGCAAAAGATGGCATCATCGCATTCCTCCAATCCATAGCCGTGCATTCATTTATTTCCAACTGCAAAGACCCTTACAGGAATAACTTAGCTACTCGTAATCCATCTTCCTTGGAAAGTATTGAAAATCTCCTCACAAACGATTTTTAATATCTACACGAAAATCAACACCAAAACCAAATACCAAACAAATCCAAAATAATTTACAAACCTACACCATTTAACTTCAACCATCCTATTCAACAAAAACCATCTCCTATGCAACAAAAGCATGTATCATCGATGCAAAAATTCCCTAGCCCACAAAGAACACAACAAATACAAGTATACCAACCCAAACCATTCGCCCCGCGAGAAAATATTCGAAACGCGTTTATGAATCCAACCCCTATGAGTATGCAAACTCAAATAACCCGTCCACGAAATTATTTTCAACGAAATCAACCACAGCAAAATTACATATGTGAAGAATTATTTAATCAAAATTTTGAAAATAATGAATCCGAAAATTTAGAGACCGAAAATTATTCTGATATACAAGAAATTAATGAAATTACTGAAAACGAAAATGAATACATTGAACAAATTGATACTCAAAATTTTCACCAACTCGATTCACCAGAATCGAATCGTTAGCAAATAATTTAAGTAAACTCCCTTACATACACATTAATAATTCTAAAATACTTCTAGACACAGGTTCAACTCAAAATTATATTCACCCGAAATTAATTAAACCTGACACAACTAAATTCTGTGAATATTTTATAATTCATACATGCAATGGCAAATCGTCCGGGAGTGAGTTTACATTTTTTCAATTTAAAAATTTAAATTTTTAAAGTTATATCTTTAATTTTCATAAAGATTTTGACATTTTATTGGGCATACCTGGAATTGAACTATTAAAAACTAAATTTAATTTTGAAAAAGGTGAAGTAATATTTTTAAACAAATATAAATATAAATTTCAGTACTTAAATAAAAACAAAATAAAACTCTTAATATGGAAATAAATAAACAAACTATTAGAAATGACCACTTAAACCAATCGGAACAAAAAGAATTATTTACAACCTTAAATAAATATAAAGATTTAATCTTAAACGATAATCAAAAACTTTCGTTTACTAATAAAATAAAACATGACATAAAAACAACCGATAATATCCCTATACACGCAAAACAATACAAATACCCAGAAATATACAAACAGGAAGTGCAAACTCAAATTGAAAAAATACTGAACGATGATATAATTCAACACTCGTACTCCCCCTGGTCTTCTCCCATCTGGGTAGTCCCTAAAAAGATGGACGCATCCGGTAAACAGAAATTTCGCGTTGTAATTGACTACCGTAAACTAAACGACAAAACTATTGACGACAAATTTCCTATCCCGGACATTACAGACATACTTGATAAACTCGGAAAATCCAATTATTTCACAACCATAGATTTAACCTCTGGCTTCCATCAGATAGAAGTTAATCCCGATATCCCCAAAACTGCATTCTCAACTAACACCGGACACTACGAATTTAAGCGAATGCCCTTTGGACTTAAAAATGCCCCCGCTACCTTCCAGCGTTTGATGAATTTTGTATTGAAAGATTTGGTAAATAAAATATGCTTCGTATATCTCGATGATATTATCATCCTCGGTACATCTCTAGAAGAACATTTAATGTAGAAAAGTGTTTCAAAAATTACGCGAAGCTAATCTCAAAATTCAGTTAGACAAATGTGAATTTCTCCGTAAAGAAGTAGCGTATCTCGGCCATATCATTACAACTGACGGAATCAAACCAAATCCCGATAAGATCCAGGCAATTAAAAATTTTACAATTCCAAAAAATTCTAAAGAAATTAAATCCTTCCTTGGACTACTCGGTTACTACCGACGTTTTATTGATAATTTTTCTAAAATAACGAAACCACTTACTACTTGCTTGAAAAAAGGAAACAAAATTGATATAACTAATAAAAATTACATAGAATGTTTTGAGAAATGCAAAACTCTCCTATCCAACAACCCTATACTGCAATATCCCGACTTTACAAAAGACTTTATCTTGACGACGGACGCTAGCAATTACGCAATCGGCGCCGTACTCTCCCAACGCGATGGAAACAACAAAGACTTGCCAATCTCTTATATTTCACGAACATTAAACTCGCACGAAATTAACTATTCTGTCATTGAAAAAGAACTACTTGCTATTGTTTGGGCAACTAAACAATTTCGCCCATACCTGCTAGGCCGAAAATTCAAAATTATCACTGACCACCGCCCTCTTGTCTGGCTAAATTCCTTAAAAGAACCTAATCAAAAACTTATCAGATGGCGCCTCAAATTAGAAGAATTTAATTATGAAATCGAGTATAAAAAAGGCTGTCAAAATTATTTCGCTGACGCTCTCTCGCGCATAAAACCAAAATTTTAAATTCGATATAAAAATTCTGATATTTTTTAATCAAAAAATCCATTGGTGCACTGTGTTTCTAAAGACCTACACATGTCACAAGGATTTGCTAAACAAGTGAAACAAAAATACACTTTAACAAAATTATTTAATTCTATATTCAAAAATCACCTAGAATAATATTACATTTAATAACAAAAGAATTCTATGATCAAAGAAAACCAACCATTTTAGATGTTGAGAAATGTTTAAATAAACTACTGGAATACTGTATTCAAAATGACATCAATGAACTTGACCTACCACGCATTGGCACGGGACACGATAAATTACCCTGGATAAAAATTGAAAAATCTATACAAAAAATATTTAGCAATACTTCAATTATATTTAATGTTTTTAATAAACCTGAAGATTTAGAATTAAACTTGAACTCTGATAACGAATCCGTAGTAGCTGAAATAGGATCCGAGTCTGATAACGAAACGCTTCACTCAGACGATGAAAGCCCAGTAAATGGACTGACATATTTAGATTCGTGCCTTAACACTTGCCGTAATCAAATTATTGTAAAAGAAACAAAAGATAAAAATAGCGTTAAAATAGAGAAAATTTTTGACAATAAAATTCAACGTATTTATTTTTATTTAAATAAACAAAATTCAAATTCTAGTATTACACAGTTTATAAAAAATTATCTTCAACCCGGTATTACGTATTACTGTTTGATACCTGAAAATTTTAAACTAAATTTCAATTCCATATTACAAACATACTTTGTGAAAGGAAGTTATAAATTAGTACGCTGTAAATGCATGGTTAAAGACATAGAGAACGTAGACGAACAACAACTAACTATACAGAACTACCACGAGGGTAAAACCAACCATCGTGGAATTACCGAAACTTATAACAAATTAAAACTTCAATACTACTGGCCAAACATGTCTAAAGACATACGAAATTATATAAACAAATGTGACGTCTGTCTCGCGAATAAATATGAGCGGAACCCCATCCAAATTCCGAATATTATAACCCCAACAGCTGACAAGCCTTTTGAAATATTACATGTAGATTTGTTATCCTTAGAACAAACTAAAATACTTACTATTGTTGACTCATTTTCTAAATTTGCTATAGCTTATATTTTAAAAGATAAAAACGCAGTCACAATTTTAAAGAAATTAATAAAAAATTTACACATTTTACTATTCCGATAAAAATTATATCTGATAACGGTTTGGAGTTTAATAATAAAGTGATTCAAAATTATTTAGAATTACGAAAAATAAAAATTCATTATATCTCTGTAGATAACCCAAAAAGCAATGGAATAGTTGAACGATTTCATTCATCTCTCATTGAACACATGCGTATTATAAATCAAAACCCGATACCAAAATCCCTTAAATTAAAAGAACGTTTAAATTACGCTCTAATCGCGTATAATAACAGTATCCACTCTATAACAAAACGAACGCCAATCGAAATTGTATACGGGATAGACGCAAATTCAAATATTAAACCTGAAGAAATTATCGTAGAAGATTACGTACATAAACATTCGGAAATATTAAAAGAAATTAACCAACAAGTAAAACAGAGTATTGAAAAAGCCAAGTTGAAATACACTAAACCACAAGATAAACAAATTAATATCCCTGAAGACGCACATGTAAAAATTCATAAACGAAATAGCGGCAAAATTGAAAAACCCAAATTTAAGAAAATTTAAGTAAAAGCAGTAGTACACGACCGCGGTCAAATAATCGACGATAAAAATAAGAAACACAAGTTGACACAATTAAAGAAACCCTGTATTACTGTTTCAGATTGATTCCATATGGAATCACGTTAATAATAAAAGATGACCACAACCCTGGCATCAATATCCTTGAACTCGGTGTTGCCCACATCCAGGTAAACACGCAAACTATAATTTTCAAAATTCCTTTGGAAGATTTATTCAAACAATTTCAAATATTAACACAAAACACTAAAGCACTGTATTCGAAACTTGATCTCCATAAGCTCGATAATAGTATAATTAATAACCGTTATATATTGAATACTTTATTAAATCACATTCAAGAAAAAGTTCAGTTAGTAAACCTACACCGCAGAAAGCGTGGTTTGATAAACGGCCTCGGAACCAGAGCTGGGCATAAGTACACAAAAAAAGTACTTAAGTACAAAGTACAATTAAATTGTTTGTTTTGTACTTAAGTATAAGTATAATTAAAATTTTGAAAAATGTACTTAAGTATAAATACAAATATTTTTGTACTTATTCAATTTTTAAGTACAAACACTATTAAATAATAATGAAATAAATATTGAAGTACTGTACTCTAAAATAAATAAAATAAAACTACAACAATAATAAACAAAGACAAACTATATGCTTACCTAGTTATATACATAATACATTGTAAATTAAAAAGAATATTTATTCGAACACAGGAAAAGAAAAAAAAAACATATTTTAAATAAAATATAATATGAATAATAGCTAAGGCAACGAATAGAGAAACAAAGAAAATAAAACTATACTGTTTGTCCAATTTTATTAGCTTTCAGAACTAATTTTTCAAAATTATCATCACTTAACGCGTGTCTTTTTGGTGCATTGATGATTGTAGCAATTGAAAAAAGTCTTTCTACGGATCCTGATGACGGGAGGCAAGTATTATATTTATAAAATACTTGTTTTAAAATGGGATAAGTATTTAACATTGTTACGTGTTTTCTAGAGTCGTCCAAATATTGTAGTACCTCTAATTCAAATTTAGAATTCACATTTTCCTTGTAAATTGATTTTTCTTCATTAAAGTCAAGCAAATTGTCATCGTCACTAATTTTTTCTATATTTGTATCTATTTTATTTCCATGAAAATCTTGGTTTCGACTAATTTCCCTACACTAAATGCGCAGGTTCGAACATTTTGGTACACACTACGCAGTAGCGCGTAAACTTAAGTACTTTTATATATATTTAAATACTCAATTCAAATACAAAATACAAATACTTTACCAATTTTGTACTTGAATTGAGTATTTAAATATATATAAAAGTACTTAAATACTTTTACATATATTTAAATACTCAATTCAAGTACAAAATACAAATACTTTACAAATTTTGTACTTAAGTATAAATACAAAATATTTTCATAATAAATGTATTTAAGTACAAATACAATCACTTTGAAAAGTATTTAAGTCGTGATTTATAAGTACAATATTAAAATACACGCCCAGCTCTGCTCGGAACAATAATCAAAAGTATAACCGGAAACCTCGACGCTTCCGATAAGGAACGTTATGATCAAATATTAGATAATGTTGAAAATAATCAAAAAATTATGTCTAACAAAATTAATACACTTATGCCCGGTTTCACCAACGTCAAATAAATTTTTTAATAAGTATTCATCGAATAAAAGTTATTGGACGAATAACTCATTTTATGTTTCACCAACCGAATGAATGAAGTGTCATTTGAAGTGTAGTTTGTGTAGGTTCTGTTTCATAAAACTTAAAAATGAAACGTGTAAGGTGCAAAAATTTCACTGAGGGTGAAAGACAAGAATTAATTGAAATAACAGGGGAGTTTCTAAGTATTATTGAAAATAAAAAAACAGATGCAGTTACTGTACAAGGGAAAAAGAAAGCTTGGGAACAAATAGCACAATCATTCAATAGTGTACAACAAACTGGCATTTGAAATGCCTATCAGCTCCAGTTACTGTATGAAGGAATGAAAAGAAAAGCAAGACAAAATTTAGCAGACGATAAAGTACGTACCAACAATTTAAATTTTAACATTATTTAACGATTATTAAAAAAATATTAATTATGAATATTCTTTGCAGTGTGAGACATATAAAACAGGCGGAGGGAGTTTTTCGAAGAAAGGAACAGCAGCTGATGAGTTAATTGTTTCGAGAATCCCACATCAATTTGTTGGAATGAACAATTCTTTTGATTCAAATGAAATTGATCAGAATTTAGAAACAATACCAATCATTGTAAGTTTATATACATATATGTATAATATATACACTGGAATACATTTACTTGTGTGTTCCAGATAGCAGAAAATACGTTCACCCCATCATGTAGTAAAACAGTTATTGCATATAATCAACCATTGCATATTGAACAGATAGAAGAACCTGCACTGAAATTAGTAGAGTTACAAGATACTGAAAAGACAGAAGAACCTGCACTGAGATTAGCAGAATCAGAAGATGCGCAAGTGCTGCATATTCCAATACAAAAAACTCCAAGATATAGCGAACGGAAAACAAATTTGAAGCGAAAATTATCCAAAAATAATAATAAATTGGGACCAGCGTCACTCAAGATAAAAGAAGAAAAATGTACAAAAGAAATTGAAATATTAAATATTATATTAGAAAAAGAAAAACTTCTTCTGGAAAATGCAAAATTGGATAATAAAATAAAATTATTAGAATTAAGAATAAAAGAAAAAGAATTAAACAAATTATAAATAAAAAAACGGATTTTATGTGAAAATATATATTTTTACAGAAAATAAGTTTATATGTATATATCTATGTAACATTGCTTTCCAAACTAGCCTTATAATTACAATAAAATTTTATGTATTAAATACTGTATTAATTAATGATGTTCGGATAGCTGTATTTTCATTTCCTGCTTCCCGTGCAAGAAGGATATTCTCAAAATCATTTCCTTCAGCAGCTTCTATATCATTATCTTCTAACTCTTCATTTGAATCTACACATATGTTATGTAATACAAATGTTGCTACTATCACTTCTAAGACTTTTTGAACATCGATTTGCATACCAAACGAAAGACATGGAAATCTTCTTTTAACAACACCAAATAATCTTTCAACAGGATTACGCGTAGCAATGTGGCTTGCATTGTATCTAATTTCTGCGGGTGTGTTAGTATTCAATAATGGTGTTAACAAATATTTTTTACATGCGTACCCATTGTCGCCCAGAATATAACAATTTGCAAATTCATTTGCTTCAAATCGTGCTCTAAGTAATGAATCATTGAAGATTGACATGTCATGTGTAGATCCTGGCCATCGTGCTACAATATCCAGCACTCTCGTCTGTGAATCGCAAAGTGCTTGAACATTAATACTGAAGTAGCCTTTACGATTTCGGAAAATTTCGCCTTGATCTCCTCCTGGTGATTTTATTTTTACATGGGTACAGTCTAAAGCACCAATTATGCCAGGGAATCCTCGTATGTCATAAAAGCCTTGTTTAATCTTTTGTAAAGATTGTCGATCATTTGGAATTCGTGCATATAAAGGGCGTAATTGCGCAATCAGTTTTGTAACTCGCGGAACGATACGACAAACAGTTGATTTGGACACATTAAAATAATCGCCTATTCCAATTTGAAAACTACCAGTAGCGTAAAATCTTAGTGCTATTAATAATTGATTCATTGCTGACACTGGATTATTTCTCTCGCTTAAGGGCTGTAAATTTTGTCCCATCGTCTCTAATAGTTCAGTCACAGTTCATTTCGACAATCGATAACGAGTTTTGAAATCAATATCGTCAAAGTCAAGAAATGGATTATTCCTCGGACGAACATAACGAATTCTTCTTACTGGATAGTCCTCATCGTCTTCAGATGATGAAGAATTAATCAATCTTGGAATTAAATTCATATTGGTGAATCTGCAGCAATATATAATATACATGTAATAATTTTAGAAAATCATAACTATTAATTGTATATCTTACCTTTTATTCGTTTTTATAAAATAAATTACTAATTTAATATTTAGTAACACGAACTAACCACTGTAACCTCAAGGTTATTTGTTGAATAGCACGTTATTCTACAAAAATTGACTAGTTAGTTTATTAGGTGATTTATTCGGCCAATATCGCTATTTGCAGGTGGTGAAACATAGTCGTTTTACTATTGGACGAATAAGCAAACGTATTGGTCCAATAGTCACTATTTGACGATGGTGAAACCGGGCATTATTCAAATAAATAATAATATAACAGCCCAATTTAATGAAAAAATAAAATTAATTAATGAAAATAATAATGCATTAAATGAAAAAATTCAAGCATTGAATAAATACAATGCAAAAATTCTGGACGAACTGGTAACCATAAAAATTGAGAATATTATTAATCAATTCACGCAAGTAGCGCAAGATATTTATTTTTCCTTGGTTCAACTTGAAGAGACATTTACATTTTGTAAATTAAATACTTTATATTTTGGTATAATAAATTATGAACTATTTCTGAAAGAAATAAATAAAATTGAAAATAAACATTTACGTTCATTAATACTAAATAATATTCAGAATAATGATATTTTGAAAACATATTGCTCCTATAATGATTTAAAATTGACCATTCTTATTGAAATGCCTGCAAACACACGAGTAGAGAACTTGATACAAGTCACACCTATCCCGACAAAACTACACATCTCATATGAGACTATGAATATTGTAAATGGACTGTATTCGAAAAATAATTGTAAAATAAAACCTGTTAATAAATGCATAAAATTAGATGATAAGGAATATTATTGTACATCTGAAAATAATGAGTATAATAAATGCTTGGAAAATATTATCTGCTATAAAGAATTTGAACATTGTCAATATTCAAAATTATCACAAATAAATTCGGTAATAACTGTAAAAAATTCAAAAATAAAGTATTTATATTTCCCTAATGAACAACAAGTAAAACTCACTTGTAATAATAATTTCGAAATACAAAATCTTAAGGGAATTTATATCACCGAAACTTGTGAGGTGAATAATCAAATAGAAATATCTAGTAACTTTGGAAATTTAATTGATTTAAATCAAAATATAACAAACATTCAAATAAAACATTTAGAACATAAAATTCAGAATATTTCTAACTTCAGTATAGAAAAACAAAGCGAAATTCACTTAGATTCAATTCATAATATTAACAATAATAATGAAACTCATTATATAATATTGTATACTTTTATAGTATTAATTATGATTATAATTATCTGTTATTGTTTAAAGAATTTTTGTAAATACAGAAGTTATCTTTCTAATAGAAACAAAATTAATCAAAAAGATATTGAGTTAAATGAAATTAGTAAAAGTAATTCTCCTCAAGAATTAGCTTTTCCTCTTAAGGGTGGAGGAGTTATATAGGAGTCCAGCCCTGTATTGCACAATAATTCACATATGTTACATCAGACAACTTCTCACGCTGTAAGGTGAGACCAAAAGCTTAGCGAGGTAAATTCTGCACATAAAAGAAAGATATGTAACTTGTAGATCTAGATTCTGCTCTGTACATCAAAGTATAAACACGTTGTAGTTGCTTGAGTAAAAATAAAATAAATTTTTTTAAGATTGAATAGATCTAGTATTATATTTTATATTTTTCTTTATCGTGTTGTAATTCGGAAATGGTGACAGTAAGAGTAAAATGTTTCAAACAATAATTGTAGATAATAATGAAAATAATAACAAAAAGTGTCATTTAACCATAATTTACTGAAATATTTTTATTTAACTTGATAGGGCTTCAAGTAAACTACCACTTTCGGTTATTGGATTGTTACCAAAAACTAATCAGCTCTTCCAAAGGAAATACAATTGATATATACAAAATATCAAAATTTTCAGTTTTGTAGTTTTTGAGAAACTGGAACTCCAGACAGACAGACAGACACACACACAGACATCATCGCGAAACTATTAAAATCTTATTCTATGGACCCTAAAACGTGTTCATCTACTGAAAACTCACTACACAATTTTTAGCATGATTCCTATACGTCCCTTACAGGATGTGGCGGAAGATAAAAAAATAACTTTTTTTTTCTTTCCTAGTTTCTTATTAAGAATTAAATATTATTGATCTTTTTTATGATAAAAAAAAAAGATCTTTTATTCCTGATCTGATCTAAAAAAATCTGATGTAACTAGCACATAACCTCCCGCCCAGTACTACTCTTAGACGATACAAAATAGTGTTTGATGATACAGAAACATACTTTCTTATTTATTTATTTTCTATTTACATTTGAAAATTTTAATTTTCTTTCGTATATTTGTTTAATTTTTGACATATATCTCATTAAGAAAACAGTTTCATAATCAAAATGACATGTGTCACATTTCGTAAAAAATTTAAAATTTTTAAATGTTTCCATGGTGTACAAGGACTGCAAGATTTATTGTTATGATCACTGCCTCAGCCTTCTAATATTTTATATATTTTACATACTATGATGTTAACTTTGAAACTTGAATAATTAGTGTGTTGTTTTTGACTTGACAGTTCGTTCTAATAATAGTTATTTACTTTACAAGTGGGCAAAGTAAGGAATTACCCACGAGAGAAATCTTAGCTCACGAAACCGAAGGCTGAGTGAGATAATTTTATCGAGTGGGTAATTCCACTTTGCCCACGTGTGAAGTATAACGTTTTATCCAACAACTCTTAATAAATGCAAAATTTATTAAAGAAATATTATTTGACAGTGACATATGCTTTAAATTTTTAAATTAAAATGTTAACCGAAGTAGTTACCAAGGTGTTGTGTGTTATAACTATTGTTATAAATAAAAAAATACTCACTAGTGGCTTTCCTCAAAATTATACCCACTAGTGGATAATCTGTTACTTTGCTTGTTTAAAATCGTCATAGTAATATAGCATTTATTGAGAGGTGTTGGATAAAATAGATTTATATTGAAACCTATTCCGTCGTTTATTGCGTTTATTAAATTAAAACAGCAATAAACAAATGATACCGGTGACATATAGATTTTTTACTTACGTTAATAAATGTTTGATTTCGTAATTATTAATTACTTATTAATAATAATATATTAATAATTTTTAATAGCAATAGCAAATATAATTGTTATACAACCTCATATCAGATTTATATCGTTGACATAAAAAAAATCTCTATCTAATGGACTAAAAATTTATATAAATTACTATTTAAAAAAAAAACAATTTTATATTATCGTTTGAGAACCACTGATATAATTTTCTGTTTGTTATTTCTGTCAAATAGGGCCCTTTTTCCTGGTCATTTTTTCTATATAACATTTTTTTCTAAAGTCAGTAGTTCGCCCAAAAAAGCGCCGGTTGTTTTAAAGGAAACACCCTGAATAATTTGCTAATACACACCGTGAATATTAAGAAATTGTAGTCTGTATTAATTTCAAAATGATACATAATTAAAATTAGATATAGTTTTCAAAATATAGTAATTAGCCCTAACTGTATTTCTGGTTCGGTTAAGACTTGGGTTTTGAAATATTAAATGTGCAATAATTGTCTACTAAGTAGAGCTTTGTGAATCCGAACCTCTTGTAATCCATTGCGCTAATACAAAGACAAGTGTAATTAAATCAGATTAGCAAATGATGGAATGCCCAGAAAAATATTCGAAAATACCTCGAAATTATACTAACTGTATTTTGGTTTAAGATAAAGCAAATGAAAATACACACTAAATCTCTGCGTGTATTGGCTATTAGGTACAGTTTTGCAGGTGCGTAGAAACACCTTTTTTCTTAGGGGGCAAATTAGGAGGGGAAATTTTTAATTACATGATTTCTGGAGATTACTACGGTTGCAAGAATTTTCAGTAAATCAAAATTTGAATGGCAGAAATGTCAAAAATTCTCACTTCCGGTCCAAAAATGTAACATATAGATTTGTGGTTTCTCAATGACGTCTGTGTGGATGGATGTGCGTCTGTATGTTCACTCACGAACGAGAAAAGATAAAGTAACAAAATGTCATAATGGGCTCCTTCTGAATTTTTATTTTCAATTTTGTTTTATGAAACTTTATCTAAAATGGAGGCTATCTACACTAAATGTCTTAATTTTTATTCATTAATGACGTCATTTTAAATGTATTGTTGGTTCTCAAACAGCAGAGATTGTGAATAATTGTAGTCACATAAAGTCTATTTTATGTGTGTGCCATAGGCGTAATATATTTTTTCTTCAAACGTCATAAAAGTACGTTGTTATGTATTTGTATTCAATAAGTAGAAGTTCAATATTGTCGCCGCCGACGTAAAAGTGTATCCTTGGCAACACATTTACGCCGGCGGCGGACAAAGTAAAATATTTTGAAAAATAGTTAGGTTGTAATTCAATAATTTGACAGTTAAAAATGAAACAAATAAACAAAAATAACAAAACAGCATATTCCACGGCAACTTGAAATGCTAGATAAGACAGAATATTTTTTGAAGTTTTGAGCATTTTATAATATTTAAAATTGTATTTTCTATGTTTGAAGAAATAATAGCATGTGTTATTCGGAGTAAATGCGTCTTTGGGTGCTTCGCATGTAATTGATCAACTCGCTTCGCTCGTCGTTCAAACTTACATGCTCAGCACACAAAGTATCACATTTACTCCTAATGACACAATTTGTCTTGTCTGGCAGCAAATCTAATTTTAGAGAATTTGGTGCCGCTATAATATTTGCGGGAATATCAAAATCTTCCAAGATTTATTTCAAAAAGGTGAAAACTTTTACATAATTGTGTTTGTATGACAGATAAAATCAATTTTTTTTTCATCGCCATCTTCGATGATACGATAAAGCTTTGAATATAACAATCGAACAGTATTATTTAATTCTTTGCTTCACTTGATCGTGCTGCACTTTGCTTAAATAAATGGCGTCATTGTTTTAAATGAAAGTGACGAACATTTTAAAATACTACACTCTAAAGTACAGTTTGTCACGCAGCCAACGAACTTCTCGACATCGGCTTCATTCGTTGTCGCTCGTGTAAAATGAAGTAAGCGTTATTTCATGTTCACTTCCTGTGTGATCATTTATGTGCAGACATCTCGTGCAGCAAGTTGTGTTGTTGGTTTTTACAGTTTTACTGGTGTTTATATAATTCACGAATTTCATTTTAATTTGGAAGTTTTCTATTGCCTATATTACACTGTAAGTATAAATTATGTTTATATTTGATTTGAATCTGTTGTAATTTGTTATTTGAGTAAAGTGTCTGAAAACGAAACAGAGTAGGCGTGAGTCACGTGTGTTGAGATGTGTTTGTTTAGTTATAATTGTTGAAGATTATCAGTAGAAACTAATTTATATTTTATTTAACGTTTTAAACGTGTGAAATTTCTAGTGTTTGTGTTTTTATTTATATTAGCAGTCTAGGGGAATCCCCGAACTATTGCGCTATGCAAAAAATTTAGCTTAAAAAGTGTTTGAGTACATAATAATTTGAAAATATCCCGAGACCGCAGGTCGAGGGGTTTTATCTTCAATTATTATGTACGATAACACTTTTTTAAAAGCAAAATTTTGTAAATAAGCTAGACATTAAATTTAATCGATTCAATTCTTTAGCACGAGGGGTATATGTCAAGATTTTTTCATGAATTCATAGCATAAACTTCAATATTGAACTAAAACGTTGATTTTGACACATTCTCACATAAATAAATCGGTACACTCATAAACAAAAAGCAGCATGAAATTATCTTGTTATAGTGTAACTATAGCAAATTTATTGTTTTTCTTTTTATTTGTCAAATAAATGTCAAAAATTTATAAATAAAAATAGCTTGAATTAAATAATTCAGCATGTTTAAAGATATAGAATGTTTAATCACTTATCTAAAATGCGCAACAATGGAAAATGAGACATTCTGATTGGTCAAATTTGTAATGAATGAAATAATCATTTTTATTTTTTGTTGAAATTGTGTTGCTTATTTAATTATAAATTAACTAATTGTTGCTTTTCTTCGGTAGGTTGTAAATAAGTCAGCACGAGAAGAGCATGGACATTCCAGCGGACGTCCTGGAAGACCTGAAGTGCAGCAGCTGCGAGGGGTACCTCTCGAGGAGCCCCGTGTACCTGCAGCACGACGGGGCGGGGGTGTGCGGCCAGTGCTAGGCCCCCAAGCACCCAGCCACCCTCAACATGCAATACCAGGCCGTGGCGAAGCTCCTAAAGTTTCCATGTAAGAATTGGGAGCTCGGGTGCCGCGAGACGGTGCCGTTCGCAGCGGAGGCAGAAGAGATCGCGCACGAGGCGGCGTGCGAGCACCGCCGCTACGTGTGTCCGGTGCTCGGCTCCGCCCGCTGCGACTGGGTGGGCCCCCGCGCGGCCATGTTGGCGCACTGCCGCGGGGAGCACCCGAACCGCGTGCTCGACAACCCCTGCAGCCTCACCCACGACATCGCCGCGGCCAGTCTGCGCAACTATGTCATCTCGGCGTTCCAGCTGCTGTTCCTGCTGCACACCAAGGTGTGCGTGGCCACGGGGAAGATCTTCCACGCGGTGCGCTTGGTGGGCGGTTCGAACCAAGCCTCGGACTACAGCTACACCGTCGGCATTAAACGCGGTATTGAACAGTTGACGAAGGTAGGACAAGTGGCGCCGGAAGGCTGCCTGGCGATCCAGGAGGACTCGTCGCTAGCCTTGGACACCAACGCCCTCCTCGCCGTGCTGGGCGGGTTTGACGGCACCACGTTCACCGTCACTCTGAAGCGGAGGGTGAGCGCCGCGGCCGAGCAGCTGGCGCGGGCGGTGGGGAAGTGCTGCACCTGCAGAGCAGTGTTGACGTGCCCGGGTTGGTGGTGCGAGCGCTGCGCCCCCACCAAGCAAGCCTGCGAGAATCGAATCCAGGGCTGCACGTACACTGACTACTCTAACAAGTGCATTAAACACGAGTGCTACTTCTGCCAGCAGGGCACCCACTGTTTCATGCAATGTGGATGTGTCGCGAGGCACATTGGCCGCGCACTACAACTCTGCGCACCAGGACGTCACGTACAGGGCCGGCTCCACGTGGTGGGCGAAACAGAATACCAAATACCAGCGCTGTCTCTTAACTAGTGCCGCCGGCACCGTTGTGCAGGTACAACCTATTCGACTCACAGTTCGCCCTCGAGGTGCACATCCCGGTGCCGGTTGAACAGCTGCACATGTTCCGTTGCTCGACGCGGGTTACTGACCCCACCACTGGACACTCGCGCACCTACACACCTGACCTTGAGTACGATGACGTGTATGACTGGCGCATTGAACTGAAAAAAGACAACTTTCCCTCGTGGATCGTCGTGTTCGATGTCTGTGTGGACATTTCCAAGATAGAGTAAAATGAAAATAATAATTTTTATTTTTGTTTATTTTATTATAATTTTGTTCTAATACATTTTTCTTTTTAATATTTATCGTTGATTTCACATAACCAGAGCTTTTCAAGGACTTGTCCTCTTCGTGTTAGTGGAGCGCTCACACGCAGCAGATGTTTTTACCGGATGTTGTCACCGGATGTGTCGCAGCTTTTATTTTCTTGAACATTTTCTTGTCACTTCGCTCCTGATTTTTATATTGCAATATAAGTTAAAACATGCAGTATTGCGTTTTATTTTGTCACTTTAACAATATTTAATATATTTATTCAGTGTTACAAAGTGCTTGTTTCAGCTTCTTTTAAGTTGTTTTGGTCACCTACAGTTGGTGGTATTATGTGAACAGTGGTTCAACAAATACAGCCAATTTATTTTTTATGTGTTTTGTTACATAAAGAATATTTTATAAACTATAACCGTGTGAGGCTGTAAAAAATGCGCCGCGTGTAATTAAAAAATGTTTAAAATCACTGCTTAGTAGCATTTAAAAAAGTTGATGTCCTTCCGCCCAATACTACTCTTAAACGGTACAAAATAGTATTTGATGATACAGAAACATACCTTCTTATTTGTTTATTTTCTATTTATATTTGAGAAATTTAATTTAATTTCGTATATTTAATTTTTTGACACTAAGAAAACAGCTTCATAAACCCACTGACATGTGTCACATTTCGTAAAATTTTTTTAAGTGTTTCCATAGTGTAGATGGAATGCAAGATTTATGAAATCCAGTTTCTTTATATTTTATTATCTCTAAATCTAAATAAATTAAAAAAATTAGTGTAATCAAAACACATGTAAAATTAAATATTCTACAGCTTTCAAAATAACATAAATTGTTGAAAAAGGAAATTTAACCGTGTTTTTCACAAAAAACTGTTAAGGGCTTCAAGTAAACTTCTACTTCCGGTTGACCAATTTTATCCAAAATCTAATCAGCTCTTCATTTAAATAGAAGAAGCAATAATTCACAAAAATGTATTTATTATGCGAGAAGAAAAAATTGCCATACAGACATCACTATCCATTTTTTGACCAAAAAAATACCTCTCTTATCTAGAAGTAGGCGGGAGGTAAAAATAATACCTCCCTTACTCAGAGGTAGTTGTATTTTAATATACTGAAAAATAAACCACGTACGTTTACAATAAACAGCGCATCAATATTTAGGGTAACTGACGTCAAATATGATTTTATGTGTCAAAGTTTTATTCTGTGAATAATTTAATAAAATTCAAATAAACATCGGTTACAATGATTAAATTATCATGTTTTATTGTTAAATTGAGTTTGTATAGTGAGAGATTGTGTATTTTGGGTATAAATACAGCAACAAAAGGTCCAAATATCTTTACTAGCGCGCGACTTACAGGCCACAAAAGTTAAAAGAAATCGAGTCCTGTAAAACTCAATGTCTAGTCATTATTAGCTGTTTGGGGGTATTTTATTTGACGGATAGTAATGACATTTAGTAAATTTGTTACTAGTAGAGATATTTAAACAGTGAAATTTATCTTATTCCCCAGAGTTTAAGAAACAAATATACTAAATTTTACTACCATCCGTCAAAACAATCCCCCAAAACCAAACCAGTAAAAATCATCACTATAACTCAAAAATGTTGTAGGTAGCACGTTTTGACAGCTGGTTACCGAGTCATTAGCAGTAATTCTTTACTGGTATATTTTAGAGCAAAATTCTTCAAACAAAAAAGATGCGCAATACACCACTGACCTTAAAAATGTTGCGGGTAACACGTTTTGACAGCTGGTTAACGATAATAATTATATGTTATATTCTAATTTAATGTATAAAAATGTATATATTATAGTTTAATTTAATGGTAGTAAGTCGAGCTTTAGTAAAGATATTTAAACCCGGTGTAAAGCACATGTTGTTTACCATAGTTTAAATAACAAATCCTCTAACTGTCATCACTATCCGTCATATAGAATACCCCCACAGGCCACTGAAGGAGTAAGTTTTCATTTGACTAAGGAATTAAGTTAGTTATTGTTTTTGGGGTGAAAGAGAGATGCGCCAGTGATTGCACATCATACAACAGCATCCTAGGGTGCCCCCCGGTCCCCCTACACCGCCATCGTGCCCCAACAGGAGAGTTCGGCGAGAACCTAGTCTCAGATGGCGTGTCAAAGTCTAACAAGTGAGTCCACAGCATTCCTAGGTTTATTTAGGGAGAAATGCTTCAAATAAAAGTTGCAGAGCATTTAATTCTCTACAATGCATGTCTGAAACATTTTTTTGTAAGCCCTCAAACTCCAGAGATATTCTACAAAATGTAGATAAACAATTTTCTCCCAGTGTCCGTAGACTCTAACAGGAAGTCATTTATTGTCATTTGTCAGGTTCCGTGGGCAGCGCGCAGAGTCCGGGAGCTCCGGCAGCATCTGCGCAGACCTGCAGAGGTCATCTGCTGCTGTTCGCGGGTCCAGCGTCTTCACCCCTGGACGAAGATCTTTATTTTTGTATCAACAAATAAATGTATTTGTATAAAGTTAACAATAAATAAATTTGAATGTAATATAATAAGTGATAAAATAAATATGTATTATTAAAATAACATGACTTTCATTTAATAACCACTCCAGGATCTAAGAAACTAAAAGGTAATAAAGGTTTGTCTTGAGAAAATATTTGATTATTAAATTTTAATACCCACACTGCCATCTGTTGTTGGGCCGAAGCACTATCAAACCTATATCCATAATATATATTTTTAATCCGTAAAATATTTGTGTGAATTTTAAGGGAAACTATTTAGAAATCTTTAAAGCGCCATATCTCGGAAACGGTAAGAGATATCGCAAAAATAATGAAAAACCGCGGCCCCTCTAATTGTACCCCGAAGAATCGACCCTTCTCTACAACATTTGTGAGTATGGAGGGCGTAGGGCCAAGGGTTAAGAAAACGCTTATTAATCAAGGTCACTGTTTCAAAATATCAGCATCTTCAATTAATTTTAATTACGAAATCGAAAAAATGTAAGTGCGGAGTTACCGTATGCAGCAGTGCTACCATCTCTTGCAAAATTTGTGAAGTATTGTTGTGATTACAGGGGTGCTATTTTTGAGCCTTCGTAATTGTCCAGGTTACTCGTAATGTGAGTCATATCGAATGAAATTCGAAAAATTGTATTCTTGATCATCCGCTAGGAAACGTATTCGTGTTTATCAATCGTGTTCATTGCGAGTGGGTATGAGGCACTCGTCTTGCCTAAGCGAGTGGTCGTTTCCATGGAAAATTTAAAATAAAAAATCTCTGTAATTCGTTTTTGACGCTTAAACGTCAATCTACGTTTATTTAAGTGTAAAGATGGATGAATTACTACATTTACAACTAATTGAAGAATTAGAAAATGCAGAAGAAGTTATTGAAGATAGGGAAATTTTAAACATAGTAGTACGAAATCCATTCGACGAACTTTCTCACCATCAATTTAAAAATATATTTCGTGTAAATACAATCCCTTTACAATATTCATGGTCTCATATGAGATGTGTAGTTTTGTCGGGATAGGCGTGACTTGTATTAAGATCTCTACTCGTGAGTTTGCAGGCATTTCAATAAGAATGGTCAATTTTAAATCGTTATAGGAGCAATATGTTTTTAAAATATCGTTATTCTGAATATTATTTAATATTAATGAACGTAAATGTTTATGAATAAAAACAAGATGTTGGAGAAGCAGTCAATTTAATAAAATCCAATAAATACACCAACGTTTCGACTGCGAATCAGTCTTCATCCAATATCATTTATAAGATTCCATGTAAAGATTGCGACCAAGTTTACATAGGACAAACCAAAAGATACTTGCGTACCAGATTAAATGAACACAAAAGGAACTGTGAAAAATCTAATTTGAGCGCGAAGTGTGCCTTAGTAGAACACAGTCAGGTAGAGAAGCACACTTTTTACTTTGGGAATACTGCAATACTTGCCACTGAAAGGAATTTAAATAAGAGGTTAACCCTGGAAATGCTACACATTCAAAGAAATAAAAAATCAGTGAACGCACAAACGGACATCCAAAACCTCAGCTCCATGTATTCTGGGATTATAGCAAAACATTATGGACAGTTATTGTTACAATAATTTATTATTTTATTTGTGTACATTTCAACATTCTGGTGATATTTCAGCTGTGATATTATTTTAGTTAAGTTATTGTCTAATCCTGTGTTTTGTCCTGCAAGCCCTTGATTGGCGGAAAAGTGGTTCCTTGCATCTCTGTACGGTTACTTCACTAGAAACTTCTTGTATAAGTCAGTTAGTTGATGACTGTTAAGTAACATGTTTGTGTGTGTATTTTATCCTTTTTTGACGACAGATTTCTGTAAAATAATTTTTTACATGATATTCTTTATTTTTTAAAAACCAATTATGTAAGTCTGCTTACCATGAGATATGTATGTTTTATTTATTGTTTGTTTGTTTGTATCAGCACCCTGATGAAGACTGATTCGCAGTCGAAACGTTGGTGTATTTATTGGATTTTATTAAATTGACTGCTTCTCCAACATCTTGTTTTTATTCATTCAATATCCAGTCGAGAAACAACCCATCTATGTAAATGTTTATTTTCAATTTTATTTATTTCTTTCAGAAATAGTTCATAATTTATTATACCAAAATATAAAGTATTTAATTTACAAAATGTAAATGTCTCTTCAAGTTGAACCAAGGAAAAATAAATATCTTGCGCTACTTGCGTGAATTGATTAATAATATTCTCAATTTTTATGGTTACCAGTTCGTCCAGAATTTTTGCATTATATTTATTCAATGCTTGAATTTTTTCATTTAATGCATTATTATTTTCATTAATTAATTTTATTTTTTCATTTAATTGGGCTGTTATATTATTATTTATTTGAATAAGTGTATTAATTTTGTTAGACATAATTTTTTGATTATTTTCAACATTATCTAATATTTGATCATAGCGTTCCTTATCGGAAGCGTCGAGGTTTCCGGTTATACTTTTGATTATTGTTCCGAGGCCGTTTATCAAACCACGTTTTCTGCGGTGTAGGTTTAGAAACTGAACTTTTTCTTGAATGTGATTTAATAAAGTATTCAATATATTACGGTTATTAATTATACTATTATCGAGCTTATGGAGATCAAGTTTCGAATACAGTGCTTTAGTGTTTTGTGTTAATATTTGAAATTGTTTGAATAAATCTTCCAAAGGAATTTTGAAAATTATAGTTTGCGTGTTTACCTGGATGTGGGCAACACCGAGTTCAAGGATATTGATGCCAGGGTTGTGGTCATCTTTTATTATTAACGTGATTCCATATGGAATCAATCTGAAACAGTAATACAGGGTTTCTTTAATTGTGTCAACTTGTGTTTCTTATTTTTATCGTCGATTATTTGACCGCGGTCGTGTACTACTGCTTTTACTTAAATTTTCTTAAATTTGGGTTTTTCAATTTTGCCGCTATTTCGTTTATGAATTTTTACATGTGCGTCTTCAGGGATATTAATTTGTTTATCTTGTGGTTTAGTGTATTTCAACTTGGCTTTTTCAATACTCTGTTTTACTTGTTGGTTAATTTCTTTTAATATTTCCGAATGTTTATGTACGTAATCTTCTACGATAATTTCTTCAGGTTTAATATTTGAATTTGCGTCTATCCCGTATACAATTTCGATTGGCGTTTGTTTTGTTATAGAGTGGATACTGTTATTATACGCGATTAGAGCGTAATTTAAACGTTCTTTTAATTTAAGGGATTTTGGTATCGGGTTTTGATTTATAATACGCATGTGTTCAATGAGAGATGAATGAAATCGTTCAACTATTCCATTGCTTTTTGGGTTATCTACAGAGATATAATGAATTTTTATTTTTCGTAATTCTAAATAATTTTGAATCACTTTATTATTAAACTCCAAACCGTTATCAGATATAATTTTTATCGGAATAGTAAAATGTGTAAATTTTTTATTAATTTGTTTAAAATTGTGACTGCGTTTTTATCTTTTAAAATATAAGCTATAGCAAATTTAGAAAATGAGTCAACAATAGTAAGTATTTTAGTTTGTTCTAAGGATAACAAATCTACATGTAATATTTCAAAAGGCTTGTCAGCTGTTGGGGTTATAATATTCGGAATTTGGATGGGGTTCCGCTCATATTTATTCGCGAGACAGACGTCACATTTGTTTATATAATTTCGTATGTCTTTAGACATGTTTGGCCAGTAGTATTGAAGTTTTAATTTGTTATAAGTTTCGGTAATTCCACGATGGTTGGTTTTACCCTCGTGGTAGTTCTGTATAGTTAGTTGTTGTTCGTCTACGTTCTCTATGTCTTTAACCATGCATTTACAGCGTACTAATTTATAACTTCCTTTCACAAAGTATGTTTGTAATATGGAATTGAAATTTAGTTTAAAATTTTCAGGTATCAAACAGTAATACGTAATACCGGGTTGAAGATAATTTTTTATAAACTGTGTAATACTAGAATTTAAATTTTGTTTATTTAAATAAAAATAAATACGTTGAATTTTATTCTCAAAAATTTTCTCTATTTTAACGCTATTTTTATCATTTGTTTTTTTTACAATAATTTGATTACGGCAAGTGTTAAGGCACGAATCTAAATGTCAGTCCATTTACTGGGCTTTCATCGTCTGAGTGAAGCGTTTCGTTATCAGACTCGGATCCTATTTCAGCTACTACGGATTCGTTATCAGAGTTCAAGTTTAATTCTAAATCTTCAGGTTTATTAAAAACATTAAATATAATTAAAGTATTGCCAAATATTTTTTGTATAGATTTTTCAATTTTTATCCAGGGTAATTTATCGTGTCCAGTGCCAATGCGTGGTAGGTCAAGTTCATTGATGTCATTTTGAATACAGTATTCCAGTAGTTTATTTAAACATTTCTCAACATCTAAAATGGTTGGTTTTCTTTGATCATAGAATTCTTTTGTTATTAAATGTAATATTATTCTAGGTGATTTCTGAATATAAATTTTATTATCTAAATTAAATAATTTTGTTAAAGTGTATCTTTGTTTCACTTGTTTAGCAAATCCTTGTGACATGTGTAGGTCTTTAGAAACACAGTGCACCAATGGATTTTTTGATTCAAAAATATCGGAATTTTTATATCGTATTTCAAATTTTGGTTTTATGCGCGAGAGAGCGTCAGCGACATAATTTTGACAGCCTTTCTTATACTCGATTTCATAATTAAATTCTTCTAATTTGAGGCGCCATCTGATAAGTTTTTGATTAGGTTCTTTTAAGGAATTTAGCCAGACAAGGCGGTGGTCAGTGATAATTTTGAATTTTCGGCCTAGCAGGTATGTACGGGCAAAACCCGAATACGCAAAAACAGAATGAAATGTAACCGAATACGCATGCACAGAATATGCAAAAACCGAAAGGTTACAGAATGGCGCGAAATATTCAAAAACAGAATGGAATGCATTTCCCGAAAAGGTCTACTTTAGACACTCACCGCTAGATGTTGGTATGAAATTAGTTAGCTACATTCACTAATAGATGTCATTTATTAATATGTCGATAAATTAGAGACGTACGATTTGAATTGTCAAAATGACAGCTAAATTAAATAAAACCAATAATTATTTTTATAATTCAGTTAACTGTATGTAAAAACCATTGATAAACTTGCATTTTTGTGAGCACATTTACGTTGTATCAAATTAGAAAAATATTTAATTTGGTAGATTAGTTCTGATTTTCCTTCAAATATATAAATTAATAATGTCTCATTTTTCTTAGATATACAGTTGTCACTATTAGTGCGGTGATCTATAACTTTGTGCTTGTCAGCATACCATGCCTTATAGCTGATTTTATATAAACATACATTTTTCTGATTTTTGTAAAATAATCTATATATCAATTATATATTTTTTAAAAATGTATCAATTGTAAAATTGAATAGAATTTATTGAAATATACAGCGTTCGAAAACACCCAATTTTTTGGATAATTACTTTTTAGATCTAAGTAAGAAAGTCGAATCAAAATGTAATTTTTATTATATTACAAATATTAACAATAATTAATAATTCATTATAAGAACTATGTTGATATTGTTGATTTATATAAATCTTTCGATTTTACCGTTAAAAGAGGTTCTTTTGCTATTGTCACAATTTATTTAATATTTTTCAGCACTTCTTTCATATTGAATAGTATTTTGAAATGATATAAATAAAACGTATAACAAAAGTTTGTCTTAAGGTCAAACATTCGCTTCAAAGAACTAATCCTTTATTTTTTTTAAATTGCAAATTCTGTATTCTTCATTTATTTTTATGTTCTTTATGGTCCAACGACCTCCATCCGTCAAAATTTCATGGATTTTTTACAGTGACTTAGACATTGTAATATCAGATGAAGTTTATTTCACAGGCTTGGTTCGTTCACTCCCATGAATTTAGTTTTGAAAATTCAAATTTGAATAAATTATTTCTTACAATTATTCTTATCGAAAAACAAAACATTTATCACAGTGAGGTCTTTGAACATTCTAGTATTTATATATGTGGATGAAAATGATAGCTGTAACATTAAACTATAATAAAATATTCTTTGAAGTATAGTTGGTCAAAAATTCAAAACTTGGATACTGTGTCTCTCATTCCAATGAACGACTACAGTAATGCAAATAGTTCATATATTTATAAATATGGTCATCTATAACATACTAAGTTTATTTTCAATTTGAATTAACAGTTTTTGAGAAACAAATAAAAATACATCAAAAAACACACTTTTTGGTTATTTGTTTCTCAGAAACTGTCAATTCAAATGAAAAATAATCTTAGTATATTATAGACGATCATATTTATAAATATACAAATTATTTGCATTACTGTAGTCATTTATAGGAACATGTGACATAAATTTTACTACTGTGAAAATTATGTTCATATATAATTTGCAAACAAAATTAGCTTTTTAAAATTTATTACAAAACTTTGGACTTTTATCTACAAATATAGGTATAAAACATTATATGTTTCATTTATTATAATAATAAATGATATATTGTTTCAAAAAAGTCATGTTCATGTTGAGCAATCTTAAGCCCGTATGGTTGACCGTAATAAAGTCGATCAGTAGATAATATTATCAAATAGAAATAATTATTTCATTAATTCTTCATTTTTACTTTCATCTCTCAAATGGATTTAATGACTTTTATATATTGTCAATAATAAATTCATAGTTTATTCTTCGACTTTGCCTTAGCTTTTCGACTTGCGTATATAAACTTCAAATTTCCTATAATTTAAAATTATCGAAAGATTTATATAAATCAACAATATCAACATGGTTCTTATAATGAATTATTAATTATTGTTAATATTTGTAATATAATAAAAATTACATTTTGATACGACTTTCTTACTTAGAATATCTAAAAAGTAATTATCCAAAAAATTGGGTGTTTTCGAACGCTTCATATTTCAATAAATTCTATTTAATTTTACAATTGATACATTTTTAAATAGTTATATAATTGATATAAAGATTATTTTACAAAAATCAGAAAAATTTATGTTTATATAAAATCAGCTATAACGCATGGTATGCTGACAATCACAATGTTATAGATCACCACACTAATATTGACAACTGTATATCTAAAAACAATGAGACATTATTAATTTATACAGTGTGTCCCATTTAAGGTACGAATGCATTGGGATCTCGAGAACCGAAAGAGATATGAAGTTGGTTAAATTAGACGAAAGTTGCCCGATTAGTAGGATAGTCTGAACATGTATTTGTTTTTCCAATTAAATGCATAGATCACTAGATATTGGCTGTAAATGTAAAATTTAGCAATTTTCTTTTTTTGGTATTAACTTTGTTATATGACATAATACGAGATTCTTGTTTGCACTTTCTTATGACACTTTTTAATGGTGAATTTACAGAAGTACTCAAAAAGAATTTATATCTAAACATTTACGAGTTACTGGTATCAACTTTTATTTTTCATATGGAGGTCTTAGTAAGCCATGACATTTTTGAATAGCGATTTTTTTTTCTTTACAACGATATAAAACAGTAATAATAAATTTTTTAATTAATTGAAAAATTAACGAAATTTGTTATTTATAATAAAAGTGAAATAAAAAAAGTGAATCGTAAGCTGCTATGGAAAAAATGTAATAATAAATATTAGAACCTCGCCATCGAGTTAAATTTAGTTTCGTTGTATGGTGTGGTATACTAAGAGTTCTACTAATTGACCCAATCATAATTAACGAAAATTTAAATAGCCCTAGATATTTAAATATGTAACAAAATGATATTGCAGATATTTTAGATACATTGCCACTTCGCCAAATACAAAATATGTGGTTTCGGTAGGGCAGAGCTTCTGCTCACAATTCACAAGTCATAGTACAGTAATTAAATGTTCGATTTGGAGGACAATAGATAGGGATTTAACTCAATTAGAATTTTTTATTGAGTTACTGAGAAAATAAAATCGTTATTCTGGAATATTAAAATGAAAATGTACTACGAAATGCCACAGTAAGAATTCGAAATCAGAATAATCCAAAAATGTTAAGTAAGTTGTAGAAAAAACAGAATAAAAGGTGCAGAAATGCTTGAATCGAAATGGCCAATTAATAAAATATAGATAGCAAAGTTTTCGTAAATTATTTTTAATTCACTTTATTAATACAATTTTATTATAAACAAACTAATTTAGTTAATTTTTCTATTAATTATAGAAATATATTGTTACTGTTTTAAATAGATATGAAGCAAAAAAATAAGTATTCAAAAATGTCATGGCTTACTATGAAGTCCATATGAAAAATAAAAGTTGATACCATCAGTAACTCGTAAATGTTTAGATATAAATTTTTTTTGAATACTTCTGCAAATTCACCATTATAAAGTGTCTTAAGAGAGTGCAAACCAAAATCTCGTATTATGTTATTCAACAAAGTTATCAGCAAAAAAATAAAATCGCAAAATTTACATTTTAGCCATATCTAGTGACCTATGCATTCAATTTGAAAAACAAATACATGTTCAGACTACCCTATTAATCAGGCAACCCCGTATCTCTTACAGTTCTCGATATCCCAAAGTATTCGTACGTAAATCAGAACTAAACTACCAAATTAAATGTTTTTCTAATTTGATAGAACGTAAATGTGCTCACAAAAATGCTAGATCATCAATGGTTTTTACACACAGTTAACTGAATTATAAAAATAATTATTGGTTTTATTTAATTTAGCTGTCATTTTGACAATTCAAATCGTACGTCTCTAATTTATCGACATATTAATAAATGACATCTATTAGTGAATGTAGCTAACTAATTTCATACCAACATCTAGCGGTGAGTGTCTAAAGTAGACCTTTTCGGGAAATGCATATTCTGTAACATTCCATTCTGTTTTTGAATATTTCGCGCCATTCTGTAACCTTTCGGTTTTTGCATATTCTGTGCATGCGTATTCGGTTACATTTCATTCTGTTTTTACGTATTCGGGTTTTGAAGACATTCCCACCAACACCCATGAGTATTTCAACAAGAAACACTTTCCAACCACGACCAGGACCGTCTCAGCAATATGCTGACCCGCGCAAAACACTGTACACGAAGAAATGTATAATATAGATGAAAATGAAATCAACGCTGAATGCGAATTAAATTGCATTCCCGAAAACGTAAACACCATAATAGAACATTCAAATGAAAATCCAAGTTACGATTTTCAAAATTTTGAACAAAACCATTTTTTAGGAGCAGTAGCCTCGGAAATAGAATAGCACCAGTTCAACGAATCGAACTGATGAATTTAACTAATAATCAAAGTAAATTACCGTACATTATTTTTCTCGAAAATAATTTAAAAGTTCTCATAGATACAGGAAGTACTAAATCATTTATCAAACCAAATATTGCATATAAATATTTTAAAAACTCCATAATTAATGATCCTTTCAAAATTTCGACAGCCCACGGTACATCCACAGAAAATTATAGTACTTTTATTCCAGCTTCAAAAATATTTAATTTAAATAAAAAGAACCTAAAATTAAAATATCACCTCTTCGATTTTCACGATCAATTCCGAGAACGTTAACAACATCTCATATGAAAGTAGACACGTTATCTTAGTTCCGAGAACTGAGAAGGTAATCAGAGTTCAAGTAGATAAGAAAGACGGCACAATATTAATCCCCGAAATAAAAACTAATAATATTTTAATTCCCGAATGTGGATCCAAAGCCCAAAATTATCATGCTTTTTGCACAGTAATAAAATGATCAAATGATCAAATCAAATTAAACTTATTGAAACCAATTAACGTTGAAAGTATTGATAATTACGAGACGTACTCTAGTCTGAATTTAAATTTTATACAAACAGAAAATTTAAAATTTGATTTATCAAAAATTCGTACTCATCATATGAATGAAGAAGAAAAATTAATAATCACTAAATTAAATACAATTGCCGACGCTTTGAGCCGTATACCACAAAATAACGAAACACTTATTCAAAATTCCCCTGAAAATTTAGAAACAGAATCACCTCTTGCTCAGTACCAAATGTACTTAGAAAGTAAACAAAATAATTTACCTAGCGATTATAAAATTTTTGAAGTAGAAGGTGATCTTTTTAACGCACCTCACGATGAGAGTCTTGCTCATTGTGTTAGTAAAGATTTAGAAATGTTTCGTGGTATCGCTAAACAATTTAGAGAAAAATTTCAAAATTTACATAAATTAAAAGTTCAACATCCTGAATTATATAACTTAGTTTACTTAAAAAGTAAAACCAGATTTATAATTTATTTAATATCAAAAATTAATCATTATAATAAACCATCAAATCAGGATACGTTTTATACACTTTTAAATTTAAAAATATTTTGTCAAAAACATAAAATAAAAAATATAAAAATCCCAAAATTAGGATGTGGTAAAGATTTATTACAATGGTCAAATGTAAAATCAATGTTAGAATTTATTTTTAAAAATACTGATATAATGATCACTGTTTATAAAAAACCAATTGACAATAAAATACCAGATTATGAACTTAATGCTAATGAAACTAATGATTGTGACGCATTCTTTAAATATATGAATGACTTTAATCAGCAACTTGCAAAAGATAAAAATAATATACCGAACGACAACGAGTCCCTAATAGTAGAAGTAGACAAGAAAACTCAAGTTCAAGACGACGATGATGATAGTGACAATACTATACATTCAAATTTAGAAAACCCAATTATTGGTATACCAATAATTGAAAGTGCAGTAAATTATGGAAAAAATCAAATTATAATATCAGAAGTTGAACATAGCCCCAGTGATCCCAAAATTTTAAAAATTCATGAGAATAAACAAAGATTCTTAGTACAATTTTCTAAAACGAACCCTGAGTCAGAAATAATTAAATTTATTAAAGAATTTATTGTACCTAAAGTTAAATATCATTTATATTTCAAAAATAAGTTGTATGAAAAATTCAGTAGAGTACTTCAAATATATTTCAAGAATTCTAGTATAAAATTTGTAAAATGTACAAGAATGTTAACAAACGTATACGACGAAGATGAAGTGATTCAATTAATTCAGAATTATCACGAAGGAAAAACCAACCACCGCGGACTTGATGAGACATTAGCTCGAATCAAACAACAATATTACTGGCCAAAACAGAGAACACTCATCCAATCTTATATAAATAACTGTGAAATCTGTCAGTTAACTAAATATGATAGAAAACCGTTAAAATTGAAATTCAACATTACTCCCACACCTACGAAACCCTTTGGAATTATTCATGTAGATAGCATTACATTAGAAAAAGTAAAATTTCTTACAGTAGTAGATTCATTCTCTAAGTATGCTCAAGCATACAGATTAAACTCAGCACAAGGGATAGAAATTGTAAATAATTTAATAAAATTCTTTACTCACCACGGTATACCTGATACAATCATTTCAGATAACGGCCTGGAATTTAAAAACTCTCTTGTTAGAGAATTATTAGAATTACATAAAGTAAAAATTCATTTCGTTAGTTCACAACATCCTGAATCTAACGGCATCATTGAGAGATTCCATTCAACTTTAATACAACATATAAGTTTGTTTAACAATCAAGACGAATACAAAAAGAAGCTATAGAGACAAAAGTAAATTATGCGCTCTTAGCCTACAATAATACAATACATTCCGTTACTAAATTGAAACCATTTGAAATAACACTTGGTCACCTATACATAAATTCCCCATTTAATATTGAAATTGATAAACAATTAGTAAATAATTATATATCTCATCATAAAGAAAAAATGAAATTATTGTATAAAAAAATAAATGAAAAATTACAACATCATAAAGAAAAAATTATAAATAAACGTAACGAAGTTCGCGATGAATTACCGGAAATCCCAGAACGAGTATATGTAAAAAATCGTCAAAAACAACAAAAGACGCGTAATAAATATAAAGCAGAAATAGTTAAAAGCATAAACCCGAAATTAAAAACCGCAAAAATAAATGTAAGACACGGTAATACAGCTGAAAATATTCACCTCTCAAATATTAAAAAACCTAAAAAATTTACTAATAAATTTAAAAATCTTCCAGGTTGTTCGGGTTCTGCTATGGATCCGAAATAATAAACATAGCGGAGAACAGAGGCATCTGCCAATAAACTTGGGACCCGCAAAATTAGAAAAACTTCAACACACATTTGTACACTATTACGACCTAAACCCAATTCAACAACTTAAATAAACAATATAATCTTTTAAAACTAAACGTGGCTAATAAAACTATTCAATTAACTGAATTTGAAAATAATAATAAAATTTTGGAATATGTTCGTGGAAATATCGTCGAAAAACTAAATCGAATGACACTTTATTCAAAATCAAGAAGTAAACGTGGCCTTATAGATGGCCTGGGGACCATATTTAAACAAATAACAGGAAATTTGGACACAGAAGATGGCAAAAGATATAATCAAATTTTGAAACATTTAGAAGAAAACCAATATCACCTTGAAAATCAATTAAAACTGGCATATTCTGTTGATAATAAATTAATAAGAAATTTTAATACAACAATTCAAAACATTCGGCATAATGAATCTATTTTAAAATAAAAAATTGAACATTTGAATAAATTATTAAACTTTAATCTTAATCTGAATGAAATTCTTTTCGTAAAAGACCTGTATAATCAATTAATAACACTTTATAGTACAATCTTGAATATTGTTCAAGATATTGAAAACTCAATAACATTTTGTAAGATGAGGACATTGCACCCCTCTATCATAAATCCCGAACAGCTGTTATAGAATTATATAGAATATCGCATTATTATCAAGGACAATTACCTTTTGAACCAAAGTTAGAAAATATGTTGGATTATGAGTCATTGTTAAAAGTAAATTGTAAAATTGAAAACACACAGATAATTTATTTTATTTCAATTCCAATAAATTTCGAAAAGGATTTTGATTTATATTATTTGCATCCATTACCCACTAGGTATGAGTCAGAATTCGTTACTGTAATACCTGACGTTAATTACTTTTTAAAATCGAAAAATAATGAAATAAAGCCTCTAAGTAGCATGTGTACTAAAAGCAGAGTATACCAGTGCCCAAATGAGTTTCACGCTCATTTCAACCCGTCCTATGAAGAAGATATCCTGCTCAAGGGAAACTCAAGCCAATGCAATTTCACAAAATTAGAAATCAATAAAAACCACATCGAAATTATTCCCGAAATTAACCAATACTTGGGAATATTTCCAGATGAAGAAAGAATCACGGTCCAGTGCCCGGATAACACAAAAAATTGCGGTGAAACTGAAAAATATAACCTTTCTCTGACAGTTAAAATGTCATACAATTGTTTGCAATTTTGTTTGAGTTCGAAGGCTAACACTATAAATAAGCAATTTTCAAATAACTTTAAAATAGTTTTTCTCGGTTATAAAATGTCAGAAATAAAATCTGTTAATTAACTCAGATGCAGAATTAAATTCTTTAAAAGTTTTATTTGAAGCTTTTTTGCCTAAATTAATATGGAGACTTTTGCGCAAGGAAAAACTGATTTTACATGTTAAACGCCTATGGCCCATTTTTTAATTAACACCTTGTATATATATATATATATATATATATATATATATATATATATATATATATATATATACATCCATAGATATTTGTGGCTTCCGACAAGATTCCAGACGTGTAGCATCCACCACTAGGAGTTCATATATATTATTTTTTGTTCGTGTATATTGTAATTTTAATTAATTGTATTATGTTTATCGGTTCAAAACTAAGCATTTTTAAATCACATATTTTTTACTTTTCGTTGGATGTGGCATCCACTGATTTTGTTGTTTATGCGGCTTCCGCTGTATTAATATATACGGCTATCTTGATTCCGCAATATACAATAATTTACACTTAGCGCTGGATATGGATTCCAACAGTGTTGCCAGTGTGAAACACATCGCAAATGGAATTATACTCGTCGTTGCGGTAGAACACATTTTCGTGACCTAAGAACAGACGCACACGAACAACGAACTTGTTCACGTTCAGATAGTCCGTTTATGGGACCGAAAGTATTTCCTTTCAATTTAAAAATTTGTATTTGAATTGAAATCAGTATAAGTAAAACAAAAGATATGATTTTATTTTAGGTAAAATACTTTAATTTTAAAAGACAGTTTTTCAATTAACTCCTATACAATTAAAAATTGGTAAAAACGTTTAATATAGTAGTGTACGTGAATATTATTATTATTTTTTCTAACTGTGTACATCTGATAATTACCATTACTTTTAAATTATCTTGTAGATTATGTTTTGCCTCTAGTTTATTTAATAAAATAAACTGGTAAAATTATTTTTAAAGTGCAATTTTATGGAAACGATTATTTTATTTTATTTTCTAAGTAAATGAAACAGTAATTATATTATTGGAAAATAAAAGAAAATATTCCTACTACAATGAAATATTACTTACATTCTAAAAATCCTAGGTTAATTTTATAACTCGAAACCGTGTCATAGAAAAAATTATTTACGATACTGAATAGATAGGTATTTAATAGCGTCAAACTTTTCTACATTAAAATGGTGACAGACCGAAATCATTTTTCCGCCATGTTCTACCTATGTATGAAAGTTAAAAAAAATAGTTACTTTTAACCGATTTAGAATTTCTTCCAGTTGCTGAAATGCCAGTGATGGCAGGCGGAATCTCAGCACACTGAAGAGTAAAAAGATTTGAAATGGTAAATTTCATACTAATTTCCAACATTAAATAGCCAGTTAAAAAAATTAGCAACCAAATTTAGGTGATTGATTTCTGTATTATAAACTTAATATAATCTAGGTATTAAATCTACAAACTAAACTAACTGAATAACATCGTGCTATTAAATTGTAGTTAACTGATTTACCTGACAGTGTTGTTATTAGCAATCATCAATATACGAGCCCGGGATCATATCATTTGGCCCAGTTGAAATCATACCAAAAAAATGTTTAATTACCTCATATTTATACCTTAAATCTATATCATTTTTACCTCCCGCTAGAGATGGGCAAATTACTGAAAAAATGTAATTAATTAGTTTTTTATGATTACTGTCTCAATATTAATTAAATTATAATCGTCAAATTATATTACTGTGCCATCCAAATTTAATTAATTTATTAGCTCAATTATATGCAAAAAATGTAGTTAATTTACATTAAATAATTACAAATTACAATTACTTTTTATTTTTTATGTGAATTAAAAAAAAATAATTTCATATTATTATTTATATTAGAATTTTATACTAAAAAAAGTAAAATAAAAATCAAAAGCATAATGAAGGAAAATAGAATTATTATTAAAATATATATATAAAAAAAATTAGAATTCTGAAACCAAAACAAAACATTCTGCCTAATAATGTGGATTATAGCACTGGTGTTATAAAATTTAACGCCTACGATTGAAAATTCGGTTGATATTTGAAAAATTACTAAGAACCAACAAATTTTGATCTGTTGAAATTGAAACAGAATTTTCGATTTCATCACATATTTATAAAAATGTCATACAATTAGTCATATTGTTTAGAAAAAAAAGTTATTGTAATTACAATGAAATAGTGCTAGAATTACAAATTACTTGCACAAATAATATAATTAATTACTAAACTTTCCATAAAAGATATAATGTAATTGAAAACTTAAATTACCAATTATATTTCTGAAAAATGTAATTAATTACGTAATTTAATTACTTGTAATTAATTACTGCCCATCTCTGCCTCCCGCACATAAATATAATATATATACATATTATGTAGAGGAGGTTATTTATGTTACGAATTGATTAGATTTTGCGAACAATTTATCAACAGTAACTGGTAGATTATTTGAAGGCCTATCAGGGTTTTTGGGCTAACCTCAGTAAATAAATGAAATGAGTAAAATTAATTGAGATCAAAAGAATGCGGCATATTACCTTTCCTACAATATTTATTTGAAACTCTTCTTTATATTTTGTTTTCATCAGTTTCAAAAGCTGTTCGTGGGCCAAAATTAATTATTAATATTAGCGATTTTTGTTAATTTGGTATTTGTTTTTTATTATTTTCATTTTAAGCGGTCTCAACTGCTGAGGTTATATGCCGCCTCGGTACCTCGTTTTTGGGTAATGTGACAACGGCACGCGGTATTCGCTGGTATGAGTTTTCGCAAAGCGGTAACCCATACAACTATTGACCGCGAGCAGTGTTGCTTAACTTGCGTTATCGAGTGAACCGGATTCAACGTTACCAGCCATGGCTGTTGCTAAAATTATTTATTATTTCAGTTGTTATTTTTCCTTAAAATATTCTTAAGCATAAGAGAATTTAAGATACAAAGAAATTCAGTACAGCCATTTTCCCTTCATATGATTAGAACAATTTTTTTTTAAATTATTCTAAAATATTAATTATGCGAAATGATATGATTCTGGGCTCGTACACTGAAGTGCAATGAAAACGTAACATTTACGGTTTTACAATTTTTGTTGACAACGTCGTTCTAGTACTTTTAAAAAACTTTTGATGTTTTACCATAAAAAGACTTATAGAACTTAGGGGCAGAAAACATGTGATATTTGACAGTTTATTAAATGAACAAAAACAACAAAAAAATAAATTTAAAGATAATCATGATTTTCTGGAGATGATATGAAAGTAATAATCATGAATTAAATATGGGCTTGAGGAGGTAATACGAAGTATTGAATCCTATTCTAGTGAAATTTTACTAAATATTCTTATCCTTAAATTTCATTTTCTGTTGATTTCTTCAGTTAGTGAATGGATAAATATCACATGTTGTTTTCTCAGCCCCGTAAGTCTTAACTGTCCAAATCAAAAGTTTTCTTAAAAGTACCAAAACGAGCTTATCAACAAAAACGTTTAAAAAGTAAGTGGTGCCTTTTCATGGCACCTCACCTGGATGTTTTATACGTCAATATTAATTAAAACTGATTTGTTTCGTAATTCTGTTCCAATAGAATAATTTAAAAATCAGTATTTCCAGACTGAAAATGTCTATTATTTTGCTCAGTTACTTATTTCTATCTTATTCTTTTTTTTTAAGTTGAATACAGCACTCAAGAAAAATTTGCTTTAAATATAAATAAATTGCAGGTTAAATCAAATGCTCCAGCAACTTCCACTTTGAATTAAAAACAGTGCTACTTTCGGGAGAAATATATATTTTTTTACCTCCCGCCTACCTCTAGGTAAGGGAGGTATTGTTTTTGGTCAGAAAATTGGGTAGTGAGTTTTCAATGAATAAGCACGTTTTAGGGTCCCTACAATACGATTTTACTATTTTCGCGATGATGTCTGTATGTATGTATGTATGTGTGTGTGTGTGTAGTCTGTGGCAATTTTTTCGTCTCGCATAACTCAAATACTATAATACCAAAAAATACAATTTTTTGAATTATTGCTTCTTATATTTAAATGAAGAGCTGATTAGATTTTGGATAAAATTGGTCGACCGGAAGTAGCAGTTTACTTGAAGCCCTTAACAGTTTTTCGTGAAAACACGGTTAAATTTCCTTTTTCAACAATTTATGTTATTTTGAATGTTGAAGAATATTTAATTCTACATTTGTTTTGATTACACTAATTTTAATAATTTTCATTAGATTTAGAGATAATAAAATATAAAGAAATTAGATTTTACAAATCTTGCATTCCTAGTACACCATGGAAAATTTTCAATTTTTTACGAAATGTGATACATGTCATTGTGATTGTGAAGCTGTTTTCTTAGTGAAATATATGTCAAAAAATTAAATAAATATACGAAAGAAAATTAAAATTCTCAAATAAAGATAGAAAATAAACAAATATGTAAAATCGAAAATTTTGTACATGTACTCAGACATCATCATAAAAATGGGTTCTAAGAAGCGCATGAGAACGTGCTTATTGACAAATATTTTGACATCGAATCCGTTTATGTATTCTACACCTCCCTTTTGAACGGGAGGTAAAAATTATCTATAAAAATAAGTATTGCATCTAAGGATATAAGTGTTATGAAATTGGTTAAATAGGACTTATTGTAAATATTTTAGGCTACATTGCAGATAAGTTTTGATTTCTGAAGAGTTCCCATATTTATATAAAATAGCGGAAAACTATACTTTTAAATCAAAAGTAAGTTTCAATAGCAATTTTTCCTCAATACTTTCAATTTTACCTGTAATTTTTTTGATATAAAAGTAAATACTTAGGTTTTTAGGACTTTTAAAATAAAAAACAAATTATTTCGTTTTTAAAGGAACTTTTTTTTTGAGTGAGTATACCGGGTGTCTACATTTTTGTAGGACATGGGAAATACAGTGCTAAAATTTTCATTATGCGATAGTATGTTCCCTATAAATTTTAGAACAAAAGTGTAAATATAAAAAATGTTCAGCAAAAAAAATTGCACCAAATAAGCATAAATTCATTGATCTCAACATTTTTTGTAATGACACTATTATTCTAAAATTCATAGGGAACGAACTATCGCCAAATGAATATTTTAACCCATAAAAAAATTATTGTAATAATATTGTCTTTTTTATATTAAAAAATATATATATATCTCCCGAAAGTAGCACTGTTTTTGAATTAAAAGTGGAAGTTGTTGGAGCATTTTAAAAGCAAATTTATTTGATTTAACCTGCAATTTATTTATATTTAAAGCAATTTTTTTTATTGCTGTATTCAACTTAAAAAAAAAAGAATAAGATAGAAATAAGTAACTGAGCAAAATAATAGACATTTTCAGTCTGGAAATACTGATTTTTAAATTCTATTGGAACAGAATTACGAAACAAATCAGTTTTAATTAATATTGACGTATAAAACATCCAGGTGAGGTGCCATGAAAAGGCACCACTTACTTTTTAAACGTTTTTGTTGATAAGCTCATATGGTACCTTTAACAAAACTTTTGATTTGGACAGTTAAGACTTACGGGGCTGCGAAAACAACATGTGATATTTATCCATTCTCTAAATGAACAAATCAACAGAAAATGAAATTTAAGGATAAGAATATTTAGTAAAATTTCACTAGAATAGGATTCAATACTTCGTATTACCTCCTCAAGCCCATACATAAATCATGATTATCTTAAAATTTCATTTTTTGTTATTTTTGTTCATTTAATAAACTGTCAAATATCACATGTTGTTTTCTGTAAGTCTTTTTATGGTAAAACATCAAAACTTAAATTCTCTTATGCTTAAGAATATTTTAAGGAAAAATAACAACTGAAATAATAACTAATTTTAGCAACACCCATGGGTGGTAACGTTGAATCCGGTTCACTCGATAACGCAAGTTAAGCAACACTGCCCGCGGTCAATAGTTGTATGGGTTACCGCTTTGCGAAAACTCATACCAGCGAATACCGCGTGCCGTTGTCACATTACCCAAAAACGAGGTACCGAGGCGGCATATAACCTCAGCAGTTGAGACCGCTTAAAATGTAAATGATAAAAAACAAATACCAAATTAACAAAAATCGCTAACAGTAATAATTAATTTGGCCCACGAACAGCTTTTGAAACTGATGAAAACAAAATATAAACAAGAGTTTCAAATAAATATTGTAGGAAAGGTAATATGCCGTATTCTTTTGATTCCAATTAAAGTTACTCATTTCATTTATTTACTGAGGTTTGACCAAAAACCCTGATTGGCCTTCAAATAATCTACCAATTACTGTTGATAAATTGTTGGCAAAATCTAATCAATTCGTAACATAAATATACCTCCTTTACATATATTTATGTGCGGGAGGCTGAGATGGGCAGTAATTAAATTCAAGTAATGATTTACGTAATTAAATACATTTTTCAGAAATGTAATTGGTAATTTAAATTTTCAATTACATTATATCTTTTATGGAAAGTTCAGTAATTAATTATATTATTTATGCAAGTAATTTGTAATTCTAGCACTATTTCATTGTAATTACAATTACTTTGTTTTTTTTTTTCATAAACAATATGACAAATTTTATGAATTTTTTATTATGTGATAAAAACGAAAATTCCGTTTCAATTTCAACAGATCAAAATTTGTTATTTCTTAGTAATTTTCCAAATATCAACCGAATTTTCATTCGTAGTCGTTATTTAAAATCAGATTCTTTCTTTGAGAAATTACTAATTTTAAAACACCAGTGTGAATAACTATAATCCACAATATTAGGCAGAACGTTTTGTTTTGGTTTCAGAATTCAAAATTTTTTTTATATATTTTAATAATAATTCTATGATCCTTCATTATGCTTTTGATTTTTATTTTACTTTTTTTTAGTATAAAATTCTAATATAAATTCGCATAAAAATAAATAGTAATTGTAATATGTAATTATTTAATGTAAATTAACTTCATTTTTGCATATAATTGAGCTAATAAATTAATTACATTTTGATGGTACAGTAATATAATTTGACGATTGTAATTTAATTAATATTGAGACAGTAATCATAAAAAACTAATTAATTACATTTTTTCAGTAATTTGCCCGTCTCTAGCGGGAGGTAAAAATGATTTAGATTTAAGGTATAAATATGAGGTAATTAAACATTTTTTTTATATGATATCAACTGGGCCAAATGATATGATCCCGGGCTCGTATATTGATG
Organism: Poecilus cupreus; assembly: GCA_963942605.1. Taxonomy (NCBI): domain Eukaryota; kingdom Metazoa; phylum Arthropoda; class Insecta; order Coleoptera; family Carabidae; genus Poecilus; species Poecilus cupreus. The sequence goes on from OZ012726.1 coordinate 16,174,137, forward strand.
ATTGCTAATAACAACACTGTCAGGTAAATCAGTTAACTACAATTTAATAGCACGATGTTATTCAGTTAGTTTAGTTTCTAGATTTAATACCTAGATTATATTAAGTTTATAATACAGAAATCAATCACCCAAATTTAGTTGCTAATTTTATTTAACTGGCTATTTATTGTTGGAAATTAGTATGAAATTTACCATTTCAAATCTTTTTACTCTTCAGTGTGCTGAGATTCCGCCTGCCATCACTGGCATTTCAGCAACTGGAAGAAATTCTAAATCGGTTAAAAGTAAATATTTTTTTTCACTTTCATACATAGGTAGAACATGGCGGAAAAATGATTTCGGTCTGTCACCATTTTAATGTAGAAAAGTTTGACGCTATTAAATACCTATCTATTCAGTATCGTAAATAATTTTTTCTATGACACGTTTTCGAGTTATAAAACTAACCTAGGATTTTTAGAATGTAAGTAATATTTCATTGTAGTAGGAGTATTTTCTTTTATTTTCCAATAATATAATTACTGTTTCCATTTACTTAGAAAATAAAATAAAATAATCGTTTCCATAAAATTGCACTATAAAAATAATTTTACCAGTTTATTTTATTAAATAAACTAGAGGCAAAACATAATCTACAAGATAATTTAAAAGTAATGGTAATTATCAGATGTACACAGTAAGAAAAAAAAATAATATTCACGTACACTACTATATTAAACGTTTTTACCAATTATTAATTGTGCAGGAGTTAATTGAAAAACTGTCTTTTAAAATGTATTTTACTTAAAATAAAATCATATCTTTTGTTTTACTTATACTGATTTCAATTCAAATACAAATTTTTAAATTGAAAGGAAATACTTTTGGTCCCATAAATGGACTTTCTGAACGTCAACAAGTTCGTTGTTCGTGAGCGTCTGTTCTTAGGTCACGAAAATGTGTTCTACCGCAACGACGAGTAGTGTGACAGCAACAATTATAATTCCATTCGCGATGTGTTTCACACTGGCAACACTGTTGGAATCCATATCCAGCGCTAAGTGTAAATAATTGTATATTGCGGAATCAAGATAGCCGTATATATCAATACAGCGGAAGCCGCATAAACAACAAAATCGGTGGATGCCACATCCAACGAAAAGTAAAATATATGTGATTTAAAAATGCTTAGTTTTGAACCGATAAACATAATACAATTAATTTACAATACAATATACACGAACAAAAATTAATATATATGAACTCCTAGTGGTGGATGCTACACGTCTGGAATCTTGTCGGAAGCCACAAATATCTTTGGATGTATATATATATATATATATATATATATATATATATATATATATATATATATATATATATATATATATAACTTCAAGTTTTATTTATAGTCGCTGTATTTTTAAAAACTTTTATTTTATTACTAACAAAAGTACAATTTAAATTCAGTTCAACTAAGACTGCTTACAATATAACATAAAATATTCTAAGACAACTACAATCTTATCTAATTATTCTAAAAGGAGTGTCATGTTGCATATATGTATATATATATATATATATATATATATATATATATATATATATATATATATATATATATATGTAAATTATATGATCGTGACCGATATATAATAAAAAAAAGAATTTTTCGATTTTAATATACAGGCTTAATTTAGCAGTTTCTACTTTGAAGTTCTACAGCAAAAAGGATAACATTTCTTACTCTAACGCTTATTTATACTATTTCTTATCATAAAGGTTTCTTATTACTACGTGAGATATTCTCTCAGAGATTCATCTCATATTTTAAGAAATTAAAATAAGTAAATAATGTGTAGTTTCACAAATGATGTATATTTTTTCTTATATATAAATATAAATATAACATTTGTAAAATCTTTGTAAATCTTTGTATTCATTCTTCTGATGATGGCCTAATAGCCGAAATTGCAATAAAGAAAAAATATACATCATTTGTGAAACTACACCGAGTGTTATTATTTACTTATTTTAATTTCTTAAAATAATGTTTCACCGAGAACCTACAACTTCTTCGATTCAAGTCATCTCATATTTGTTAAGTCAGCATCTAATAGGACTACATAATACCTCCCCTTCTAGATGATGGCTAAGAAATATTGGATGGAAAAGAAATCTGATGTTCTACTTCATTACTTAAATGTGGTGATTGAGTTTTTGTTCCATCAGATGTCTTTCCTTTACATATTTTATTTTTATATTTAATTATTAATTTATAACATATAAAGATTAAAATTATTATAATTAACAGTACATACAAAATAGTAAAGTGTGTTTCATGGTTAATATTTAACTCTTTCATTGGTTTTATGGTGGGAATAGTTTCTGTAAATTCTTCTAAAATTTGCAATGTTTCATTTTTATTTAATTTTATCTCTGACATAATTGATTGTGGAGACTGAAGTTTAATTTCTTTATATTCATTTACAAAAGTTTTAAAGACATATTTATAAATTTTGCATTGATTTGTACTAGAAATCTGGAATATTCCTTGTGTACTTTTTATTTCTTTAATATTTTTACAGTCAATTTCGACATCCTGTTTATCAGGGCTAAATATAATTAATTCATTAAAGTTTGGTATACGAATTATATTATTATGAGATGTTATTTGTTTAATTTCACATTTACCATTATTGCTGTATAACAATTGATTAATACATTCACTTATTTTTACGTTGTTAGTTTTACAATAATAATACTTATTATTAATTAGACAATCATCAACTTTAACGTTATTGTCAATATACATTGTTGTCTCTTGATCATATAAATAATACATGTTATTTTGTTTAAAGGGAATCATTGTCATTTGATACAGATCATAAGTCTTTTCTGACATAATAGGGATAGTTATTATAAAATATATTTTACTTTTATCATGGTTACAATTAACTGTTAATAATTTTGAAATTTCAACTATATCATACGTAGGTAACATTTCTTGGAAATTTTCAAAAGATATTAAACTTACATCGAAAGTGTGCAAGGAACAAAAGTTAATACTTTCGTTTATTTGAGAAATAATCATTTGAATATGATTTAACAAGAAAATTACGAACTGTAATTTTGAATTAAATAAAATTAATGCGTCTTTGTTATCTCGTTTATTAATTTGTTCTTTTAAACATTGAATTTGATCAAAAAGTTCTTTTTCATTAATATTTACTTTATTAATTTGTTCGTTAAAATGTTTAGTAAAATCTTTCAAAAAATGTAAATTATTTTTTATTTCTCCTTCTAAATTTTCTTCATTATCTTTAATTTGTTTAAATAATTGTTCATAATGTTCTGCGTCATTTTGATCTAAATTTCCAGAAATGGATTTTATAACTGTACCCAATCCATTTATTAATCCTCGGTTGTTTCTTTTATGAATCTTTAATTTATTAATTTGATTTTCTGTATTTTCATAAGTCATATTCATTACATTAAATGTGTCAATATTTTGTTTTTGCAATAGTTTAGAATTGTTGTTAAAAGTTTTAATTATATTAGTAATAGATTGGAAATTTGAAAATAGGGCTTGTAAGTCATAATTAAAATAAGCGTAAATATCATATTCATTAATATAGGTTTTACCTAATTCTAGTAATTTGTATCCGTTGTTATCGGAAATATCTTGAAGGAATTGACCGTGAGATAAGGATATTAATCTGTAACAAATTATAATTTTAATTTATTAATTTTTACTTTTCTTTTATGAAGTTTTCCTTTTACTTCAATGGTATGATTTTTATCATTATAATTATCAATTTTCACTTTTTCAAACAATGGTTTTTAAATTTTGTTATCAGTCTGGGATTTTGTTTAAGAAAAGCCTGAGAGGCATTTTGAAATTTTGTATAGGTTTTATTTGGTTTATGTCGTTTTAATTTTTCGTTCACAATTTTATTTCGTAATTTATCATGTTCACTTTGTTTATTTTTTTGAAATATTTCTATTTGCTGTTCGTCTGTTAAGGTCATTCTTGGTCGGATGTGTGAGTAATCTCTACCGTATAGTATTTTATTCGGTGATAATTTCGTGATGGAATGTATGGTGTCATTGTAAGCTAGTATAGTTATCGTCAGTATTTCATCTAAATTTTTATTTGGATACTTTTGGAATAAAATTCGCAAATGTTCTATTAAGGTGGAATGTAGTCTTTCTATTGCGTTTGATTTTGGATTACCAACGGATGTAATGTGTAGATTTATTTAATTATTATGACAGAAAGTTTTAAAAGCTAAATTATCAAATTCTTTTCCTGAGTCACAAATGATTGTTTGTGGTTGTAATCTTTCTTTAATAAAATTTGAAACTATGTTTATAATATTATTACAGGTTTTATTTTTTATAAAATATATTTGAGCATATTTTGAAAATTGATCAAATATTGTTAGATAATATTTTGAATCCAAGGTTTAATATATCTAAATTTATTATTTCAAAAGGTCTTTGAGGGGTTGGTGTAAGTTGATCTTCTAATTTTGGGGGTTGTCTCTCATATTTACATTTCTTACAAGTTTCACATTTATTTATGAATGCAGTTATGGTTTCTAACATTTTTGGCCAATAATATTTTGTTTTTAATTTATTATAGGTTTCTAATATACCGCGGTGGTTTGTCTTTCCGTGATGGTAATTAAATATTGTTTCATCCTGTTCATTCTCGTTTTCTACGTCTTCAACTTGTTGATTAACTCTTATTAAGTTTACTGATCCGAATTCAAATTTACTCTGTATTAATTTATTTAAAGTGTTAGCAATTTCATCTGTACAAATACAGTAATATCGTATTTTAGGTACTATATAATTTAAAATAAATTCAAACAGTTGAGTTTCTTTATTTTCTGGTTCTAATGAAAGTATAATTCTTAATTTTTTACAATTAAATAATCTTTTTATTTCAACGTTATTTTCTTCACCTTCTTGTATTATTATTTGATTATCAGCTACATTAATTCGATTTTCCATAAATTTTAAACCATTTATAGGTTCTTCTGGTGAGGAATGAACAGTGTCAATTGTTAAAGTTTCTAATTCTCTCTCTACATCTTCAGCGTTATTTAATAAACTGTCTACCGATTCGTTTGAATGGTTTTTTAAGAAGTTATCAATTTCTTGTGAGTTTACGAAATTTTGAGGTAATTCATAAATATTAATTTGGATGTTTGTATCTTTAAAAATATTATTTAATAATTGAATTAATTTTTCTTTTTTAAATTTATCTAATCCACATGATAGGTATGGCATATTAATTTCAAATAAGTCATTTTTAATTAAATAGTCTCTCAGACTAATAAGACAAGATTTTAATTGTTTCACGTTCACATTTTCTTTATACGTGTCTTTTGTATACAGATGTAGAATTGTTTTATTTTCAAAATTTTGAATTACTATATTTTGATTTTTATAGTTATTCTCACAGTATTTTTTACTAGTAAATTGTAAATTTAAAATTTTCTCATCTCCTGAAGAAGGCTCAAGAGGAGCCGAAACCGGTTGACATAGAAAAATTGTTATAATAAAATTGACTGAATTCCAGTAATTTTCGTTTGTCTTCATCAACCCTTCCAGTCAAGGACAATTTTATGTTCATTGTTTAATAAGTTACTTAATATTTCAAATTCGTGATTTGTATCAGATGACAGTGGTTCGTTATCTGACATGTAATTTATAGGTTTAAAAAGAAACAATGAGACTTACAGACTTATTGTGAGTATCTGTATTGTTGACATCTCCTTTGTTGCGAGTGGGCTGATGACGTTCAGTTGACGGATACCTTGAGCTGCGAGCTGCTTGGCCTGGTGGATTCGATGGGTCGTATGAATAGACCTCTGATGGGTCGTACGAATAGACCTCTGATGCAACCACTGTTTAGGTTGATTGTTGGTTAGCGAAGGCTTATTGGTATTGCTTTGCTTTTTTGGTTCGGACACACTATGCAAGAATTAAAATTGTTGAATAAAGCGATGACAGATTTACGGCGAACTTTCAGCACACTGACTTCTTTATTTGTGATCCGATCCGACTGCGCCAATTATATGATCGTGACCGATATATAATAAAAAAAACGAATTTTTCGATTTTAGTATACAGGCTTTATTTAGCAGTTTCTACTTTGAAGTTCTACAGCAAAAAGGATAACATTCCTTACTCTAATGCTTATTTATACTATTTCTTATCATAAAGGTTTCTTATTACTACGTGAGATATTCTCTCAGAGATTCATCTCATATTTATTAAGTCAGTATCTAATAGGGCTACATAATATATATATATATATATATATATATATATATATATATAATTTTCCTTTTTCTCTAAATATATTGTCGAAATCCATATACATTTTAAAATTTAATTTATGCCGAAACATCTACGTTAAAAACATTTAACTAAAAGGGAGGGGCAAGGGCAGACGCCAACGCTACACTCTTAAGCGTCGGATTGGACAAAACGATAGAGAAATGGGATTCCCCTAAAATATCAAGAATCAAGAAATATCAAGAATTCTTGATTCAAGACAAGAAATACATTATCAAGAAATGAGCAAGACAAGAAATATGTAATGTTTTGTCTTGAAAATCAAGACCAAGACAAGAAGTGATGAAACACTAGTTCAAATTGTCATTAGGCGATAGTTCATTTCCTATCAATTTTAGAAAAAAAGTGTAAAAACTAAATAAGTTCAGAATCAAGAAATACACCAAATGAGCCTAAATTTATTAATATGGTATACTTCTGTCATGAGATAGACGCCAATTAAAATGTATAATTTTTATCTATTTCCAGAGTGCCATCGTAAACAAAACATAGTAACAGTAGTATTGTTTGTTTTTAACAGCTGGCAATTGGCATAGTTTTAATTATTATAACTTGTTTAAATTATATCTAAATGGTAATAAATGTGTCCATGATTACTGAGAAATAATTCAAACAAGTCAATAATTATTAAAACGATGCCAAATGCCATCTGTCAAACTTAAATGTTTGTATATTTGTTTCCAGGGCTCTCTGGAAAGAGCTAAAAAAATTATAGATGCATTTTATTTTTCGTCTATATCAGACAAATGTATTACATCAACAAATTTAGGCTCATTTGGTGCAGTTTTTGTTGCTGCACATTTTTCAAATTTACACTTTTGTTTTAAAATTCATAAGGAACGAACTATCCCCTAATAAAAATTTTAACACTGTATTTCTTATGTCCTATAAAAAAGAGTTGACAGCCAGTACAAGAAAGTATTACAATCATAAAGAAAAACTGATCACAAGATTTTCATGGAAATGCATGTTTTGATGTCCTCTGAAAATAGAATACGCCATTAGGTCACTAAAATCCAACAAAAGTCCAGGAGAAAACAACATAACAAATGAACTAATAAAGGCAGGATCAGAAGAACTATTAAAACTACTGCACACAACAAAATACTACTTACTGAAGAAATACCAAAACAGTGGAAAAATTCCCATATAATTATACTCCACGAAAAGGGAGATAAAAGTAACATTAACAACTACAGACCAATTAGTTTTATACCGGTAATTTATAAGTTATTTGCAAAAGTAATACAACTTAGAATGAAAAATAACCTAGAAGAATATCAACCAGACGAAAAGGCCGGCTTTAGAAAAAATAAGTCAATCGAAACCCAGCTACATACAATAAATCAAATAATAGAAAAAACAAAAGAGTATGAAACTAAAATACACATACACTCACCGGTCATTTTAAAAAATTTTAATTTAACAATTTATTTAAAAAAATTTATATATCTGTTATGATTATAAATTAAATGTATAAAAACATCTATTTTGTTTTTATTTGACATCAAACTTGATATTTTTATAATAATTCCATATTAACGTTTCCGTTTATCTCATATTGGGCCCAGGACGACACACTGACACTCAATTATTATCAATACTTGAATAATTTTAACAAACTTCCAGTCAATCCTGGTTTTTGAGGGTTATGTTTACGTGCTGTTTTAAAAATGACTCGTCATTTATTTATTTTACCTGGACAAATAAGTGACCTGACCGGTCATGAGAAATGACCTACATCACTAAATAAACTACAATTTTGGGGACAGGGTCAGTCTGCGAAATACTGGGACAGTACGCGTCAGCAGCGCGCTGACAACAAATTTGGTAGACGAAAGTGTTTTACAAAATTTGAAATTTTGCATACAAATAGTTCATATGTAGTATTTAAAAGAATAAACATATAGTCAGTCAGAATTTTGATGGAACCAACGCCGTCAGTAGTCAATAGAAGGTCGCGCCGTGCGTTTAATTTATACAGCGCGGGTTGATTATATTTATTTAAAAAAATGGTTTATCTACGACCGTTGTTAAAAGTAGTCCTTTTAACAGTTGATTAACAAGTTAAAAATGTCACTTTCTGGCACTAGTGTTAAAAGTAATATAGCAACGAGTTAATAGTGATTTTACTTTTACTTTTAATACGTTGCTAACGACTTATATAAATAAATCAATAAATATTTGTCAAAATATTCTATATTTTTTAGTATTTACTAATACACTAATACACATGCATCTGTAACAGCTAAACATCAATTTTACACACTACCGTAGATAATACGCTTTACGTATGTGTATCGTACAAAATTTTATCTACGATATAATGAAAAACCCCAAAAAATATAAAAAAATATTTTTATTTATGAAGTAGGATCACAATATTAAATGAGAAGTTTGCCATGATAACAAAATTTTTGCAAATTTGGCGTGTTTAAAAATTTTAATAACTCGTTGCTTAGCAACCCGTGACTGCCCGTGACTAATGGGATCGTGTTACTAAACAACCGTTTTACAAACTTGAAACTAACAGTTAAACCTCAATTTTACACACTATCGTAGATAAATGATCTTTAAAATATTGTGAAAATATATAAAGTATTCCATTTAAAAATATAAAATAGTATATCATTGCAGGTATGTAACCATTTTATAGTAAAATGAATATACAATATTTGGATAAAGTTCTGTAGTAAATATTATATTTAAAAAAATATATAAAATTTATACAGAACTTTACTCAAATAAGAGTATTTTTATTATGTTATGAGTTCTGAAAGCTTCTTTCTGTAACCGTTTTAGTACAAAACAAACTTTGCAAAAATGTCGGTAATATTGAAATAATCGATTAATAATAAAAAAATACTCTAACGGACGCGGCAACGACAAGTTGAAACTTGTCGGCTTACGCCACCGAGTAGATAAATGAATTTGAATAGACGCAGCGCCGACTTGTTTGAACCGGTCCGCTCACGCCACAATAAAGAAGATTCCCGAAGTTTCTCGAAACAGGGAAAGCGATATAAAAAAGCGAAACATCGGAAGCCAGGCAGCTGACTCAGAAGATAGTATGAAAAACAGTTGAACGTAAATATATTGCTCGGTGTGAACATAAATATTTCGTCAAAATGTGTTTGTTTACATTAGTGGTAAGTGTTAGTGTGAAAGTTTTTATATTCGTTTTTTAGTCTTTAAATATTGTGTTAATTAACTTTTACTCTTCATTGTAATTATCATTAATTATTTGTTATTAATAATTTTTTTTGTTTAAATAAAACCTTTGATAAACACGACCGTTACAATTGGTGTCAGGTGTGGGGTTTGGTTAAAAATAAATAACCGCTTTGTACATAAAAATAAATATGGGAATATATAAATAAATAAGTGTTAAATTAAAGTGTAGTGCATAATGGCAACGAAAAAGTTGATGGACATGAAAGTGGATGAACTAAAAAAAGAGCTTGAAGAGAAAGATGAAGAATCGATTGGAAAAAAATCCGTGTTGCAAGAACGTCTTCGAGCAGTGCTAGTGCAAGAAGATAGAGACCTAGCAACCTATGTTTCTCAAGTTCAGAATGATATGCAGCAACTAATGCTGAAAAGAGAAGAAAGTTCCAGAACTATGGAAAGGTTAGAAGAAAGTTCCAGAACTATGGAAAGCAAATTAGAAGAAACTTCCAGAACTATGGAAACAAGTAAGAAGAAAGTTCCAGAACTATAGACAGCATATTAGAAGAAAGTTCCAGAACTATGGAAAATCTAAAAGAAAGGCTAGAAACAAAAATGGAAGAAAATTCAAGAGAATTCTACAAGTCTGAAAAATGAATTTCTCGATCATTCTAGAAGTCTTGAAACGAAAATGGAAGAAAATTCCTGAAAATTGCAAGAATATCCTGAAGAAATGTCTGTCAGCGTGGATAACAAAATACTAGAACTGCAAAAAATGCTACAAGCTCTCGAAAACAAGGATGAGAGTTTACCTGCCGTTAATCAATTATCGCTGGCTACAACAACCTAGCTGCAAGAACTGAAAGTGACAACAGTCCCTGGCCATCATGATATACCAACTTACGATGGAAAATCATCATGGGAAGAATATTTCACCCTGTTCGAGACACTTTCCATGTTTCATGGTTGGTGTAAAAGCGTCCATGTTAAGTACATCATGCAGTGTAACGGACGTGGTAATGACAAGTTGAATCTTGTCGGCCTACACCGCCGAGTGGATAAATGAGTTTGAATAGACGCAGCGTCGGCTTGTTTGAACCGGTGCACTCGCGCCACAATAGAGAAAATTCCTGAAGCTTCTCAAAACAAGGAAAGCGATATAAAAGAGTGAATCATCGGAAGCCAGGCAGTTGACTCCGAAGCTTGTATGAAGAACAATTGAAAATTAATATATCGTTCGGTCTGAACATAAATATATCGTCATTAAGAAATATCACCCGGCTAGTTTATATAAATAATAGTGTTTGTTTACAGATAAGTGTTAGCGTATAAGTTTTTATAATCATTATTTTAGTCTTCAAATATAGTGTTAATTAACTTTTATTCTTCATTATAATAATTATTTATAATATTTCTTTTTGTTTAAATAAAAACTTTTAAAACTCATGAACGTTACAATACAGACCGCTTATCTAATCGGTATATTATCTACTCTTTTAAATTTTTTCTCTGAAATATTGAAACAAGTATTGTGATTACAGTAGTTAATTCTCATACGATGTACTCATAAGGTACCATTGATATAATTTTTAAAGAATCAATACTACAAATATAATGAGTAAAACATGTTGCAATAATGTGTCATAGTATATTTTATTAGTTTCCTCGTAATATACGTCATAATTCATGCGATAATGTTCAAGCTTCTGGAAAATTTCTTATCATAAGGAAAATATAAGTATTAAAAAGTTATTTGATGAAACTTAGTAGCTCGGGCTCTTACTGTTTAATAATAACATTTAAAATATGTTTGCTATATTGAATAGATGATTTAATTATTTGTTTGTTAAGTAGACATACAACCACATAGACGACATTGAGAAACTTCAACAAAACACACAAAATATATGTAGATGTTAAAAAATATGTCAACTCTTATGAAAAACAATCGACGATCGTCTAAAATAAATGTATGACATTTAGAAATTCTAAGCAAGAAATAGATATTACAAATAATATATCTAATTATCGTTACTAACATCCTTTAACTTAATTCTTCTTCGTAGTTGGTTCTATATTCTTTATGAATAAATAGAATTTATTGGATTGTATGTCAAATAAATATCCAAATCTTCGCATTATAATGAAAAAAAGAATACACGTATTTTGTTAATATAGTTCGCGAGAATAAAATTATTAAAAATTAGTGGAAAGGATATGTGATATTAAGCAAGCTATCAAAGAGCTAAGAGGGAGATGAACATGTTGAGATAAAAAAGATAGATACACATGTTATCTGTCGCTTATGCAAAATAGAATTTATTATTATAGTATCTAATTTTTTTTTTTTTCAAATTGATGATAAGCAAGCAACAAAAACAATCATCATAGACTCGTTTAATCAAAGCAACAAAATAAAATTATAGGTTATATCCCTCCTGTCATCCACCGGTTTCAAACCGTGACCTATCTTAATTTATTTACGTTCATGACCAACTCCAACTGAGCTTTTCTGACGTTATGTCAATGGCGAGTCTTGCATTAAATTTGATTTAAAATTCAAGATACAATATAATTATAAGGATATATTATGTAGTTCTTATTATTATTTTGAGATAACATAATGGTTAATTTACTTATTTTATAATTTGTTTCTTCAAATTTGACTGAGGGTACAGTTAGTTAGTTTATTTATTCATGCCTTTCGGCTTAGAATCTATACAAATTTTTACATCTTATTTCTATGGTGATTACATTATATAAGTTAGCTAAAAAACTGAGGGTACAGATCACATTCATTCGTAGCTCAGATGTTTTTCGCACAGTACGCCTGTGTGTAGTCTACATTATCATTATCGAGTATTAACAAGAAATTGAATGATTAATTTGTTTACATACTTTATCTCTACTGGCCATATAATATAAGGTGCATATAATCTATAAAAATCACTCATATTGCTTATGATCTTTTAATAGAACCTAGTAGGTATATCAATTAAGTATTGTCTCAATATAATCAGAAATGAATGCATTTCGTTTTATTATTGTGATATGTGCATTTGAAATTTGTTGTAGGTATTTGAAATAAATTGTTAGTCTTGTTTTATAATCTTATTTAATATTTAGGCGAGGTTCACGCGCATCATCGCGTACGTAGATTGATTGGGGGGCAAGATGCAGAACCTGGCCAGTTTCCATACATTGTATCATTACGTTTGGTAGCCAATGGCAGACATTTTTGTGCCGGATCAATTATACATCAGAAGTTCATTTTAACTGCGGCACATTGCTTGAGAACGTAAGTTTTGTTTTACAAATATTCCTGAATATACAAAATATTAAATAGCTAATAACTTCCAAATAAAAATTGTAGCTAACATTATTTTATATCTTTTTATAATAACAAATTTAACATAAATCAATTATTTACTAATCAGCTCGAATCCAAATTCTATAAATTAAATTTGAGAAAAATATTACCGATACATTCTGTATTACCATAAACAAAATATCGTCAGACGCAGACGAATGTCGTTGTAATAGTGTAATCGTAGTCTAGGGACCGCAAATCTAAATCTATAAACTTATTTTGAAAACAGATCTCATCAGCAGTACAACTATGAGGGATCAAGATTACACAATTTGTGTGCCAATGTGCCAGTGCTTGGATTTTTTCCTTGTACATGTTTGAGTGTTTACATTTATTTGATTGAATTATTAACTAGTCCCAAATTTTATAATTAATTTTCTAATATTTTTATGAATTTAATATTTAGTACTCGTGTTTTTCGTCTTGATTAGGTATATTAATATCATATATCTGATTAATTCTTAACAAATTATCGATGGCTTCTGTTATTGTTTATTATAATCAGCAATCAAACAAGGAACAATAGTAATTAATTTAATAGATTTATTAAAATTATCTCCTTAATTGATTCTTTGATAACATGTAATCATAGTTGCCATAAATATTATTAGAAAAAAAAATCTGATGTGGTAAGCACATAACTTCCCGACTACCCAAATTTAAACAGTACTCATACAGAAAAAAATTCAACTAAAAATTGTAATTAATATTAATCTGCATCATTTTAATTATGAAAAAATTTACACTATTATAATTACATTAATTATGTATTTGCTGAGAGATTGCCAAAAAACAATATAAGCCTTTAAGTAAATTGCGAGTTTCAGTTTAGGGATTATTACTAAAATTTAATCATTTCATTTCTTTACCATTCAAATTCAAAATATGAAATTTAATATATACAGCAATTAGAAATAGAATATCTTAGAAGTGGGGCACATACATATATTATACCGTGTGTCTATCTTAAAGGTGTACATAGGAGATTAATATGGGAAATCAGTTTTTGCGTGCTGTTGCTTGGTGTTCTACCGGACAATAGAGATTGTGGTATCAATCGAAAGATATCATTTTTCTGAATGAAAAAATGTAGAATGCATGAAAGAAAGCAAAACAAAACAGTCATAGGTGACTACATTTATTTTCGATGAAAATTGAATAAATCAGAGAATTTTCAAAACTTTAAAATTAATTTACTGAGCCAAATAACTACTAAATTGTAAAGTTCGTTACATCGTTTGATTCAGAAAAATGATATCTTTCGATTGGTACTACAATCATTGTTGTCCGGTAGAACACCGAGGAACAGCAGGCAAAAAACTGATTTCCCATGTTAACCTCCTATGTACACTTTTAAGCCAGACACACGGTATACACTGAATTATGAAATGAAATACTAAAATGGGGAAATATTGTAGGATTTACTATGTTCACAATGATGAATGAATGCAATTATTTAAAATTTTTAAAACGTACAGCAAATATTGTTAATACGATTTAAAAATAACTCAAACCAAAATTCAAATTATTGTGTTTGACTTGACAATTTTTAAACTATAGTACATAAACATGAATATTGCTGCCTCTTTTTGGAATTATAGAAGAGAGAGCATATATTGGTATGATTTTATTTGATTTACCATTTTAACTTAAGCCCTGAGACTTCCCCTCCACTAGCATCTATGGAGGCAGTGCCTGTATTGTTGATAGCCACTTTTACGCGATATAATATAACTTACCGAGATCTGCGATAGCAGAGTACACAGTCATTGCCTGTAAACAGTTTCTCGCAATTTTGACTGAGAACCAAAAATATTTTCAAAACTTAATATAATATTAATAATACACACAAAGACCTCGAAGGGAAACATTTATTTATTTCTAAAAGTGAAAAAGCCTTTCATTCGGTTTTTTGTATAATTTACTTAACTTTCTTGGGCTAATCTGATCAGAATTCTTACTGTAGCATTTCGTAGTACATTTTCATTCTAACATTCCCGAATAAAGAGTTAAATCTCTATCCATTGTCCTCCAAATCGAACAGTTAATTATTCTACTATGACTTGTAAATTATAAGCATAAGCTAGGCCCTGCCGAAACCATATATTTTATATATGATGAATTTGCAATATATCTAAAATATCTACAATATCATTTTGTTACATATTTAAATATCTAGGGCCATTTAAAGTTTCGTTAACTATGATTAGGCCAATTAGTGGAATTCTTAATATAAATAAACTTGAAAAAATTTAACTCGATGGCGAGATTCTATTATTTATTATAATGTTTTCATAGTAGCCTAATATTAACATGTTTTATTTAATTTTTTTATAAATAACAAATTTCGTTAATTTTTCTATTAATTATAAAAATTAATTATTACTGTTTTATATCGTTGTAAAAAAAACCTATTCAATATTGCCATGGCTTACTATGACCTCCATATGAAAAATACAAGTAGATAGGTACCAGTAACTCGTAAATGTTTAGATATAAAAAAATTTGAGTACTTCTGCAAAATCACCAGTGTGTCATAAGAAAGTGCAAACCAAAATCTCGTATTATGTCATTAAACTAAGTTATCAGCAAAAAAAGAAAATTGCTAAAATTACATTTTAGCCAATATCTAGTGACCTATGGATTCAATTGGAAAAAACAAATACATGTTCAAACTGCCCTACTAAAGAGGCAACTTTAATTTAACCAACTCGTATCTCTTACATTTCTCGAGATCCCAATGCATTCGTACCTTAAATGGGACACATTGTTTGTCCCAATAATCAGTATATAATTAACATAATTAAACGAACTAATTTGTATTTATATATACTTTTCAGAATGTCTCCCAGAGATTTCTATGTAATAGCGGGTACGAATTCATTATACACAACAACAGAACGTTACGACGTAAAAAAAATATCAATTCACTCCCATCACAGCAAACTACAAAGCACAAATGATATTGGTCTTATAAAGTTGAAAAAAGGATTAAAGTTCTCAAAGTTTATTCAAAAAATTCCTTTATTCAACTCTGAAGTTCCCGAAGGGGAATCTGCTACAGTTTGTGGATGGGGACGGCGGTATTTTTCCTTTTTCTACTACACTTATGAACCAAACAGCGACCAATTACAATATGCAAATGTTACAACAATGCCGTTGAGAAAATGTCGAACTATATACAGAAAGATCGGCGATGGGCATAGGAAACTCAATAAGAGGTATATTTGTACTTTCGATGGACCGCAAGTCGGATTCTGTAACGGTGACTCTGGAGGACCTTTAGTTTATAAAAACAAGCTGGTAGGAATCGTGTCATGGTCAACATACTGCGCTCTCTTCCCAGATGTTTATGTTAAGGTGTCTGCGTATACTCACTGGATAGAATTTACCATGAAAAAATTGAATACGTACTGATATATACAACATTTCATAGGTTTATCTAAACATAGTGAATTGTTATTATTTATTGTAGTATCTTATGTTAATATTATAAGTATTTGTTTGTATAATAAGTACGTAAAAAATGTGCTTGATGTATCGAAAACCGAATGTATATGTAGCAAAGAAACCAAATTTAAAACACGTGGATAGTATAATATTTTATTTTATAAGTATGAAAATTACACATATTATATTTTTCTGATTTATAACAATGATAAAAGAATAGATGAGGGTAAAATAAGTGGACTGAATTTAATAATATATATTTATTAAATACTTAACACGATCGATTTCGAACTAGTGTTCATCTTCAGGTGTAGCTGAAAAATACAATTATTTAATGTTTACAATATTCCAAAAATTGCTAAATATAATGTATAATTTCTATAAATGTATAGTCAAGATATAAAATAATGAGACCATGTGTCGGACTGTGGATCGTGAGATCCTCAGTTCGAATCCCACTGCCGACAGTTACAAATTTAAATTTACCCCTGTGGTTCCCCCTCCACTAACATCCTTGGGGGCTATGATTTGACGGCTGGTAACCGTACTTCATACGAAAAAATATATCACCTACCGAGATCTGCGTAAGCAGAGTGCCACACTCGTAATGGGTAAAAGGCGTGATGATATATTTATTTATTTTATTTACCATGTGGTTGAGTGATGATTTGAAGGTTAGATTTTGGCAAAGTAAGTAGTCGCAATGATCACAATTAAAATTTTTATATAAATAAATAAAGACTTACTGTCATTGTGGTTACAGTATAAGTGTAGAAAACATGTTGAACATTATAAATAGGTAGTTGAATAGTTAAACACCTTATAAAGTATCAAATTAGCAATTTCCTCTACGAGACCATTTATTTGATACCAAACTCAACAAGATTCAGTTAACTATTTATTTTAAAAAAGCAATTGACGATCGTTGAAAATTAATTCTTTATATTTGAATTTCAGTCTCCCAACTGAGGACATTGAAACCAAATTCGGTAGAATTAATATGTATAACAAACAATTGACGATTGTCCAAACTTAATTTTTGACATTGCATTCAAGTCTTCTCCCTGGGACAATTAATTTGATATCAAACTCGATAGGGTTTACTCAATATTTATTACATTTCAAGAAAACTGCAAAACACCTTTTATATTCCAAATAATTTTACTAACATCACTTATTTGAAACTTTCCTTCGTATTTGATTTCATGTTTGAAATAAATATTATATATTGTTTTAAGTAAACGTCCACTTCCAATTATGCAATTGTTACCAAAATGAGCTTAGTGAAGTTACTCACTCTTTTCTCGTTCGTGAGTTATAGAACATACGAACACACATACATACATCAATCCATATACTCAGAAAATGGTCAAATCGGATTCACAAAACATTTAATTCCGCGAAAATCTCGCAATTTTTTTTTTTTTCATGATTGCTATACTTTCATTTGTATAAGAAAATTTAAAATCTAATTCAGACTTCCCAGTTTTCGCAGGTAATAAACAAATGCAGCTCCATAGTGTTATATCGCCACTGTTTTATTCTCCAGTTGGTAATTTTCAAAGTCTCTATATGTTCTTAATTTGCAGTATTCTTCCATGTCTTGTCCTGCCTGTATTTCTTTTCACTGTTATCGCTTTCTCAAGGGCTACTTTGATTGTTGTGTTATTCGGCATTCACAATATTTTCATACATCCTAGTCATCTCATTCTGTGTGCTTACACTTCTTTCAGTATAAGCGATTTATTTTCCACCAAATATTCTCACAGTTCAAACCAATTTGGTATATTTAGCGTCCATATTTCACAACCATATACCACTGGTCCAAAAACCGACCTATGTATTTTACCCATCTCAACACACTTTTATTTCCTCAGTAGCTTTTAAACGCACTTACACTTCTGGATCCCTTTGCCAATAACCCTAAAATTTCTTCATCCTCCTTATTATTATTTCAATCAATTACACCTATTCTTCCTTACCCTTGTATTTATGACAAAATATTTATTTTTATTATTATTACAGAAATAGTTAAATGTAAGTGCAAGTGGCGTTAGCTCAATAATAATCTTCTCGTCCTTGACACTAAGGGTACTATTATCTTCTGCCACAAAACAATGAATATTATAAAATGACTCTATTAAATGAGGTGTGCTATTTTTGAGTATGATGGAGAACGAGCTGTTACTATGAAATTGAGTACCATAATAGATTTATTATAGTCCTAGTGTTTGGACTTCGCTGGCCATCTGTGTTTGACTAGTGAATTCGCTTGGCCTTGTCGCTGTCATCAATTCATGTTCGCACTGACCAGCCGGTATTTTAGATTTTGATTACTTTTTTAGACACAGTAGGTGTCAAATGAATCTGACTTCTCGCTAGTGCTTCGAGCTAAACGGTTATTATATTTTTCACCACGCTTTATAACGAGTGCTTGTGCTCAAATTATTTTCTACGCTAACTCAGAGTTATTGTAACTCTAGTTATTTGTCTTTGTAGTTTATACGTTTAACTCTTTCGTGTTTGATATATTATTTACTACACTGTTTTTATTCATATTTGTTATTTCTGATTATCATGTGCATTACCGATTCGTAGTTTATATACATTCACCTCGACGTTCACTCTTGCCTTTATTTACGGTGTTGCCTCATACTTTGCTGTTGTTAGATTTCAGGCTTGTAGCTTCGAGTTCCCGTTTAACATTTGTGGGCCTACCTATATTTCCTATCTATCCAAGAGCTTTACCTTTGTGTTAGTCCTTGTAGATCGCTCCTGCAAGGTAAAAAGTGTCAGTACCTACTAAATCGATTTACTGTTTCTGTGTTCTTTATTTATTCAGTTATGTTTTGGTCATCTTTGTATCATCGACACGTCTCTGCTACCTTTTCGTTATTTACGCTTGCAGTTCACTTATATCTACACAACGCAACGCACAAAGACGCATCACGGTCATCCGCAAAACAAATTTACAACATGATTTAGACCTGCGTCGCCACACCTAGCCTTATAGAGAATATTATTACATTACACGCAATGGCTGTTACCACGAGCTCTATTTTTGGGTGTTTTAAGCACGGTTTTAGCGCTGTACAATTTTTTTAAATTACTTTTTACTTTTTTTTTTACTTCAAATAAAAGTGGTAGATAATACATTTCTGTGTAACTTCTATTTGAAGTATTTTTTATAAAATAATTTTAGAACATTTTACAGCGCTAACACCGTGCCTAAAACACTGCTCTTAAAATACCCAAAAAGAGAGCTCGTGGTACCATCCATTGAGTTTTATAGTACATGGCAATATTAATATATTTATTTTCACTATTATCATACATACAGGTATAATACAAAATGTATACAGGAGAGCATAACGCCCAGAGGCATGAAAAAGTGAGCAGTGTGATAACGCCCGATCCTTATGCCCTCTTATGCTTTATTATCTCTATTTGAACATACTTATATTAAAACTTTTCTATTCCTTGAACTAAAGTTACAATTTTAATTTTTGTAGTTCACAAACCAACATTAATACGACTTAATACTTCAAGTTATGAAAATTAATATTCTTAAAACTTTAGTAGTTAGTTAATTTTCTTTATTCATGCCTATCGGCCTAGAATTTACACAATTTTTTACATCTTATTTCTATGGTGATTATAATACATAAGTTAACTTAAACAATCAAATTACACGTTTTCTTCTTTTTTAATTTTTTTTACATCCAGGCTTATCTTTCTCTTTCCATCTCTCTGCAATACAGCCTTAAATATACTAGAGATTCCTTTTCCCTACCACATAATCTGCATCTCTTTTCTTTTGCTGACAACCAGTACATGACTACATGTTACTTCTTTCTTCGTTACCGCATCTAAATCGTGCTGTTGTAGTGACATTTTTAGCTTTTAATAAATATCTTGGTATATGTAGAGTCTGTATATTCTTGTATCGTGGGTTACATTTCGTTTCTTGAATTTTGTTGAATTGTTCTTGTTTTTGTGTATTTGTCTCCGTTTTTCATTGTTTCTATTATAGATTCTTCATTTTGTCTCTTTCTCTATATTTCTAAGACTGAAAATCCATTTCTTTCATAATATGCTTTTTATATTTATTCCCCAATTCATGTTTTTGGATTTATCTTCATTTGAACGTTTTATTGATTTCCAGCATTCCTGTAGTAATGTGTTTTCAGAAATTCTCACTTTTTCTTCGTAATTAACGGCTCTCTTTCCTGTTTCTATTCTTAATTTATCTTCTTCCAGTGCTATATTGGGATCTGACATGTAGCGATATACCATCTAGTGGATTATTTTCGAACACAAAGTAGGGTGAAGAATCCATTAGAAATACATTCCGTCAAATGGGAACAACGATTTTTGAAATATAACATGACCAAAATTGTAGTTAAACACCGCGAAAAATCGAAATTAAAGTGTACAGTGCACTAAAAGGGTATAACAATAAGTCCCGTAAAAATCTGGACGTTACATTCCATTATTTTCTGAAGCTGGACAAACGTTTTATTTATAAACTAAACCAATTTGGAGTGCGAAAAAACCTTGGAAAAAACTAACAAAAATAAACAACATGAATGCGTTTATAATAAATAATAACCAGACGGTTATGTACATCAAAGTAAAATTTTAGATTATAACACGAATTTACTCCGAAATACTTTCACTTTGTATTTAAGTTCATAAAGTAAATTAAATAAAATAAATATATAAATAAATATATCATCACGCCTTTTACCCATTGCGGGTGTGGCACTCTGCTTACGCAGATCTCGGTAAGTGATATATTTTGGCGTATGAAATGCGGTTACCAGCCGTCAAGTCATAGCCCCCAAAGTTGTTAGTGGAGGGGGAACCACAGGGGTAAATTTAAATTTGCAACTGTCGGAAGTGGGATTCGAACTGAGGATCTCGCGATCCACAGTCCGATACGTTGCCACTGAGCTAGTAAATTAAATCTGTATTCAAAGTTAATGTTTCTTATATATGTTCATTTTTAGTTATTTGTTTATTTAGATCAAGAAACGTGCAACTAACTTATAACAGTACAACAACGTAGCAATGCAGTTTTGCATTTTTCACCCAAAACCAGCCATGCAGGAACAAACAACACTCATCACTTGTTCATCTACTGCAATTTTCCTATTAATTTGATGGGGATCACCTCGTAAATTCGATGTTGACATACAGAAAGCCACTACACCCACAGCCACTGTCACATTCATTTATTTTTTTCTATCATCAATTATCAAATATTTAAGATGCGTTCAGCTTCTATAAAATTTAGATTGCATGATCTGTTGTAGCGCATTCGCAAATATTATTAATCGTGAGACTTATTTTTTATATTTTCCACGCGAACAGTATTAATGTCACATTCGAAACTTCATCCTAATTAACGCCATCTTGGATAGGCCCTGACTCCATGTCAGATCCCAATAGTCAGGAGTACATTTATCTAACCACAATATCCATTTTATATATCTGTTTTGTATTTCTTCGATTATTTGTTTCTCTTCCCATACATACATCAGAATGCTTTTGATTATACTTTCGAATAAAATCCACTTTACTCTTATGTTCTTTTTAAATTTTCTTTCTCCGATACTCCAGACTTGTTTTGTTGCTATTAATACCTTTTTTTTTTATTCTCTCCAGATGTTTATTATAATAATTATTTATATGTGAGCCCTAGATATGTAAATTCTTTTACTTCTTCTAGTTGTTGTCCGCACCATTTAAATTCTTCTTTTGTCTCTCTTCCTCCTCCTTTCTTGAATTTCATTACTTTTGACTTCTCTACATTGAGGGTAACTTTTTCCCTTGTTAAATATTGTTGTTGTTAAAACTTTATTATACAGTAACAATAACAATAGTAGTAGAGCCGATCTCGATGGTGTAGTGGCTATGTCGCTAGCCCGGCACGCCAGAGGTCGGGTGTTTGAATCCCACTGAAGAGCTTGGTCGTTCGTGTTAATCATACAAATTCACAATCACCCAATCATGAGGCGGCATATGACCGAAGTAGTTGGTCCGCCTCTCATCTTCATAAAAAAAAAATAGTTACAGAATATGAGAATCTCAGTTCAATGACGCCAATTTATCCCTAAGATTCCCCATTCACTATTGTCTTTAGGGAGCATGTATTGACGGCCGGTAACTGCTCTCAGAGTTTCATAAGATCCTTAATTCGAGTGTAAATCTGTAGATAAATACGTGACGTATATTTATGTATTTTATGAATCATTTCCGATATATTATTACGTTGAACGGCGAAGATGTTTACCAAGACCTTGAAATTTTAAATGTAGTAGTTCGTGATAACTAGAATTTTCGTAAGTAAATATACTAAATCAATGATTTTCGTCGATTAATATATAAGATACAAAAATGCAATAAATAATCATTTATGTAAAAGGCAGATAAGATAAAATTTTATCAAATACAGTGTGATTCATAACGTACGGAAAGATTGGAAGAGTAGGTATAATTAATTTGAAATATTTGCCGTAGTTGAATCTACATTCGAAATAAATTTAATATATTGATTACGTGTCAATTTGTCAAGTAAAATTTCATTACCGATTTTACAATTATTACCAAAATAAACTCGGTCTGTTGAAGACGCAATTTAAATATTATATTAAAATGTAGTTATCCATGAATTGTTGTTGCTAATGAATGTTTTTTATGTAATAAACAATAATATATAATTGAAAATATAGAAGTGACAAACTAGAAATATAAATTTAATTAAAATGAAATCTACGGTCTTATTTATTTCAACAGGTTATGGGCCCAGAGGAATTATTTAATTAAATTCTATATTCAATACAAGAAAATGAGTGAAATTAAATTTTAAAAATTATATTTGTTTGACGGAACAAATTATAGCAATTGGCGGTATAGACTTGATGTAGTTCTAGATCAACATGATCTCCTGGAATCTACAGTAAATAATGTCCAAGAAATTTTGGAAGCTCAAGGATAGACCACTTGAGGATGCAAGAAAAGAAGCACAGGAGAAAATTTATGGAAATTTTGACTAAACAAGAAAAAAAAGCAAAAGCAATGATTGTAAGTAGAATTTCTGACAGCCATTTAGAATATGCTAAAGATTTGACAACACCCAAAGATATCTTGCAAAAATTGGAATCTGTTTTTCATAGAAAATCTATTGAAAGTCAATTATTTTTAAGAAAGTAATTATTCAAATGAAACTCAAAGAAGGAGAGCCAATCGAAAATTTCTTACTGGAATTTGATAAAACTGTCAGAGAGTTAAAGTCTGTACGAGCAAACGGAGAGGAAGAAACTCTAGTTTGTCATTTGTTACTTTCCTTACCGAAAACATTTAACGCCTTAATAACTGCTCTCGAAACTATTGAACCAGAACAATTAACATTAGTGAAGGTAAAAAGTAGACTTCTTGATAAAGAAAGAAAGAGAAAAAACATCGAGGGCGAGTACTTGGAACCAAAAGTGATACTGTATTTAGTACAAATACTACTAATTTTAGATCCAAAATAAATAAATTTAATCCTGCTAATTCTAGCCAGTTTAATTTCAAATGTTACCGTTGTGGTTAATTTGAGCATCGACGTTCCGACTACAGAGTAAATTTAAAGAAGAACTTCCATAATAAATCTGCCCATTTGACGGGTGTACGGGCAAAACCCGAATACGCAAAAACAGAATGAAATGTAACCGAATACGCATGCACAGAATATGCAAAAACCGAAAGGTTACAGAATGGCACGAAATATTCAAAAACAGAATATGCATTTCCCGAAAAAGTGGGCGTGGCTCTTTCGTTGGTCTACTTTAGACAATCACCGCTACATGTTAATATGAAATTAGTTAGATACATTCACTAATAGTTTTTTGAAATTTGATTATGTCACTGTTATACGTTTTATTTACATCATTTCAAAATACTGTTCTATATGAAAGAAGTGCTGTAAAATATTAAAGAAATTATGACAAAAGCAAAAGAACCTCTTTTGTCGGTAAAATCGAAAGATTTATATAAATCAACAATATCAAAATGGTCCTTTTAATGAATTATTTATTATTGTTAATATTTGTAACATAATTAAAATTGGATGTTTTCGAACGCTGCATATTACAATAAATTCTATTCAATTTTACAATTGATACATTCTTAAATAATTATATAACTGATATATAGATTTTTTACAAAAATCAGAAAAATGTATGTTTACATAAAATCAGCTATTTATTATGTCATGGTATGTTGACGAGCACAAAGTTATAGATCCCCACACTAATAGTGACAACTAGGTATATATCTAAAAACAATGAGACATTATTAATTGATATATTTGACGGTAAATCAGACTAACTAAACTACAAAATTAAATGTTTTTCTAATTTGATAGAACGTAAACTGTTTACTGAATTATAAAAATAATTATTGATTTTATTTAATTTAGCTGTCAATTTGACAATTTAAATCGTACGTCTGTGATTTTATCGACATATTAATAAGTAACATCTGTTAGTGAATGTACCTAACTAATTTCATATTAACATTTAGCCGTGATTGCCTAAAGTAGACCAACCAAAAGCCACGCCAACTTTTTCGGGAAATGCATATTCTGTTTTTGAATATTTCGTGCTATTCTGTAACCTTTCGGTTTTTGCATATTCTGTGCATGCGTATTCGGTTACATTTCATTCTGTTTTTGCGTATTCGGGTTTTGAAGACATTCCCCATTTGACTACAGCTAAAGAAAAGGAAAATTCAGATTTGTCATTCTTAGCAATTAAAGAAGAATCGCCCTGTGCATTTGTTTGTAAAGTTGAATTTGAATGCTTCATTGACAGTGGTGCTGCGGATCATATGGTAAACTCTAAAAATTATTTTTCTTTACATGAACTCGATACTCATGAGAAAATTGCAGTTGCAAAAAGTGGAATTAATTAATGTTCATGGCAAAAAAATTTCTATTGAAGTTTAAAATGTTTTACATGTCGTGTCCAGAAGATGAATTAGAAATTAAGTAACCTCTGTGAATTTGGCCCCCCAAATTAAAGCACTTATTTTGTAATTTAGCAGAAATATTAGTGCTACATTAGTGCTTTATCATAGAATAAAAAATATAATTAGTGCTCTTTTTATTCGTAATATTTTTAAAAAACTATATCTGGGGGGCTGATTTCACGGTAGCCCCCCAAAAGTAAGCACTAAATTTAAAATTATGTCAAATCAATAGTGCTAAATTAGTGCTTTCCGGAATAAGAAGAATAAAAATTAGTGCTCTTTTATTTATAGTAATTCTTATATGAGGGGCTGACTTCCCGGTAGCCCCCCATTAGCAAGCACTAAATTAAAAATTCACTTATATAAATAGTGCTAAATTAGTGCTTTCCCGTATAATAAGAATAAAAATTAGTGCTCTACTAGAAAACTGTAATTTTAATATTTTAATATTGGCTGATTTTTCAGTAGCTCCATCATTTAGTAACACTATTATAAAAGCAGTTTCTATGTAAATTTAGAATATAGTATTGATCATTTAAATCTAGAATACGACGTTTTAATCATTTGTAGGGCAATTATGAAATTTTTCTTTCAAAGGTTTATAACAGCCTGCAGACAAAATGGTGTGTTTTTAAACAATGCTCCACGACCCACACTTTTGCGTCGGTTCTTGGAAATCAATGAAAAATTATGTAATTTTTAAAATTTTAATTTTTATGAAAATGGCAGCCATTTAAAAAAAACATAAATTTTGCTTGCAATATTAATATTTTGCTTGCAAAAATTAAAATGATTTTACTACAGCTCTGAGGTGTGGTTAACTATGAAGTCGTAGTTAATTTGAATTGTAATTTATCACCTGTCATATTGTCAGAAGGTGTTTCCGTGCTTACTACAAAAAAATAAAAATTGAATATGATTACTAAGTTATAAACGTTTATAGCAGTGACGAAAACCCAATAAGACGACCGAAAATAATAAAATAAAGACTAAATTTTTTAGAAGGATATGACAAATTTGATTCTTTCACAAGCTTTAGCTTATTTAAAAGAACTGTAGAAAATCTTATAGAAGAATTGCATGATATATTAGTACACCCCACTATTAAGTAATTTAATGTGCAATGAATTTTAAATTGAAAAACTGTCAAGAAGATTTTTACATAAATAATTTGCACTAGCAAAGAATATAATACCAACTTAAACATAAAAATACTTAACTATAAATTATCATACTATTGCTATAAAAACCATATAATTTTTAATTATAAATTAACTTACAACTCAGCGTTAGCTAACTATATTTTAACTATATACAGGATGTAACACCAAAACCGATCACCGGAATTATTTTCTTTATTATTATAGTTACAAAAAAATACTATAGAATAAAGTTGTAGGAGGCCAAGGGGACATCCAATTAGAGATGAAAATATATTTTTAAAACTAGTGGTTCTCAAGTTAAAACGTAAAGTTAAATTTTTTGAAATGGGATTATACATATTTTTTATTCCTATTCGATAGTGTATTTTTTACACAATAAAAAATTTTGAAAAAATTGCGTTTGAAATTTAAATAAATGATTCTTTTTATGATTAATATGCAGAAGTCTATGCTATGGATAAAAAAGCAAAAAAAAAAAAACAATATGTAGCTGCTGTCAAATAATAATGGACGTTCTAATTATTATAAGTATACTGTAAGCCAATTTTTTTTTTCATACATAGATTTTTAATGAAATTTTACATTAGGTCACATATGCAGGATGAGTCATCGAAAGACCCGTCTTCGATATCACCCTTATCGTTAGAAATACAGTTTGGAGAAGGTTATTAAGCCGAAAATTTGTTGAAGAAAATAGTAAATAATTCACTGTGTTATTGGATAACATTGGTTTTAAATAAATTTGTTTCAACTTATATCGTCGTTGACGACGTTTCGGCTATTATTACAGCCATCTTGAGGTCTAAATTAAAATTACAAAATATATTTATAATGCAATCATAGTATATAATCAAATTAAGTTTATAAAAAAAATTGAACACTAGATAATTACATTTTGTAATATAACTTAATTGGAAGTGTACACTTCCAATAATCGATAACGATAATTAATTATATAAGTTGAAATAAATTTATTTGAAGCCATGTTATCCAATAACATATAGTGAAATATTTACTATTTTCTTCGTTAGAAATACAGCATAAAATTATAAACAAAATTTATTCGAGTACAGAAGGAGCATAAGGTAAAATTATTTTCACATATACAGAATGTTACGTAACGAATTAACGAGAATTGTCTTTTTTTAAATATAACACCTATATATTTCTATATATTTTGAATTGTATTTTATTCACCTATACCGACATATGAATTTTGTTTTAGTTTTCCGCGGCGTTGTCAAGTTTTTCCGTTTTTTCTCTAAAAAAAGACCGAATTTGTTTTCTGCATAACTGTAACTATACTCTTTGTTTGACATATTAAAAAAAAAATGTTATTATACAGAATGTTGAATAAAGTGTATCAAATTTACTCCACTACAACAACACCCTATATTTTATTATTCTGTTGTATGTTATTTTGTATTACCTTCAATTATTATTAAGGGTATACTATGCCTAGAACCCATAATTTCTTTCACTAAATTAATTTTTCTATTAAAAATTAAATCTAGTATACTATGGATATTGATTTATTTTAATTTATTGTTTTGTTTTAATTTACAAAATCTTTTCAATGTAACCGCCATTCTTATGAAAACATATTTGCAGGCGGTTTATAAATGAGTAATTTACTCTTCGCAGTATATTTGCGTCGACAGCTTAATAATAATTGCAGGTAATACAAAATGACGTACAACAGAATAATAAAATATAGGGTATTCCATTTGATAATGGCGAGTTATAGTGGAGTAAATTTGATTCACTTTATTGAACAACCTGTATAATAACAATTTTTTTTAATTTTGTCTACAGGCTGTTATAAACCTTTGAAAGTAAAATCTCATAATTGCCCTACAAATTATTAAAACGTCGTATTCTAGATTCAAATGATCAATATTATATTCTAAATTTACATAGAAACTGCTTTTATAATAGTGTTACTAAATGATAGAGCTACTGAAAAATCAGCCAATCATAATTAAAATATTAAAATTAGTTTTCCAGCAGAGCACTATTTTCATTCTTATTATACGGGAAAGCACTAATTTAGCACTATTTATATAAGTTAATTTTAAATTTAGTGCTTGTTAATGGGGGGCTACCGGGAAGTCAGCCCCTCATATAAGAATTACTATAAATAAAAGAGCACTAATTTTTATCCTTATTCCGGAAAGCACTAATTTAGCACTATTGATTTGACATAATTTTAAATTTAGTGCTTACTTTTGGGGGGCTACCGTGAAATCAGCCACCCAGATATAGTTTTTTTAAAATATTACAAATAAAAAGAGCACTAATTATATTTCTTATTCCATGACAAAGCACTAATGTAGCACTATTGTTTCAGCTAAATTACAAAATTAGTGCTTTAATTTGGGGGGCCAAATTCACGGAGGTAATTAAGTATATATAGTAGTCGGAATTTGAACAGGAAATAATCAAACTTCAATGATCATTGCCGACGTTTCGGAAAGTTATATTTCCATTCTCAAGACTATAAGAAAATTATTTTTGTTACATCATTATGTAAAATTACAAAATTTAAACAACAAAGTTTGTGGTACATACCATTAGTAGATCACTTAATTTATATTTAAAACATTGTTTTATACAGAAATACATGTGGTAAATGTGAGCAAAATTGTACTATCAAAAACAACCAGGAAATATTTTAAACAGGTGTTGATCGTAGGCGAGCTATTGAGTGACTGAACTAACTAATTAATAAACAGTGTAACCACACGATGGAAATTAAAACCAAACAAAAGAAAGAAGAATCAGCAACCATGTTTTTAACGCGATACATTTGAATTTAAATTGTTCAAAATATTTGAATAAAAACTACTTAGATTTTCTATGTCTGTTCTTAAATTGATATTCGTTTTATTTAATTGTATATGAATCATCTCTAAAAACAATCTTTTATTTAAATTTTTTCTATGTCCAATATTGTGACATTTTCAAAATCAAATGTGTGACATAAGTTAAAATGGCGTGAACTTAATGCTGTTTTATCTGAGTTGGATTTACTTTAACAATCGTAAATATGGTTTCTGATTCTGCTATTCAAATAATGTTTGCTCTGACCTATATACACTCCATTGCAATTTTTGCACATGATTTTATATACTGTGTAGGGTGTAGACATAGATGGAATTTTATCTTTTAGTTTTGTGAAAATGGAATACAAAGTTTTTGTGTTGTACATAGTCATTTTTATGTTGTCTCTCTCCAGTATTCTGCACAATGCTGGTGTTAACTTAGAAATATATGGTATTTTAAAATGTAGTACAGGTTCCTGGTTATTAATTGTTGTTTGTGGATCTTCCTGTGTGACATCGTAAATAATTTTTCTTATGAGGCCTCTTGGGTAATCATTCCGAGCTAAATTTTGTTCTAATTTATACATATTTTCTTTGATGAACTGTGGATGGCAAATATTTTGGATTCTTTGTTTTATGTCTTTTATGAGACTGATTTCCTGTTTCATTGGATGACCGGATTGATAGTTTAAGATTCTGTTTGATGATGCTGGTTTTTAGTACCAATCAGTCCAAACAGAACCATCATCTTGTTTCACATTCTAACGTAAATTGAATGTGTTTGTTAAATTTGTTCAGGTACTGTTATATTTTATCTTTAAAGTTTTCTGGGATAGCTAAAATGATATCATCCACGTATAATTTCATGAAAGGAATATGAACAGGAAAATTATTTACAATGTCAGACAAAATCTTATTCATTACTAAATTCGCAAAAATAGGAGACGCTGGGTTACCCATAGCTGTACCAAATAATTGCTGATAGAATCTACCATCAAATGAGAAGTAACTGCTGACAAAACCAAATTAGACTGTTTTTTTGAACATTTCTAAGTTAATATTAGTAAAATCTTTAATGTTATCCCAGTTATGTTCTATTTCCTATAAGACTAGTTGTTTATGTATATTTGTGAACAAAGATATGACATCTAAAGAGACTAATATATAATTATCAGGTAATTTAATATCTTTAATGAATTCTACAAAAACAAAAGAGTTTTTTAAATTAAATTGGAACAGGGGAAGTAAATTGTTTAAAATTTGTGTTATAAATTTAGCTAATTTATATGTTGGTGAATCTATACTGCAAACTACAGGTCTCACAGGAATGGGTGGTGCTTTGTGGGTCTTAGGCTAACCATAAATTCTGGGAGCATTAGCATTGTGTATTTTCAGTTGATGGTTGGTTGTATCATCAATCATGTCACTCTCATGGAGTTCCTTAACTAACTTATTGTTTAAATTTTGAAACTTATTCGTCGGATCTTTTACAATTAGCTTATAAGTAAGTGAGTCATTCAATAGTTCGTCCATTTTACTTTTATGATCATCTTTATACAGTACAAGAGTGCACTTACTTTTATCTGAGGTAGTTACAATTAAATTTGGATTCTGTTTCAAAAAGGTTTTTGTTTCATTGTAAACTTTGTTAATTGCACTAAAAGACTTGATATTTTTGATTTATTGATGTGATTAGTTATAGCATTAGTAGTCTTCGCTGTCAATACATTTTTTTGTTCAATGTTTAAGTTCTTTTGTGATGTGATGCAGTATTCTACATCAGTTATAATTTTTATTATTGGAAGCTCATTATTTAAAGGTATTAACGCAAATTTTGGACCAAATGCTAGTAATTTACTGGAATGGTTTCATTCGTTAAGTTTTTTATACATTTGTTGGTGTTACTGTTAGTAATATTGTTAGATTTTGCAACTAAATTGTTTATTTTATTTATGTGTCTAGTTTTTATCATATCAAATCTTTTATTTTGAAAAAAATTGTTTGGTTTTCAAAAAAGTTTATACAAATATCAACTGGTAAAATCTCAAAAAGTGTCTGTTTTGTCAAGTCAAGTTCATTTTTTAAATCATTAATTTGACTGAAGGTCATATCTATCTCTAAATTCAACATAATTTTCTTTAAATTTTGTATAATGCTTTTAAATTTTACCCAATACTTATTGTTAATTTCTACACTTTTAAATAGAACTTCTGTTGTATTGTTGATGTGTGGTGGAAAAATCCCACGGTAACGACATTGTAGCAAAAATACTTTCCTGTTGTTTGACGCTGCTAATTTCTTGGTGGTCCTCGCGTATTTCTTGACCAGTGAAGATGCTCCTTCACCATGAGTTGTTAAAATATATTCCAAAAACGACATGGTGGTAGGATTGTAACCCGAAGTTGATTTAAATTGTATCAAATCGTGTCCAGAAGATGAATTAGAAATTAAGTAGTAGTCGACATTTGGACATATACAATTAAATAAAACGTATATCAATTTAAGAACAGACATAGAAAATCTAAGTAGTTTTTATTCAAATATTTTGAACAATTTAAATTCAAATGTACCGCGTTAAAAACATGGTTGCTGATTCTTCTTCCTTTTGTTTGGTTTTAAGTTCCATCGTGTGGTTACACTGGTTATTAATTAGTTAGTTCAGTCACTCAATAGCTCGCCTACGATCAACACCTGTTTAAAATATTTCCTGGTTGTTTTTGATAGTACAATTTCGCTCACATTTACCACATGTATTTCTGTATAAAACAATGTTTTAAATATAAATTAAGTGATCTACTGATGGTATGTACCACAAACTTTGTAGTTTGAATTTTGTGATTTTACATAATGATGTAACAAAAATAATTTTCTTATAGTCTTGAGAATGGAAATATAACTTTCCGAAACGTCGGCAATGATCATTGAAGTTTGATTATTTCCTGTCCAAATACCGACTACTACTTAATTTCTAATTCATCTTCTGGACACGATTCGATACAATTTAATAGCGGACAAAGTGGTTCCTCCTTTGTCTTGGAAAATCGGACGGATCCTGCAACTACATCCGGGAAAGGATGTCATAGTACTAGTCGGTAGCATCAAAACTTCCATAGGCGAGACAACCAGAGCAATAAAAACTATGTGTGTTGCCCATTTACTAATGTGCCCCCTTACAGTGAATGCACCTCGCAGTGAGTGCCCCCAAGACAGAGAGTGTTCTCCGTATAGTGTATATGGTCCTGTCTTGATTCAATACCGAACGTTATTTTTAGATACAATAGTTAATCTCAAGCATCCATTTTATTATGCTATATTGCTAGTTCTTATCATTTAATTATTCAAAAAAATTCAATGGGGGGCCGGGATGTTGGCGCGCTTCTGCGCCCCACTTCCTACCACAACCCTCTACAGTGTGGAGGGGGTGTATGTAAAAGTTTTCTTTTTGACACAAGTTGAAGAGAGGAGACAGTTCATAATTCATTCTTGGAGTAAATGGTTAAAACTAGAAATATAATAAATAAATTAATCATTGTTCAAATTTAGTGTGTGTTGAATAAAGTTATAGAATTGTTAATCACGTATTCTATTGATGGGTGAGCCTATCTGGTCCTTCGAGATTATCCTATAAAACCACAAAACCATTTTCGATCTTTACGAAAGTAATCGAAAAAACAACACTTAAAAAACAATAAGTAAACAAACAATTCCAAGTAAAAGGTTAGAATCTGGCATTCATTCAAAGATAATGCGCGTGCCTAGTTCCATAAAACAGCATCGAGTGAGCTACGAAAATCAAACATGTTTGATATATCAAACAAATCGACCCTACACGATGTTACGCGATTATGAACGATGCACGCATTGTAACGATGTGCATTACCAATGCCAGGTTTGAATTTTACTCTATCGTGCACGATCGATATAGATGGTTCAGTGTGACCACTGCCTTTACACACGCTCGTCGTAAAACCTTTTTAAATAATTGTTTCAAAAGGCCAATTAAGCGCTCCCACCATTCAATTTCTCAATTTTATTCTCAGCTCCACAAAAGGATGTACCATTGTCGCTGTACATCACATTCAGTATTCCTCGGCGTGCAATAAAACTTCTCAGAGCCATCAGGAAATTAATCGTCGATAAAGAAATTACAATTTCAAGATGTACAGCTCTGTAAACAGCGCACGTGAAAAGTAAAATCCATATCTTGTTTCTATTTTCTAAAACAGTGGTCCAGTAAAATCAACTCCAGGCACTTCAAAACATTGAGCATCTCGAATACGATCCTGGGGTAGTGGTGAACTAAATACGTTTTCTTCAAATTATGTTTTCTAAAAATGACATAATTTGAAACAACTGAACGCATTGACCTTCGACCGCCCGAAATCCAACATCGTTCACGTAGTAGATATCAAATTTTGATTTCCAGCATGAAACGAATTCACGTGCGTGTCATTGATCAATTTTTAACTACTATATGTTTTCCTGGTAATACAATTGGAAACAAAAAGGTATGCAAATCTTCTCTTCTGCATATCCTTGATCGTAAACTGATGATTCCATGTTCATCTCTAAGAGAAGAAAACTGTTTATCACCTTTCTTAGTAAACGAGTCTTGTATAAGTTTAGATTTCTTTCGGCAACATTTATTTCATCAGTTGACAATTCGCCAACTGTTCTATTATTGCCCACAGTTAGGTACCCAATATAGGCTTCCACGAATTACATATATACATATAGACAATTACATAATAATGAATTATATTGTCACAAACCAGCCGAATATACTTTTTATCTCATAAAATAACATAAATTATACTTGTCAGAACTAAAAGCATCTTACCATGTACGGTGTTTAGGAATTCGGCCCTTGCGACATGACTAATACTTCTAGAAAGATGACACATGGGAATGTTGACTTGAAAGTCATTATCAGATTACATGTGGAGACGATTTCTAATTTCATCATTGGTAAGACCGACCAGCATTTCCTTTGGTGTCATGCATTCTGATGCATCGCCCTGACTAATTTCCCTAAATCCGGTTTGATTATGAAAACTCTTAGAAATCGTCTACGCACGTGCGTCGCCCGGTCACTGACCAAAAGTCACGCGAAGTGTAGACCACCTAGGAACCTATCTTTAGTATATAAGCAGACAGATCTCTGCATAAGGGATCGGTGGTCGATCAGTCTTCGATCAGTAGTAGTCAGATCAGTCGTCAGTGTTCAGTCATCAGTATCGTTGTATCAGTCGGGCTCTCTCTACTGAGTCGTCGGCACAGCTGTTTCATTAGAAACGCTGTGAGCGAATGGGCCCAATGGAGGGTAGCCAGACTGAGTTATCCTGTAGAATGTTGTTCAGTAAACATTGTCAGAGTGGCAGAGCTTGTGCTCTTATTGTTATCCTACGTAGTTCTGTGAAACTTAAATAAATCATGTAAGTGTACCTTTTTTGTAATATCTTGTTTATTATGATTTTGTTCTTTAGTATTATAAGTATTTATTTAATTAAACATATTTTTGGATGATTGATCGTTTGTATTTGTGAATCGACATACTGTCAAAGTTTAGCACTGGGCAGTATGCTTCTTCAAATCCCCTCGTTACATTTCGCAGCCTTAAGTCACGTCCGAGTTGCTCTACTATTCCCCCATATTTGGCCAGGTAACTAATAAAGGTATGTTAGATATATTTATCTACGATAGTGTGTAAAATTGATGTTTAACTGTTAGTTTCAAGTTTGTAAAACGGTTGTTCAGTAACAGGATCCCATAAGTCACGGGCAATCACGGGTTACCAAGCAACGAGTGATTAAAATTTTTAAAGCACGCCAAATTTGCAAAATTTTTGTTATCATGGCAAACTTCTCATTTAATATTGTGATCCTACTTCCTAAATAAAGGGGTCGCTACGCTCGTATTTTAATTGACCCATTCGTGACTAAAGACTAGCTTTACGTACTTGTATCGTAAATAACTATAAGATTACATGAATTAAACGAAAATACCTAAAGGCCGTTTACGTGAACGTGACAATATAAGATTTAACATATTTTCATTTAAATTACAATGAAGTGAAAACAGCTTTTTTAAATTTATTAATGCTTGAACAAAATAGTTCTAAGTGTTGGTCTTAGATATTACAGCATGTCATTAATCTATATAAAGGAGAATTTTATATTGTTAGATTTTATGTTTTTAATGTAATAGTTATTTACATTATACGTGCGGTAAGTTTAGTTTTACAGCGCGAAGTTTTGTATTGAAGCACGACGCGCAGCGGAGTGCTTTAATAAAACTGAGCGATGTATAATAAACTTAACGCACACATAATGTATTACATTTTCTGGCCGATATACCTACTACTTGAAAAGAAAGATTTCCATTTATAACCTAAAAATATGACAATTTAATAATTCCCGCCTAGACTACATGAGCGATTCAAATGTTACCTACCTTTCTCGATATTCTGTATTACAATTCATTTAATATAATTAAAATAAAATAAATCACCAATTCTCATCAATCCAATCAATCAGTTTTATCTTTTGACATTTTATTAGTTATGTCATATTTATCAACTGTGAAATATCTGAACTTAATTAGGATAAGTGTTAAGAGATGGCGCTCCTGGCAAATGTCATTTTTATATAAAATTTTTAGTTTTATTTATTTCTATGTTACTTTATTTAACGATTTTTGCGGTAACTAGAGTTTTTTAAATCATTCTTTATTATTACAAAGTTACTTTTTATTTTAATGACCTCAAAAAGCTAAAAAATATCGGTGCGCGTTCCCGCACCGCGGTGTTTCAAAAATCATGAACACTGTAAAATCGTAGTTACCGCAAACCTAAATGATGGTTGTTTGTTATGTTTACAGTTCAGGAGGCCAGAAAATAAATAATTATTCCAAGTATTCGCAGACGGCATGTGAAATAGGTTTTCTATAATGCAATGATTATCAATGTAATTATTGACCTATTTCAAATAAAAATATTATATCAGCTATGGATCTCCTTTGTTCCAGTGAAATTAACTTAAAAGCATTGATTATAGCGTAAAACGGCATGTTTTCGTATTTAAACTTATATTTCATCAATGAAATAATTTTATTCCGGTCTGACTCAATAAGTTCCATATTTTTCTCCACTAACATCTTTGGAGGCTATGATTTGACGGATGGTAACCTCACTTCCTACGAAAAAATATATTACTTATCGAGATCTCCGTAATAAGAGTGCCACACCCGTAATGGGTAAAAGGCGTGATAATATATTTATTTTTATTTATAATGTTGCAAATATATTAAGTTGATATTTTATAAAATGTGTAATTTCTTATGTATAAATTGAAACTATTTATATATAATTTTCCTTTTTCTTTAAATAAATGGTCGAAATCCATATACAATATATTTCAAAATTTAATTTATGCCGAAACATCTACGTAAGAAACATTTAACTAAAACTAAAAGGGAGAAGCAAGGGCAGACGCCAACGCTACACTTTGAAGCGGGAAACACATATACGCGATCGCGACCACGATCGCCACTGCTTTCGCTATCGCGATCCCGTTTGGATGCAA
The DNA here is from genome assembly GCA_963942605.1 of Poecilus cupreus. Taxonomy (NCBI): domain Eukaryota; kingdom Metazoa; phylum Arthropoda; class Insecta; order Coleoptera; family Carabidae; genus Poecilus; species Poecilus cupreus. Next base: position 16,211,068 of record OZ012726.1, read on the forward strand.
ACACATAATGAGCCGTGGCGATCTACTATCGCCTCGTTTAATTTTTGATAGATGATGATTTAGTTTACATCAAGAAGAAGCCCTGCTCCTTGTGGCATTATTGGACGATGAACACCAGTCAATACTTACCACTAATAATTCCTAATTCCATATTCTTCGCAATTTCATCCCATATTTTATTTATAATTCGGACATTTTTGTAGTCGAGGTGAGAGAGGTCAAATAATACATGGTGTTTTTTGACATTATCAATGAGCATTTCCCTGATGTCCATGTTTTAATTCCTCGCGACCTGCGAACAACTCGATGTGCAGCGTTTGATTGCCAACGCCGACTACCGCGCGAACGATCGCTGCACAAGCCGACTGTATCGCAAACAGATCGCAACAAGTCTTTGCGGATACACTTGGTTAAATAATGCCTATGTCACATCTGTATGATTCTGTACGATGTACGATGAAACCTAGCGGCGTGCAATTAAAAACCGTTCAGTAGGTGTCACACTTGTATAACAAAGTCATATGAAAATGTTCTCTTCTTTACATTATTCTCTACACACGTCACTTGTTTTGACATACAGATAACCTATTTTTTTAATGGAAATAAAAATTAACGTGTTTGTAATGATTTATAGATATTGTAATTTGGCCCAAGTAAAACACTAAGTATATAATAATTATTATTGGGCATTAAAATGAGTTGAAGCAGTAGAAGTTCAGAAGAAATATTTATTTTAACATCAGGCTTTGCATATTATATACACAAAGAAATTTGAACGAAACATAAAAACAAAGATCAATAAAATCTAAGAACTAATATTGTAATTTTATTTATACTACAGTTGGTAACACTGGTAGAACGGATGTCATGTGACTTGCTGTACGGTGTACCTCCGTGAATTTGGCCCCCCAAATTAAAGCACTAATTTTGTAATTTAGCTGACACAATAGTGCTACATTAGTGCTTTATCATGGAATAAGAAATATAATTAGTGCTCTTTTTATTAGTAATATTTTAAAAAAACTATATCTGGGGGGCTGATTTCACGGTAGCCCCCCAAAAGTAAGCACTAAATTTAAAATTATGTCAAATCAATAGTGCTAAATTAGTGCTTTCCGGAATAAGAATAATAAAAATTAGTGCTCTTTTATTTATATTAATTCTTATATGATGGGCTGACTTCCCGGTAGCCCCCCATTAGCAGGCACTAAATTTAAAATTCACTTATATAAATAGTGCTAAATTAGTGCTTTCCCGTAATCCCGTATAATAAGAATAAAAATTAGTGCTCTACTAGAAAACTGTAATTTTAATATTTTAATTATGATTGGCTGATTTTCCAGTAGCTCCATCATTTAGTAACACTATTATAAAAGCAGTATATAAATTTAGAATATAGTATTGATCATTTAAATCTAGAATACGATGTTTTAATCATTTGTAGGGCAATTATGAGATTTTTCTTTCCAAGGTTTATAACAGCCTGTAGACAAAATGGTGTGTTTTTTAAACAGTGCTCCACGACCCACACTTTTGCGTCGGCAAATCGAAACGAATCGAAAATGAAAAAACGGTTCTTGGAAATCAATGAAAAATTATGTAATTTTTAAAATTTTAGTTTTTATGAAAATGGCAGCCACTTAAAAAAACATAAATTTAGCTTGCAATTTTAATATTTTGCTTGCAAAAATTAAAATGATTTTACTACAGTTCCGAGGTATGGTTAACTATGAAGTCGTAGTTAATTTGAATTGTAATTTATCATAATGTCAGAAGGTGTTTCCGTGCTTACTACAAAAAAAATAAAAATTGAATATGATTACAAAGTTATAAACGTTTATAGCAGTGACGCAAACCAAATAAGACGACCGAAAATAATAAAATAAAGACTAAATTTTTTAGAAGGATATGACAAATTTGATTCTTTCACAAGCTTTAGCTTATCTAAAAGAACTGTAGAAAATCTTTTAGAAGAATTGCATGATATATTAGTACACCCCACTATTAAGTAAACTAATGTGCAATGAATTTTAAAGGGAAAAACTGTCAAGAAGATTTTTGACATAAATAATTTGCACTAGCATAGAATATAATACCAACTTAAACATAAAAATACTTAACTATAAATTATCATACTATTGCTATAAAAACCATATAATTTTTAATTATAAATTAACTTACAACTCAGCATTAGCTAACTATATTTTAACTATGTACAGGGTGTAACACCAAAACCGATCACCGGCATTATTTTCTTTATTATTATAGTTACAAAAAAATACTATAGAATTAGAGATGAAAATATATTTTTAAAGCTAGTGGTTCTCAAGTTAAAACGTAAAGTTAAATTTTTTGAAATGGGATTATACATATTTTTTATTCCTATTCGATAGTATATTTTTTACTGAATGCAACCATGTATTAATTTTATATCGTTACATTATAAAAATTTTAGAAAAAATTGCGTTTAAATTTAAATAAATGTTTCTTTTTATTATTAATATACAGAAGTATATGCTATGGATAAAAAAGCAACAAAAAAAAAGCAATATGTAGCTGCTGTCAAATAATAATTGACGTTCTAATTATTATATACTGTAAGCCAAATTTTTTTTTCATCCATAGATTGAAATGAAATTACATTTTACATTAGGTCACATATGCAGGATGAGTCATCGAAAGACCCGTCTTCGATATCACCCTTATCGTTAGAAATACAGTTTGGAGAAGGTTAAAGCCGAAAATTTGTTGAAGAAAATAGTAAATAATTCACTATGTGTTATTGGATAACATTGGTTTTAAATAAATTTGTTTCAACTTATATCGTCGTAGACGACGTTTCGGCTATCATTACAGCCATCTTCAGGTCTAAATTAAAATTACAAAATATATTTATAATGCAATCATAGTATATAATGAAGTTAAGTTTATAAAAAAAAAAATTGAACCCTAGATAATTACATTTTGTAATATAACTTAATTGGAAGTGTACCCTTCCAATAATCGATAACGATTATTAATTATATAAATTTATTTGAAGCCATGTTATCCAATAACACATAGTGAAATATTTACTATTTTCTTTAGAAATACAGCATAAAATTATAAACAAAATTTATTCGAGTACAGAAGGAGCATAACGTAAAATTATTTTCACATATACAGAATGTTACGTAACGACTTAACGAGAATTGTCTTTTTTTAAATGGAACACCTATATATTTTTATATATTTTGAATTGCATTTTATTCACCTATACCGACATATGAATTTTGTTTTAGTTTTCCGCGGCGTTGTCAAGTTTTTCCGTTTTTTCTCTAAAAAAGACCGAATACACGCATTTCTTTATGAAGGCGTACTGAAGTTATTTCAATAGTAAAATTTAAGAATTTGTTTTCTGCATAACTGTAACTATACTCTTTGTTTGACATATTTAAAAAAAAATGTTATTATACAGAATGTTTGTTGAATAAAGTGTATCAAATTTACTCCACTATAACTTGCCATTTTCAAATGGAACACCCTATATTTTAATATTCTGTTGTATGCCATTTTGTATTACCTTCAATTATTATTAAGGGTATACTACGCCTAGAACCCATAATTTCTTTCACTAAATTAATTTTTCTATTAAACATTAAATCTAGTATACCATGGATATTGATTTGTTTTAATTTACAAAATATTTTCCATGTAACCGCCATTCTTATGAAAACATATTTGCAGGCGGTTTATAAATGAGTAATTTACTCTTCGCAGTATATTTGCGTCGACAGCTTAATAATAATTGAAGGTAATACAAAATGACATACAACAGAATAATAATATACCGGGTGTCTGTCTTAAAGGTGTACATAGGAGATTAACATGGGAAATCAGTTTTTTGCGTGCTGTTGCTCGGTGTTCTATCGGACAACAATGATTGTACTACCAATCGAAAGATATCATTTTTCTGAATCAAATGATGTAAAATACATTACAATTTAGTAGTAATTTGGTTCCGTAAATTAATTTTTAAATTTTGAAAATCCTGCGATTTATTCAGTTTTTATCGAAAATAAATGTAGTTACCTATGACTGCTTTGTTTTGATTTCTGTCAAGCTATTTATTTGACGTTTCTGTCAATTTGTAAAATATGGTTATTTACAGTAATGACAAGCGTACTTTTATGATTTTATTAAATAAATTAAAGTCTAAAAACCAGTTTTCTTTAAATAATATTAATTTATTAAGAGAAGTTTTTTTTTAAATCGATGACAAAAAATTTCATTTTTATTAGCTCTGTTTTGTATATCTTCACAAAATATTCTTCTACTTTCTACGTCAAATGGAAAAAAGTTCTTGATTGCAGTGCATTTTGTAGAAATAAAAAGAACTTTTTTTAAAAAAATATGAACGATGTACACCCAATTCATTTCCAAAAAATCTAGTGCTATACGAAGGATCTACATTTATCATTCCTAAAACCCTTTCTTCCAATGAAGCACGTTCTTCTGCTCTTGCTAAATTGCAATTACTAAGCTCACGTGTATTTTTCGTGGATACTGGCATTTGTGGTTGCACTTGGATTCGGTCGATTCATAAACTTAATAGAAAATAGATCTCGCACTCTGAGCTAACTATTTCCTCCAAAAAATAGTTTTACTATAAAAATACGCTCTTCAGTAGTATAACTAGCCATATTTTTACAAATTGTCTTAAACAAATCCAAAAGTCAGCAACGTCAAATAAATAGCTTGACAGAAATCAAAACAAAACAGTCATGGATGACTATATTTATTTACGATAAAAATTGAATAAACTGGAGAATTCTCAAAATTTAAAAATTAATTTACGGAACCAAATTACCACTAAATAGTAGTGTATTTTACATCGTTTGATTCAGAAAAATGATATCTTTCGATTGGTACCACAATGATTGTTGTCCGATAGAACACCGAGCAACAGCACGCAAAAAACTGATTTCCCATGTTAATCTCCTATGTACACCTTTAAGACAGACACCCGGTATAGGGTATTCCATTTGAAAATGGCGAGTTATAGTGGAGTAAATTTGATTTACTTTATTGAACAACCTGTATAATAACAATTTTTTTTAAATTTTGTCTACAGGCTGTTATAAACCTTTGAAAGAAAAATCTCATAATTGCCCTACAAATTATTAAAACATCGTATTCTAGATTTAAATGATCAATACTATATTCTAAAATTATATAGAAACTGCTTTTATAATAGTGTTACTAAATGATGGAGCTACTGAAATATCAGCCAATCATAATTATAATATTAAAATTACAGTTTTCTAGTAGAGCACTAATTTTCATTCTTATTATACGGGAAAGCACTAATTTAGCACTATTTATATAAGTGAATTTTAAATTTAGTGCTTGCTAATGGGGGGCTACCGGGAAGTCAGACCCTCATAAGAATTTCTATAAATAAAAGAGCACTAATTTTTATTATTCTTATTCCGGAAAGCACTAATTTAGCACTATTGATTTGACAGAATTTTAAATTTAGTGCTTACTTTTGGGGGGCTACCGTGAAATCAGCCCCCCAGATATAGTTTTTTAAAAATGTTACAAATAAAAAGAGCACTAATTATATATCTTATTCCTTGACAAAGCACTAATTACAAAATTAGTGCTTTAATTTGGGAGGCCAAATTCACGGAGGTGTACGGTGTGAGGTGAGCGATAGATACGCACGTGTGCGTGCTAGCTGCTAACATGTTCTTGTATTGTTTTGTTTAAAAAGTGATTCTGTACCGCCCAAAGTTAAATAAACAGATTTAATATCTAATTACATAAGTGATATTTGCGTGTATACCGACATTACCATCCTAGACCAAAATTTCAACACAACTCCAAGTTATTTTTCATTTTATAATTTTTTTCAGGTTGATGACGTGCTATTCTCCTTAAATATTCTTAGTATAAATAAATAAATATACCATCATACTTTTTACTCATTGTGTGGAACTCTGCTTACGCAGTGATATGTTTTTTTCATATGTAATATGGTTACCATTCGTTAAGTCAGAGCCCCAAGGATACTAGTGTAGGGGGTAAATTTAAAATAAAAACTGTCGACTGTGGGATTCGAATTGAAGATATCACTAATTCACAGTCCGATACTTTACCACGAATCTATTTACCCCACATAAAGCACCAAAATTTAAATTAGTCCGAGACAAACGAGTTTATAATTGGTATGTCATTCAAATATTGTATTACATTTCTCATGTAATGTGAATGACACTGAACGTATTCAAAAATTATATTATCTACGACCGTTGTTAAAAGCGGATCTTTTAACGGTTGATTAGCAAGTTAAAAGTGTCTTTTTAACACTAGTGTTAAAAGTAATATAGCAACGTGTTGAAAGTGATTTTATAGTTACTTTTAACATGTTCCTAACGATTTGTATTCTTTAAAGTGAATAGAAAAAGAAACATAATTGTAAATAACAAAATATATTGTATAAAATAATACTTACATGTTTACAGGTACATATGCTGTAGATGTAAGTAGTTTTTCAAAAATCTCTTCGTTAACAATGTTCAAAACTTCCTGCTTCTCTTGTAACAATTCAAACTTGTTTCCATTTCTTTCATATCTTTATATTCTCGGAAATTAATAGAGTATCCAACTGGTGTGTTATGTAATGTTCGTGGGTTTTAAACGTTTTTATTTAAACAATAAAAGTAATATTATTAAGAGCAAAGAATGAATAATTATTATAATAAATAGTAACAGCTAATTAACACTAGGTATATAACACTAAAATAACAAATACAAAAACTTATACACTAACACTTATCACTACTATAAATAAACACTATTATTTATATTAACTAGCCGAGCGATATTTATTTAAGACGATATATTTATATTCAGACCGAGAGATATATTTATGTTCACAAATTTTTCTTAGTAGCTTGGGAGTCAACTGACTGACTGAGTCTGAGTCAACTAACTGACTGACTGGTCCCGGTGATTCGCTCTTTTATATACCACGTTCCTTGTTTCTAGAAGGGTCTGCAACAATCTCTATTGTGGAGCAAACGACTTGTCAGAACTCGCTAACTTTGCGTTATTCACTCGGCGGCGCGGCGTAGGCCGGCAAGCTTCAACTTGTCGCTGCCGCGTTGTTGGACCATAAATGACATGAAAATAAATGAATTCAGAATTTGTTTTTTTTTTTTAAATAAAGGATTTGTTCTTCGTCGCGTATGTTTTACCTCAATTATATGAGGCAAGCTTCTATGACAATTAATTACCTTGAGTTACAGGAGATTTCGTATGATTTTATTTAAATTTTGCTTTTACTGCTTTGTCGATAGATTTTTTTGTTTATTGGAGCCAAATGACACACGTCTTGTTTAAAATTGACGTTTGCGCCTTGTACAGCTAACTGTGTACACTCAAACCACATGTATAACTTCATAATATAACATTTTATAATTTTATTAATGTTTAATTATTTAATTGGGGTCAACTAATTCATTTACACAGATACAGGGTGTTTCAGGACTAGTGTAACAAACTTTAACAGCTTATTCCTGAGGTCGTTTTGAGCCAAAAATGTCATATGAACATATGCCCTATTCCTTCTAGTTACCAAAATACAAGAGGTTGAAGTTCTTCAAATAACACGGAATTTTCTAATTTTTGTAATCAAGGTACTTTCGGAAAACATGAGTTTTAATGAAAAGTCATACCTTATTTGTCTTAATTAATTTTATTTATTAATATTAACGAATACAATTTAGAGAACAAAACACACAATGACACAATTAAATAGACAAATATATAAATTCTAAGCACAGAACATAAGAAAAGCATGGGAAGGTTGGCGTCTGTTTGGGTATCTGCCTTGGTATTCTCTAGACGCGTAACGGATATTACAATTACATAATCCATAAATAAAAATCATATCTGCATATTCAGCAGTACTATAACTATCCATTATGAAACAAAAATATAATCAGAAGTACAACAATTTTTAATTAAGACAAATAAGGTACGACTTTTCAATAAAACTCTTGTTTTCAGAAAGTACCATGATTACAAAAATTAGAAAATCTCGTGATATTTATAGAGCTTCAACCTCTTGTATTTTGGTAACTAGAAGGAATAGAACCTATATTCATATGACATTTTTGGCTCAAAATGTCCTCAAGAATAAGCTGTTAAAGTTTGTTACACTACTCCTGAAACACCCTGTATTTACTTTATTATACAGGGTGTTTCAGGACTAGTGTAACAAACTTTAACAGTTTATTCCTGAGGTAATTTTGAGCCAAAAATGTCATATGGACATATGTCATATTCCTTCTAGTTACCAAAATACAAGAGGCTGAAGTTCTACAAATAACACGAAATTTTCTAATATTTGTAATCAAGGTACTTTCGGAAAACAAGAGTTTTATTGAAATGTCATACCTTATTTGTCTTAATTAATTTTATTTATTAATATTAACGAATACAATTTAGAAAACAAAACACACAATGACACAATTAAATAGACAAATATATAAATTCTAAACACAGAACAACATAACAACAACATGGGAAGGTTGGCGTCTGTTTGAGTATCTGTCTTGGTATTCTCTAGACGCGTAACGGGTATTACCATTACATAATCCTTAAATAAAAATCATATCTGCATATTCAGCAGTACTATAACCATCCATTATGAAACTAAAATACAATCAAAAGTACAACAATTTTTAATTAAAACAAATAAGGTGTGACTTTTCAATAAATATCTTGTTTTCCGAAAGTACCTTGATTACAAAAATTAGAAAATTTCGTGTTATTTATGGAACTTTAACCTCTTGTATTTTAGTAACTAGAAGGAATAGGACCTATATTCATATGACATTTTTGGCTCAAAATGACCTCAAGAATAAGCTGTAAAAGTTTGTTACACTAGTCCTGAAACACCCTGTATATGTCATAGATATTTAAATAACACTAACATTGGTCTTTTTTTGTCTGTACTACATTTATGAAATTTGGATGGTGTTCTAAAATTGTCCAAAGATATAAGTTACACCATCCAGATTGCTACACGACGCTCCAGTCACAAACCAAGGTCATGACTCAAATGGAATTTCCTCTAATATCTTCTTTGGTGAACACTTTATTTACAAAACATATTTCAATCCTAATTGGTTACAATATCTATGACAACGAAAACATGAAATCGCCAACTATAAAATTAATTTATTATTACAAAACTTCGACAGTGTGGAATGTTTCTTATAGCGTGTTCGAATTTGCCTGGCGATTGACTTGACTTGCTAATGGGATAAGCCAGCCCTAGCCAGCGGGGTGCAAGTTTGTCTGATGTTCAGGAGTGGATTATTATAATTTTTGGCTTAGATGCTTCAAACCTCCGAAATTTTTAATACGATTATCTTTTCAATTGTTTCCCCGAAAACAGTTAAGTAAGATAATTTTATACATATATACCTTCAGAAAAGGACATTTAAAATTCATTTTATTAAAATTTTTCATATTTTGATATTACTTGTGTCTATTTGTGTAAAACTCATTTGAAAATATTATCCAGTACAACCCTGTAAAGTAGTCCCTCATAAATTTCTTTAATCCTCTTTTGGAATACCTGCTGAGAAACACTAATGGAATCAATCGCCAGGCAAATTTGTACAAGCTATACCGTACCACGTAAAATAATTGAAAATAATGATTTTGTCATTTATAATTTTATAACATTGTCATATATGATAAACTATAAAACTTTAAAATATAATTACTTTTCTGTATACAGAATGAACCTAAGTTAAAATAAGCATTGTTTTTGTAATTTTTTTTTGGTTTATTGGATATCGGAAGCAATGGAATTATTAAATAAACAGCATTAATGAAAGCAACTTAAATGTAATAAAATGGAAAGAAAATTATTTTTATAATAAGTGAGAGTAAATAAGACATACCACTGCATATTTTAGACATATTCTAATCTCGATTCTAATATAATAATCAGAAGCTGAGTGACATGACGACACAGGAGACAGCATTTTGTCTATATTTGCTGCGTGTGAGCGCTCCACTAACATAAAGTGGACAAGTCGAGGTTTACACATTTCTTGAAATAGAGATGTGAAAAGCAAAGCATGCTTTAATGAGATAACGATGAAATAAATAAAAACTTAACAAAAATCATTATTTTAATGTTATTTTATCTTGAAAATGTCCACACAGACATCGAACACGACGTTCCATGACGGAAAGTTGTCTTTCTTCAGATCAATGCGCCAGTCAAACTCTGTATCGCACATAAGATCAGGTGTGAAGGTATACGTGTGTCCAGTGCCGGGGTCAGTGACCTGCACCGAGCATCGGAACTTGTGCAGCTGTTTACTTGGCACCGGGGTGAACACCTCGAGGACGAACTGTGAAACAGAAAACTTGAACCTGCACACAGCTTTGCCGGTGGCACTAGTTAAGAGACAGTACTGGCATTCTGTCTGTTTCGCCCACCACGTCGAGCCGGTCCTGTACGTGATGTCCTGGTGCGCAGAGCCGTAATGCCCGGCCAATGTGCCTCGCGACACATCCGCTCTGCATATGGAACACTTGTTGCGCTGCTGGCAGAAGTACCACTGGTGTTTAGTGCACTTGTGAGGGTACTCAATATAAGTGCAGCCCTGGGTTCGGTTCCCGCACGCTTGCTTGCCGGGCGTACAGCGCTCGCAGCACCAACCTGTCCTAGTGCGGTATCGAAACACCGTTACCACTGCTCTGCAAGTTTGGCACTTCTCCACCGCCCGCGTAACCTGCTCGGCTGCGGCCCTCACCCTCCGCTTTAGAGTCACAGTGAACGTAGTGCCTTCGAACCCGCCCAGCACGGCGAGGAGGCCGTTGGTGCCTAAGACTAGCGACGAGTCCTCCTGGATCGCCAGGCAGCCTGCCGGCGCAACTTGTCCTGCCTTCGTCAACTGTTCAATACCACGTTTGATGTCGAGGGTGTAGCTGTAGTCCGAGGCTTGGTTCGCACTGCCCACCAACCGCACCGCGTGGAAGATCTTCCCAGTGGCCACGCACACCTTGGTGTGCAGTAAGAACAGCAACTGGAATGCCGAGATGATGTAGTTGTGCAGACTGGCCGTGGCGATGTCGTGGGTGAGGTTGCAGGGGTTGTCGAGCACGCGGTCAGGGTGCTGCTCGCGGCAGTGCGCCAGCATTACCGCGCGGGGGCCCACCCAGTCGCAGAGGGCGGAGCCGAGCACCGGACACACGTAGCGCCGGTACTCGCACGACGCCTCGTGCGCGCTCTCTTCTGCCTCCGCTGTGAACGGCACAGTCTCACGGCACCCGAGGTCCCAGTTCTTGCAGGGGAACTTCAGGAGCTTCACCACTGCTTCGTACTGAGTGTTCCGCGTGGCCGGGTACTTGGGGGCGTAGCACTGGCCGCACACCCCCGCCCCGTCATGCTGTAAGTACACTGGGCTCCGGGACAGGTAACCCTCGCAACTGTGGCACTTTATTTCCTCCAGGATGTCGACGGGGATGTCCATTGTGTCCTAACAAAAACAATAAATGAATATCCGGTCAAAACTAGATCGTTGTGTTTCTTTGGTTCGATTTCAGTATACGGCACCCTCTTTCTTGAAATTGGATACACAAATGTTAGAATAAGATTTTTTTCAGAAAAAAAATAATAATTTGACCTTTTAATAAATGTACATCGTTGGATATTTCTACTTCATACGTTTTCATTTGGAAAACCAGTCGAAAAACACCAACATCATGTAAGACAATTTCAATAATACTTTTACGTCGTACTGCAAGAGGTTGAAGTAACGTGAAATCGAACAGTTTTATGTATCTGTCTGTACAAATTTTATTCATTTTAATATTAGTGTGTCTCAATTATAGATCCCCAATCACAATGCACATAATTAACAAAGGAACATCACCATCTTCAATCATTTCATACAAAAAAATAATGACATTTACATTCTGACAAAGTAATTTAGTTTATATTTGTTTGGAAGTTGTGTTGAAATGATAAAATAATGTAGTTTCTTACTTTAAAATTAAGCATTGTACAAATAGTTGTTAGATGTGATCTGCATTAAATCCAATAAATTATTATCAAAGATAAATAATAAATAAATTCGCCAATAGTATTATAGCATAATTCGTTTGCTATTTTAAGTTTGTAATTCAAGATTGACATAAGAGTCTGTAAAGTTTAACTTTAGACGATTTCGACTGTCACCGGTTAGTACTTGGTCACAGGAATGGTTAGTAAATAGAGTAACCAACTGATTTCAACTAGAACTTTTATGACGTCATATGTAACCGGCGACAGTTTTGGTATGTCATATCAGTATCATGCTCGAGAGCTCAGTTCGTCCAACGGTTAGTATTCTGATTGGTTGAATTTCACTTGTTACATGATTTCAAACTAGTACACTGTCATATTTAAAAGATATTAAATATGAACACAATTCATTTTAATATAAATAATATACATATTAATATCTATCCACAAGTTTTCGAATTATTGATGACGATCTTTTACGATTATGGAACATATACCAGCCGTTGATTTTCCAGCAAAATGTAAAATGTTTTTTCGGATAGTATTTTTATACTTTTTTGAAAAAAATAATCAAATAACATCATTCCAAATACAGCCTTACGTTTTCTGGAATACATGTTTTCTAAATTTGATTATGTCAAAATCTACCGCGCGTATTCAGTAACCGTTCGGTCAGTTTAAAACCAACCAAATACGTAACCGGCAATTAACCAGTGCCAGTCGAAATCGCCTTTTAGCTACTTTTTGGGCTTACTGCGCGTGTTAATGTTGTGTATTTCGAAAAAAAAAAAATATTTTTTTCACGACGGGAGAAAAATCCAGTTTCTATACCAAATTCATGAAAGAAACAACCAATTTTATATCTACGGGAGATTTGTGCACTTTCTCCCCCATTGTGAGGGGAAGTGCTCAAATACTGTGCAAAATGAACAAAATTAAACAAATCAAAGGTAACTATAAAAAATTATATTACAAATTAAATAATTTTGAGATACATAAAAATAATCATAAATAATGGGGTCGTAAAAAAATAGTATATACACCGTAGGACAGAAGTTTATTTTTTCTCCTTGTCGTATTGAAGCCCTCGCCTACGGCTCGTGTTTCAATTTACTCCGCGGGAAAAAATCATATACTTCTCTCCCTTAATGTATAATATACTATTCTTACTTTAAAATTAATCATTGTACAAATAAATATATTTTTAATTATAATTGATATTTATTATCAGATTCACGTTTTCTAATTTATTTAGCAGAGACCGTGTGTACAAATCAAATCCGATATGCAATGACATCGCGCAATAAGTAAACATTGTTATCATACCGAAATACTGAAATATACATTTTAGGGTATATTTAAAATAGATAGGTGTAATTGTTAATCAAATAATTAGTCAACGTTAGCAAGTTTCGAAAACAGATGTACAGACACACAGACAGACACAGCCTGTCAAAAGTAGATTTATTTGCTAAAGACTACATCCTCTAAAGGGAGGAGAAATGGAAAATACTACTATTACGAAGTAAAAATTACCTGTTGCATTTTGAAAATAAAAACATGTAGGTATAGCGCGACCAATATTATTTTCTAGTGAAAGCAAAATATTATTCAACTTACCCGGAAACAAGAAGTCTCGACTGATGAAGATAAAAGTCTGCTGGGCGATGTTCAGTAAACAAGACAGCAGTGAAACTAGAAGAAGAATCATCAGTTCATCGTCAACTTCAGATAGGTCATACAGAAACAAGACCGTTAGTATTGAGAGTAGGCAACAATCTGCCGACTAATTTCACATTGCGTTATCAAACATACGTAAAGTATTTTTTGCACTTCCGTATTTAAATGTCCTAATTTATTCTTTCTTCTCATGGAAGTGTCAATTTTAATCTCGGAGGGTTTAAATTTCGAAATTTAATCCCAAGGGATTAAATTGACAAGTAAATAAGTCACCACAACAAGAAAAATATTTATTAAAATTATTTTATATAAATTACAATTGTTAATAGTTTTATACTGTTGATAACTACAGAGTATATTTATACGTTAATGCTTCTTTTAGAAATTGATCAACTTGTTCTGCTGTAATTTTCACTTTATATGTTATTAGCCACCATTTCTCCTTTTAAAGAAAGTAATTAATTTCGAGAAATTGCATATATCAGTATTACTTCTAACCATTAACATTCCCTTCAACATGGAATTTCGCCTAAATGATAGCTTGTACAATTTTTGATCGTTCAGAAAAATATACTAGCAGCACAGTTTCCGTGTAATTTTGAACTTCTTTATTGTCACAACACTTGCTGAAAGCTTCGAATTGTTTTTATATATGTTTCTAGATTTTATCGACAGTAGTTCCACTGTGGTTTCTTCAAATTATCCATAATGAAATGTCACTCATAATAAACAAATTTTCATTTTGTTTATGTTATAATTTAAAATAGTGTATATACCACAGGACTGAAGTGCCTTTAATCCTTCATGCAATTTAACCCCTTGGTATATAAACTAATATTATCCCAACTCCTCTCAATAAATGAAATGCTCTATAACTATGGCGATTTTAAAAAAGAAAAGTAACAGATTATCCACTAGTGGGTATAATTTTGAGAAAAGACACTAGTGAGTAATTTTTTATTTATAACAATAATAACACACAACACCTTGGTAACCACTTCGATTGACATTTTAATTTAGAAAATTTAATGCATTTGTTACTCTAAATAATATTTCTTTAATAAATTTTGCATTTATTAAGAGATGTTGGATAAAACGTTATACTTCACACGTGGGCAAAGTGGAATTACCCACGTGTGAAGTAAATAACTATTAAAGAAACAGTCGAGAAAAAGTTATTTACATTTTAAATTACTAAATATTAATTGCCACTACATAAATGAAAACATATTTTTTGCCGATTGACATTAAAGATGCCACTTCACGGACTGCTAACAGTCTATAAAGTGTCACTTTTATGCCTAGGCTGTAAAAATATTTTACATAACAACCGCTCAACAAACGCATATCAACCGTCAATAAATACATAGCAACCGTTCAACACATGCATGGCAACGTAATTTTACAGCGATAACCTTCAAAATATCTATATAAAATAATCACTAAATTAATATTAATTTTAAATCGGCAAAAAATATGTGTTCAACTCGGCATCAAACACAGATTTATAGCTTCGGCAGCAAACTTAACCTCTGCTGTAAATCTGGTATTTTGATGCCTAGCTAAACAAATAACTATAAATTTTAAAGAGAATAATGTGGAAATCAATGATTCAAACCTTTTTATTATAATATTATATGATAGTTTGTATTATTAATAAACGAATACAGGAAGTAATTTTTAAATGGAACCAGCAAATATCTCGCTTATTTACATAACAATTTATTTCACATCAAATGATTTATATAACAACATATAAGTTAAATGATAGCGGATGTACAATACACCATATAATTTCCGGTTTACTAAAAATTAATATCAATTTTGAAATATTTATAAACAAATGATTAAATTTGAGATAAAATCATTCGCAATTTTTTAATTTTGGTCCATATAATCTCGAACACAATAACTAGAAATTCCTATCAGGGGCGTGGCGTGATGTTGGGAGTTAGGCAAGCATTTATAAAGAAAGAAATAAATAATAACATGTATACATGCAGTTTGTAGCAATATTAAATTTTAATGACGATCGTATAATATAAAAAGCCAAGAAAATAAATTTCCACGTAAAATGGGAAAACAAATTATATTCTATTAATTCAAAAAACCAAAAATTATTCCTAATGTAACTCCAAAACTCCATTCTTCTATGTGCAATCACATCATAAACAAGTAACAAAATTTGCTAAATTTAAATGGTTGTTTCAATAAATTCAATAGTTCAATGTACAGAGACGCAGCAATTGAGTGCTTCCAACACACTGCGCTATTAATACGGGTTGTCATGTTGTTTTTCTAAATTTGTTTCAATAATTTGTTTTCCTTCAAACATCATAAAAATACGTTGTTATATTCAACAAGCACAAGTTCAATTTTGTAGCCGCGGGCGTAAAAGTGTCTCCTTGGTAAAACTTCTACTCCGGCGGCGAACAAAGTAAAATATTATGGAAAATAGTTAGGTTGTAATTCAATAATTTGACAGTTAAAAATTAAACAAAAATAACATAACAGCATATTCTATGGCAACTAGAATTGCTGGATAGGACAGAACATTTTTTGAAGTTTTGGGCATTTTTTTAATGATTTATAATTCTATTTTCTATGTTTGAAGAAAAAATAACATCTGTTATTCAGAGTAAATGTGACTTAGGTGCTTCGCATGTAATTGTCCGACTCGCTTCGCTCGTCGCTCAAACTTACATGTTCAGCACACAAAGTATCACATTTACTCCTAATAACACAAATAAATAAATATTAAATTTATTTTGGCAAAGTGCAGATATTGCTGGCCTTCCACTTAACCATTTCTCCAAAACAAAAATATATACAGAAATGCAAAGTGAAACAATTTACAAATAGACAATATACTACTTTAAATTTAAATTATAAACCTGTAGGAAAGTGACCATAAATTAAACAATATTGATTTATATATAAGAATAATATTCAACATAACTACATGGCAAAGGCAGCACTGCTTCCGAAGATGGCACGCCACTGATTCTTATCATCACATGTTTAAAACATGAAGTATTTTCAAGGCCAATTTGACTTTAAACATTTAATATAAATATAAACACACGAATGTCGTATAATAAATATTAAGATTAAGATAGTTTCTACGGATAATCTACTACAACGTACAAGAAACTAATCTCTACTCCTGTTTCCAGATACTTTACTCAAATGCCAAATTGCAACTGATTTAAATAAAATACAAACAACATAATACTTACAGTTATGAGAACCGGAAAACTTCCAAATTAGAACGAAAATGTGTGTATTAAACAAATAAAACAGTATAAATCACAACGAAAGTTCAACACAACTTATTGCACAAGATGTCTTCAGAGATGTGTGAAGTATATTTGTAATCTGTGTGTATGTGATTGTGAATATTCCGTGCAAGTCATCTGCAACACGGTAGTGAAGATAGGAACCCAAAGAACCAAGAATAATATATATTCTTACCGTTTTATAAAATACTCTACACAAAGCGCATTGCATGTATCCGCATGAGCCACTGATAACAGATGACAGCACTAAAGGTGGAGCAATAGGGAAAACATTACGTTCTTATATTTAAAAGCATTAGAATTGATGTAGGATTGAGTGTACAAATTTGAGTTATTTGTCGCAATAATTAGAAAAAAAGATGTTCATTTCTTTAATAGACATATACACATTTATTTGAATGAAGCATTTCGAACGATAGTGAAAAGAGAACCTACATAAAAATAAAAATCAAATCAGATTTTTTGCTTAGCATTGATATATTTCCTTGGTTTAGCTGGGCATATTTTACTGTGTGGATATAAAATACATATCAAGAATAAAAGTAAAATATACGGCCTATGTTTACAAACATATAAATTAAAAGGCAAACCACATAATATAAACATTTCACTCGAAAAAATTGTGCGCCAGTGGAAGTTTACTCCGGCAAATGCAATCAAATTTTCATCTGATTTCATTGCATTCATGGTGAAAATACACTTATTTACACTATGATCGCATTGTAAATTAATTTAGCAATGTTTATCTAGTGTGCCAGTTACTATCGAATTCTTTGCTCAACTGTTTATGGTCCATCATTTTCTGATATTTTGGACTCACTAGATATTTCATCCATTTTCATGTTTATGTTTGCCAGTACTTCTCTAAAAATATTGTAGTAAATAAATACATAATAGTACATATTATAAAGAAATAAAAATTATTAACAATTACATTCAGAATTATTCTTTCTGTTTTCCGTCTAATTATTTTGACATTTCTTATGTCAAACAGTCAGTGGAAAATCTTGGGTTGGAATAACCTCATGTTTAAGAATTCCTTTCTTATTGGCAGTTCGAACTATAAATATAATTCATTAGTTAATTTCAGTATAAAAAATTAAAAGCAATCATACCTTAATAAAAATCCAAGTGCAAGAAATGAGCATAACAAACGTTCATATATGTCTTGACTTTTTTTCCCACATTTGAAGCAATTTTCCACCTCCTTATTCTTTAGAAAATAATGTAATAATATTTCTGCACTAATATAGTTGTTATATTGATGCATGGAACAATATATTTTTGATTTATTTGACATTTTGTTCACTAAAAATCTAAATCTCCATATACCACCATTACGAACACAGCAATGTTTTCCCTATTTTTCCCGCACATTATTAATGCAAGGAAGGTATTGTGACGAGTCAAAATTTCCGGTAGTGATTTGTCAACAGATAAACACGTTTTGGGGCCCCTTGATTTAACTATTTTCACGATAACGTCTGCGTGTGAATTTAATGAAACTTTCAATGTAATACTACAAATTTGGATTTAAAATGTTTATATGTTACGAGCTGGTTCGATTTTGGTAGCAATCCATCAACCGGAAGTGGTAGTTTATATAAAGGTCTATTCGGGTTTTTTGCTTATCTCAATAAATAAATAAGTTAGAGTAAATTTTGTTATAACAAAAAACATGTAGAATAGCTACAATTTTTTGTTTAAACTTTTTTCTATATTTTTTCCACATAACATTAGATTTTAATGACGATATCATTTTCATATACTATATTTACAATTTCAACATTCAAATTACGAGCTATCTAAATTTAGGTAAACATCACTTAGTAGTAGTTTACTTGAAGGTCTATGATGTTTTTTTAGCAAATTTAATTTTCAATTAAATTTCTTCGCTCCCAGAATTTGTAATTTATTTAACGAGCGCATTTCTAAGCTTGAAATTGCATTTTTCTATTATTGTAATCAGAGCATTTTTGTAATATGTGCATTGTTGTAATCAATGTACTGTAATCTGTATATTATTGCAATAACATTATTATTTCAATTATTGTAAGGAATGTAAAAATAGTTAATAATAAAATAAATTGTGAAATATGCAGAAAGTTTTACGATATTGTTATTATTATTATAGCAATTTTTAATTAAATTTATTATAGATTTTCTTTAATTTTCTTATATTATATTTTCAATGAATTTTTTTGCCACCAGAACTCGATAAAATCCAATGTAAAACGCATTTGTAGGTTGCATGAGATTACAATATTTTATTATTGTAATCAGTACATTGTTGAAACCAGTACAATGTTTTAATTCTTGCATTGTTGTCATCAATATTGTTTAATTAAGCGGTTATGTATTCTCCACATCAGATTAAAAAAAAATTATTAGGAACTCCAATATCATATTCTGTATAATTTACAATGACGTCAAAGAATTATGTCGCATATCTATCCTACTCTAAATTATTTATACTTCTCCTATTATTGAGCTGTCAGATTGTCGAAGTGTCAAAATAGTTGGCAACTAATATCAAAATTTTTGTTTTGTTTTTAATTTGTAAGTATATTATAAATACATACATAATATATTATTTATTTCTAACTAATAAATATTATTTTAGCTCGACTCAACGAAATTAAAGACTGGTCGAATAACATAGGTCAGCAAAATTTATATGTGGTAATCAAATATTTCAGTAATATTATAACAAGAGAGTGAGAATAAAAAAAAATGTTCTATGCGTGAGTTAGTTTTCAGATAATACGATAGTCATACTTTTTAATTAAAAGTAAAATGGCCGATTTTTTTTTCAAATTAAATATTTCTCTAGGTACATTCACAATAAGCTGCTGACCACGAAGTATAATACAGACAGGAGGGGAAACGAATGCGTACGAGATGGGCCGAAAGTTGTCCTAGTGGGAGTGAGATAACACGGAGACAGAGAAAAAAGATGTAGTCTGTGTATTGCACAGTTTTTACGGTACTAACTCAGTAATATCGTAATATATTTTCATTTGTAATGAGGAAAATCAAAATTTATATATAGATTATATATGTTCCTACACTTGCTTTTAAAAATATTGGCTGGTATCACGAGCTCTGCTTTTGGGTGTTTTAAGAGAAGTGTTTTAGACTTGCTTTTATCGCTGTACAATGTTTTAAAATTATTTTATAAATGCTTCAAATAGAAGTTACAGAGAAATGTATCCACTTTTATTTGAAGTATTTTTTTATAAAATAATTTTAAAACATTGTACAGCGATAAAACCAAGCCTAAAACACTGCTCTTAAAACACCCAAAAACAGAGCTCGTGGTAGCGGCCTTCATATTTAAAAACCAAAATTAATTATGAAACCAATAAAAAAATAAATCTATACGGATATTGCATCTTACAAATTTGAATTTGTATGTACGAAATTATTTACAATTATTTATTTTAAATTAAACATTATTTTATAGTGGCGTTATAGTATGTTACTATTATCAAATAGTATTAGGTACATTCATGGAAACATGAAGGATAAAATTCAAATATATAAATAAAATAAATAAATAAATAAATAGCTCCGTGGTAACGTGTCGGACTGTGGATCATGAGATCCTCAGTTCGAATCCCACTGCCGACAGTTACAAATTTAAATTTACCCCTGTGGTTCCCCCTCCACTAACATCTTTGGGGGCTATGACTTGACGGCTGGTAACCGCATTTCATATGTAAAAATATATCACTTACCGAGATCTGCGTAAGCAGAGTGCCACACCCATAATGGGTAAAAGGCGTGATGATATATATATTTATTTATTTAAAAATTTTAAAAAATATCGTCACGCCTTTTACCCATTATGGGTGTGACACTCTGCTTACACTGATCTCGGTAAGTGATATATTTTTACGTGTGAAGTGCGGTTACCAGCCGTCAAATCACAGCCCCCAAAGATTTTATAACGCGGAAAGACTCCAAATTACAGAGTATCTCTACAAATTATACAATTAAAAAAAATTATATAATAAATGACAAATACCTTATTGTAAATTATAAAACGAAAAATACAAATAATTTCAATATCACAACATAACAATAAAATCATACATACTAGTGTTTCAAACAGATATCTTAACTAATTGTTAGTAGGATTGTTACAAAACAACATTTTATAATTTTTCAAAAACAACAATCATTTAAAATTAATCGTTGCTAGGCGATATTAGAGTATTTGTACTACCACAGGACCATTCTTTTACAATGTCATCACTGGAAAAGTGTTTTTCACAAAGTCTTTTCTCCTAAGTACACGATCATTTCGCGGTATAGCCTTTCGCCATTTATTTAACAAATTCTCATGTTTTGGCACTGACAAAACGGAAACCTTTTCTTTATTCGAATCATATCCACTTTTACAATTAGGTACAAAGTATCTTCTACACATTATTATAACATATATCTTTACAATAAACACGTTTAATGTAAAAGAGCACTACTCAAACAGCTGTCAAACATGTAAACAAGCAAGGAAGGCCAGACTAGATCTACTTTCTCTCTCTAGCGGTCCTTGTTGCGCAGTCGGACATAGATCGTCCCATTTTCCCTATTCGCAACTGAAATGGACCCGTATCCATCTGGTGGTAAAAATGTAAACTGCTATGTGGAGTACTGGTGTGTATGACGCATTTGATGCAATGTTAGTAGAAGTGATATTTGTCTAGATGTTTAGTGCAATATTATTCCATTTAATTTATTTTCTCATTTATTTGTTCTTCACCTACCGTATTAAATTTGATTCGTTTTATAATGAGTTCCACAATCAAGAAAAAATCACAACAAAAACTGCTGTGTACATGGCTGCTATTTTCGTATGCCAGCAAGAATGTGTTACATAGTTTCCATTTATTTCCAAGAAAGGGTGCAAGTAAAGTGTAAATATTAATCAAATATGGAGATCTTGAATCGACCGAATAGATGAGAATTGTATATTCCTAGGTTTTTTATAATAGCTTGTGCGATACCTAACCTAACTTTTCTTCACCAATTTTCAGTGAGGATAAGTTTTTGAAATAAGTTATTTAAGCAGTGAAATTGAATATTTTTAATACAAAAATGTATTTTTTAATGTATTGTTCTAGTTAGTTATATCAATACAAACCATTATCGAAACCATTATTTATATGTTTTATATTTTTAACTCATACCCGTACCTAAAGGATAAAGTAATAAATAAACCATTTTAATATTAATTTTAATAATAAAGTGACTCGTTTGAAGGTAATTATAATATAATATACAATATATAGAAACATTTTATGTAAAAAAGTTTTCCAAAAGTGATGAACGAGTCCCCAGCGCTGGTCTTGTCAATACTTAAAAATAAAAACAAAAAGGGTGGTATAACTGTACTCGGCGCAATAGAATATGCAACAATATTCCCCATTACAGAATATTAGACGTCAAAACTACGTCTATTCAAAATTAATTTAATTTTTTGATTCACTTTCTTATGTTGCACATGCTATCTACAACTCCGAATACTCCATTTAGTAGCCATTTTATAGGTACAGTGCTGCCGCCATCGGCGATTTCAGTTGCGAATACAGCTGAGATACGTTGTTGCGTAGACGTGCTGCTGACCAAAATTGTATATTAAATAAACTCCGGTAAATATTATAATGAAATGGTAGAGCTATAAAAAGGAAATGTGAGGCCGCACTTCATGCTCGTAAATTTTTATGATTTATATATTTAATCAGAATGTAAATAATTCTGTCACGGAATACATACATATTTCTTTTAAGTCATGGAAAAAAGAAAACCATTATGTTAAAAGTACTTTTACATACCATGGTTGGCAACATTGCACTACTGTGCTTCTGTCAAATTTTGAGGTTCATTTTACTTACTAGGTTCTAGTTGTGTGCAGCACAAAATAAACTGTATAAAATGTACTACTTATCAGACATTTGTTTGTTGTGTCTTAATTCTAAGCATATTGAAAGTGTGTTAGTGCTAGACGACAATGGAATTGCAATTCGAGAACAGTTAAAATATTGCTTGCCTGAAATTGTAAGTAAACATATACATTAACGTATTCGTGGTAATTTTGTTATTGGAAGATTTTCTACTATCGTACATATGAATTCCAGATTAGCAAAATCTGTGAAACAACGAATTAATAATGTTAAAGTTTATGAAAACAAAATCAACATAAAGCAAAACATTGTATAGTCGTACCGTTCAACAAAGTTTTCGCCCCATGTAACACGAGGAACGTGGCGTAACATAATTAGTCTGAATAATATTCTAGCTACTTTAATTTACGTATTAATTATTAAGCTTTCCGATATCAAGTAAAATTAGAATTTCGCAATCTGTATACAGACTGATTCATAACGTATGGAAAAGATTGAAAGTGTAGCTAAGATGGCCTAAAATAATGCTTTTTTATTAATAAACTTTTGACAAAAACTCAATAACCAAAAAGTTACAGCAAATTAAAATTCTTTTAATTATTGAATACCGTTGAAAATAATCATTATTGTTTCGTTTCCATAGACAAATTTTCTTTCAAACCTGACAATTTGTTATCATTTTAATTTTAAATTATGCACTCACTAAAAAATAATCTAAAAAGTAGTGAATTGTAGAAATTTTTTAAATTTATGAACTTAATCCATGAACCATAATTTTGTCTACTGTAGTAAAGTCATATATTTTAAATATGTATAAATATTAATTTTTATATTAGTGATAATTTAGATTGTGAATTTAAAATTTTAATAAGTATGTTGTAACTATTGTAAATGACTTTACACCCCACTTATTTATTGATATAAACTTAAATTTTACCTTCTTAAATACGTATAAAACAGTAACTTATTCCGTAAATAAAACAATTGTTTTCAATAATGAATTAAATCAGTTTCGATTTAAATTAATAGTAAGAAGAGGAAGCTGAATTAAAGAAAGGGTCATTTAGAAAGAATTTCCAATATATGAAAATTCTCCTTATTCACTTCATCTATATTTTTGTTAAAATCTTGTTTCTATTATTAGTAATTGAATATAAATAATATGAAAAATCAAGTTTAACAACTGAAACAAATTCAGTAACTTTTAAAAATTCTTCTACTATGACTGTAGATCAAGTCCAAATAAAGTCAGTAGATCAGGATGTTCCTGGACCCAGTCCTGCTATCAGAACTGGAACCGGCAGCAATCCTCGCTACCAGTTCCGTTCTTAGGGGGGAGGTGTAGTAAAGTCATATATTTTAAATATATATAAATATTAATTTTTTAACTTGATATTTAATTGTTGTTACTTTTATATTATTTTATTATTCTTAATATTGCTCATTCATGTATTTTAGTTTTTGTGTGATGTATATTTCTTGTGTTTGTTGTCGCACGCTCCGTTGTGAATAACACATTAAATTTCGTTTGGACCCTGTGTGTGGTCAATTCTTTTAGTTCGGTGATCACGAACTGTTATTCATAACGAGATCGCTTACTATGCAATAGATCCAAACTTCTAGAACATTCTCTGGCTCAGTCGTCATCTTTTCGTTTGTTTTAAAATTTGAAGAATCAGCTTTTTGAAGTCGACTTGACGCCCTGGAGAATATTCTACATTCAGTCACAACCTAGCAGCCACCACAACCAGTTCTAGATTTATCTTAAACTTAAACTTAGATGTAGAGGTAGATAAAATAGTTAGAATATAATAAATCCGGGTTACCGAATCCTACGAGTTTTATTTGATTCCAAATGTTTTCACGCAACAGTAGGACCTGACAACTACCGCTCTGGGCCGGGTCCCTACTGAAAAATTGTGTAAATAGCAAGATTACTACACTACATATTCCTCGTTACTGAAAATATTAACAATTTTGCACTATTTTGACGATTAAAGAATTGACATTCAAATTAAAATTAACAGCAACTAGTTTTCCAGTTGTGTTTTTATGTTAAAGTGGCTCTCAACCATGTGGACAATAATTTTTGAACAATAAAAGAAAAATTTAAATAGCTGTCACTTTTATAATAATACAATACTATTATTTTTTTAACTTAACATTGTTTAAATAACTTTAAAGTATTCCCAGTTTCTATTTAAAACAACTAACTGCCGTAAGTACACATTAATTAATTGATTCAACTTTAATGTGCTGTAACTTTTTTGTTATTAAGTTTTTTCCAAAAGTTTATTAAAGAAAGAACATTATTTTGGGCCCCTTAGCTATACTTTAAATTTTGTCTGTACGTTATAAATCATCCTGTGTAATAGTATATACAAATTTAAGACTATTTATTCTAGCTTCATGAAAAATTATAATAGTAGTTAGAAATAGCACATTGTCCCATTTAACCCTTCGTTGATGTGGTGAAAAAAGTTACGCCATTGGTGTGGTGGGGTATGAGATACCCTAAAATTTAAATAAGGGCTGAATGATGTGAAAATACAATAAGTAAAAAATTGTTTAAAATCTTTTAGCTTACTTACATTAAAATGAAATGACATTGAACTTATTGTGATTATATGTTTTATTTTCGAAATATGTAGAAAAGTTACAAAAGCCATCCAATGACATCAAATTCAACCCCCCCCCCCCAACCCTAGGAGGTGGGGCAGGGGTAAGTTTGAAATTTTAAATGGGAACCCCAAATTTTTTTGCAGATTCTCATTCTGCGTGAAAAACTAAATTCAGTAACATCAAAATTTGCGCCCCTGCCCCCCCCCCCCCTCCCCCGTGCCAGTGGGGCGACTGAATTACATGCGCACTGATTTTTTTTAAATATGCACTGTATATACACAAATATGATACTATTATGCAGCAAAATATACAAAAATCTTAATCCTGATTCACAATTAAGAAATATATTACTAATGTACAATAAACTAAGTCTAGAAACTTGAACATAATATTATGAGATTATGACATATTTACATAATTACAATAACAAAATTTTAAAAATTTTCGAAAAGAAAAGTGAAACATAAGTAAAATATCTATCCAGCTGAGAATTCTCGGTCTTATATTTATTGTACCCACTTGTATAGCTTGTACAAATTTGCGTGGCGATTGATTCCATTAGTGTTTCTCAGCAGGTATTCC
Organism: Poecilus cupreus; assembly: GCA_963942605.1. Classification (NCBI taxonomy): domain Eukaryota; kingdom Metazoa; phylum Arthropoda; class Insecta; order Coleoptera; family Carabidae; genus Poecilus; species Poecilus cupreus. The sequence goes on from OZ012726.1 coordinate 16,237,245, forward strand.
ATAAGAGGATTAAAGAAATTTATGAGGGACTACTTTACAGGGTTGTACTAGTTAATATTTTCAAATGAGTTTTACACAAACAGACACAAGTAATATCAAAATAAGAAAAATTTTAATAAAATTAAATATGAATACAGTATTGTCATTGTCGTTCAGTAAATATAAACATATATTGATAAAAAAACTTATGTTTTATTTTACATCTATGTTGTTTTACTTAGGTGATTAATCGATAACAATATCATCATCAGTGTTGTCACTTGACTGTCCAACATTTATAATAAATTCATCAATAATATTATTGAAATTTAAGTAACTGTTTTCTATGTCTATCACATGCCGAACACTACTAGCCCAATTTAAGTCACTAATATTATTTATTTCACTTTTAATTAATTCCACAACATTAGCGCACACGGTTGGTGTAACATTTTTTCGTCTAATACTTGTTTTTAATTGTCCCCAAATTAGTTCTATAGGATTTAATATACAGTAATACGGAGGCAGTCTTAATACAGTATGACCAAATTTTTGTGCCATTGTATCGCACACGTACATTCTTTTAACAAGTTTTGTTTGTGCTACTTCCAATAATTCACTACAAAATTATAATAATCCACTCCTGAACATCAGACAAACTTGCACCCCGCTGGCTAGGGCTGGCTTATCCCATTAGCAAGTCAAGTCAATCGCCACGCAAATTTGTACAAGCTATAACAGCTTTGGTGTATACAATGAATACCTACCGTTACCGTTACAAGAATTTTCCTAGAATTGTTAGAGTTTATTGGTTTATGTATTTGCTTATTGTATTGTTTATTGCTTTTGCCGTTGCATCTATTTATTGCGGCCTACTCCAATATTTGGGAATTATCAATGTGCATTACCAGAAATTTTAGAATGTTTATCACTAGATAAGGTCTTAAAAATATTGAAATATGCAACTTTTGTAAAAATATGCATAAGAATTCCCAAATATGCAATATATGCAATTAGTAATTAGCATTAATTACCTGTAATTAATGTAATTCGTCCAGAAAAATGATTTTATTTTAACCCTATATAACACGAATTTTTTTTGTAAATAAGGGCTCAAAAAAATTATTCATATATTTAAAATAAGTGTTACATAAATTTTTTTCTTAAAATTAAAAAAAAAATACGTGTGGCACTCGGGGACTGCCGCGGTAAAGCTATTGCATAACATTTTTTATCAACTTATGCAATAATAATTATTTATTTATTTTATTTATGCAATATATTTTTTTATTTGTTTTTTTCTTTGATATTAATTCAAGTTACACTTTTTGAGCTTGGTGACCGATAAGAAAACATTTTTTTTTTCTTTTATTGAATAAATGAGAAGTTAATATTGTTTCAAATATTTTTATTATCTTACAATATATGTAGGTTATTCAGGAATTTGTATCCTTGAAACTATAGGATTATGGTAACTGAAATAAGAAACATAAATTTGAGACTTGATATCCTCTAAATATCTGGAAAATACCGCGTCAATGGCATACGTCTAGTCGCACGCACACAACCACCGTGCCAAAGTCTGCCGAACTGAAACGACGTTAGACGATGCACGGCTTTTAGCGCCGCACCGCTGTGCCGGTCGGAGTGGGGGGTGTCAGATTTTTTCGTTACGGAATTTCTTGATTCGGTCGCCGCGCTCAAAGCCCGCGATAAAAGCTATGCAATAGCTTTAAAAATATATATGTTTTATTCACTATTGGGAACATTATGAACAAATTCAACTTACAATAGAACTTTGGTCTATTGGGTCGTCTTTGCGTACCTATACAAAATTGTTTGATAAACAACCCCTTCTAGGAAAAAATCAGATAAAAAAAAATTTGGAAACTTTGTAAAGGTGTATTTAGCTGTAATATATCAGCAGGTAATAAGCTGCTTCCTTCAAATTTTACATTTTCTATCTCAGTTTCTGTAATTATCCTTTTTCCACTTCAACTTTTTTTTTATGTTGGACAAATTGGGAGGAATGACCTAATTGGCTATTGGCAAAGTGTGTATAATGTTCCCAAATGGTTACAACATGATTGCCATGAATGTAAACTGCATAAGAAAAGAAAAAAAGAATTTTAAATTTTATGTTCCCGATCGGGAACAGTATGCAATAGAGGGTTAAGATATTCAAAAATTAAAATGTATGCACTTTGCATATAAACCGCTCTCTAATCATAAATGTAAAATGATAATAGTGGTGACATCACTGCTTTACAATATTAAGTAATATTCAATGTTTCTCTATTTCAGACGGATTTGAGTTCGGAGATTCCTCAATACATCTGTGGGTCTTGCCGCACATTAGTCCATTCATTCTACAAATTCAAGAAAGCATGTTTGGAAAATTTAAGTCATATAATTCAGTACACAAAGATATTACAAGAAAACAGTGACACAGGTGATCAGAAATACGCGGCATTACAAATAAAGATCTCTAATCAAAAATTCTTGATAAATCAAGAGCAGGACTTGAATAACGAATTGAATATTAAAGTAGATAACGATGATTCATTGCATTCGTTGGTGAAACAGGAAGACCAGACAAGTGTTTTAGATATCAAAGCAGAAGTTCAGAAATATGCGGAATCACAAATAAAGAAATCTGATCCAGAATTCTTGATAATTCAAGAGCAGCATTTTGATAACGAATTTAATAATAAAGAAGAAACCGAAGATCCATTGCATTCGTTGGTGAAACAGGAAGACCAGACAAGTGTTTTAGATGTCAAAGAAGAATTAGCTGCATCTGAAGACAGAGAGGACCGCGAGCTTTATCAAGAAGTTCTAAAGTACAATTCGGAATCTGATAATGTACAACATGATGTTTCAAGTTGCAATGAAAATGATAACCAGCTGCATAGGGATGAAGCTAGTTCTAATACAAACGCAGACAATGTAAATGCAACTTGTAGTAATAGTTTATTAGATTCACCTGATTTGTTAAAACACAATGAAACAGCTGGAAAAGAGTTTAAGTGTCTAATATGTAATAATTATTTTGTATCTCTTCATAAATTAACAACGCACATGAGAAGAATTCATAGGGGCAATGAAAAAAAAATTTCAATTTGTAATAAAATTTACGTTCAAAAGAGTAATTTAACCAAATATAATGATGTTAAAAAAATTATTAAAGATTATGAATGTCTTATTTGTAATAAGAAATTGAGGCAAAAACGCTATTTAAAAGTACATATGAAAATACATGCAGGCATTAAAGAGTTTGAGTGTTCAATTTGTAATAAGAAGTTCAGATGTACACACAATTTAAAAGTACATATGAAAATACATGCAGGTATTAAAGATTTTCAATGTATAATTTGTAAGAAGAAGTTCACACATAAAAGTAGTTTAAACGTTCATATGAAAATACATGCAGGTATTAAAGATTTTCAATGTACAATTTGTAAGATGAAGTTCACACAAAAAAGTGGTTTAAACGGTCATATGAAAATACATGCAGGTATTAGAGAATTTCAGTGTTCAATTTGTAATAAAAAGTTCATACATAAACGCTATTTAAAAGTACATATGAAAATTCATGCAGGTATTAAAGATTATTTGTGTTCAATTTGTAAGAAGAAGTTCACAAGAAAAACTTATTTAAATGATCATATGAAAATACATGCAGGTATTAAAGAATTTCAGTGTTCAATTTGTAATAAGAAGTTCATACGTAAACCCTATTTAAAAGAACATATGAAAATGCATGCAGGTATTAAAGATTATTTGTGTTCAATTTGTAAGAAGAAGTTCACACGAAAAAATTATTTAAATGTTCATATGAAAATACATACAGGTATATGAGACTGAATGTTCAGCTTGTAATAAAAAGTTCACTCAAAAATCCAATTTAAATGTTCAATTTGTAATAAGAAGTTAATTTTAAAAGTTAATTTAAACGTTCACATGAAATTACATGCAGGTATTAGAGATATAAATGTTCAATTTCTAATAAGAGATTCGCACAAAAAAGCAATTTAAGCAGACATATGAAAATACATACAGGTATTAGAGATTTTGAATAGTTAATGTTAATTTTATAATAACAAAAATGTCACTTATCCAAATAAAGGTTCTCAGTTTGTAACAAAAAAGATAAACGATATCAAATGAAGGACAGGTATATTATCCATTGTTTACCGGAGACAGGTAAACACCTCTTAAAGACTATACAATTTTTCACTTCTGATCTTATATTTTACAAAATGCAGGTGAATATTGGATGCTGTACACAAGTTCGATGACGCATCCAAACTTCTTGAACTTTCCGACCTCTGTTGAAAATTAATTACATTTTCATCAGAAATAAAACAAATACATTCTACTATATATTAAATTCAAATTATCTCATAACTAATAACATTAATGGATGAAATTTGAAACAACTACAAAAATATTGTTTATAAATGTATCGCCAGTATAGCGGATGTAGTACTGAAATGTAGCATATAGGGATTTCAATGCTATATTTTTAATATTTCTATAAATAAAATAATCTCCACATTGATACCGAGTTGGTTATTGAATTTTCCAACTTCTTTTAGTTTTCTTCTGTTTTCACGCCAGTTATATAAACTTATTCTTATTTGCTTCTTTTTCTCTATGTTTGTCTATATTCTAGTATTTAGTTTTTCTCCTATTTCTCTCTCTTCTTTTACCTGTATCTCTTCTCTTATTGTTCTGTTTTATTTCTTCATTTATACCTTTTGTGGTACATGTAATGTAATCTATTTATACCTAGTTCGCGTACTTAAAAACAAATGGGGGGAAGTAAGTGTCATTCGCATCAGTTTGGAATTTCCACCCTTTCCAAACAACAACGGTTGCTTCGACCACTTTAAAGTTAATGCCAACAAATGACTATTGAATATTGGTTACACTAATCTTCTTAAAATGGTGTTAATATTTTGGTATTTTAGAATATATAAACTTTCTTTGTTCGCTGCGCTCAAAAAAATTCATTTTTGATTTTAAATTGTGTTTTATAGCGATGAGTTTACTAATTCTTTTAGATCTTTCTATATTGAGTATTAAACAGAGACTTAAATGTTTGTTTCCATGTAACATTGTAGTATTAACAATATATTTAGAAAACAAAATGACAGCTAGAACAATAAGTATCATTTGAGCTATGATTTCGATGCGACAATTTCATTTATTCGGCGAATAATTTATTCGGTACTTTTTTCGAAAATGGAAATATCGGCCCTTATTTGTATTTATATTGATAAATGTTTTATTTTAAGTCATAACTATTTGATGTTAGTTACATTATATTATTATTATTATTATTAGATTTCAAGAAGTTTGGATGCCTTATCGAGCTTGTGTATAGCATCCAATATTCACTTGCATTTTACCAAATATTGTAATATCTGAAGTGTGAAATTTTATAATCTCTACGAGGTGTTTACCTGGCTCAGATAAACAATGAATTATATAGCTGTCCTTTATTTCGTATCGTTTATATTTCTCATTTGACTAGCGAGAACGTTTTTCGGTTTTTAGTCCAGTTTTGGTACCTGTGGAGGGGTTATGGGGCATAACTTCTGAACAATACTGTACCAGACAAGCTACGAATTCCTGTTTTGTCTTTAATGTCTTTGTTTATACAGGTTGGGTCACCAAAAATATGATATTCCCATATGAGTGAAATGTTCCTCAAAATTTGTTTGAATACTAATTTTATTTCCTTATTTATAACATGATTTCATATTATCATTTAATTTGAACATATAAATTTCATTTTGCCAACCATTTTGTGCAAATTGAGAAAATTAAAATAAGATTTGTTAAGTCGAATCTAGACATTTGTTTTATTTTCAGTTAACCAATAAATTATTCTTATTTGTAGTAACTTAGTTTTTTAATTGCATTTAATTATAGTAAGTACTTGTTGGATCTAATTACTATTCTCAATTTCTGCTCCTCAGATTCATGTACACACCCGCCATCTGGCGGCTCACATACACAACACATTGTTGATAACATAACCTCCCGCCCAATACAACTCTTTCTCAAACGGTACAAAATAGTATTTGATGGCTAGCTGCCCGACCTGCTTTGAAGGTCTGATCCCTAGGCTCCGCGACACTGAAGAAGATTTCAATGAAAAGTATAGAAAATAAACTGAGGAAAAGGCTTTGTTGATTACTTCTCCAGTGTCTACTCGCAAATTTATGTTACAGACTTCTCTAAAATATATAAACCAATTTCTACAAATAACTTTTTATCTATAAAAGAAATATCAGAAGATGATATATCAGCTTCTATTAAATCTCTAAAAGTGTCATGTTCTCCTGGTCCTGATTTACTTCTTTCTTACATTTAAAAAGGTTGCTGCGAAATCTTTATTAAACCAGTCTTTATTCTATATAATTTAATTTTAGAAACTAATAAATTCCCCGATACCTTGAAGGAATCTCTAATTTGCCCAATTTTTAAATTTGGTGACAACTGATATTTCTAATTATTCGCAACTGAAATGGACTCATAGCCATCTGGTGGTAATATTATAAACTGCTATGAGGAGCAATGGCGTGTAAGACGCGTTTAACGCAATGTTAATAAAAGTGATTTTTGTGTAGTTGTTTAGTGCAATATTATTCCATTTAATTTATTTTCTCATTTATTTTTTCTTTCCCTATCGTATTAAATTTGATTCGTGTTATAATGAGATTCACAATGAAGAAAAAAAAAATCCCAACAGAAACTGTTGTGTACATACATGAGGCTGTAAAGTGTAAATGGACAATATTCAAATATGGAGAACTTGAATTAATTGAACATATGAGAATGTTACATTACTACGCTTGTCGTCACCAATTTTAAGTGAGGATAAGTTTTTGGAATAAGTTATTTAAGCAGTGAAATTGAATATTTTTAAAACAAAATTAAATTGTATTTTTTAATGTATTGTTTTAGTTAGTTAAATCAATTCAAAGCATTATCGCCACCATTATTTATATGTTTTATATTTTTATTTCATACCCATAGCTGAATGATAAATTAATAAATAAACCATTTCAATAATAAAGTGACTCGTTTGAAGGTAATTATAATATACTACCTATTCAATATATACAAACATTTTATATAAAAAATGTGATGAACAATTCTCCACCGCTAACCTTGCCTATACTTAAAAATTAAAACAAAAAGTATGATATAACTGTACTCGACGCAATAGAATATGCAACAATACTCCCCTATACAGAATATTAGACTTCAAAACTTTTTCTATTCAAAATTAATTTAATTTTTTGATTCACTTTCCTATGTTGCACATGTTATCTACCAACTCCGATTACTCCTTTTAGTAGCCATTTTATAGTTACAGTGCTGCCGCCATCGGCAATTTCAGTTGCAAATAGACCCATCTATATTATTTCTAATGTTGCTAAATCCTTTGAAAAAATCTTATTTAAGAATATATGTATCGGTCTGTTAGTAAAGAAATAACAACTGCACAACATGGTTTTATTAAGGGCAAATCAACTACAACAAATCTTAGTCAGATTACTGAATTCACTATAAATACTTTCAGTGAAAACTCACAAATTGATGTTGTCTATACAGATTTTGCCAAGGCTTTTGACACGATAAATCATGATGTATTATTGTTTAAACTGGAGCATCAGTTTTATTTCTCTGCATATTTACTTCAATTAATTCGTTCCTACATTACTGATCGTAAACAATTTGTTCAGTACAACAGCCACAAATCTCATTTTTTTACTCCTCACTCTGGTGTTCCTCAGGGTTCTGATTTGGGCCCTCTTCTCTTTGTTTTACTTGTTAACGATATTACTAAATGCTTAGAGTTTTCAAATACACTTCTATATACTGACGATTTGAAATTATTTAAAGTTATAAATACTCTAAATGACTGTCATTAGTGTTTCACAAGACTCTTGATCTTGTCTTGAAATCAAGACAAGACCAAGACAACAAGTATTTTATATTTCTCAAGACAAGACAAGAAAGTATCATCAAGAATCAAGATTTCTTGTCAATAAATCTTGATTTCTTGATAATAAATTTTTCTGTTCCGCATTTATGATTAAAATATAAAAATTTGATACTCATTTGTCAATAAAGTGACTTTCAGGCTCAATCCACATTTCTACACTGTTTTAACACCATCCGGCGGCCTTAATGTGAACCTCTAAATTTTATAAATATAAAACACATGATTTTATAAATATGTGAAATCAAGATTTATATATAAATTTATGTCGCAAATATAACAAATGGAGTAAATAGCTCCGTGGTAATGTATCGGACTGTGGATCGTGAAATCCCCAGTTCGAATCCCACTGCCGACAGTTACCAATTTAAATTTACTCCTGTGGCTCCCCCTCCACTAACATATTTGGGGGCTATGATTTGACGGCTGGTAACCTCACTTCATACGAAAAAATATATCACTTACCCAGATCTGCGTAAGCAGAGTGCCACACCCATTATGGGTAAAAGGCGTGATGATATATTTATTTATTTTTATTTATAATGTCGCAAATATAGTTGATACTTTATAAAATGCTTAATTTCTTATGTATAAATTAAAACTAATTATATATAATTTTCCTTTTTCTCAAAACATATGGTCGAAATCAATCAAACTTTGTGTTTATTTATAGTAAAGTATTTCATTTGACAAAATTAGTAATTAATTATACAGGATTTATTGTTAAAATTTTAATTGTAAACAATGTATGACAAAATCTATATTAAATTACTTATATTCTTATTGTTATAAGAACATATATTTAATTTTCATATTTAAATTTCCCGCGTAAAGCAAAATTTTATGATTGGTTTAATTCCTATGAAATATGTAACGTCAACTATTCGCACTATTCGTAATGTTTAAGTAGCAATGTCCAATGTATTGTGTTTATATTTATTTCGATTATTATATAAATTCTGAATATTTATATTTTCAAATAAGTATCATTCACATTTAAATGAAATCATTTTGATACATTTTTATATAATTTACAGGATGTCATTTCTGCGAACAATATTGTAGAACCCTGAGGTGCGTGAAGTTGGCGAACAGATGTGAAGCACTAACGACGAAATATATGCGAAAAGTTAGTGCTTCGTTAGTGCTCTTTAGTGCCTTCAAAAATTTTATAGCATACATTCATATGACGTCATAATTCACTTTTGATTCTTTTTGTGCCAAGTTCACACTATCCCGGAGTTTGTCAAATAAATTGAAAATCATAATATCGTTGGTTAGTGCTTCGTTAGTGCTTCTTAGTGCCATCATAAATTATTTCAAAATCTCATCCCCCTTTGAGATATATGCGCTCAATTTTATTAGTGCCAAGTTCACACTATCCCGGAGTTTTTCAAATAAATTGAAAACAATAATATCGTTTGTTAGTGCTTCGTTAGTGCTTCTTAGTGCCATCATAAATTATTTCAAAATTTCATCCCCCTTAGAGATATATGCGTTCAATTTTATTGGTGCCAAGTTCACACTATGCTGGAGTTTACCAAATATATTGAAAATGTCAATGGCGCTGGTTAGTGCTTCTTAGTGCCATCATAAAATATTTAAAAATCTCATCCCCTTTTGAGATATATGCATTCAATTTTTTTGGTGCCAAGTTCACACTATTCCAGGGTTTGCAAAATAAATTAAAAATATTAATGACGCTGGTTAGTGATTCGTTAGTGCTTCTTAGTGCCATTATAAATAATTTCAAATAACGAACGCACCCAAAGTGTCAGTAAACAGTATTGTGAGTGCATGTTTCCATTGATTGATTGTATTAATCGGTCAGTATACATTACTTAAGAAAATTCAGATCATTATGATCACAAATGAAAGCACAATTATACATAATGGAGAATTGAGGTGTTACTTATTGTGACAATGATAATTATGTGGAATCAAAACTTCTCGAAGGTTAATTTCCAAGTTTGAATAATTTAAGTGACACAGTTCCATATAATAACACAATGGTAGGTAACGCTTCAAAAAATAAATGTTGTTCGAAATCCCAGGTATGTAAAATTGCATAAAGTGTGATATATAAATTACATTTTACTTAAATGTCAATTTAATACCAGAAATGAAATAACGTATATTTATCAGGTTTTAATACATTCAGGCAAACTTAACTGGCATATTAAAGTGCAATGATGACTGTAAAATATATATATATATTTGTTTAAATATCTATATAAATTAATAGATGCATGTTTATTGCAGATATTTTCAACAGAATGATTTGAAGATAAATTTTGACAGATGTTTTGATACAGAAAGAAAAGACTGGAAATTGCTCAGTTTGTTGTACTACTAAAACAAAGCTAAACCATTATATTATTCTATAAAACCCCAAGTTTGTTAAATAATACATTAAAATGTGATGTATAACTTTATATCTAACCTAACTTTTTGCCAGTCTGATTCGAAACTGTAATGAACCAAACTTGAAATTAATCAAGTTTTAATATATTCAGACAAACTTAATTAGTACAATAATGTATTTCAATAATTTTAAGGTAAGTATTTATTTATATAATAGCTTTAGTTATAAAATATATAAATAAGTCTTTGTACCAGTTATTGCAGAATCAAGAAAAGACATACGTCATTATTTGCAGATCGACATACGTCAAATTTTATATCAATATATGCTTATTAAAGCTAAGAATGCTTATATACATTAAAAATATTCTCTATAATGTGCAATTTGATGAGATAGAAAAATGCAGAGGACAGAGATAAAAATATTGGTAGGTATGTTTGAATATTGCAAAATAAATTATTTAAAAAGAAAATAACACATAATTTAAAAAGCTGATTACTAAACTATCAAATGACAGGAGATAGTAACTTTGTAAGATTCCTGAACGCAAGACATTTATTTGCCCAAGGTTAACGATAGGGCTGCTTTTTGCCGTACGGCAGGAAACTACACTACAGGTACTGGTTCACGGGTATTGGCAACGAAAATGACCGATGGCGGCAGCACTGAGTATTTGCAAATGGCCGACGTCGTAGGTAACGTGCAGTGGTGCAGTGAATGACATACGGAGAAACATAAATAAAGTTCATATAATTATAGTTATAAATACAATATGAGCTTATTTGAAGTACGGTATTGTGTAAAGGGAAGTATTTGTGTTATATTTATTTTAAAAATCACAGTTATACCGTCTCTTTAATATATTTTTAGGCATGGGTAACTTTTACGGTGCTGATAAACAAGTTGGTTTTCGAGAATTATTAGATGTCGAATTCTACCAGAAATTTTATCGAGGGGGAAGAAATAGTTAACAGTAGCTTGTTATTTTTATGTAGAGTTGTGGAGGTAAATTTAAATAAGTGCAAGCTTTTTGGGTTATGTTTGCAGATCAGTGCTCTTACTACAAATCCACATGAGATACATGGAACCATTTATGTTGAAAATATTATATTATATAACTTGTGAACTGTATCACAAAATACATTTTTATATGTTACCCTAGTTACATATTTGAATAAAACTGCTAGTACAGCATAAGTAATGTTTAGTTTCATTTCAATAAGTGTGGGTATGATTTTCTCTAGTCGATAATTTGAAAATTTTTATATTAGGATGTCTATAATTATTTTTCCTTCAAAATTTGGTAAGCCAGTTAAAGTATTTAATTTCTAATCAGTTTGTGTTGAACATTTTTAATTTGGATTTAAAATCCATTCTAAGAGCTTTTCAGATAAATTATACTATATAACAGTAAGAAAAAATGAAGAGTATGGAAAAGGAGAAAGAATAAATAAACAATTAAGATACAAAACACAAGAAAATAGCACAAAATTAACTCGATAACCACACTGTATAACATATACGCTGCAAATGGTTACTGTTTTGACTAGTTCATAATTTCGGCACCAGAGGGCTACGAGTTCATTTTCGTTGCCAATGGCGCGGGAATTAAAAAAATTAATTTAAAATCTTTATCACATTTTATTTTATTTTTCACCAGCACGTAATCAAAATTTGACATTTGAGTTAGAAATATGTTTTCAGTTTTCCAAATGTCACTATTTTAAATTACAATGATTTTAAAATAATTTATTTTTTGTAATTTTAATACCCATAGTGCCATCTCTTAAGTCGGAAGGAAACTTAAGTGTCTCGCATATTGTAATCAGTACATTGTTGTAATCAATACAAGTGTATTGTTGTAATCAATACGAATATATTGCTGTAATCAATATAAGTACATTGTTATAATCAATATAAGTACATTGTAGTTGTTCGTGCTTTTTTGTAATCAATACATCATTGTCAACAATGCACTGTTGTAATCAGTATATTATTGTAATCATTTTTTTTTTCTGATATTAAGCGGATCGACTGCTATGGTCATTACCGCTAATCAATTATTATTCTTACAATTAAGGTAATGGACGCAAAAATAGTTATAAAACATTTTGATGAATTGGGTAGTCAAAGATTAGCGAACGATTTCAGTATGAATAAGAGAATGTTTTGGCAGACTGTAAAATTATTGAGAGGTGGGAATATAAGACCAGTGACAACAATTAAGAGTGCGATTAGTGAGTTGTTTTGGAATGAATCAGATGTTAGGAATAGATGGTGTGAGTATTTTAATGAATTGTGTGATAGTGTAAATGGAGTGAATAATAGAGAAGGAAATAGAATAAATGCTAAAAATTTTGAATGGGATATAGATGAAGGTGATGTCAGCTTTGCATTGATGCGTCTAAAGAATGGTAAGGCTCCCGATTTGGATAGTATAACAAATGAAATGTAGAAATATGGTGGTGAAAGATTATTTGATTGGTTAGTTCATTGGTTCAGATTTTGTTTGAAACGATGAGTTCCCCTGATGATTGGAAACGTGCTGTCATTTACCCTTTACTTAAAGGCAAAGGCTGTTCAAGTGAATTCGAGCGATAAGTTGGTTCAGTGTGGAAGGAAGTTGTATGGAAAAATATTAATTCTTAACAATTTCTAAGTTGAGTGATATGCAAGGAGGTTTTTTTTTTGCTTGAGAGAGATTGTGTGGATCAATTGTTTTCTCTTCGAATGATTCTTGAGAAGTCACTTGATAAGAACAAAAAGGTGTTCTGTAGGATGTATTTATAGAGTACGGTGTGGATGGTAATTTGTTGGGAGCGTTCGAGCGTTGTATGAAGGAAGTGAGACTACGGTAAGAGTTGATGGTAGATTGAGTGATTGGTTTCGTATAGATGTTGGTGTGAAACAGGGTTGTGGAATGTCTCCTTGGTTGTTCAATTTGTGTATGGATGTGTTGTTACGAAAAGCATTGAATGGAACGGTTGGTGTACGTATTGGTGGACGTATAACGCCTACGTTAGCTTATGCGGATGATGTTGTGTTTGGTTAAACTGAGAAGCAATTCAGAAGAATGATTGTGAGCATAAATGAAGTAGGGAAAGGTTTAAATCTGTTGTTGAATGTCGGTAAATGTAAAGTGTTGGTATTTGAGAAAAATGATTTGGTGACTGATTGTAATGTTTCAGTGAATTGCGTAAAACTGGAACAAGTGAATAAATTTGTATATTTCGGTAGTATATTTTCGAGGGATGGACGTATTGACCGGGAGATTGAAAGGCGTGTGTCTGCAGGGTGCAAGGTATTGGGTGCTCTAGGTACATTTTCTCGAAACGTAAATGTATCTAGAGATGCTCAATTGAATGTATATAATGGTGTGTTAGTGCATACATTGATGTATGGTTCTGAATATTGGGTGTGCATAAAGAAGCATGAATGACGTATAACTGCTGTGGAAATGAGATATTTGAGAGGAGTATGTGAGTATGCAAGATGTGAGCATATCCGAATATATTGGTTTATGGTGACTATGAGATTGAGAAGAATGTTGTTGAGAAAGTGGGAGTGAGTCAGTTGAGGTGGTTTGAAAATCTTGAGCAAACGTCGCATGAAAGGTTGATGAAACTAATATATGCGGGTGAGATTGAAGGTGACCGATTCCGTGGGCGTCCGAGGAATATGTAGTTAGGTATGATTGATTGAAGAATAGACGAGCATGTATGAATCGCACGAGGCGAAAGTGGTGTGTAAGGATAGGAATGTTTGGAGGAGATTGATTGTTGGTTGACTGTGTTTTTGGTTCCGTGCTACCCCACTGAGTGGGATATAGCGTGATATTATGTATGTATGTGAGCATTTTTTCATGACTTGGGAATTGACATCAATTTGGATTGGAATTTTTGGAATTGAATTGCTCCTAACTGGAACTGATTTGATATGTACTAATCAGATTAATAACTACGAAAACTATCTATCTATCAAGCTTTGAATAAGATAGTTTGTAATATGAAATTGCAATAACATTCGATTGGGCATAGGTCATATTCTGCCATCTGAGAGCATCCCCAATTTAAAAGGGTGAAATTGAGGTTTTGTGACACTATTCTAAAGTAAAATGTGCAACCTGAAGCTCTGCCTTAACTCTCTTTACACTGCGCGCGCCACCACTTCTCTTTAGGTTATACCACGAATTATGGTGATCCTCATAGACAAGAGAGATAGATTTTTAAATATTTAGGTATCACAAAACCTCATGGCGGCGCCCACTTGGGAACGCACCGTAGCGGCTTATGCCCAATCTGGTGTTATATAGAAATCAGTAAATAATTTGTACCTCTCAATTGAATTAAATTTGTCGAGCATTATTATTGGGATTTTCAGTCGTAGAACTCAGTGCTCAGTAACGTAATGGTAAATGACAAATGAAACCTTCAGGTCAATTGTCAATTGTATTACACCTACACTATTAGTTGGACTAGGTTTTTCAGAGTCGCGGAGCAGGTCGGACAGCTAGTCTTATATACTAAACGGAATAACGTATTTTCAATGTTTTCATCACTCACAATTGCTCATTTTTACGGCTTAGACGGAGTAACCGATTTACATAAACTTTCACTGTTAAATACTATATTTTGTCGTTTAGTGCCTTTTCGGATCAGTTTTTTTATTTTACCTCATTTTGTCCTTTAAAATGGACAAAAAAGGCGAAATTTTTCAAGTATCCAAGTAACCTGTGGAATTTTACTGTTTTATGATCACGTATTTTCAATTAGAGCTCTAGTGCCTTATTTTCAATAAATGAATGAATACTTGTCATTTTTGACAGTTCAGTTTGAAATTTAATATATTAATTACATTAATTGTAGACAAGCTTGACAATTTTTGTAAATTTATTTGTATTTAGAATAAATGAACAAATATACTTATAAATTTGTAAATTTTTAAAAAGTCAGTTTAAGAAAATGAAAATAATTTCAAATAAAAATTTTCGCTTTGATTGTACATGCCGTTTGAATAAGGTAAATGAATAACTACTTGTCATTTTTGACAGTTTAGTTTGAAATTTTAAATATAAATTGTATTAATTGCAGACATGCTGGAAAATTTTCGTAAATTTATTTGTTTACAATAAATGCGCAAATATGTTAACTAATTTCTAAATTTATAAAAAAATCATTTAAAAAAACGTTTCTACAAAAGTCCACAATTTCATTATATGTGGTTATTCTTCAGGCAAAAGTCAATGATAGATGGTTGAGATTGTAATAATTCTTTGTTGTAATCAGTGTTTAGAGTAATCAATGCATTATTTTATTCTTTGGTACAAGTTTTAAATGGTAAGTTATGTGCACAGGGCACTGCCAATGCTATGCAAGTATTTCGAGTTTTAATACATTTTATTTTGTAGGTTAAACATTAATTACCTTATTCCATAGTCCAATGACAAGAAAAGTTAGAAATGAGTACGAAATGCATAAAATAAAGTGAAACCAATCATATTTTGAAGACAGGGCGATCCCAATCTGACAAATTGTGTTGAAATGTGTGATATATGCTCCATGCTGTTTTTGTATACAAGTGTTATGAATTAAAATATTTCGAAAATAACTTGTTACAAAAAGGTAAGTTATTCAATCACCATATTCCACAGAAACATAATAGGTATATTAAAATGTATATTACACTGATATTTTTTAACATGAAATAGCGAAAACATTTATAGAAGAAATTTCAAGAATCAAAGGTAGTTGAAAAGGTTTTCATATTTTGCCGTATATCAAATTTGATCTGCAACGTTCAGGTGCTTGGTGTATGATTTAATGTGTTAGTTGTCTTCATTTTGAAATATTTGTTGTATGTGTTATAATAATTATTATAATTAAATAAAATATGTGGATTATGTAGATTTTTCTAATGCGATCAATAGTAACAAATTTATACCAGTGGCCCATGTGTGCAAGCGCCAGGTTGAACTGCTTCAAACGCTTGATTACAACAATGATATATATTTATTCTTTGTATATACCTTACCACGGACTATTTTAAATATATATTTTGTGAAACTATTTTTGTAGAGTATATAGTATGTTATAATTAAATAACATTCTCAAAACTAATAAAATATTTAAGAAAATAATAATAAAAAATTTACGGCCGGTTCCAACGTTAGCATCGCATAATTCGGTATTGTTCGGTATACTTCTGAATACAATAATTATTCTAAGGAAAAATTTTACAAATTTAATGAAATTTTTAATATAATTTTAATTGCAGACCAGTTGAACATGTTTGACAAAGATCGGTATTATATAAACAAATATTAGTGAAAGTTGTATTTGATTTTAATTTGTTTTAAAATTCACTTATTTAGTAGCTAAAGAAAGGCCTCGAAGAGACGAGATTAATAATTATAACTGGAAGAATTAAGCCATATTGTGTAGTGTGCCGTATATCGTACTAATCACCCTTTTATTATTGTAACTACATAAGTTTTATGAAATTTTCAGAGATGGCGGAGCCCTAGCTGAGACACCCGCCGTAGGCGGGGTTCGACGCTAGTCTGTTACTAAAAACATACATGCTATTGAGCATTACATCGCATACTGTCGTCGAATAGATTCTAAATGGGAAGTATTTGACGATTTGAAATCTAAAGTTTTGTATGTAAGTAACAATACTCAAGTTCTTCCGCACCTTATCTTGTGCACTGTCTAAATTTTTTTTTTCCATTTATATAATAAATATAATCATTTTATTTTTTGTTTGTTATGGTTTGAAAAGAGTGGAAATAAATGATTTCTTAATAACTATCTTATTTTATTCTTTGCCTCTCGTACAATTATTATCATCCTACATTTTCATGTATTTGTACTTTAATCGTTCTAATAATACATTTGTAATAGTTATTTGTATCACAAGGTTGGAAACTGCTATTTTGAGAGTGCGAGTTTATTTTGATAGGACGAGCCGTAGGCGAGTCCTACAAATACGAGCACTCGCAAAATAGTTTTCAACCGAGGGATACACAAAATTTAATAAATAAATTTAATTTATTACTCTCTTTCTTAATGACAGGGATTTTTTTATGTTGCTAACTTCTAATATCATAACCAAAAATATCTACATATTTTTATTTGGATTTTACACTGTAAATTTAATTATAATTACTTACAAATATATTTAAAATCTATTAATATTCTGTTTTCTTGTATTTCAAATACTCAATTGTAGATATATTGCCATAATATTTTTATGTCAATGTAATACTTTGACATATCTAGCGTCAGAAGTTAGCTAAAATTAGTGAAGTGATGCCAACATATAACCATAAAAAGTTAGCAACAAAAACATGATTTCCGGCTGCTTTAGAGATATGCAATTGTATCAATGTCGGACGGCGGCGCGAAAACCCTTTTTTTTTTAGAAAAAATTTGTAAGAATTAAATTGAAACGGACTTACCTGTAGCTGAAATTATAAAAAAAATAATATAGTTCTGTGATTACAAGAAATAATAAGTTATTAATATAAATTTCCTATAATAAATTTTAAAAAAATTAATACATATTTAATTTAGTATGAACCTATCAAGGAATAAACGTTTTTTTGAATATGAACTACTTTGACCGTTCTAATAATAAATTTATATTTTTCTTTCTTTTTAAATAAAATTAGAAAGAACTTTTGTACAGTTTTTCAAATAAAATAAAAAAAGTTGTTAATTTAAATTTCTTATAATAAAATTTTTAAAATAATATTTATACATGTAAATATGATTCTATCAAAGAATTCACATTTTCCGAAAATCTCAGATGTTGGAAGTAGCGGCAGCTCAAGGCTCGGTGGCAGGTAGGTACGTACGCCTATGTTTGAATGCGAGACAAGTTTTTCTTATTGTAGAATTAATAAATTGTTAGCATCTCGGAAATCACTTAATTTGCTGATATCTTGTATAAAACACAAATGAATACTAATAAAGGACAAACGATTGCGCACTGTTTTATTATATTTATTATATGAAATATTGTAAACTTGACATAAAAAAAATTAACGTATAAATCTGAAAGGCGAATAGATTGTAAAGTAACTATGATGATACTAAAAAGCATCAATTTAATGGAAACTCCGGGATAGTGTGAATTTGACTCCAAAAAACTTAAACGCATATGTCTCTAAGTGGGGTGAGAATTTGAAATAATTTATGATGATACTAAAAGGCACCAATATAGCACTAACCAGCGCCGTTGATATTTTCATTTGAATGGATAGTCCGGGATAGTGGGAACTTGACACCAAAAAAATTAAACGCATATATCTCACGGAGGGGTGAGAATTTGAAATAATTTAGAATGGAACTAAGAAGCACTAACGAAGCACTAACCAGCGCCATTAATGTTTTCAATGAATTTGGAAACTCCGGGATAGTGTCAACTTGGCCTCAATATAATTGAACGCATATATATCTCTAAGAGGGATAAAATTTTGGAATAATTTAACATGGCACTAAGAAGCACTAACAAAGCACTAACCAGCGTCATTATATTTTAAATTTATTTTGCAAACCCTGGAATACTGTGAATTTGGCACCAATAAAATTGAACGCATATATCTCAAAGAGGGATGAAATTTTGAAATAATTTATGATGGCACTAAGAAGCACTAACGAAGCACTAACAAATGATATTATTGTTTTCAATTTATTTGACAAACTCCGGGATATTGTGAACTTGGCACAAAAAGAATCAAAAGTGAATTATGACGTCATATGAATGTCTGCTATAAAATTTTTGAAGGCACTAAAGAGCACTAACGAAGCACTAACTTTTCGCATATATTTCGTCGTTAGTGCTTCACATCTGTTCGCCAACTTCACGCACCTAGAACCCTGTTTGTTATTGATTGAAACATATTTTATGACTCGTAGTATTTTTTGAGCATATCTCAATAAATAATTAAATTAGAGTATATTTCGATATACTGAAAAAGATTTAGAATAATATTTGATACAATTTTTATTTAAAACTTTTCTCTCTAAGTTAATGTAATTTTTTCTTGATGTGTTTTGACAGGTAAACTTCTTGAATATACGTATTTTTATTTGCAAATTGAACAATTTTAACATCGTTACAGATAATGTTAAATAAATATAAGTGGTATTTCCCGATTTAATAATAGGAAAACTGAGAGAAACACTTAAAAACACAAAGATAAATATTTTATTATCAAACTGAATAATAAAACAATAAAACTGTTTACATATGAAATGAATTACAGGTTATCAGGTTATGCATTTTTTGAATTTGTAAATATTACATTTATTTGTAATTCAAATAATACATTATTAAACATAAATATAAATTGTAAACTATTTAAAATTATCTATGTTCTAACTTCTGTATGAAATAAAATTTAAATGAAAATTGTGTCTGAAGTAAGCAACATTATATTTATTTATGTTATTTCATTAATTAAATGGTTTAAAATGAAATATTATTTTTAGTTATACTACAGTTGGCAACATTGTTGGCGTCATACTTTGTCACCACAGCAACCGTGTAAAATCTAGGGACTTTTTGGTTTCATTATAATTATTTGTTTAAAATTAAATCATATATAATTTAAATTAATTTAATATGTATTATAAAGTAAAAGTTAAAATAAGAATTTTGTGGAAAATTAACAACATTGTATTTACACATAACCTCCAAAACATAAAAATATGAACAGTAATATGGAATGTGATATCGCAGAATTCAAATATAAACCTCTTACTTTCATGTCTATTGCAAATGTAATTAAAACAACCACTTACCGTTTAAAATAATCCAGTCAAAATTAGAGAGAATGTTGTGCACAAAATTTTACATGAAAATTGGAGGAAAAATATACATCAAAACTTTTTACATTTAAGACAGAATGTTTTTTAGTTTACAGTATATGTAATTCTAAAACGTATTATAATATAATTTGTAATGATTTACACTTAATTATTATAGTTGTAAAAATAAACTAAACCTAGGTTTTGTAAGAATATTTGGTTTTGCTATAGTTGGCAACAAATATAGACTGTGCATAATTTGCTGACCAAAAAAAAGATTTTTTTTTCTCTAAATTTAATATAGTGTACCACCCTTGATATAGCCATTAAACTGCATAGTCATTGCAATTGATTAATTATTTATACAACTAGGTTGCCTCACTAATGTTATTTAATATTCCCATCATATATTACTAAAATTCATTCATATTTTGCTTATATTTGTATGACTATGCTACCACCCCAAAATCATCCCTTAACTCTATGATAAATGCAAATTATTAATAACAACATGAAATAAACTGAATGATTAATGCTACCTCTCCAATACTCCCCACTTAGCTTTTTTATATTCATACGACTATGCTACCACCTCAAAATCTTGTGGGAAGTATTAAAGTAGTATTAATAATAAATTACTGTTATTATAGGGTTATGGGCTGATTTTTGGGTGGTAGCATAGACTTATGAATATAAGCAAGACATGTGGGGAGTATTAACGTGGTAGCATTAATCAGTCAATTTATCTCAATGTTTTAATATAATTAATTACTGTTATTATAGGGTTTTGGTATGATTTTTTTGGTTCATAGCATATACTTATGAATAAAAGGAAGATTGTGCGGAGTATGAACGTGGTAGCACAAACCAGTCAATTTATCTCAAATTTAATTATTAATGACTGTTATTATAGAATTAAGGGATTATTTTTTGGTGGTAGCATAGACTTATGACTTCATAAGGAAGATATGTGCGGAGTAAGTACGTGGTAACTAAAACCAGTTAATTTATCTCAAAAATAAGTAATGACTGTTATTATAGTTTTAAGGGATGATTTTTTTGTGGTAGCATAGACTTATGAATATAAGGAAGATATATGCGGAGTATGAACGTGGTAGCATGAACCAGTCAATTTATCTCAAATTTTAATAATTAATTACTGTTATTATAGGGTTAATGGATAATTTTTGGGTGGTAGCATAACTTCAAGGATGGTAGCATATTATTCCGGAGTGGTAGCACTTGTTATGTAACATTTTCTATATGATAGAAAACTTTTTATTGATTTGAGAGAAAAAAAAAATATATTTTTTTTTGGTCAGCAAATTATATTTTTCCACAAAGATATTGATTTGTAGTAACCTTCTTTATCATAAATGTCAGAATTAATTTATGAATATGAATAATTTTAAGATACAAAGGATACAATGAAGATTTTCACTTTATTTATATGATATTATTTTGATGTAGAATAGTATGATTCATTTAATGCAATTGTGTATTTTTTGACGATTCGCTTTGAAAGCACTTTGTGTTGATTTTGATTTTATTCCCTGTAAAGAATGTATTCCATCTAAAATGAATTAAACAGTACACAGTAATATGAAGAACTAACCTGATTTCGACATTCAAGCCTCCATTTGGCTATGTCTTCGTGCATGATATCATGTGATTTTGGCTTCTTGTCTAGTATGAAATTCATTGTGACAACCAACACTACTTATTGTATAACAATCTGTGGCTTCAGCTTTATGGAAATTTAACATTTTTCATCAATTCATGATCATTTTATATATCAATTTTCTCTCGTTAGCATGTTACATCTAATGTCATTTTCTCTGTAATACATATGAATTAACAGATGTAGTAATTATGAAGTATACAATTATTTACCTTGTTTCAATTTCTTTCTATTAAATGAAATTGAAATTGAAATTGATTGAAATTGATTTATTTATTTAATAGCAAATGCTAACAAAAATACAAAAAATATATAATATAAAAACAATAAACAATTAAGGATAATATAAATAATTCACTATAAAACAATACATTATACGTAATACGTAAGAAATACAAAATAAATCCGTAGTATACTACATGTATAATTTTAATTTAGTCTTAAACTCTCTTACGGTTTTCGAACAAATGATTTCAGCTGGTAAATTATTATACATCTGTAATCCTTTATTAAAAATTGACAAACTTATTTTTGTCTTTTTAACTCTTTGAATAAAGAGATTATTAATTTGCCTCGTAGTATAATTGTGTGAATCACCAACAAATTTTATATTACTTGACAAATAGCAAGGAAGTCTATTAGTAATAATTTTATATATAAAAGTTAAAACATTGAATTCTACAAACCTTTTAATTTCAAACCAACCAAGAATATCCAGCATATTTCTAATACTGGTATATTTACTACATTTTAATATAACGCGCATAGCGCGATTCTGTAATTTTTGTAATTTGTCAATTTCATTATTGTTACACATGAATAATATAGTTGAGCAATAGGTAAAATGTGGCAATATAATCGTATTATAAATTGTAATAGTACTCCAAACAGACAAATTTTGTGATACACGAGACAAGTAACTAATTTTCTTTTCAATTTTTTTACATAGATATTGTACATGCTTATCAAATATAAGTCGATTATCAATAATGATACCTAGATATTTAATCTCTAAAACAATTTCTAATTCCGTGGAATTAATTTTTATTTTACTATTACTATTATCATCACTTAATCGCTGAGAAGACGATGCTAAGAACATAACTTTAGTTTTCGATGTATTTAGCTTTAATTTGTTATTATTCATCCACATTATTACACGGTCTAAATCTCCATTGAATAAATTTATCAGAGTGTTCTTATCATCACCTTCGAGATAAAGAAGGGTATCATCCGCAAACAGGTGTATTTTACATTTAACTGTCAAAATATGTGCCTGGATTGTATCATTTTTATCTGTTGTGTTTAATATGGAATATGTAGATTTAGCTTTGTTTTAATTTACTTCTAACCACTATCACCTGTTACCTATGAATTTCTTGAAATCCTGTGTAAAAATGTGTTATACCCAAAGATTCATAACTGTGAATAATTATGTAATAATACATTCTGTTTTCATTTTGACTTACCAAATATATGTCATAATCATTATTTATAAACGTTAATTTTTGTTATGGGTTACGTCATTTGCGTTGTACATTTAATTTAATATAATACTTTATGCAATGAGTTGATTATGATTTTACCCTAATCGTTGAATGGCTTACGCCAGTCAGTTTCTAACTTTCGAGTGTTTGTGACTGTTAGCGGAGAGGTGTTTTTGCCTACAGGTGAGATAGTCTATTTAGAGGTATAGAGAGTGAGTGTGAGAATGAGATTGAATACATTGTGTGCTAGCAGTCTGCGGTTATTGAGATATTGTTTTGGCGGACTGTAGTGGCTACAGATAGTTCTGTAGTTGCCAACGGCAGCAGCCGGGAGCTGTAGCGGTCACAGATAGTTCTGTGGTCGCCAACGGTAGCAGCGTGGTAATGCTGTAGTAACCTGGCTTGAGTGTGTCTCGGGGTTACCAACGTAGCAGCCCCGTGAGCTGTAGTGGTCCTGGGTGGAAGTCCCGGTGATCGCCGACGAGCAGTAATGTGTGCTGTAGTGATCTGTCATGGGTTGTTTGAGTGTGTCTCCGGATCACCAACGAAGCGGCAGTGGGTCCGTAGTAAACCTGTCTTAACTATACGTTATGGGGTTTGCCAACGAGCAGTGGTTGATACTGTAGTAACCGGCGGGTGTCCCCGAGGTTGCCAACCGTGTGAATGATTATTTGTTAGGCTGACTCTCTCACTGAGCTTATTGCTCACGGTTTTCTTATTTTACAGGCGGTAACTAATTATATTCAGATTGGGTAGTTTGTACACGCGACACGCGACTCGGGATCGTCGTATTTATCGCATTTATGTTGTATTTCTGTTAATGAGTGTATTTAATTTGATTTGTAAAGGTGAGTGTTATTTTTGATAAATATATGTAAAATGAATTATATAAGTGTACGTTGATTTACGTAACCCGACTAACGTTAATCTATTTTATTTTTCTATTATCTGGTTTTAGAGTAGACATCGTGAGATTTTTGTATTTCTACGTAACATATATGAAATTCAATTAGTTTAGTTTAATTGTATCCATTTCTTACTCAATTTTATAGTATTTCCAAATTGACTCTACTGTTTAATGTAAACATAACCAAACAATTTAGGTTGTCACTAACGGTGTAATTCTTGAAATATATGTTTTCTATAATATAATTATGAAAATTGTTATTCCACAATAATTAATTCATACACTATTACCATTAAATTAATTTAATTTCAATTATTTATGAAAACAAAATACACATCATTATTTTCTAACCACCGATGTCATCCTTGGATGTCATGACAGTTTTTGAACGTATACTAAACGTATGTTGTAACGTAACCTATAATATATGAAAATGTCATTAAAATACTTGGAAATTAGTAACATTATTCACTTTTACATAAAGAAAAGCTTGAAATTGTAAATGTATTCACTTTAGTAACATTTCAATACATGTGTTAAGTTTTGACAGAATAGAATTCAGAAACTGTAACCATGGAAACATATGTAACCAACATAATTTTTGTGATATTTTTAGTAATTTTCTACAGTAATCTGTCAAAATTTAAAGGAAATTAAAAAATTTCTATTTTCAGAATGAAAAGACAGCATATATCATGTAATAATTTTGTTTTAAAATTTTTTTAAACAATCTATTTAAATATGTGAGAATACAGCACAATTTTGCATAGAAATGTTTTAAATTAGAATATAGATAAATGTAAAAAAAAAGCAAGTAAATGAATTTGTATATTTGGGTAGTATGTTCTCGAGGGATGGACGTATTGACCGGGAGATTTAAAGGCGAGTGTCTGCAGGGTGCAAGGTATTAGGTGCTCTGAGTACATTTGCTCGAAACGTGAATGTATCTAGAGCACACTTAGGAGCTATAAGCAGTAGTCGCACTCCCAGGGTTATTTTGTCTCATGAAAATTTGGCCTTGAAGCGATGAGTCCCGCTCTGTGGACTAAAAGTTTCAGTATTGATCGCCTGCCGCCAGGGTCGGACTGAACCCACCGAGATGCCGAGAAATTTCTCGGTGGGCCCTAGCCTTCTTTTGGGCCCTTGGGCAAGACGATATTTATAAATTAAATTTTATACAAAATAATTCAATATTAATTTATATACCGTGTGTCCCACGTAAATGTTGGCATAGGCAGTTAACATGTGAAATCTGTTATTTGTAATTAAACGGGTCCGACTTTTTAATTTTATAATCGAAACTAATAAATAATTAAATTATTTTACAATAAATTGTTAATTTTTATTGTGATACTATTAAATTAACCTATTTGTACTAAATAATCGTAATCGAAATCGGCGATTATCAAAATTGTTAATCGTAATCGTAAAATAAAAAAAATGTATCATCACGTTGCATTACTAATCTTAATTCTAGAAATTTTAACAGTATTAAAGAATTATTCAAAAATCAAGAAAATAAAGAAATTTTTAAGTTGATCCCAAAACGTATTAATGTTGATAATGTAGATTTGAAAAATTAATTATTAAATTTTAGCGAAACTTATTTCAACATGGGATGACGAAAACTCAACTATGTCTGAAAACTAATGAGGAGTGTACACAGGTGGTTTGCGAACGTGTCTTTTTAATTTAAAAAATAATAAAATCACGTTTATGCTCCAATATAGGCGAAGATATATTGCAAGCTTTGATTATGTTGAATGTTGAGCAAGACCTATTGGAAATTTTCGATACGATACCCTAGCCCGAGCCTCATCTAGTACAGAACCCAAAAATTTGTTAATGTAGGCATTATTATTTATTTTCTGTGTTAATTATGCTGATTTTTTAATATTAAAAAAAACGAATAATTATAATTTTTATTATTTAAAAATTACATAAATTATTCATTTATTGATTTCGTGTGAAGTTATTATAAACTATAAAATACAAGAAAAAGTTACCAGTGAAACGGTCTTATTAATTATTTTTTTGCTGTATTGGTATGAACCCAAGTAAAACCATCGTTTTACATAGAGAATAGGGCCTTCAACTCTATTTTTCTCGGTGGGCCTTTTTCCTCCAGTCCGACCCTGCCTGCCGCCCGCTGCGCCGCTCAATCCACAAAGCGGGGCATAGGATGCACAAGAAAATCTGACATGGTACAAAACATCAAAGGTGCCGACAGAGAGTGAGACTGCTGCTTATAGCTCCTATACTGTGTCTAGAGATGCTCGATTAAGTGTTTATAATGGTGTGTTAGTGTCTACATTGATATATGGTTCTGAATGTTGGGTGTGGATAAAGAAGCATGAACGACGTATGACTGCTGTAGAAATGAGATATTTGAGAGGAGTATGTGCGTATACGAGACGTGATCGTATACGGAATACATTGGTGTATGATGAGTTTGAGAATAATGTTGTTAAGAAAGTGGGAGTGAGTCAGTTGAGGTGGTTTGGACCATGTTGAGCGAATGTCGAATGAAAGGTTGGTGAAACTAATATATATATATATACCGTGTGTCCCACGTAAAGGTTGGCATAGGCAGTTAACATGTAAAATCAGTTTTTTGTAAATAAAAAGTGTCCGGCAAAAAATTATGCATCCAAATTTTATATCACAGTACTGCCAATATCCCTACATCTTATTTAATACAGATTACTTAATTTTAATACCGCAATTTAATGAAATTAATAATAATAATTCCTTATTTTCCGCCTACTCTTTTTATTGCTACTGACGTATAGTGTCTGCAATTTGTTTTAAATATTGTAATCTGTCACTGTCAATTTCTGGCGATGGAAACCATTCAGCGTTCATTCCTGTGATGTATTCAGATATTTGTCTTACACTGTGCCCCCATAATTCATTCTAATAATATTTACACGGTTCTCGACATTTAATGTATTCTTGATGACAGTGACAGATTAAAATATTTAAAACAAATTGCAAACACTATACGTTAGTAGCAATAAAAAGAGTAGGCGGAAAATTAGGAATTATTATTATTAATTTAATTAAATTGCGGTATTAAAATAAAGTAATCTGTATTAAATAAGATGTAGGGATATTGGCAGTATTGTGATATAAAATTTGGATGCATAATTTTTTGCCGGACACTTTTTATTTACAAAAAACTGATTTTACATGTTATTTGCCTATGCCAACCTTTACGTGGGACACACGGTATATATATATATATATATATATATATATATATATATATATATATATATATATATAATTTTTTGAAGAGAAGAGCGTTTCTTGATAGTGGTGGTCCGTGTTCCTGCATTGTTCGATAAGAAATCTATGGCTGGGGGTATCGTGGTGGTAACACAACATTTTACAACAATTTAAAGTACGTACATCACTAAAAATGCATTTTCAATAAAATTAAGTATTTATTTATAATTTTTACAACAATAAATAACATCCATATTGGTAACACTTCGGTATTTTTCTTACTAGATAGGAAAAGTAAATTTTCCTTAACATTTCGGGAGAAGAACGAATGTTTTTAACCTATTTCGCGTCCGTATTATATATATATATATATATATATATATATATATATGGGTGAGATTGAAGGCGTGGGCGTGAACGAATTATTCCGAGTGTGAAGAATAAACGAGCATGTATGAATCGCACTATGAATGTGGAGGAGCCGAAAGTGGTGTGTCAGGATAGGAATGTTTGGAGGAGATTGATTGTTGGTTGACTGTGCTTCTGGGTTCGTGCTACCCCACTAAGTGGGACATAGCGTGATGTTATGTAAGTATGTATGTATGTATGTATTGAAATCTGCATGAGTTGTAATATAAAATTAAATATATAAGTCGTTTATTTAATTCAATATGGCGGTAAACGAACTAATTTACAATTTCTTTAAGTAACCATATTAGACACGAAAATAAATTATCCATATCTGTCGAACCACTATTTACATAGTACCACCACTGCCCGTGATTTGACTTACCAGGAAAAGTGCAGCTGATCAAAAAGAACTCAAAAGAACCAAACACTTTGTAACATTGAATAAATATATAAAATATTGTTAATTCAAGTTTAAAGTAAAGGATTTAATAATTAAACAGACATAAAGACAACAACTTTATTTTTATTATTAAGCAAAGAAAATCGTATTATAATAAGTGAGACAAAATAAGATGCACTACCGCAAATTTTAAACTTATATTCTAATATAATATAATAATAAAAATCAGAAGCGAATGTTCAAGAACATAAAAGCAGCGATACACCCAACAACATCCGGTCTACATCTGCTGTGTGTGAGCGCTACACTAACATGAAATGTACAAGTCGAGGCTTACACATTCCTTGAAATATAGATATTTAAAAGAAAAACGATAAAAGAAATAAACACTAAACAAAAATTATTACTTACATAATGTTATTTTACCCTGGAAATGTTCACACAGATATAGAACCCAATGTTCCACGAGGGAAAGTCGTCTTTCTTTAGTTCAATGCGCCAGTTATACCGTTCATTGTACAGCAGGTCAGGTGCGAAGGTGCGCGTGCGTTCAGTGAGGGGGTCAGTGACCCGCACCAGGCAAAGGAACTTGTGCAGATTTTCTCCCGGCACCTGGATGTACACCCGGATGATGAACTGTGTGTTCGTTAGCTTGTACCAGCACACAGCGGTGCCGGCGGCACTAGTTAAGAGACAGCGCGACGCGTTGGTCCGTTTCGCCCACCACATGGAGCCGGCCCTGTACGTGTCGTCCTGGTGCGCAGAGACGTAGTGCGCGGCCAATGTGTCTCGCGACACAGTCGCTTTGCATATGGGACACTTGATGCGCTGCTGGCAGAAGTACCCCTCGTGTTTACTGCACTTGTTAGAGTAGTCAGTGTACGTGCAACCCTGGATTCGGTTCGTGCAGGTTTCCTTGCCGGGGGCGCAGCGCTCGCACCACCCACCTGGTCGCGTCAACACTACTTCGCAGTTGCAGCACTTCTCCACCGGCGGTGCCAGCTGCTCGGCCGCGTCGCACACCCTCCGATTCAAAGTCACGGTGAACGTGGTGCCGTCAAACCCGCCCAACATGCTGAGGAGGCTGTTGGTGTCCAAGGCTAGCGACGAGTCCTCCTGGATCGCCAGGCAGCCTTCCGGCGCCACTTGTCCTGCCTTCGATATCAGCTCAGTACCGCGTTTGATATCGACGGTATAGCTGTAGTCTGGGGCTTGATTCGAACAGCCCACCAAGCGAACCGCATGGTAAATCTTCCCCGTGGCTACACACACCTTGGTGTGCAGTAAGAACAGCAGCTGGAACTCAGAGATGATATAGTTGTGCAGACTGACCCTGGCGATGTCGTGGGTGAGGCTGCAGGGGTTGTCGAGCACGCGGTCCGGGTGCTCCCCGCGGCAGTGAGGCAACATGGCCGTGCGGGGACCCACCCAGTCGCAGCGGGCGGAACCGAGCACCGGACACACGTACCAGCGGTACTCGCACGCCGCCTCGTGCGCGATCTCTTCAGCCTGCGCCGCGAACGGCACCGTCTCGCGACACCCGAGGTCCCAGTTTTTACATGGAAATTTTAGAAGCTTCGCTACGGCCTGGTATTGCTTGTTGTGGATGGCTGGACGCTTGGGGGCGTAGCACTGGCCGCACACCCCCGCCCCGTCATGTTGCAAGTACACGTGGCTCTTCGAGAATAAGGAACACAAGCCCAACAACAATAAAGATGGTAGAAAACTTGTTTAAAAACAAAAATATTAAAACAAACTACAGAACCGACAGAAAGTTCGTGAACACGCCATAAATTTTAAGGTGAACTTTTGAAATACACATGTCACATCAAGTAATTTTGTTTCTACCCCAAGTTATGAATTAGTGTCGGAACGAAATGGCACTAATCAAAATGTATAATAAAAAGTCTGGTGTGGGCACCACACTACTTTCTTATACAAATAAAACCAACTGAATACGTATGACTTGTTCCTTGCGTATGTCTTTTTGACAATTATTTGATATATAGATGTTAAACCTGTTTAAATTTTTTTTTTTTAAATATTTATTAGGTTTCTTCAACTTCAGTGGTTTTTGGAACCCTGGTACATTGTATTTACATTAACTATTAGTTATATAAGTTATATTACAAAAAATATATTATATGTGTTCGTATAGTTGGGTGTTTTTAAAAAATGAAATGATGTTTTTTTCTTGTTGTTCATTGTTGGCGAGTGCACTTCTTAGGTTGGTGGGAATGTTGTAAATGTTGCGTTCTCTGCTGTATTTTGGGCAGATTTCAATAATATGTTTTATGGTAAGTTCGGTGTTGCATGTTTCGCAGTTGACTTGATCATTTCTTGCCATTAGGTAGCCGTGTGTCAGTCTGGTGTGGCCTATACGGAGTCTGGTTAGTGTTATTTGTTCTGTTTTTGTGCCTTGTGTTTTCCATATTCTTGTATCTGGTTTGATTGCCCTTAGTTTGTTGTTTGTAGTTTGGGTCCATTTGTTTGTCCAGTAGTGAAGTGTTTGTGTTTTTATGTGTTGTTTTATTTCCTCGTTTGTAATTGATGTGTTAGTGGTGTCCAGTTGGGTGGCATCTTTTGCAGCGTTGTCCGCTTTTTCGTTTCCAGGGATATTAACGGGATCCATAGGAATGCAACATTGTTGTTATGTTTTGTCAGGAGTTGGAGTTGCTCACGGATATTTCTAGCTGTTGGGTGTTTTGGGTATAGATTTTGTATGGCGAGTAGTGAACTTAAGGAATCTGTGCATATAAGGAAATGTGTATGGATGTGGTTTTTTATGATATATGCTAGGGCTTGGTGGATAGCGAAGAGTTCTGCGGAGTATACACTTGATGGCGTTGGAAGTCGGTATTGGCATGTTTCGTGCTCAGTGACTGTTTAATTTTTTTTTTTTTGTTCTCATTGTAACTATGAATTTATTTCAAAATAGAAATCAATTTATATCTAGTCTTCAAAAATTTTTAACTAATAATACAAATATTGCTTTTATAATATTTCACAAGACACATATTTTTGACACTTAACAATTATTTGACACGTTTGACACATTGATATTAAGAATGTTTTAGTTTTTGTTCCCATTGCAACTAAGTTTATTGAAATATATTCTTAAATATATAATTTAGTTTTTCTCAAAATTAGAAGCACGTACAAGAAAAGTGCAAATAACATTTTATATTGCAAATATTTTTGCTAACATCTTTCATTTGAAACTTTTTCTCACAGCTGATTCTATTTTTGAAAAAAAAAATGGAATTTATTGTTTTGTGTGTCCAGTAAACTTCCTCTTCCGGTTTTTAAATTTCATTCAAAATCAACTCAGCTCTTTATTTTTACATGAAACTTATAAATTCTAAGTTTCATTAACATATCTTGTCTCGTTCATGAGATATTGCGCACACGGACATCCATACATCCATCCATCCATCCTCACATACAGACATCATTGAGAAATTGATCTTAACGGATTCAGTGGACGTCAAAATATGTATTTGCGCAAAAATCTCGTCAACGATTTTTTTCATGATTCCAATACTTTGTAAGAAAGTAAAAACAGACTTTCTGATTGACGTAAAATAAATAAATAAATTATTAGTATTAGTTATATTTAAAAATTTTATTCAGAAATGAACAAAATAACTGGGCTTTATCGAGGGGTCAAAAATAGACAAATAGTGCGTGAATATATAAACTCAAAGAAAAAAACGCAGCACTTGAAAATGCTCAAAAAATGACTAAATTTCAGAGTGCCATAACTCGGTTGCATTTATTTGAAATTGGATGATCCTTTGAGTTTTAGAAACTTTGAAATGTTCTTTCCAATGTGATGCTAGTCAATATGATATCAAATCCATTACACCCCCTCCCACTACCATATAAAAAAAAATGTCCAACTTTGACAGTTCGTTCGCAGTGCCAAAAAATTGTAGACTATTTAGTCAGCGCAATAAAGTTCAAACATTTTCCTTTAAGTTTCTCAAGTTTGGCGGGAAATCGTGAATTTTTTAAATCGCTTTTTCGATTTTTTGGCTATAACTTCGCCGATTTTGCACCAAAACCGATGAACCTTGGAATTCTGAGAAGTTTAATTTCTCTTTGCAGTGCTTTAAGTTAATGTACCACCAAACCCGTTCCACCCCCTGCTTCCCCCGGATGAAAAGAAACATGTTTTTGACTTTAAAATGTTCAAGTTTAATGATTCGTATTGTGAGTAAAAAAAATCGTTGACTTAATTGACCAACAGAGAATTAAACTTCAATCATTTTCCTTCAAGTTTGTGCAATTTTCGAGGACCTTCGATGATTTGGTCAGAACTTATGAATTTTTTTTGAGAACGGGCAATTTGCGTATTTTTTCTGCGGTAATTTGAATCGTTTTGTACCAAAATTGCATTTACAAAAGTTTTCTAAAACGTCTTCGTTTTAAAAAATGACTGGAAAATTTTTGAAAAATTCATAATTTCGTACCAAACTGTCGTAGGTACTCGAAACTTGAGAAACTTAAAGCAAAATGTTTGAACTTTATTGCGCTGTTTGCCAATTGAATTTTTTCGGCACTGCGTACAAGTTGTCGAAGTTGGACATTTTTTGACCACAAAACATTTTTTTTATATGGCGGTGGAAGGGGGTGTAATTGATTTGATATCATATTGACTAGCATCACATTAAAGAGACCATATCATAGTTTCTAAAACTCAAAGAATCATCCAATTTCAACTAAATGCATCCGAGTTATGGCACTCTGAAATTTAGACATTTTTGGTGAATTTTCAAGTGCTGTGTTTTAACCTCGAGTGAATTTTATGACTATGAAAACACTTCAAGATTAATCAATAGATTTATTTTTAAAATACATCCTTTACTAGTTTCGAAGTCTTCATCAGTAAGTGAATTTTCTTAATAACAATTAACAAACACATAACTAATAATAAAGATATACGAATCTCCTCGATAAAAAAAAATTTTTCTTATATTTTATCATATCTGACTATGGTTTTATTTATTTATTAGTTTATTATTTTAACTGTTGATGAGGAGATTCATATGTGTGTTTTGCATAATTACCTATATATTTATCGTTTTTAAAATGTTCGCTAATAATTTTTATTGAGAAAATTCACCTATTGATGAAGATGTAAGAAACGTCAAAACTAGTAGAGGTTGTACTTTTAAAATAAACTTATTAATTGAATTCCAAGAGTTATATTCTCATAAAATGACATGTTCACAAACTTTATGTATTTTTTCTAACTCCTAGACAAAGCCAGGTTATTTTGTTCAACTGCAACTGTAAATGAAACTATAAACATAACTAATACTAATAACTTATTATACGCCAATCAAAAGGTATATGTATTTACTATAAATTTTGATTAATGTAATTTCGTTTATATACTGTGTGTCTCATTTTAATTTACCACCTGAAATATCTGTAGACTTACGCTTCGAATCGAAAAATGTCCCAGGTAAAAGTTTAATGATTTGGAGGGGGACAGGTAATTATGTAAGAAATTCAACCCCCCTCCCCCTGGGGTGGCTGGGGTGGGGGTAACTTTGAAAAATTAAATAACCCTTATTTTTTATTGTAGATTCGGAAGAAGCGTAAAAAATAAGTAAGTTTTATCTAAAAAAGTTTTTTTATTACTATGATAGATGGCGCTGCATTCAATTGGCTCAATTTAATTTACCACCTGGAATATCTGTAGACCTTCTTTTCAAATCGAAAAATGTCCCAGGTAAAAGTTTAATGATTTGGAGGGGGACATGTAATTATGTAAAAAATTCGACTTTCCTACCCCCATGGGTGGCTGGGGTGGGGATAAATTTAAAAAATTTAATAGGACCTCTTATTTTTATTGTAGATTCGGACGAAGCATAAAAAAATAAGTAAGTTTTATCAAAAAAAATTTCTTATTACGGTGATAGATGGCGCTGAAATCAATAAAATTTATTTTATTGAAAATGAAGCAATTTATTGCAGCGTCATCTGTCATAGTAATAAAAAAACTTTTTTAGATAAAATTTACTTATTTTTACGTTTTGTCCGAATCTACAATAAAAAATAAGGGGTCCAACTTAATTTTTCAAATTTACCCCCAATCCAGCCACCCCTGAGGGTAGGGGGGTTGAAATTTTTACATAATTACATGTACCCCTCCAAATTATTAAACTTTTATCTGGAACATTTTTCGATTTGAAAAGTAGGTCTACAGATATTCCAGGTGGTAAATTAAAATGAGCCAATTGAATGCTATCTATCATAGTAATAAAAAATTTAGATAAAACTTACTTATTTTTTACGCTTCTTACGAATCTACAATAAAAAATAAGTTACCCCCACCCCAGCCACCCCTGGGGGTAGGAGGGTTGAATTTTTTACATAATTACCTGTCCCCCTCCAAATCATTAAACTTTTACCTGGAACATTTTTCGATTCGAAGCGTAAGTCTACAGATATTTCAGGTGGTAAATTAAAATGAGACACCCATTATATATATATATATATATATATATATATATATATATATATATATATATATATATATATATATATATATATATATAGTGGTTGATGGAACCATATAACATAACCATGTTGTATTAAAATTTATGACAAATATTTTTTGCAAGATGCAGTACTGAATACATTTAAAGTGAGCACTGCATGTACAGCTACACATTTATCAGTACAGCCACGCCGCTGAAGTAAGTTCAAACAGTGCACTATATGAACCATTCCCTGTGGTGGTTCCAGCAAAAGACTACCAGAACGCTAGAGAAAAAAATATTTTATTTGTGGAACCACTTAGCTTTTTAAACAAAATCCTAGACTGATAACAAAATTTTAAAAACCGTTCTTTGAAAAGGTAAAAATTAATAATTATAATGATAAGAATCATACCATTGAAGTAAAGGGAAAAGTTCATAAAAGAAAAGTAAAAATTAATAAATTAAACTTATAATTTGTTACAGATTAATATCCATATCTCACGGTCAATTCCTTCAAGATATTTCTGATAACAACGGATACAAATTACTATAATTAATGGGCATGATATTTACGCTTATTTTAATTATGACTTACAACCCTTATTTTCAAATTTCTAAACTATTACTAACATAATTAAAACTTTTAACAATAATTCTAAACCTTTGCAAAAACTAAACCTTGACACATTTAATGTAATGAATATGACTTATGAAAATACAGAAAATCAAATTAATAAATTAAGGATTAAAAAAAAAAAGAAACGAGGGTTAATAAATGGATTAGATACAGTTATAAAATCTGTGTCTGGAAATTTAGATCAAAATGACGCAGAACTTTATGAACAACTATTTAAACAAATTAATGATAATGAACAAAAATTACAAGGAGAAATAAAAAATAATTTACATTAGTTGAAAGATTTTACTAAACATTTTAATGAACAAATTAATAAAGTAAATATTAATGAAAAGGAGCTTTTTGATCAAATTCAAGTACTAAAAGAACAAATTAATAAACGAGATAATAAAGAAGCATTATTTTTATTGAACTCAAAATTACAGTTAATAATTTCTTTATTAAATCATATTCAAATGACTATTTCACAAATTAACGATAGTATTAATTTTTGTTCCTTGCACATTTTCGATGTAATTTTAATATCTTTTGAAAATCTGCAACAAATGCTACCTATGTATTATATAATTGAAATTTTAAAATTATTAACAGTTAACTGTAATCATGACAAAAATAAAATATATTTCATAATAACTATACCTATTATGTCAGAGAAGACTTACGATCTGCATCAAATGACAATGATTCCCTTTAAACAAATTAATATGTATTACATACCTATATGATCAAGAGACAATAATGTGTATTGATAATAATGTTATGGTTGATAATTGCTTAATTAATAATAAGCAATACTACTGTAAAACTAACAATGTAAAAATAAGTGAATGTACTAACCTATTGTTGTACAGCAATAATAGTAAATGTGAAATTAAACGAATAACATCTCATAATAATATAATTCGTATACCAAATTCTAATGAATTAATTATATTTAGCTTTGATAAACCGGATGTCGAAATTGATTGTAAAAATATTAAAGAAATAAATAGTATACAACGAATATTCTAGATTTCTAGTACAAATCAATGCAAAATTAATAAATATGTCTTTAAACCTTTTACAAATGAATATAAAGAAATTAAACTTCAGTAAATTAAACAAAGTATGCTACCACCACTTAATTTCTTTGGAATGATATTAGATTCACGAATGACATGGAAACAACATATACAACACCTAAAGCAGGAGTGCTACAGAGGATTAAACCTCATTAAATGTCTATGTAACAACAAGTGGGGCTCACACAAAGACATTCTATTAAAAATATATTTAACATTTATCCGATCAAAAATGGACTATAGTGCTATAATATATCAAACAGCCAGTAAGAATGTCTTAAACATACTAGAACCAATACAGAATACAGCAATCAGACTATCTATAGGAGCATACAGAACTAGCCCCACCATATGTATGTTAAGTGAATCTGGTATCATCCCCTTAGAACTACGAAGAAACCAACTCACAATGTCCTATATAATAAAACTTTCCCAAAACCCCCAAAATCCCGCCTTTAAATACATACCGGGTGGTCCATCGGTCTGTATTTTTTATTTTATGCGATTATTATAAATATTACCGAAAATTTTTTTAGACAAAGTTTATTTTGCATTAAAATGCCTATGTATCTGTAGTATAAGTTTTTCTACCGGGTGCTCCATTTTCGCGCAATGGTATGCCACTTAGTATTTTTAAATGGAACACCATATATATTTTTATAAAATTTTAAAGATTTTATGTTTCTCTTTAAATAA
The DNA here is from genome assembly GCA_963942605.1 of Poecilus cupreus. NCBI lineage: Eukaryota > Metazoa > Arthropoda > Insecta > Coleoptera > Carabidae > Poecilus > Poecilus cupreus. The sequence continues at coordinate 16,274,438 of OZ012726.1, forward strand.
GTTCTTATTCAATATAGTCCTAAAATGATCAGTATAGAAGTTATTTACGTTTTTATGATTCAATAATCACGCAGAAAATGTGCCATAAAATTGTGTGCAAATGTTTAAACAATCAGATTAGTTGGTCAGATATGTAATAATTATTATTTACTATTTTCACTTAGTTTAACAAATTTTTTTTGTTATATTTTGTTTAGTAGTTGGACTAATGTTCAATTCGAACATTTTTTATAAATTTATTTGTTGTTTTTAATTTCATGGCATACTTTCTGTGTGTGATTCTTCATTAATAAAAACGTGAATAGTTTAAGTACTGATCATTTTAGGACTATAATGAATAAGAACTATTTTAAAGAGAAACAAAAGGTCTTTCAAATTTTGCAAAAATATATAGGGTGTTCTATTTAAAAATAAAAAGTCACATATCATTGCGAGAAAATGAAACACCCGGTATGAAATCTTATACTGCAGATATATGGGCATTTTAATGTAGAATAAACTTTGTTTGAAAACATTTTCGGTAATATTTATAATAATCGAATTAAATAAAAAGTACAGACCGATGGACCACCTGTATACAGATACCACCAGAACCAAACCATACTGTCCAACTTACCGCTCTAAAAAAAAAAATCTGTGACATTCTCGCAAACCTACAAACCAACTTGAGAAAAACTACATAGACACTATTGTACCATGGAGGAAGAAATTACCAAACTACATCCTCGAATTAACAAAGTCCAAAAAATTGGACAAAACAAAAGAACAAATGAAACATGAATATATAGAAATATGTGACCAATTTCTACACTCCCACAAGATTTTACGGACGGATCAAAAACCCAAGAAGGAACAGGAAGTGCAATAATAACAAAAGATATAAAAATCAAAAACCATCTACCAACAACAGTATCTGTTTTCACTGCCGAAGCCTACAGTATCCTGACAGCCCTAAAAGAAAAGAAAATGAACAACCTATAGGCCAAGACTATATTATAACCACTGATGCCCTCTCCGTTATCAATGAAACAAAAAATATATATAGTAAACAACAAGTAATACAAAAAATACAAGAAGAGATCCACCATATCAATCAGAAAAACAAAGTAAGCATATTATGGATACCATCTCATATAGGCATACAGGAAAATGAGGAGGCAGACTTTGCGGCTAAAGAAGCAATACGAGAAGACGAAACACAGATCCCTAAACCAGTCCAAGACTTTCTGAAAGAAATTAAACAACAAATAAATAAAGAATGGGACACATTATGGAGTAACACAACAGGAAATAAACTAAGAAGCATTAAACCTAACACTTCAAAATGGACAAACGTTAACAACAGAAAGGAACAAACAAAAATCACAAGAATGAGAATAGGACATACAAACCTAGCACAAATATATCATGAAAAAAACAGAACCCGAAACTTGCAACATCTGCAACACACGTATTACAGTTGAACATATATTAATCCTATGCCCAAAATATTCAACACAAAGAACAAGAAACAACATTCCACCGACACTAGCAGAGGCCCTTGGAAATGATATCGACAACCTGCACAACACAATTAAATTCTGCGAAGACATCAACATTCTCAAACACTTGTAAAATAGAATAGAATATTATATAACAATTGTACCGGGTACTAATAACCTTTGTAGTTGATGTACCGTTATATTTAAATAAAAAAAAACTTCAGTTTCCACAACCAATCATGTCGGAAATAAAATTAAATAAAAATAAAATATTACAAAATTTAGAAGAATTTACAGAAAATATTTCTACTATAAAACTATTGAAAGATTTAAATATTAATCATGAAACATATTTTACTATTTTGTATGTACTGTTAATTATTATAATTTTTCTTTATATGTTATAAATTAATTATTAAATATAAGAGTAAAATATATAAAGGAAAGACATCTGATGGAATAAAAACTCAATTACTACTTTCAAGCAATGAAGCGGAACATCATATTTCTTTTCCATCCACTATTTCTTAGCCATCATCTAGAACGGGAGGTATTATATAGCCCTATTTGATGCTGATATAACAAATATGGATGAATCTTTAATAGAATATCTCACGCTGTAATAAGAACCTTTTATGATAAGAAATAGTATAAATACGTGCTAGAGAATGAAATGTTATCCTTCTTACTGTATATCCTCAAGGTATAAACTGCTACATATAGCATGTGTATTAAAATAAAAAAAAATCATTTTTTTTTATTATATATCGGTCACAATCACATAATTTGCATATAAATACGCTTGAAGAAAATAGTTATTTGTATACCAAGGCCGCGAAATCACTCGTTAGCGTACCCAGAGAAAAATTATTGCTGCCGAGGCCGCTTGCGACCGAGGTAGGTCAATCCCGTGGACGATAAAGGATTTCGCGGCCAAGGTGTACACACTTTTTTTGTGCAACCGTAGAAAATTTTAATTACAAATTTTAAACAGTTTTATTGTAAATATAAAGTGGCTATGGGATTGACGTTTGATAAACAAAACAATTATTATTGAAAAAAATAATGTCTGTTGTCAAGTGACGAAATTTTTACCCTATTTCGCGTCCGTCGGTAATGGTAACGGACGCGAAATAGGTTAAAAACATTCATTTTGAATTTGGCGGCCGTTACCATGACAACAGCCGCGAAATTCAATTTAGCGGTCTGTACTGCGATTGCGAAATACTTATTTCGCGTCCGGTTCCACAAAAAAAAATTTCACGATATCCCAGGAAACCCAACCGTTCTTCTCCCGAAATGTTAAGGAAAATGTATTTTTCCTATCTAGTAAGAAAAATACCGAAGTGTTACCAATATGGATGTTATTTATTGTTGTAAAAATTATAAATAAATACTTAATTTTATTGAAAATGCATTTTTAGTGATGTACGTACTTTAAATTGTTGTAAAATGTTGTGTTACCACCACGATACCCCCAGAAGAAACGCTCTTCTCTTCAAAAAATTATATATATATATATATATATATATATATATATATATATATATATATATATATATATATTAAAAAATTACATTTTTTAACCGTTGTTTTGTTTTTTCAAAAAATACAGGTTAGCAGATTTAAACGAAAATATCAAAATCTATTTTTTCTTTAGCGTCTTGTAATTCGTAAATGGTGACAGTAAGAGGAAAATGTTTCAAACAATAATTGTAGATAATAATATTTGAAACTTTATTCTTAACACAAAATTTTTATTAAACTAGAATTTACTGAGATATTTTAAAATAACTTGATAGGGTTTTAAGTAAACTACCACTTCCGGTTATTGGATTATCACAAAAAACTAATTAGCTCTTCCAAAGGGTATAGGCTCAACTGGGGTAAATATGCAATGAAAAACATAACTTTGTTTTGAAAAGGCAATAAACAGAATTAAAAATTACATGTAAAGTATTAGATCGATGTTATTCTGTTGTATCCTTCGATCTATGGATACTTCAATTTTTTTCACGCGAAATTGAATATGAAAATTGTTGTGATAACGAATATTGTTAGATGGCAGAGAGCCATGAAAAACAATGGATGATGAGACTTGTAATTAATTATGACATGTGAATAAAATATAGATAATAAATTAAATAAAGAGTTGTTTAAAAAAAACTGTATAGTTTAGAACCCACACTATTAAACGCACATTAAGGTATAAAATAAAACATGGTGGCAGCGAATTATGTGTGCGTGATTTAAAAAATACGTGAAGGAACATATGTCAGAATGTCTATAAAAGACCAAGAAACTAAATCGTCCCAGCAAATTAATTTGTCATTTACCACCTACAGAACCATTTAGTTTCAAACCGACTGAATGGGCACAGTGGAAAAATCGTTTTCAACGATATAGAAGAGGGTCCGGTTTAAATGAAATGTCACAAAATAGACAGATAGATGTTCTTATATATAATATGGGCGAACGAGCTAAAGAGGTTTTTGCTTCCTTAACACCAGCACCAATAACTTATGATGCTACATTAGAGAAATTTGATAAATATTTCGTGCCTCGTAGAAATATAATATACGAAAGAACCAAATTTTTAAGACACACACAAGGAAGCGATTTTGCTGAAAAGTATATAACTGATTTACACAGTTTAGCGAAAACGTGTGAATGGGGTGAATTAAACGATGACATGATCTTATTAGTGCTTATCATAGGCATGCGAGATACACATATTAGTGACAAATTGCAATTAGACCCTGATCTCACTCTAGAAAAAGCTATTACGTGTGTTAGACAGTATGAAGAACTTATTCGCCAAAAAGAAGATCTAAAAGAAAAAAACGTTTCTGTCGTTACAAAGACTCAACAAAAATACAAAAATTCAAAAGAAAATTACAAGAACAATAGTCAAAAGAAGGATAGAAAATTTGAAAATGACAAAAAAAAATGTACAAGATGTGGTTATGACTGGCATGGTAAACTCTCAGAATGTCCAGCGAAAAATGCAAAATGTGGAAAATGTTCTAAAATAGGACATTATAGCAAACAGTGCTTTCGTAAAAAAGAAAGTATTCAAGAAGTTTGTTGTTCTGAATCGGATAATGCCAATGATTCTTTCGTTCATGAAGTGCGAAAAACAAACAGTGCAGAAAATTTATTTGTTGGCTGTATCAAAAGTGGTATCTCAAATGATGCCTGTACTGAAGTAATACAAATTAAATGTGGAGGAAAAACTCTGAAATCTATGAAATTCAAGTTAGATACTGCCGCAGATGTAACCATGGTACCACCATTAAAGATTTTATTTCTGAACTCTGTATGAAACCCTGTAAGAGCAGTGTTTTCAGTGCAAAAAAGCAAGAACGCTTAAATATATTAGGTACTGTTAAACTACAATTGAAATATAAAAACAAGGAAATTTCAGAAAATGTCTACATTTCTGAAGAAATTAATGTTGCTTTGCTGAGTCGAAATTCTTGTCAAAGTCTTGGCTTGGTTAAACGAATTTATACAATAAAAAAGGAGAACAACTGGATTGAAGAGTTTCCAAACCTTTTTCAAGGATTAGGTAGCGTTAAAGAAGAATATAAAATAGAAATGAAAGAAAACGCGAAGCCGTATGCAATTTCTTCACCAAGAGCATTTCCTATTCCATTGAAAGGCAAAATCAAGAAAACACTGGATGAAATGGTGGAAAAAGGAGTTATAATTCCTGTTTCCCATGCAACCGAGTGGTGCGCTCCGATGGTTGTGGCACCCAAAAAAGGTGGAGGCATACGAATCTGTGTCGACCTACTGAGACTTAACAAGAGTGTTAAACGCCAGTTTCATCCCATTCCAAGAATAGAATTATCTCTTGCTGAACTCGGTGAAGGCAAATACTTTAGCAAATTGGATGCAAACCATGGATTCTGGCAACTGAAATTAGCTAAAGAATCTCAAGACTATACCACATTTATTACACCATATGGGAGGTTTAAATTTGTTCGACTTCCATTTGGTATCGCTTCTGCACCCGAAGAATTTCAAAGAAGAATGAATAATATTCTTACAGGAGCAAAAAATTGCATTGTCCACATGGATGACGTTCTAGTTTGGGGTAAGAACAAAGAAGAACATGATGAATGTCTTCGAAACGTTCTTCAGAAGATTGAAGATGCTGGTATGACTCTAAATAAAGATAAATCTGAATTCTACAAAGAAACAGTCACATATTTAGGATTTATCTTGTCCAAGAAAGGCATAAAGCCTGACCCGGCAAAAGTAGAAGCAATAGAGGCAATGGATGCACCAATAAATATGACAGAAGTACAAAGATTCATGGGAATGGTAAATTTTCTTGCAAAATTCATTCCAAACAAGTCTGAAATTATGGAACCTATATCAAGTCTTCTCCGTTCAAAAAATACTTTCGTTTGGGGACTTGCACAAGAAGAAGCATTCAAGAAAATCAAGATGAAATTAATGTCGTCACCTTGCTTAGCTATGTATAATCATTCAAAAAATATAATGATGATGATCCTGTGATGCTTCTACAAAAGGTATAGGTGCCGATCTTCTCCAAGAAGAAGATGGAGGACTAAGGCCTGTAGCCTTTATTTCTCGTACACTTACGGATGCGGAAAAAAATTACACGAACATAGAGCGTGAAGCACTTGCGATGACTTGGGCAAGCGATAGGCTGAAGAATTTTCTACTGGGTAAACATTTCATTACCGAAACAGATCATAAGCCACTTTTGCAAATATTCAAAACGAAGAATTTAGACGATCTCTCTCCAAGACTTCAGCGCTTTAGAATGCGTATGATGCGATACGATTATGATATTGTATATACACCCGGAAAGAATCTACAGATTGCCGATCTTTTGTCCAGAAAACCCCTCCAGTATGATAATCTTGATGGTGAACTAAGCGAAGAAGTCGATGCTTTTATTCACGAAATTTCACTGAAGAGTATTAATACAACAGATGAAAATGTTACAAGGGTGATTAATTCACAAATGAAAGATTCATCGTGTATTGAACTTAAGAAATTAATAAATAAAGGATGGCCGAATAAATCAAGTTTATCTGCTGAACTACAAAAATATTACTCCGTACGAAACGAACTCGCCATCGTTGAAGGAATTATTCTTAGAGGAAATCGAATGATAATACCAAATGAACTTCGAAATATAATGCTAGAAAAATTCCACTTTGGTCATTTGGGAATCACCAAGACACGAAGACGAGCACATCGAACTATGTGGTGGCCTAATATATCCAAAGATATTGAAGAAAAAATAAATCATGTCCTACATGTGTCCAGCACTCGACAAATCATCATGAGCCACTAATGCCTTCCGTCTTTCCAGACTATCCATGGCAAAAAATATAAACTTGATGGAAAATGGTATCAAGTCACAACTGCTCATTTTTCAAGATTTTTTGAAATTAATAAGCACAATCGTATGACAACTTTTGACATTATACAAAACTGTAAACTTATCTTTTCAAGATATGGTATTCCGCAACAAGTACTATCTGACAATGGAACTCAATTTCAAACACTTGAAGATTCAGAATTTCAAAAATTTGCTAAAGAATGGGGATTTACTACCTTTACCAGTAGCCCTCAATACCATCAAGCAAATGGAGCCGCAGAAATTGCAGTAAAGACAGCTAAAAACCTAATGAAGAGAAATAAGAATGATTTGGAACTTGCCCTTCTAGTTCACCGTAATACAGCATTGCAAAATGGTTTTAGTCCAGCACAAATGCTTTATGGTAGAAATTTAAAAGACAATTTGCCAACCACCCGTCAACTTCTGCTTTCCAAACCTAATATGAATATTTTAGCTGAGAGGGAAGAAAAATATATATATATATATATATATATATATATATATATATATATATATATTAAACCCTTGAAATGTGGTGAATATGTTTGGATAATCGACCTAAAGCGTCATGGAGAAATAATCAAGGTATTAGACGAACCTAGAAGTTACGTAGTAAAGACAAGTATAAGTACAATAAGGCGCAACCGCTTTCATCTTATCCCAGCTCCATACCTTCACCAACTATATTAATGAATGATAGATTATTGGATATCGTCCTGTCTAATATCAGTTGCACTGTTTCTCGTAATACATGTCCCCTGGTTAATGAAGATAATCATCATCCTACTCTTGACATTGAAATTCATACAGACCCCAAATATTGTAATTCCTCTTTTGCTGATAATGTGCCTACTTACAATTTCCAGGCTGCCAATTTTTCATTACTTTACAACTCCCTAAATGCTACTGATTGGAGTGTCCTGTCCAACTTTGCTAATGTAGATGATGCTTTTGCCAAGTTTTACGATATATTATACGGCATTTATGACAAATGTATTCCTAAGACGACTAAAAAAATATCCAAATATCCGCCCTGGTTCTCTAAAGCTATTATCTCTGATATTAAACTAAAATATAAATATCTCGAACTTTTTAGATTGACTAACATGCAAATATATCACAATAGTTTTAAAGATATTCGTTCCAAAATAAAAACTGATGTTAAACGAGCTCATAAAAATTATTTAAAATCTATTGAAAATAACAAATGTGTTGAACCTAGCAAAGTTTGGTCATACTTAAATATAAAAAGAAATACTTCTCGTATTCCTGGACAAATGCACTTAGCTGACAAAACATTCATGGATACTCCATCAATTGTCCAGGCATTTTCTGAATATTTCTCATCTGTCTTTGAATCTCCTAATACCAGTCCTACCAATTCTGATAATTTTCCCTCTGCTAGTAGTTCTGATTGTCTTAATATTCCCCAATCTCAAAATCCGAAATTCTTGCATCCATTAATAAACTGAAACCTTCCCGAAATCCTGGGCCTGATTATATTCCTGCGTATGTGTTAAAAGGCTGCCGTGACATATTCGTTGAACCTCTCTATATTCTTCTTAACCTATCCATTTCCTCGAATATTTTTCCTTCTGTCCTTAAAAAAACATATATTACACCAGTCTTCAAGTCTGGAGATAAGGAAAATATTGCGAACTATCGGCCTATAACCATTATATCGAGCATCTCTAAGGTGTTTGAGAAGATTATTTTCATTCATATTTTTAGCTTCGTTAAAAAACATATATCTCCTTACCAGCATGGTTTCATGCAAGGTAGATCCACCACTACCAATCTCACCACATTCACAGAATTTTTGGTTAATTCATTTAGAACCAACTGTCAAATTGATGTAATTTACACAGACTTCTGTAAAGCCTTTGATAAAGTTGACCATCAGTTACTTATTAAAAAGATTATTAATAACGTCCACTATAATAATTATACATCTCTTTCATTTCTTGCTACTTCAGGAATTCCGCAAGGCTCTAATCTTGGTCCTCTTCTGTTTATATTATTCATAAATGATATTACTACTTGCATTGAACATTCCCAGTATTTATTATATGCTGATGACATAAAAATATACAGGGTGGTGAACAATATTAATGACTGCTTACTACTCCAGCATGACATTGATAATCTACTTGCTTGGTCTGAGTGCAATAATTTATTATTTAATGTTGGTAAGTGTAAAATTTTGACGTACAGTGTAAAAATATCTAATGTGACATACAATTATAATTTAAATAACACCGTACTGTCTAGGGTTACGCAATATACTGCTTTGGGAGTTCTATTCGATCCGAAATGTCAATTCACTCTACATTTTGACCAGATGATCAAATCGTCTTATAAAAACTTAGGCTTTGTTATTAGAAATTCAAAAAATTTCACTCAGTTTGCCACACTTAAATCATTATGTAATTGCTTCGTACGTGCTAAATTGGAATATTGTTTCCTAATATGGAATCCATTGTATAAAAATTCAATGAGAGCAATAGAACGTATTCAAAAAAAAATTTGTCAGATACTGTTGGTTCAGATTTTCTGGTCCAAATAATAATTATGCTGGTTACCATTACAATACTGCTCTCATTGAATTTAACATGATTACACTACAGAATCGCCGGTCCCTGTCCTCTTGTCTGTTTCTTTATAAACTAATAAATAATACTATTGATGACGTAAACCTTTTAAGACTTATAAATTTACACGTACCAAGGAATTGTAACCCTAGACAGAAGCAAATTTTTTTTGTACCTCCAGCAAAAACAAACTATGAACTCCTAAACCCTGTTAGTCGTACCTGCTCACTTTATAACACTCTTTGTACTTGCATTCCTGATACTGATATTTTTTTTTGATTCATTTCAAGTTTTTCGGTTGAAATTACAAAAATATTACAATAATAATTGTTTTTTATGTAGACAAATATGTTATATTTTTCTGTGGAATTTTTCTCTTTTGTCAATATTACTAATAAGTTTGTGTATTATGTGTAATATGATATGTATTTACTCTTGACTCTGTAATTGGGACTTTTGTCCTGTTGAGTGATACATTATAATGGAATAGAATGGAAATAAACTCCCTGACTATATTGACGTTGACGATATCGTACCAAAACAAAATGAACGACAGAAACCAGGTCCTACCGAAGATGAACAACCTGAAGTTTTAATTCCGTCCCAACATACAACAACTCCAAGAAATAATGGTACAAATATGTTAACAACACGCTCAGGAAGAATTGTTGTTAAACCGCAGAGGTATACAAGTTCATAATTCTGAAGATGATTCCATCTTAGGGAAGGATGTTGTGATAACGAATATTGTTAGATGGCAGAGAGCCATGAAAAACAATGGATGATGATACTTGTAATTAATTATGACATGTGAATAAAATATAGATATTATAAGTTAAATAAAGAGTTGTTTAAAAAAAACTATATTGTTTAGAACCCACACTATTAAATGCACATTAAGGTATAAAATAAAACAAAAATAAAGAAAAATCGCCTTTCACATTTAACCCGGTAAATCCGAAACATCAATGGGGAAAAGTGAAAAATACATTTAATTCATATATTATACATGCTAGTTCAGAGAGCGAGTTACAAATGAAAAGAACGGAAAAAAGTGCATCGAAACATGTACCAAATTAATAAATAAGTAAAGTTTCTAAATTAAAAATTATATATACTTTACAATAAAGTTGTTATTAAATGAACACATATTATACGTATTTTATAAACAAAATGAAACAGATAAACTAAAGTAGAAAACGAAAATAACATTGTAAATTATCTTTTTTATCATTTTTAATATTGTTTTTTTATTTTTATTTATATAATATCTTTATGTATATACAGGGTGGTGACTTGGACGACGCAGCATCGGGATTACAATGGTAAATTCTTAGTGTGCAATTATTTGCTCCCCTAATTATTTCAAAATTATCCTGTGGGCTGTAGTACTTGCTCGAATTGGCCGTTTCGAATATTTAACACCAAACATGGCACTTACTTCGCGTTCACTACTTCCGGAATAAAACCATTTAATCATTTCTACTTTTTCTTGTATTGAATACATTATAACAACGATATTTAATAATTTAAATGTCAAATGTTAGGCCGCTTGTTTTTATTTATTGTTTTATTTGCTCCATGGCATCAATGATTTTTGTAAAAAAGTTAATTTTAATTTCATCGATTTTTTCTCTTCCGAACAATGGAAATTTATAAACAATGGTATCAATAGATGCAGAGTTTTTTTCTCTAGATAAAATCTAAATAAGCTATTGCTCTAAAATAATTAGGGAAGCAAATAAGTGCACACTAAGAATTTACCATTGTAATCCCTATGCTGCGTTGTCCAAGTCACCACCCTGTATATATATACCGTGTGTCCCACGTAAAGGTTGGCATAGGCAAATAACATATAAAATCCGGTTTTTTTTAATGAAAAGTGTCCGGCAAAAAAATATGCATCCAAATTTTATATCACAATACTGTGAATATACCTACATCTTATTTAATACAGATTAATTTATTTTAATACCGCAATTTAATGAAATTAATAATAATAATTCCTAATTTTCCGCCTACTCTTTTTATTGCTACTGACGTGTAGTGTTTGCGATTTGTTTGAAATATTTTAATATGTCACTGTCATCAAGAATACATTAAATGTTGAGAACCGTGTAAATATTATTAGAATGTATTATGGGGGCGCACTGCGAGACAAATATCTGAATATATCACAGGAATGAACGCTGAATAATTTCCATCGTCAGAAATTGACAGTGACAGATTAAAATATTTAAAACAAATTGCAAACACTACACGTCAGTAGCAATAAAAAGAGTAGGCGAAAATTAGGAATTATTATTATTAATTTCATTAAATTGCGGTATCAAAATAAAGTAATCTGTATTAAATAAGATGTAGGGATATTGACAGTATTGTGATATAAAATTTGGATGCATAATTTTTTGCCGGACACTTTTTATTTACAAAAAACTGATTTTACATGTTAACAGCCTATACCGACATTTACGCGAGACACACGGTATATATATATATATATATATATATATATATATATATATATATATATATATATATATATTAATATCAAAAACAAATTTTATTCTGTCTGTACCAATTGTTACAATTTGAGGCACAGATAATATTGCTCAATATTATCTATGTCAACTGTTGAAATGTCATTTCGTTGCATTTTTATCCAAAAGCCTGTTTTATTTTTACTCAGAATCACGTTTCAATTTTTCCCCGGCTAATTAAATATAAATAAAACAAAACTACATAATTAAAAACAAAAAACTTGATCGCATAATTAAATTTCATGAATTCTTATATTTTTCTTTTTACTTTCTTTATTTGTGAATCCATACAATTGGAGAAGAGCGAAGAAAAACATGATCAGCGAGGGGAGAAAAGACGTCTGCGATTAAATGTTAGGCAAAAGAAATGTCAAAATCTTCAAATTTGGCGAAAAAGGTAAGTTTTTTCTTAAATATTTAGTTAATTTAAGAATATATTAGGAATGAAAAATGTATTAAAACGTTATTTAGAAATATGATACCACGAAGACATACTGTAACGAACGTGGCTGCGACAAGTTGAAGCTTGCCGGCCTACGCCGCCACGCCGCGCCACCACGCCGCGTCGCCTAGTGCATGACTCAACGCTTGCCGGTTCGAACAAATCGTTTGCTCCACAATAGGGAATGTTCCAGAAGCTTCCAGAAACAATGAACGTGCCGTATATAAAAGGAATCGCCGGCGGCCGTCAGCCAGTCTTTTAGATGACTCCCGAGCAGTCAGTCGTTTAGATGACTCGGACTCAGTTAGTCGAGCTGAGACAGTAAGTTAGATGACTTAGTCGACTCCGAAGTTCTGCGGAAGTACTTGTGATTATAAATATACCGATCGGTGTGAATATAAATATATCGTTATAAATATATATCGCTCGGCTAGTTAATATAAATAATAGTGTTTATTTATAGTAGTAATAAGTGTTAGTGTATAAGTTTTTATATTCGTTATTTTAGTGTTATAAACCTAGTGTTAATTAATTTTAACTACTTATTATAATAATTATTCATTACTTGTTATTAATAATATTTCTGTTCGTTTAAATAAAAAGTTTAAAACCCACGAACGTTACAATACTTACTAAGTCGGTGCAATTATTTGCCTTGTTTAATCACATGAATGATTTTGGCAAGAGTCTTTTTGTACAAATCTCAAATTTGTTATTTCGAATATTTGTTGTATGTGTAAAAAATTATTTACTTACTTCAAGTTGTCTCTGTAATCTGTTTGGTTGTTCAGATTGAGGTTAGTGTTCATGTGATGTGTATAGTTTCGTGTAGTAATCTTTGATCTTTATTAGTGATGCACAATGATTTTGGCGTCTTACAAACGTTTTTTTCAGTGGTTGGGACGTTTCACCTATATAGTTTTTGTTGCATACATAGCAGCGTACTTGGTATATGACGTTTTTGCGATCTTCGAAGGGTGTGGCATCGAGTGAACAGGCCAGATGTAGTAGTCATGTTGTGATTGGCAAGACGTATGTTGTCATTGCTTATTATCTTTTTGACATCCATCTGTATATCATTGTTGTATGGAATCTTAGTGTAGATAGTAGGGGTGGGCAATATTAAAATTTTAAATCGTTATTCGATATCATAAATATATCAGAAAATATCGATATGTCGATATATCGATATATATCGATACATATCGATATTTGCGATATATCGATATTCATGATATAACGATATATCAATATTTTCGATATTTTGATATTTTCAATATATCGATATTTTGATATTACAATTTATCGATATTTTAGATATATCGATATTTTCAATATACCGTGTGACGACGGAGATGCTATCGGTTAAAGATAGCACCTCGTCGACCAGATTCCTGATAACAAGGGGAATATGTTTCCGGAAGCTCTGTGGAGTCGGGTAGGGTTCTTGAAGAATGAAAAAATAAATCCTGTATGTGTAACTATAATTTATTTATAAATAACTTTTATTATACAAACAATAATTAATATATCCTTCCGGATCCAGTGCCTTCGGCCAACGAATCTCGGAACTTTAATATTATTTATTAATTAATTTTACCTTGAAGTATTGTTTTACTTTATGACGGCTGATTTGTGACGGACAGAGACACGTCACGTGAATAGCTTTTCAGCGGACTCGACACACTGAAAAGGTTAGGTTGACCCACGGAATAAGATAAACAGGAAAATGAACTTCCTATTGCGTAGTACAGAGCGGCTAGTGACCAAGTTTGTTCAGGTTCGAATTTAGAACACTACGCGGCGCATCAGTCTAACCGCCCTGCTTATGTCCGTTGCTAGCCATTTTACATGCGACATTGTGTTTGTTTTGTAGATTTATTTTGCTATATTCGATATTTTTAAAATACAAAAGCCCGAATATAAAGTGTTTTGTACCTAATTGTAATTCGGGATACGCGTCAAGTAAAGAAAATGTGTCTTTATTCACTGTGACCGAAAACCATTTACATCCATGGTCGAATGCTATTCCTCGAAAAGATCGAGTTTTGTCAACAAAAGATATTATCTGTGAAAAACATTTTAAGCCCGAATGTGTAATACTTGCGTGGAAAGCACCAAACTGTGAAATAACTGTAATATTTATTTATTTATTTCAATATATTGAAAGATTCTGAAATCAGTCAAAGACTGCTACCCAGAACCTTAATTACAAAATTATATAACAGGTTAAAAATAATTCAATTACAAAAATTATTTTCAAGTAAAAAATGAAACAAAGTGGATATTTAAGTAAATAATAGGGATTTAACATTATTAATCAAAACGATATATAATTTTTTTTTACAATTTTCTTGAAGGTATAAATGTTAGTAATATTTTTTATATCATTATTAATGGTATTATATACTTTTATTGCTATATTATAGCTAGAAGATTCTCCTTTAACTGTCCTAAATTTTGATGCGCGAAAATCACCGGCACTCCGAGTGTTAAAGTCATGAACGTCAGCCCCTGTACTGAAAGTTACATTGCACTTTTGTTTTTTTAATTTAATCTTATGTATTAACATAGATTGTTCTAAACGTTTTAAATTTTCTAGTGGAATTATTTTAGTTCTTTTGTACACTATATCTGTTTTAGTAAGTCTATCAAAATTGAACAATGTTTTAATACATTTATTTTGAAGAACTTCTATTTTATTAAAAATGTATTTCGCACAATTACCCCACAGGGTAAGTAGGTAACGTAGATGACTTTCTATGTGGGAGTAGTAAATACTGCGTTTCAAATCTTCACGTATCACAGAACGACATCTATAAATTAATAACACCAATTAAGGGAGCGATTTTATCACAGATAGATTTAATTTGTTTGTGCCATCTTATATTACTGTCTACCCATAAACCTAAATATTTGTACTCAAACACTTCTTTTAAGGTATTGTCATTGTCAAACTTAATATTTAATTCACTCTCAACTTCACTACGTAGACTAAATTGCATATATACTGTTTTTTGTGTGTTTAGAAAAAGATAATTATTCTCCGTCCACTGTTTAAATATTTGCAAATCATGATTTGCTTGCGTTATTAAACTCTCCTTTGATTTAGCACTGATTATTAACACTGTGTCGTCAGCATAACTGTAGTATTTTCCATTGAGATCTTGAAATTGCAGGTCCCAAACGTATAGTACATACAGTAACGGCCTTAATACGGACCCTTGCGGCACGCCGTACTTGGTTTCAGTGGTATCGCTGTGAGTTCCATTTACAATTGTAAACTGTACTCGGGTTTTTAAATATGATTCTAGTATCTGCAAGGCTGTACCCCTGATACCCAAATTTTCTAATTTTTCAATGAGGATGTTGTGGTCGACTGTGTCAAAGGCCTTACTAAAATCGAAAAAAAATTGACAGTACTTTATGTCCCTTGTCCAGTTCTTGAGTAACATGCCCAATGAAATCGCTGACAGCAGCTTGCGTGTTTGAGAAACTTTCATAGTCGTATTGATATTTATCAAAACCAATAGTTGCAGTAATAAAATCAACGATTCGTTTTTTCAAAATTTTCTCGACTATTTTAGAAAAGATACTTAAAAGAGCGATGGGCCGGTAATTTTCCGGATTTTCTCTACAACCTGATTTATGTAGTGGTATTACTTTAGATGTTTTTAGTTCCTGAGGGAACACTCCATTCATTAGAATATCATTTGTAAGTTTTACAATTATTGGTATTAGAATTTCTTCTGCATTTTTTAAATCTGCTACAGTTATTTCATCATTACCAGGACTAACTCCTGTCTTTAATGTTTTAATTATTTGACTTATTTCATTATTGTCGCATGGTAGTAGAAATATACTCTTTTTATTTTTTCTTTCTGGCTGTATTGTTTCACTGATTTTACCACTCAAGGCACATTTTAGTCGTAAATTTTGAGCTGTATTTACAAAATAGTCGTTTAACGTAATTGCAATTTCTTTATTATTATTTTCAATAAGCTGATCATTGTGCAGCAAACGTGTAATTTTTTGTTTTTCTTTTTTTGGTTTGTTTAGAGCTTCATTTAGTGTAGCCCACAATTTTCTACTGTCATTTCCTGCTAAACTTATATTTTTTTTTAAAAATATGCTTCTTTATCTTTTCTTATCATATTTGTGACTTTATTTTTCATTACTCTAAATTCTTCTTTTAGGTTTTCAAAAGTATCTTTGTCATTTGTCTTTTTCATTTGAACGTATATGTTGTCTCTCAATTTCATAAAATTTTCAGTCTTCTTGCTGATCCAATATGAACAAGATTTTTTAGTTTTCCTAATTTTTGTTGTACTGTATTGCTTAGCTTTTGATATAATATTTTGTAATTCTTTAAAGCTGTTTACTTCTTGTCTAGAAATGAGTTCAGTGATTTCTTGCTTATATTTTTCTGTGTCAAGACGATTTATTATATAAGTTTCTTTCTTCTTAGATTTGGGTTCAAATTCTGTAATTGTTATATTCAAAATTTTGTGATCTGATAAATTCGTGTCTTCGGTTTCTATTTGTGTTTCTATGTTTGAAACACTACGTAGTACGTGGTCTATTGTTGTAAAGGTATTACTTACAGGATTAAATCGTGTTCCATTATCCTCATTTAAATACTACTTCGAAACCATTAGAATACACCATATTAACGTAGTTTTCTTTAATGTTATCTTCTTTTAATAGGTCAATGTTAATATCTCCTATTACTATAGTATTTTTATTATATTTTTCTAAAATACTATCAAAATATTCTAAAAATTCATTGGTGCCTGTATTAGGAGGTCTGTATAGTGCTATAATATTTATGGATAATATATTGATAGAAATAAAATTAATATTATGAATAGTGTGAACTTCTGTGATATTGAAGTTCAAATTATTATTTACATAAATGGCTACTCCACCACCTCGACTATCTCTGCAATTATGAACTGCATTATAATTTGGAAAATTGTAGAATTGACTTTCATTAGAATATAACCAGGTTTCAGTAAATATTAGTATATCTGGAAATTCTTTAACTTGAATGATGCTGTTGATTTCATCGAATTTATTTTTAAGACTTCTTATATTAAGATAAAAAACACTTATTGTACGATCCATTACAAAAATTGAAATGATTATTAATAATGTATGTACGATAATTCACTTGTCAGTTATTCATTAACAAGATCTTCAATATCTTCCATTTTTCTAATTTTAATACTAGGAGCATCATCAGTTTTCCTTACGTAGATTCGACCATTTTTGTACCAGACAAATTTATACTCATTCTTTTTTCTTAATGAAAGTGCTGCTTTAAATAATTTTTGGTTTTCTTGATTCATATCCTCATTTATATACAATTGTATTTGTTCATTATCGATACCACAAATTGTTGAATTGATTTTTCCAATTGCACTTCTTTTTGATAGTATTTCTTTTTTCTTTTCGACAGTACTTAATTTTATTTTTATTAATGGTAATTTGTTCGGATTACTTAGATTTATTTTTTCAAATTGCTGCAAATCTTCTTTTTCTAATTTTATTTTTAAATGTTTAATTACCGTCAAAAATCTTGTTTTCGCCATTTCTATATTTTCATTTGCTTTATAACAAAATCCATTTAAAATCAGATTTGTTTCCCTCTTTTTCTCTTCCATAGTATTTATGTAATTTTTAACATACATGAGTTCTTTCTTCATGTCTTCGTTCTCTTTTTGTATGTCATGCATCATTTCCACAATAACTTGATTTTTTGTTTTCTCTTCTTCATATTTATCATTAAAAAATTGTAATGCAGCACGGAATGTTTGCATTTCTTCTCTTAATTTTTTAATTTCATCCAAAAAATTTATGATTTGACGGCTGGTAACCGCACTTCATAAACAAAAATATATCACTTACCGAGATCTGCGTAAGCAGAGTGCCACACCCACAATGGGTAAAAGGCGTGATGATATATTTATTTATTTATTTTATTTAAAATCAGTGTTGTCAACTTGCCGCACATTGCTGTTAAGTAGGTTGCTGGAGCTGGAGGCGTTGTGAATGATAGTAGATTGAATATTGTCTGATCCAGACAGGCTTTGACGATTAGAATTAACCTTATTCTTGCAATCTGTACAATACCATGCAGTTTTTTCTTTTAATAGAACTCTTACCTCGAATTCATTTAATTCAGCACATTTTGTATGATAATAACTTTTGCATTTCCCACTGCATCCAATTTTATATGATGTTTTTCCAATCACTTGATTACATTTAGCACACACACATTTACCACCTGCCATATTAACAACTTAAAATCTCGAAGACTGATATAATTATATATAAGTAACCTTAACACCAAAGATTTTGTAGGTTGCATTAAAAAAAGGCAAACTGACAGATGATGATCTTCCGACAATATTTCCTAATTGTCCATATTATTTATCAAAACACGTTATTAAACGTAAACCACCAATAATTAGACACGTAGATGATACAAAACTAGCAAAAACACGTAAAATACAAATTTTAGAAGAATAATATAGTGTTTCTACAATGGAAAATTTACAAGAAACAACTGTTACTAATCAGAATACAAGTAGTATTAATCTGTCTGATATTAATTTGCCATCAAAAAATTAGATATCCTGTAAAATAGAAGCAAACGATAATAATGAAATGTTAGTATTCCTTGAAACAATCTATTTTAATTATTTAAAAACTTGAATAATTCGAAAAAAAGTTACTGTACTTAATAACGCTATAGAATTTTCCTACAGTGATAAAAAAATTATTAACTATTAATACTGATTTGATTACAAATGTATTACACAAATTTTCTGAGCTGAAAATATGTTCTGCTGGTGCTTCTGTAATTGAATATAAAGATGTAGTTGTATCTATTGGTTCTAAAGATTTTATAACATCAACTTAGAGGCATAATATGTGTGCAAATGTCTTAAAAAACAGTGAAATTTGTAGGCATTGTGTTTCTTAAAATGTTTCTTTGCGTATCGCCTGTTCTCGTCAATTTAATCGTAAATCACAGGTTCGTCAAAAATTAAAATTTGTAAAAGAAAGTGCAGAACACAAGTGTATGTAAAAAATCAGCGAGCAAAAAGAATGACAACGAAATGAAATAACCGTAGAAACTATTGCTCATTGTATTCATTATCCCTAAAGAAATAAAACTTGAGAGTAAATAAAATTGAACATTATTTTGCCCTCATATTTCTGTGTAAAAAATAACTATACATTAAAATAAAAATCATTATATTATATTCAAAATATTTAATAACTGTAATACAAATTTGAATTTGTATAATATTGCGCATATACATAAAAAATAAATATAAGAGTACGAGTTGTACATATTCGACATGGAAAACATGGGCGGTTAGATTGGTGCGCCGCGTAGCGGCGTATTGGCCAAGCTGAACAGAAAAGAGCATATTTATTTTGTGAAGTCGTTGAGGCTGGGTTGACCTGTAGCGGACTGATCTCACCACGGGTCTGGGGTCTGACTCTCCGACGGCTGAGTGCCGCCTTTTATACCCAGAAGCCCAACCCCCACCCTGAATGTAAACCAGCTTATAGAGCAACAACAATACTCCATTGTTTACAAACTGTTTTTGTTTACATTAGAAATTCAGTGTTTTGACGTTTATATGTCATTTGAAACGCTGTCAAACTTATGTCAGTCATATTCGTAAATTAACTTTGGACAGTAAATTATAATAAGTTACAGTAAACAATAGTTAATTTATATAATACAGGTGAGTTTAAACACCCTTATAAAACAACTGTCTGTACCTCACAGACCATCTATACTATCAGACTTGACAAGTACGTAATAAAAAAATTTCCGCAGTTGGCGGCTACTCCTAGCGACTCTTGGGCAGAACTAAAATGTAGAAAGTGGATAATGCAGGTTTCTATATATTAAAAATTATTGGTTCCAATTTCAAAAATAAAAACAAATAATATAATGTTCACAACATATTTAATTACAAAATATACAGCTATATACAAAATTATTTATATACATTTTCTGATTGCATAAATTAATAAAATGATTTGTTAAGAATAAATATAACAAATGTAATATTTTTTGACATTTCTGAATCATGGGAAACGCAGCAATGTTGAGGGAAATCCGAGGGGAAATCGTTGTAAGAAATCTGGGAAAGGATGTTAAAATCTTAGGGGACATTCCAAAAATATTATTTCTGACATCTGTCACCAACTTTACTAAAGCTTCTGAAGAGTGCTAATTTAATTTAATAAACATTTAATACTTACAGTTCTCAAGGTAAAACGCACTATCAACAACAAAAACACAAGTTATTCAATAAATGACACAAGGCTTCGAAACGTAAACAACCCTTGTAAACAATAAACATAAGGCTGACAAGAAGCGCGAATGAATTTAAAAGTCCGAGTGTATCCGAATGAGACCGAAGATTTTCCAAATGCGATACTAGCGCCAATTAGTAATCTACCGTCTCTTGGGCAGAACTAAAATCTAGGTAATCGGAATACGATTTATCTGTCAGCTGCCTGCTGTACCTTTTTCTTGTTGTAGGTTCAGTTAACAAGATCAATAACATATTGTAGTTTTAACAAAGTTTCACAAAGATAAGAGTTGAAGCACTGAGCAAAATGTGATGACGTCAAAAAAACCAACTAAGAAACCAGGACGGTTCATCACAACCGATATTTTTTATATATCGATATTTAAGTACAAACTTTCAAAAATATTTAAAATAGTTTTTGATTTATTCATTTAATATAGGTAACTATTTTAAATTGTTATTCGTGCAATATTACACAAATGTCATATTAAAGTAACGCATGTCAACAAAATCTCTGAGTACAAAACTATAAAGTTTATCAATATTTATTTAAACTATTCTACTTTACTAAAAGTAAATTTAAATTGTTTTGCCTACATTTACAAATCAACATATTAAAATATTAGTATATTACAAATATTGATATAATCAAAACTATTGATATATCGAAAATATCGATATATCAAAAATATCGATATATATAAAATATTGATATATCGAAAATATCGATATATCTAAAATATCGATATTCCAAAAATATCGATATTTCAAAAACATCGGAAATTTCGAAAATATCGATATTAATACAAAATATCGATATAACGATATTTCCATGTATCGATATCGTAAAAATCTTAATATCGATATTTCGATATTGAAAAAAATAACGATATTTCGATATATCGATATCGCAAAAATCTTAATATCGATATTTCGATATTGAAAAAATATCGATACAACTCGATATATCGATATATCGCCCACCCCTAGTAGATAGTAACATCCTCTGCATCTTTTTGTGCTGGATCTGCTGGGCGGTGTTCGAGTTAACGTAGTCTGGTCGCGTTATGTTTTCATTAATGTAAACTTGATATTTGATTTTTAAATATTACTTTTTCTGTTTTACTGCTATCACTCCTAAATTTAATTGTTGCAGAATTCCATTTGAAAATTTAAAGTTTGCCTTTTGCAAATATGTTCACAATAAACATTGTGTAGCACACATTTTTTAACCAGTCGCCATAGGGTAAATTTAAAGTCATGTTGGTGTGTTATTTTACTTTTATTAAATTAGTAAATATCTTGAACAGGTAATACGTGTAGACATATTCTTAAATTATGTATTAAGGGTTCAACAATAAAATGTTTACTTATATTCGGCCTAATTCAGTTGTTAATCTTTAACCACTTGCTAATATTTTTGACAAATAGAAACGAATGTTACAAGTGACAGTTTGATTTTTTCTTGAGTTAATAATTTTCATTGGATAAAATCTTAGCAAATGGTTAAATATTAACAACTAAGTTAGAGAATTGGTCCGATTATTTATTACACATGAAACCACAAACATTAAATTTTATTATTGCTTTATTTTTAAATTAAACAATTAAAAAAACATAGGAAAACTTGTAGAGTATTTCAATTACTGAAAATAGGTGGAAACACAAAAATAAACTATATTCGTGTTTAGAGAGAATATTATTTCATTATTGTGATAAAACTTGCGCGGACAAAATTTAAGCATGGAATTCGAACCTATTCGATGAATTTTGTTCATCTCCGGAAATAATTCGTATCTTAGTGTAATGCTAATTCGTTAACTTTCACTGATAGCAAACGCGCTACCCGAAAGTCCGTAAGCTTGCCTATCTATAATCCTTAATCAATGGTATAAATTAATTCAACTACGGTAATAATAACTGCGGACTTCGTGGGATGTACTCACTAATAATACATTGTTGACTTTAACATAGTAAATATTGAAAATGCTGTATGCATAATCTGGAACATATTTCATTGTAAATATAGTAATACCTGCACAATCGTATTTCGTTACCGTTTTAAATGTTGTTAAAGTAGCAGGAACAAAACCACTGATTGTGAGATAAATTGGCTTTTGTGCACGCATTATTATAATTCCAATCACTTTTTGGATATGTATGTCTGCATCAGCCCAATTAGAATCATATGCTGCCTCTGCGATTACCTCACTCTGCAATCAGTAGCAATTAAGTAATGTCTAACAAACATAATATACAATAAGAGTAAAATACCTGATAAGTTAACTGATCTGCAGTATAACAATAGGCAAATAGTTGGATAATTGCAGCCGTCAGAGATATTAACTTGTGGATGATAACTGACATGTTTTCATCAAACTGTAAAAATCATATTTGTATTAGTTAATATATTTTAAAGTTTTAATTCATTTGTATAGCTTATGTGATGAAATTATGGTGCAAATAAACTAGATGTAAATTGCGCAATAGTTTATTTACGTAATCAGTTATGAAAAGAGCGATATTGTTTAACGAGCTGTAAGTTTGCCAAAACGAGCGTAGCGAGTTTTGTAAATTACGGGAGTTAAACAATATCGCTTTTCATAACGTATTACGTACAATATTTTATCTAATTCCGTAATTTCATTCCTCTAACTTCCAAATTATTCATTGTCAATATTTGACAAGCAACAAATTATTTTATTTATTATTAAAATAGGCATCTACACGACATTTGATTTAATTGAATATCGGTTGTTTAATATTCTTTACGTAACTCAGTTACGTAAAGATTTTTACAAAACTCATTTCATACAAATTATGTAAAAAGTGACATTTCATAACGTCAGAAGGTTAGGTAAAATTCAACTTTACAAAACGGAATTAGATAACGGTTTATTTATATCCATCAATATGACAGTTCAGATAAAAAATCAATAGTCAATAATTCATGTAAAATCATTAGTAACAAAGTATTTTTATAAACAAAAGTAAATTGACATCAAGTTTCTAGATTATAATATTTCTTTATAAATGAAAAACTTCAACACTCTGCTGCGGTAAAGCCTTTGTAAATATATCTGCTATTTGTTCTGAGCTTTGAACATTATTTGACATCCAATTGTCCTTTATAACGCTTTCAAAAAAGTTGTATCTAACATGAAATTCAGGATTTTTAATCAGGATTTTTAATCAAACGTATTGCACTTTGATTATTTTGCTGAAGAACTGGAATAGATGGAAAATTGCAAATTTCTTTGTATAATCGACCAAGACAAATAGCTTCCTTAGCAGCTATAAATTCTGATTCGGTTGTCGATATTGCAATACATTTTTGTATTCTGCTAGACCAGGCAATTGTTCCATTGCTGTATTTGAAGATCATTCCGGATGTAGATCGTCTTTAACAATATCTCTAGCATAATGAACGTCACTGTATGCTTACAAATTGCAGGGCGTTTATGTTGCTTTCTAAACAATTCCCCAATTTATTGTTCCTTTAATATATTTTAGTACCTACTCTTATTATCACTGCGTAGTGCTTCATCTTTGGACAATCTAAAACTTATGAAAGAACGGTTACCACAACCGAAATATCTGGCTTGGTAAGGAACGATAAGGAACATTATCATTGAGATTTTTCTCACTTTCATCTGAACTGTATTGTTTTTATTAATAAAGCACAACTGCGTAATTCAATACTTGGTGTATTCACCTTTAAAAATATCAAGTATACGTTTATTTGACAGTTCTCACTTCACCCGCATTAAGGTAATAGAATATAATGGGAATTCTCACCCGCCATTTTGGGTCCAAGTGTCATAAATAAAACAAATTATTGGAATTCAGTTACTTTAATTCTTTTCTGTCAAATATGAAGTTGATATTGATTAATAATTGTGATATATCATTCCTTCAATTATTGTAGTCCACATCTAACAGGTAAGTGTACAGAATATTTTCTAATAATATATTACCGTGTGATTAGTGTAATTGGATTTTACAGAATTTGAAGAAATATATTTTCTGGCTGAATATAAAAACTGTGCAAAATAAAAATTTGCGCAAATTTTAAAAGTATACAATAATTAAATAGAAAGAAATAAGATGGGTACGACTGTGACTTTGACCAAGTAAAGGTTAATCAACAGTGTCAAGTGATAGAACCGATTTTTAACAGGTAATTTCGATAGACTTTAATCCTAATTACACTAAAAATTCAAAATCTGTACCTAGAACTTCCACCTTATATTATATTAGTCCTCTCCTAGATCCATTAAAAAAACTAACCCAATTTTAGAAGCCAAGATAAGTAATCGCTTACCTCTGCGAATAGCGCGAGCTATAGCGCAGTAGAGTAACTACTCACAGCCACTGGGCTGCTAGAATGTCAGGTATCTTCGAACCGTGTTACAAAAATTTGGTAAACAATACATTGGTGTTACACTGGTTGCTGGAGCAAGGCGAATAAATTATAAAAAAAACTATTAATACCCGACATATTATAACTAAACCAAATATCATGAATTCTTCACAAACGTATGCTCAAAAGGCAAATAAACCAAAACAAAACGTACCTCAAGCATTCCCATCCAAACATCAAGTAATTATATTAAACGCAATAGACGATTTACTAATAAAAGATTACGTAACTGCAATCGGTAACATTGTAGAACCGAAAAATATAATATTTATATCAAAAATATCAAATAATCGAATATGCATATATCTATCAAGCAAAGATATTGTAAATATATTAGTCGAAAACCATAAAAATATCGAGATTAAAAACCATCAAATAGAAATCAGGCGACTAATCACACCAGCAATCAGAATAGTTATATCTAATATCTGTCCTTCAATCCCGCACCAAGTACTAGAAAAAATATTAATAGAACACGGACTAAAACCCGTCTCCCCAATCTACTTCCAAAGAGCGGGACTCCAAGAAGACATATATGCACATATATGCAGTTTCAGAAGGCAACTCTACGTATCACCAGATAGCCAAGAAGTCCAAGATAGCATTTTCTATTTAAACATGAAGACACAGAATACAGGATATACCTAAGCGGCGAAAAAGTACTCTGCCATCACTGTAATAAAACTGGACACCTGACCTCAAAATGTGAAGAACACAAACAAAGATCGGAAGCACATCATTTCCCTGTGCTTAACGAAAAAACACCAAATAAAAGACCTGCTCCATTGGACTCAGAATCAGATACAACAACCGATAATACTACCGAAAACCCTACCTCTCAGATGGAATCAAATCCAATAACCGAAATAAATAACGAAACAAATGAATTAAATGCAAGCAACATCCAAATGACTAATGATACCAAAACCAACACAACAGATCAAAAAAATACGGCAGAATTCAAACAACCGAATAAAAAAAAACAAAGAAAAGTACAAGTACCAGATCCAGATCCCAAAGTCCAGCGAGTCAAGAAACACTTGAGGAACAACTAATACCAATATTTGAAGACATGCATAAAAATTCAGATAAATATGTTCTTACATATGACCAAATCAAGGACTTTTTGCAAAATGTACAAGGATCTAATGATCAAATAACCATAGCAAAAGAGTACACATCAGATATCGGAAAATTGGTAGAAATGCTCGAATATATGAGAACCTTACCCTACAGGGCTCTTAAGAACCGATTGTCACGCGCAATTACAAGAATAAAAATACAATTACTGGAACAAACGAAAAAAACTACAAAATAAAACAAAAAACAATTATGCAGATAGTCCAGTGGAATAATAATGGTATCCAAGCCCACCTGCCAGAACTGCAATATTTGATACAGGAACATCAACCACAATATATATGTATACAGGAAACAAGATTACAGGAGGGAAAAAATTTCAAACTAAAATATTTTGATTGCTATAGACAAGATAGATTAACAGATGGTATAGCTAGTGGAGGAGTAGCTATATTCAGCAAAAACTCAATCCAAACCAGTCAGATTAACCTTATCACCGATCTGGAAGCAATAGCAATCAGAACAAACTACCCCACACCGCTAACCCTCTGTTAACATATATATCCCGCCAAACAAAACGGTAACCACAAATGAAATACAAACAATAATCGATCAACTACCTCAACCAATAATTCTATTAGGAGATTTTAACGCATATAATGTTCTGTGGGGTTCAACCCATAATAATGCAATCCGAAAGACTCTAGAAGACACCTTATTAGATAATTACATTTTATTAAACGACGGATCTCCAACCCATATATCTGGACGCTCCGGAAACACAAGTGTAATAGACTTAACATTTGTAGACCCCAAACTCGCACCAAGCATGACATGGGAAACTCTACCTGTCTCACTCAGCGACGGGCACTTCCCAATTAAAATCACATATACCACAAAAGATAACAACCATGACGAAGACATAGAATACAAAAAATGGAATTATGTAAACGCAGACTGGGATAAATACCGGGATATTATAATAAACTTATATACTGAAACCACATTTACTGATATTAATGAAACGATAAAAAATCTCAATACAAAAATTATAGAAGCAGCAGAAATAGCAATAGGGTACCATGGTGGAATTCAGAATGCTACAAGGCAATAAAACAACACAAAAAAGCCTTATATAAGGTCAAAAAAAATAAGACTCCTGAAAATATTTTAGAACTACGAAGAACAAAAGCATACAGCAGAAAAATATTACGTCAGAATAAAAGACGCTCGTGGAAAATTTTGTAACTACCATTAACAAGGATACACCAGCAAAACATGTATGGAAAAATATAAACAAAATCAAAGGTAGTGATACACCCAGAGAAATAACCAGCATTATAACAAACACCAGTCATGCAACAAACCCAAAGGAAATAGCCAACGAATTAGCAAATACTTTTAGGAAAATATCCAGCTCCTACAATAACATTTTTTTGCAGTATAAGACTGAAATTGAAAAAACTGAAATTATTATAGAAACAAACGTAGATGATCCACTTAATAAAAAATTCTCCATCTGGGAACTAAATATGGCAATAGATGACATGAAAAAAGATTCCAGCCCTGGCCCAGATAACATATCTACGAAATTAATCAAACAACTCCCGGAAAAAACCAAAGAATATCTACTATCAGTCTACAATTACATATGGAACTCTCAAACCTTCCCAGATATCTGGCGAGACTCAATTATAATACCAATCTTAAAACCTAATAAAAACAAATGCGACCCATCAAGTTACAGACCAATATCACTTACTAACTGCATGTGTAAAATCCTCGAAAAAATGGTCTCAAAGAGGCTTAACTGGTACCTGGAAAGAAATAATGTATTCACACAAAATCAGACAGGATTCAGAACCGGACGATCAACTATGGACGACCTAACGATACTAAATTCAGAAATATTACAAACATTCAAAAATAATCAACATATGATAGCAGTATCGTTTGATATCGAAAAAGCCTATGATACCACGTGGAAATATAACATTATTAAAACACTACAAGAACATAAAATCGAAGGCAACACATTACATTTTATAAAAAACTTTCTTCAAAATAGAACATTTAGGGTACGAGCAAATAATTGCTACTCAGAAAGAATGGAGCAAACAAACGGAATTCCACAAGGTTCAACACTGAGTGTTATTCTCTTCCTGATTGCAATTAACAACATCGCGAAAGCAATATCAAGCCCCGTCAAATTCCTTCTGTATGCAGATGACCTAATCATATATCACAGAAATAAAAATATAGATGCAATCCAAAACCAACTTCAAAAAACCATCAATAAAATACAAAACTGGTCCGAAAAAGTTGGGTTCAATTTTTCCGAAACTAAAACAAAAGCAATACATTTTTCTAAAAACAGGAAAAATAATGTTGACCCAAGAATCACTTTACACAACAAAAATATACAATATGATAAGGAAATAAGAATACTAGGGCTAACAATAGACAAAAAACTTACGTGGAAGAAACACATAATAGAAGTAAGTGCAGAATGCAGCAGACGACTTAATATCATAAAGGTATTTTCGCATCACGACTGGGGATCAGACATAGAAACACTACATTCCATTTACAAATCGATAATACGAAGCAAACTGGACTATGGTGGAATAATATTTTCAACGGCCAAGAAATCAGTATTGCGTATCTTAGATACGATACATCATTCTGCCCTAAGAATTATTACAGGAGCCTTTAGGTCAAGCCCGATTCAAAGCCTTTACTGCGAAATGTCCGAACCATCACTGTACCAACGAAGAAAATATCTACACCTAACATATATTACGAACGTTGCAAGTCAACAAAACCACCCATGTTATAAATATATTTTTGACCCAATGGCCCAAACTACATCTATACAAAACCATTCAGTCTATCAAAACCTTACCCTACAAATGCTTAATTCAATTAACTACACTCTACCCAACATCCACAAAAATAATCCCACTGTAATTCCTCCCTGGTCTATCGAAATGCCCACCGTAAACTTAGATCTGAGTATACACAGAAAAGAAGATACCAACCTCCAAATAATTAAAAACCATTTTCGAAAAATCCAAGAAGACTATAATGATCACCAGTTCGTATATACGGACGCATCAATATTGAACAACAAAGTAGGTACAGCATTCATTACCCAAGACCAAGTACAAAAGTTCCGCTTACCTGAGGAAACTAGTACCTATATATACAGCAGAAATATACGGAATACTCTACAGCCTCTCCAACTTAATAAATTCCTCAAATCACAACACATCTTACGCCATATGCTCAGATTCCCTCAGCACAATCCACTCCATCAAAACCATCTACCCGAAACATCCCCTAATAAAAAATGTTCATGAACTCCTTTCACAGCTATCCACCAAAAACATCCACATAACATTTATATGGATCCCGTCGCATATAGGCATAATAGGAAATGAGCGGGCAGACACAGCGGCAAGAGAAGCCATCGAGGGCGGTACAAATAATGAAGATTTACCAATACCACCGAACGATGCAAAGGCCACCATTAAGAAAAAAATATTAGAGGAATGGAACAATCACTGGAGAAACCAAGCATCATATAAATTACTAAAAGTCCAAGACAACATCGATACAAAAAGACATAATAATAATTATACCCGAAAAGATCAAATAATACTCACGAGGATGAGAATAGGGCATACTAAACTGACCCACATGTATCTTTTTAATAAAACCAATCCGCCAACCTGTGACAGTTGTAATGTCCAAATTACAATAGAACATGTAATTATACATTGTAACAAATATAGCGAATAAAGACAAAAATATAAAATACCAGGAACCATAAAAGAAGCACTAAGTCCAAATAACAACAAGTCTACACTGCAGTACATTAAAAGTATCAACTTGTATAAATATTTATAAACAATATTGACATACATTATAGCACTTATAATATGTTATTGTAACCATTTATGTATATAGCTAATACCCAATGGGGGAAGCTAAATAAATAGAAAAAAAAAAAAAAAAAGAAATAAGATGCATTACAAGGAAAAGAAATTTTCTATGGGTTCTCAAGTAAACCTTTTGACGAAGATAATGCGAATATTAGTGATGTGAATATGCGGTATCCAAATTATAACAGTTATTAATTTAGTTTTTGTTAAATATAATATTTGTTGCAGGCTTAAGAAAAAAATTTGATAACAATTAACATGTCGAGGTGTATTTATCTAAAACTATATACAAGAATATGAGACAATTTTCCGCAAATTGTAAAGTTTGATTCAACAAATATTTATAAAGTTGTTTTAATGTATTCAATTCAGTAAATACAGTAGTAAACCTAAACAATTAATTTTTTTGATGAAAAATCGGCTTTAGAGAAGCTGATATTTTTAAATTTAAATATTACCAAAATTCATTTTACCTCTCGTTTCATTGATTTTGTGCTTGAATCCAGCTTCATTTATAAATATTTGTGATATATTTTATTACAATGGAATACTTTTCAAAGATTAAGATCTATTATGCAAGGTGAAGGGTGCCACAAGACTATGATTTATAATAAGACAAACATTTAACTACATAATGTTAAGGATATAAAGAAAATTTTAATGTTAGTACCTATTTTGTAAAGGAAGACATCGCCACAGTAGATATAGTAGTTGTTATGAAAAAGAACAAGTGAACTGATTTTGTAACTTTGTATTGATAGAAATAAATACGATATTTGTGATTTAATAAAAGCAGACTTTTATTATAAACGCACAAGAATATTATAAAAGGTTATGGGCCCAGATAGTTTCCAATAAAAATTTCGCAAAAACTAAACTGAAAACAGTTAAAAGTTCAATTCAAGATTAAGGTTATGATAGAAGAAAAATGTCGGGAAGCTAATAATTTCAATAACTGAAATTTTCGTGTAGTAACTATACTTAAAAAATCTGATGTGCCCAGCACATAACCTCTCGCCCAATACTACTCTTTAAACGATACAAAATAGTATTTTCTGATACAGAAACAATCTTATTATTTGTTTATTTTCTATTTATATTTGACAAATTTAATTTTATTTCGTATATTTTTTTATTTTTTGACACATATTTCACTAATAAAACAGCTTCACAATCAAAATGACATGTCTCACATTTCGTAAAAAAATTAAAATTTTTAAGTGTTTCCATGGTGTACAAGGATTGCAAGATTTATAAAACCTAATTTCTGTATTTTTTGGAAAAGGTTATTAATCCGATTGTAAAACTTGTAGACCTGAAGATGGCTGTAATCATAGCCGAAACGTCGTCAACGACCAAATAATTTGAAATAAATTATTGAAAGCCATGTTATCCAAGAACACATAGTGAAGTATTCACTAATTTCTTTACATTTAATTATCTCTAAATCTAATGAAAATTAATAAAATTAGTGTAATCAAAACACATGTAAAATTTAATATTCTACAACTTTCAAAATAACATAAATTTTTGAAAAAGGAAAATTAACTGTGTTTTTCACGAAAAACTGTTAAGGGCTTCAAGTAAACTGCTACTTGCAATTGATCAATTTTATCCGAAATCTAATCAGCTCTTCGTTTAAATATAAGAAGCAAAAATTGACAAAATTGTATTACTCTAAAACGTGCTTATTAATTGAAAACTACCTAACTACCCAATTTTTTGACCAAAAACACTACCTCTCTTAACTAGAGGTGGGCGGGAGGTAAAAAGAACAATGCAGTGAAGCTCTTGAAGACCCGCTAGTAGGAACCGCAACAAGTGAGGTTAGGTAAAAATTTCCAAAAGCTGATGCAAGGGCACAATCAGTAATAGTGCATGGAGTATCAGATAAGCATTTATACATAATTAAAGACTGTAAAACAGCTAAAGAACAAATTGCAGCATTGAAAGACGTATTCGTCAGGACAAGTTCGTTTACTAAACTTTCTTTATGGAGAAAACTGCTCAGTTTGAGGTCAGGAATAAATGAAAGATTAGAAGATCATTTCCTGAAATTTGACACTATAATAAAGGAATTAAAAGATCTTGGCTCGAATATAGACAAAAGCGACGGAGTGTGCCACTTATTGTTGTCCTTATCGGCCACATTTGACACAGTAATAACAGCAATAGAGACAGTTTCCGATGTCAAGATGGATTTCGTAAAAGCAGGTCTTTTAGACGAAGAAATTAAAATAAATTCTCGTCGAACAAAGGTTGTTATAGTTGCGGCAGTTTATATCATTTTTAAGCACAGTGCCCCAGACATAATCAAACTATTGGAAGAAGTTCATAAAGAGGAAATCGAATATAGAATAACTATAGAGGACGATATTATCGTGGAATCTGTAATCACAGAGGAGGTCACAAAAACTCTAGTGATAAAACGAAACAGCAAGCTAATGCTGCGGAAGAACCTATAGTTTTATACGCAGCAAGTGTAAGTAATAGATTTGAGGGCAAAGTATCTTTTGTTTTAGAATCAGGAGCAAGCAATCACTTTGTACAAGAGAATCTGGATAATGTTAAAACTTTGTCAAAATATGTGTTTATTCATATCGCCATTGGTGAAATATTGAAAATAAATAAGGCAGGCACATTAAATGCCAAAGGGCATTTTATATCCATTGAAGCGCTTATAGTTAAAAAAATAAAGCATAATCTAATGTCTGCTTCAAAATTGACAGAAAAAGGACATAAAAACATTGTAGAGAAAAAAAGAACTACAATTAGTGGAAACAATTTTAATTTGGCATGTCAAATTAAAAATGGATAATATATTAAATCAAAAAGAGAAGCGCAATATTACAATTGACCAAGATATCTGGCATAAAATGCTAGGACATGCTGGAAAAGGTTCTTTATTACAACTTGGACTAAAATCGTCGAATAAAATATGTCCAACTTGTTTTGAAGGAAAAGCTACACGTTATCCTATCGCGAGGAACGAAACACGCACAACGGTTATAGGTGAGTTAATACACAGTGATATTTGTGGTCCAATAAATCCATATGCAATAAATGGAGGAAAATATTTTCAAGTTATTATAGATGATTTCTCACATTTCGTAGTAATTAAAAAAAGAACAAAAATGAGGCGGAAGGTAATTTGAAAAAGTATGTTCAAGAACTTGAGACACAGCACAATTTAAAAGTGATACGGTTCACATTAGATAATAGTGGGGAATTCTCATCGAAAAGATTTCAAGATTTTTGCAAACAAAAAGGTATTCGATTAGAATATACCATTGCTTATAGCCCCCAAATGAATGGCAAATCCGAAAGAATGAATCGGACGTTACTAAACATGATAAGAACAAAATTAATAGACACTGGAGTCCCAAAATAACTAGGGGAGAAGCTCTGAAGTAATCAATTTATGAATTAAATAGAACTCCTACGACCGCTTTACCAAGAGGAGTAACACCGTTAACAATCTGGCATGGAATAAATGATGTTAGCAAACTAAAGATTTTCGGTTGTCGTGTTTGGTATACTTTATTACCAAAAGAAATCAAGATTGATCCAAAAGCGAAGAAATCAGTTATGGTTGGATACTGTGGAGGAGGCGATAGATTATGGATACCATCTGAAAAAAAGATAGTTAAATCTAGAGAAGTATGTTTTGATGAACTTGTTATGGAATACAAAGAAAACAATCAAGATGAAAATAGTTATATTCAAAGAGATGATATTAAAAATGCAGATGTGAACAAGAAGAATGATAACAATATAACAGAGTACCAAGAAGGAAATGAAGATGACAAAAGCTCAAGTGGGAATGAAGACACCGAACCGGTGAAAGAATTTACATCTAGATCAGCAAGAAAAATAAAAAAAAAAAACAAAAAGTTAGATGACCATGAAATATATTCAGCTTATTGTTTACTATCTGCATGTCATGAAGAATCAAAAACATTTAAAGGAGCATGCAACACAAAAGAATTGCGGCAAGCAATAAATAATGAATTAAATTCACATGACAAAGTTGCTATTGACACCCGTAGGGTATTTAAAGTAAAAGAGGATAAAATAAAAAAAAAAGCGAGACTGATGTTTAAAGGGTTTCAAGTTCCAAATGATGGATAATTCGGCGAATGTTAACCAATTATCCTAAAAATTGACAATCTTAGTGCAATATCGATGATTAAAAATTATGAAAATTCCAAGCGAGGTAAACATATTGAAATAAAATCCATTTTATTAAAGATCCCTTTTTAAAAAAACAAATTATTATTCAATATGTCAGCTCTGCAGAAAATTGTGCCGATATGTTTACAAAAGCTTTGCGAAAAAAAAACAAATTTCGTAAGTTTAGGCAAAGTTTGTTGAGTCAGTAACATTAGTGTTTTCTTTTCATATTTATTATTTTGCATAATTTATAGCAATTTAAATGTATTTTATATCTTGTGTTAAACTTAAATACATTCAAATTGAAGGAGGATTTTAAGGATATAAAGAAAACTTTAATGTTAGTACCTATTTTGTAATGGAAGATGTCGCCACAGTATAGTATTTGTTATGAAAAAGAACAAGTCAACTGATTTTGTAATTTTGAATTGATAGAAATAAAAACGATATTTGTGATTTAATGAAAGCAGACTTTTATTATAAACGCAAAAGAATATTATAAAACAGAACACTGATTTATAAAAATTATACTACTTAATTCTGTATAGCCTTGTTAAAGATGCATTATTTACCATTTCTAAAGTAAACCTATGTAGAAGATTTCTAATGGTTCTTTCTATGTATATAAATCCACACCCACTTTTAGCTTGCATCCCTAAGGCGTGTTTACAATATACTACATCTCCTTTAAGGCGCGTTTACAACATACTATATCTCCCTTCAACCATAATAAAGAAAACTAACTTATTCATAAACAACTATAAAATATAATCAATCTTTATTTTTATTTGACTTAACAATGTTTAATCGTTATACTATTCTGGTCTTGCTAACAACGAAATCTTTAAATCTAGCTGGTGCATGAACATTTCGCCCAGATCCTGGTATATAGACCTGTAGTTTCTGAATTAATATTTCCCTCAGCTAATATCGAATGAATGACATCGTTAGTTTGGTCACAGCTATCCCCAGCACCCGATAAACGTTTAACAAACTGGGCATTGCGTTTCGCAATGCTTCCGTTCTTAAATATAATTGTAATCGTGTTACCATTCTTGTCACAAACTGTATACTTTTGTTTACCGTATTCTGTAATCAGTTTATTTGTTTTCGGCTGCTGGAGTAAAACTGAATTTTTAATTCTTTTTCTCTAGCCCTATGAATTCTGTCATAGTATATTTTTAAATTTATTAAAAACTAATTTATTCGTAATTTATTCCACGCATCCTTTTCCCTAATCTATTCATCTAACTCTATCCTTCCTTTCAAATCTGGAAGTTTTGTTCGCAATTTTCTCCCGATTAACATTTCTGCGGGTGATACACCTGATGTACTACGCGGCGTAGCCCGGTAATTTAACAAATACTTATTAAGTTCAGCGCGCTAATCTATCTTTTCCAAACTCGCAATCTTTAACCGCTAAGAATGCTTCGGTTCTTTCGCTCAATTTCGCCGTTGGCCCTAGTAAGGCACTAGAATAATGAGTATTCTCATCCGCCATTTTGGGTCCAAGTGTCATAAATAAAACAAATTATTGGAATCCAGTTACTTTAATTCTTTTCTGTCAAATTTGAAGTTGATATTGATTAATAATTGTGATATATCATTCTCTTAATTATTATATTTCATATCTAACAGGTAAGTGTACAGAATACTTTCTAATATATTACCGTATGATTTGTGTAGTTGGATTTTACAGAATTTCAAGAAATATGTTTTCAAATTTGACAGATACAAATTTTAAATGTTTTTTTTTTTAAGTAACTGGATTCCAATAACTTGTTTTATTTATGACAGCTGGACCCAAAATGGCGGATGAGAATACCTATTCTTCTAAAGCTCTAGCACTAGGCCACGCAGGCGCCACTGGTCGAATCTCAACACTGTTCACTTTCGCCCAACCGTACATCTTAGCGCTCACTGGATTATTTCCATTGGCACATACGATTATTCTAGGCAGCCCGTGTCTCGCAAACATCTCATCAATCTTCGGCATAATGGCTTCGCTAGTAGTTGTCTCTAGAATTATTGTCTCCATGTAACGACTGTAATAATCTATCAAAGGTTTTGCGTACTCGCCGGGGTTAATGCCTGAGAGTAGCATTGCGGTACTCTGTCTGCTATTCGCTTTAGAATAAACACTGCACACGCGTCACACTTAGCCACGTCTACGCAAGAACGTATCTCAGCTGTATAGGGAAAATGGGACGATCTATGTCCTACTGTGCAACAAGGACCGCTAGAAAGAGAAAGTAGATCTAGTCTGGCCTTCCTTGCTTGTTTACATGTTTGACGGCTGTTTGAGTAGTGCTCTTTTACATTAAACGTCTTTATTGTAAAGATATATGTTATAATAATGTGTAGAAGATACTTGGTACCTAATTGTACAAGTGGATATGATTCGAATAAAGAAAAGGTTTCCAGTTTGTCAGTGCCAAAAGATGAGAATTTGTTAAATAAATGGCGAAAGGCTATACCGCGAAATGATCGTGTACTTAGGAGAAAAGACTTTGTGAAAAACATTTTTCCAGTGATGACATTGTAAAAGAATGGTCCTATGGTAGTATAAATACTCTAATATCGCCTAGCAAAGATTAATTTTAAATGATTGTTGTTTTTGAAAAATTATAAAATGTTGTTTTGTAACAATCCTACTAACAATTAGTTAAGATATCTGTTTGAAACACTAGTATGTATGATTTTATTGTTATGTTGTGATATTGAAATTATTTGTATTTTTCGTTTTATAATTTACAATAAGGTATTTGTCATGTATTATATAATTTTTTTTAATTGTATAATTTGTAGAGCTACTCTGTAATTTGGAGTCTTTCCGAGTTATAAAATCTTTGGGGGCTATGATTTGACGGCTGGTAACCGCACTTCACACGTAAAAATATATCACTTACCGAGATCAGTGTAAGCAGAGTGTCACACCCATAATGGGTAAAAGGCGTGATGATATTTTTTTAAATTTTTATTAAATTAAAAAAATATTTTATTTATATATTTGAATTTTATCCTTCATGTTTCCAAGAATGTACCTAATAGTATTTGATAATAGTAACATATTATAACGTAACTAAAAAAAAAAATGTTTAATTTAAATTAAATAATTCTAAATAATTCCGTACATACAAATTGAAATTTGTGTGATGCAATATCCGTATAGATTTATTTCTTATGGGTTTCATAATTAATTTTGGTTTTTAAATACAATGGCCCCTACCACGAGGTCTGTTTATGGGTGTTTTAAGAGGAGTGTTTAAGCTCTGTTTTAGCGCTCTACAACGTTCTAGAATTATTTTATAAAAAAATACTTAAAATAAAAGTGCTAGATAATATATTTCTCTGTAACTTCTATTTGAAGCATTTTTTTTATAAAATAATTTTAAAACATTGTACAGCGATAAACCAAGCCTAAAACACTGCTCTTAAAACACCCAAAAGCAGAACTCGTGATTCCAGCCAATATTTTTAAAAGCAAGTGTAGGAACATATATAATCTATATATAAATTTTGATTCTCCTCATTACAAATGAAAATATATTAAGATATGACTGAGTTAGTACCGTAAAAACTGTGCAATACACAGACTACATCTATTTTCTCTGTCTCCGTATTATCTCACTCCCACTAGGACAACTTTCGGCCCATCTCGTACGCATTCGTTTCCCCTCCTGTCTGTATTATATGTACTTCGTGCACAGCTAAACGATAGCTAGTCGAACTCGCCGCGTAGTAATTAATTTTACGCATACAGCACACGATTTTAGACGGACACCAATGCTTTTCATTCGATGTCTCGCACAAGACTGATGTTTTAATGGTATTGACAGGTATTCTAACTATCAATCTTTTTAAATTAATTTAGTAAACGAAGATGAAATTATTTCTTTAATGTCTATACAGCCTAATAAATCTACAGCTGGTGAGGATCAAATCCCAAACTACTTGATTAAAGACTGCAGATTGATTCTTGCAAAACTTCTTTGTACATTATTTAATTTGGCTAATCCTACTTGTACATTTTCTGATTATTGAAATAAAAAAAACAAGAAGCACACCTGTGTTAAAGAAAAATGACAAAAACTGTGTTAAAATTATCGCCCTATTTCAATACTTAATAACTTCGCTAAGATTTTTGAAATGGGTACTACTTTCCGTCAAATTTCATTAAAACAGCACGGTTTTATGAAAGGACGTTCGACATCTACAAATGTCATGTGTTTTACTCAGTTTATGAACGTGGCCAAGTTGACATAATTCATATTTATATCTCGCGTGCTTTTGATTCCCTTGATCATGAAATATTGCTTTCTAAAATCAGTTCTTTTGGAGCCACTCCTGCTGTATTAAAACTTCTTAATTCCTATTTGAGCAACCGGTATTCGTATGTTTTCTATAATAGTGTTTTATCTTTTAACTTCGCTATTACTTCTAGTGTTCCACAGGGCCAACTTAAGACCTCTTCTGTTTCTTATTTTTATTAATGAATTAATTAATCTTTCCTTCTCCTGTACTTGCGTATGCAGATGATTTAAAACTTTACTGTAAGATAAATTCGCTTGATGATACTGTTCTATTACAACACAATATTAATAATATGCTTCAAAGATGTAGCGATAATAATTTAAATATTAATGTTGATAAATGTTGCACCATTTCCCATACTCGCCGTCTAACACCAATTGTTTGTTCTTATAAAATGAATGACGCTCTGTTGGTACAAGTTACATCTGTCAAGGACGTGGGAGTTATTTTACCTCCACATTGCAAAGGTTTGCACTCTTGCCAGTAAATCACTTGGTTATATAATGAGAATTTCAAAATTGTTTTCTGATATTCATCTTTTAAAAATCTTATATTTTTACTTAGTTGTTAGTAAGCTTGAATATGCTACCCTTGTCTGCTATCCATCTCATGCTTGTCAATGTTCTGCTTTACATCGCATACACAGAAGATTCCTTAAATTTCTATCGTATAAGGAAGACAAAATTATGCCATTAGAGGAATTGACCAAATTTCTCTTCTTCTTAAACAAATCTTCCAACATTGAGCCATCGGCGTGAAATCCTCAGTGCTATCCTTTTATGGAAGTTGCTGTATAATATTATCGATGTACCATTTTTGTTGTCCCGTGTTTCAGTACGAGTCCTACGGTTTGAGTCTCTGCAAGGAAATGTGCTTTA
This sequence comes from Poecilus cupreus, assembly GCA_963942605.1. Lineage (NCBI taxonomy): Eukaryota > Metazoa > Arthropoda > Insecta > Coleoptera > Carabidae > Poecilus > Poecilus cupreus. The sequence continues at coordinate 16,314,044 of OZ012726.1, forward strand.
CCTACCAACTGCTAAAACAGTTGTATTAAGAATATCGCAAATTTACACGATGAGCTTGAATGCAGAGTTGCATATCGAAAATATTCTTTGTGAATGACTTAGGGGTCGTATTTGAAACCTCAGTTAACCTACGGAATAAACTATCTTTGGAATGAACAAAAACTGTTGCATCAAGCATTGACAACTAGAATGAAAATATTAATTTGTGCAATAATTTTGATGCTATATTTTTCATATATTTCAATGATAGTTTATTAAGTAGTTTATCTGAGGTTGGAAATACCGGACCTAATTTAATTATTAATTATTTAGTTTTTACAAACATTTATTTGCTGTTTTATGTTCTGATTATCATTTTGTTTGCTAGTTCCTTGTTATTGGTTTTACTACTGGGAATAATAGTTATTTGTATACCAAGGCCGCGAAATCACTCTTTAGCGTACTGAAAGAAAAATTGTGCCGAGGCCGCTTGCGGCCGAGGTAGAGCAATCTCGAAGGCGATAAAGGATTTCGCGCACAAGGTATACACACTATTTTTTGTGCAACCGTATAAATATGTAATTACAAATTTTAAACAGTTTTATTATAAATAGAAAGAGACTATGACATTGACATTTGATAAATAAAACAATTAGTTTTGAAAAAATAATGTCAATTTTCAAGTGTTTTTTACCATATTATTTCGCATCCGCTACCATTAACAACGGCTGCGAAATTTGGTACAAAACAATCATTTTGGAGTTCGTGGCCGTTACCATAACAACAGCCGCGAAATTCAATTTCTCGGTTTATTTTGCGACTGCGAAATGCTTATTTCGCGTCCGGTTGCACAAAAATATTATTATTATTATTCCGTTTTTAAATAAATAACTGGCACTCTGCTAACGCAGATCTCGGTAGGTGATATATTTTTGCGTATAAAATGCGGTTACCAGCCGTCAAGTCATGGCCCCCAAGGTTGTTAGTAAATCACACCACCTCAGCGTTGCTGGATATCTTTGACCTGCTTCACTGTCTTCCGGGATATAGGCCACTGGAAAAACGTGGTGTGAATCTAGGCGCGGACGCAAGCCCAGATGGTCGGGGCAGCCACCCAGGTGATCGGGGTGACTCGGGTAGAGTGCACTTGCAGGTGTTGTACCCAGTGAGAGACGGTGGTATACAGCCTGGTTTGGGCGAGTGCCAAGAAACCAGACAGAGGACGGCGGGAGAAGTTGGCAACCACGACCGCTGTGGGTGAGTATAAAGGCACCACAACTCACAACACATACACCACAGCTCACCGGCTGATTTGGAAGCCTTTCTCCAGATTCTGGTGGTGTTTAAAACAGAGGGTCCTAGATTTTAAGCATACATAAAATATCACTAGTTCTCTGCTTATGCACAGGTCGTCGTCACTTCCCAGGAGAAAAGGTTATGGGTGGGCCACCACAAAATGTGGAGCAACACAACACAAGGCCAAAGCCTCAAGGTACGAAGTGACGGGTGCAAAAATTTGTCATCTGATAGTTCGGGTACGCGGGTTCGTAAATCCCCGAATAGGTTGCTGCAGGCCAACCTACCCCTGCGTAATTATTATTATTATTACTATCTACTACAGGAACAAAAACATTGCAGGGATGATCTGAAAAAATAGGATTCAAATTTTCTAAAAGCAAAAGGAAGCCTTACATTTTACTAAACATAAAAAAATATAAGATAACCCAGGTATCATAATGAAAAACAAATATATACAATACGTCAAAGAAATAAAAATTCTAGGCATAAATGTAAACAGGAAACTTACATTAAAAAAGCACATAATGGAAATATGTGCTGAAAAACTAAATATTCTAAAAGTCCTATCACACCACAAGTAGGTATCAGATTAAAAAACCCTTTACTCCATATATAAATATTTAATAAGAAGCAAACTAGACTACGGAGGAATAGCAACAGCCAAAAAATCTGCTCTTCGTGTTTTGTACTCAATTCACCACACGGCCCAAGTATCGTATCAGGTGCATTTAGGACAAGCCCAATTGATAGTTTATATTCTGAAACAAACGAAACATCACTCCTTCATACCTAACATTAACATATGTAACTAAATGGGCGAGTCAACCTAAACCACCCCTTCTACAAACACATTTTAACACACTCTTTACTCTCTCTTGTTTAATCAGTCCGCTTTTCAAATCCATATCTTCGAAATATTCAATTCCATCAAATACACTATACCCAATATAAACACCAGTCCAGTTCCAAAACACCCCCTTGGTGTATCGAAATACTAAACATAAAAATTGATCTGTATTAATACAATAAATGTAAAACTAATAATATATTTATCACAAACCATTTCAATACAATGAGGGAGGAACTTTACCGAGACCAATTTATATGCACTGATGAATCTACAACACAGAAGAAAGTAGGTGCTATATTCGTTACCCAAGACCAAACATACAAGTATCGTCTGCCTGACGAAATCAGTATACTGCTGAAATTTTTGGCATATTACAGCCTTAAGAACATCAAATAAATATCGGAAGAAAATACATCATACACCATATGTTATGATTCCCTTAGTGTTCTCCAAGCCATAAAAATAATAAATTCAAAATACCCATTAATAAGAAACAACCAAGATCTTCTTTATCAGCCATCCTTAAGAAATATCCATGGAAACCCTCCCACACAGGTATATAATAATAAAACGATAAAAGAAGAAGCACTAGATACAAGAAACAGATACCTACCAAATTCTTCAATACGTTAAAAATATCAAATTATTTGTTCAACTGTAAATATTATATGTATAATTATACGTAAATCTGTATGTAGTGCCAATACCAATAGGGGAAGCACATTAATGTTGAATAAAAAAGTCATTACAGCGTTGCCATATGGCAAGGATAAAGTTAAAAAATTATTAATTAAAATATTCAAATCATTATATCAATTAATATTGTATTGTTAAAACTACAATTAAAAATTAACAACAAAAATATTCTTACTCAAATACTATACCCATATTTTTTTACCTTCAGGGAAGACTGATAATTTAAGACAAGTAAGCCTATACCAATAAATAAAATCTATAAAGTATAAACACGGGTGCAAATAATATAGACTTATACACAGAATAAAACACTCCTTCACCCTTTTAACTCGCAATTCACACGATTTAAATAATAATCTGTTACCATATGACAACGCACGACGTTCAGAGGAATCTCTGGCTAGCCGCTCCGAAATTTTCGTACAAGCCATCCGATTCAAAAACAGACATATGTTACGGAATTGTAAATACGACTTATGAGTGATAGTAGAAGATAGTAGCACGCCACTGTGCAGGCAACGAAATAAGGAAATAAGATGTTCACAATTTATTAAAATAAACTATTTAAAATTAATTTTTTTGTAAAAATATGCAGAAAATTTCAGTATTTAAAAGATGAATCTCTTTACGTTAATGTTTGAAAATTATGTTTTCATCTGTATTACGAATAATCAGTTATTGAAGTTGAGAATAATTTTAACATTAGAGTAGATTACATATTCTTCTAACTACTACTGTAATGATTTTATTGTTTGTTTTTCAATGCTCTACGAAGTGGCAGTAGATTCCTTTGAATGGGTTAATTTCATGTAAGCCAAATTTTGATACTTACAGCCAAAAATACGTATCCGCTCAAACATAAATAAAAGCAAGCTGATCCTGCTTGAACGAGTAATATCTGTGTAAAACATGTTTCTGCCTCTTTACATATTCTGCAATAAAATATTACGTGAATCATACACGGCACAATGACATATTACTTACTCTCCTAATTTTTGATGGTATGCTACGCATTTATATAAATATTCTCTACTTTGGTTTTTATTGCGATTACGATCAAAATTTCTAATTCTTATCTAAATAATAATGAAAACAATTAATTCTTAATATATGTTGCTAATGACAATATTTTACCTGAACTAATTTTAATTGTGCACACATGATAAATACCAAATAAACAAATGTAGAATCAATACATGCAAACACTGTAACAGCAGCTAATACTCCAAATATTTGTCCAAGAAACAGTATTTGAAAATAAGGATCTGCATATATATCTGTAAAGAAAATAAAATTTTATTAATATAGTGAAGCATTTCATCTAAATAAGTCGTAGAACTGTTCGGTCTGTATCAACACCGAGCACAATATAAACTTATTTAAATTGATTACTATTATTTCACGAAAGAAAATAAAGTAAAATCTACTGTTGTTTTGTTTTTTGTGTATAAATAATATGCTTACCTAGGTACGGTAAGTACGAGTTTTTATACAATAATACTCTTTTCGGTTTTTCTGCGGCAAATACTAAACCAAATAACCAATTAAATTGTTTCCAAACTGACAGGGGCCATACACCTATCATTGTAGTAGCTTGATATATATTAAATCTGTACGATGAACGACCATAATATTTCATAACATTTTCTTCCTCTTCATCATTTGATTCGTTCCAAAAATTTCTACGTACTTCAAGAAGTAGATTTTCCATTTTTGCCCGATGAATCTACAAAAAAGGCAATTAAGAATGCTTATATAAGTACTTATTTATGAGAATAAAATTCTCTAATAGCAATTTCAAAATGTAGTATTAATTTTTTTTTTATGAGAGAGAGAGGTAAAGTGAACTTGCTTACTTAATCTGTTGCAGTTTAAGTAAATAAAACGAAAAATATTTTTTAAAAAGTTTAACATATTATCTATTTTAAATAAACTAGTGCATCATAAAAATAAATTAAAAGTGAATCGTTCGTTCTCAGCGTAATATGTAAAGTGTAAATAAATGTAAAAAGTATTTGTCATAACGCTGACCTTGCGCATCACCATAAGATAAGAAATTGATCGGCTCTCACTTGCAAATTTTTGCAAGCATTGTTCCCAGGGGTAGTAATAATTAAGACACTAATTTTATTTTTTTTTAATATTTGTTCAAATAAAACGCTAATTTTACTTAGCTACTATTTAAATTTCGTAAAAATCTATGATTAATTATATTCTTACCATGTGTAATCTATCCATAATTTATTTTTTGTGTTTTAATCAAGTATATTTAAATAATTATAAGAGAAGAATTTTCAATAAATCTACTATAGTTTATTTAACTGGCATTGGTAAACGAGATCCGAGAATTATTAAATACCTTAAAAAAAAAAAAAATGGACAGTGTCGGAAAAAAATCGCAAATCTGCAACCGTTAATAGCCAAGTTTGAGAGCATTGAAGAAAGATGTAATAATTTAGAGGCAGTTTTTGACACTAAGAACAAGTTAATAGAACCTCTTGAGCGAAAAATAATAGGAAAAATATTGTAATATTTGGAATTCCTGAAAAACCAGAAGTATAATTTAAAAACTTTTTAAAAGAAAAACTTAAAATTAAAACACAAATAGACACCGATGATTTAGAAATGTACCACAGAATAACAAAATGAATAGACCGATATTAGTAGAACTTCTGTCAAAAAGAACAAGATCTAATATTTTTTAAAACACAATCAATTTATAGGGAACTAAAAACAGAAAAGAAGACGGTTTTTCTTTGAGACTAGTACACGAAAGATCTGCTCTGAAGGAGTATACGGTCAAGGCAAGAAATGAGGGGCATAAAGCAAATTTAAAACATGATAAATTAATAAATAATAAATGGAATAACTCATTCGTTGCAAACTCTACAACGAGATTGCGATATAGAGTCATCTAGAAACCCTCTATGCAGACAAAAAAGTATCTCCCCACAAACTCTATCAAATATAGAAGATACAAAGCTAAATGAAGATAGTACTGCATATCAAATGATCATAAACTAATAATATGCCCACTTTCAGCTCGTGTCCAGAACAAGGGCAATCAATAAATCAAATAGAAGAATCTCTTATTAATTATACTGATCTTAGCCCAAGCACAGAACAAACTACATCAATTTAGGACACGATGGATAGGGCAGAAGTGCAACAAAAACCGCGCACACCGTCAAACGTAAAGAATAAAGCAAACAATGACAAGATTACCATCAGACCAACGGACAGACACATTAAAACTAGATTCATAGCACAATCCATCCACAAACCAAATGTTCCCAAACAGCAAATCAAGAGTAATCATTTGACCAAAAACAGGACTATACTTTTTTTGGAATATTCAGGGATTTCGTAACATTTTCAATCCAAAAATTTGGAAGAAAATTTACTAACAAGCTACGATACCATATGCAAGTAAAACATTGTTAAACTATACTTTGCAAGAACCACAAAAATTTGATTTACACAATATAATAAGTAAAACCAATGAACGAAAAAATAACAGGTAGAGCACAGTGGGGGGAGAAAAAGTGGGTGTTCCCGTAACCAATTTGAAAGTTTCCCACCACCCAACTGGCCCGGGGGGGTGGGCGGGGGCGAAAATTTTGATGTCACTGAATTCCGTTTTTCACGTAGAATGCGAATCTGCAAAAAAAAATTTGGGGTTCCCATTTAAGATTTCAAACTAAACCCCCGCCCCACCCCCCAGGGTTGGGGTGGGGGGGTTGAATTTGGTGTCATGGGATGTTCCCCTCGAAAATATTTTAGTCGTGTTTTTTGGATTTTTCATCCGATGCTTCGTTTCCGAGATATTTTTGAACGCAACTTAAAATGGCCCACCCTGTATTACCGTTTCTGATCACCTCATCTGCGTAATTAAGTTTGTAATCCTAGCCGAAAGGGAAGAAGAAAGTATGTGTGGAAATGACAATAAACTGTTGTACAGACATGCAGAGAGAACCCTTTAAACCCCCTTCTACAACGGACTATGAAGATTTTATTTAAACTATAGAGAAAGTATCCGAAGGGATTAATATAATGAAAATGAAAAAGCTTCTGGAAACAAGAAAAGAAATATAAAAGAGCGAATCACCGGCAACAGTCAGTCAGTCAGTTAGTTGACTCAGTCAGTTAGTTGACTCAGTGGACTCCGAAGCTACTATGAAGAGCTTGTGAACATAAATATATCGCGCGGTCTGAACGTGAATAAATCGTCATAAATAAATATAGCTAGGCTAGTTTATATAAATAACAATTTGTTTACAGTAGTGATAAGTGTTACTATATAATTTTTTGTATTCGTTATTTTAGTCTTTAAACATAGTGTTAATTAACTTTTACTCTTTATTATAATAATAATTTGTTATTAATAATATTTCTTTTTGTTTAAATAAAAACTTTTAAAACCCACAAACGTTAAATATGGGCTCCAAATCAACTCCAGTCAATAGAACGGAAACAATTTAATTATTTAAAATACCTTTTCGTTTAGCCCAAGAACACCCCCTGTTTGCGCGTTTTAAAAGACTGGTATATATATATATATATATATATATATATATATATATATATATATATATACCAGTCTTTTAAAACGCGCAAACAGGGGGTGTTCTTGGGCTAAACGAAAAGGTATTTTAAATAATTAAATTGTCCCCGTTCTCTCTCTCTCTCTCTCTCTCTCTCTCTCTCTCTATATATATATATATATATATATATATATATATATATATATATATATATATATATATATATATATATATATATATATAGATTGCTATGGAGAATGATGAAATTTAGACCTCCATAAAATTATATTGTTACGTTTTGTTATAAATATTTGAATGTTTTGTAAACAACAATTTTTTATGTGTATCAATAAAAGAACACAAATGAAATGTTTCGCAAAATAAACTAAGTCTAAATTTATTATATATTGGAATTATTTACAATTTAACCCTGCACTTTACAACGTATAGCAGCAGAGTGGTATGCTGTACAATTCTACATATTCACTGTTATTGGAAGAGTGTAAGACTTGACTCTATCCTGGCAGTTAACTACTGGAAGAAGACAACTGGTTCTGCATATATAATCTACCTTTTGCGAGTGCTTCGTTTAATAGTGCAAGTGCTCCGATTATTATATTATTCTGCAAGACGTCAAGCTATAGACTTGCCGCATCTCTTCTGTACTTCAACGATTCAGCGACTTCCCAAGGCTGGTCTTCAGAGTCCGTCAGAGCAGCTGAAGAATCCAACACTCTTCACCTAAGTCCGACCGCCGCAGTGCACGAGTGTCCAGACTATACAGGTTAGAGTTCATCATATTCCAATCAATTATATATATAGAACCAGTCTTCGTTCTTACCACTCTGGTCCTTCGATTCTATGTTTAGTAATATTCTTTAAATTAAAAAAAAAAATACAGTCCATATCACTTTATTACTAAACACCCCCCAACTCAGTAATTAGAGAAGAAATAAGGGCAAGTGGGTGAATAGCGATCAGTGGGGTAATTTCGACCACCCATTTATTTCAAATTTGGAGCAATATTTTGAAAAGGTAACACTCGATACCTTCTGGTTACAAGTATCTATAACACCTATATACGACAGGGTTTGCGGGTTGTTTGAAGAAACACGTTTCATATAGTTTTATATAATTTTTTGAGGATTTTGGATATGTTAATTGAGAAATTGTATTATTTTAAAATATGATTTCTCTAAATGATTTTACCTCCCGCCTACCTCTAGGTAAGTGAGGTATTGTTTTTGGTCAAAAAATTGGATAGTGAATTTTCAATGAATAAGCACGTTTTTCGATCCCTTCAATACGATTTTACTATTTTCGCCATGATGTCTGTATGTATGTATGTATGTTTATATCTAAGTATGTGTGTGTGTGTAGTCTGTGGCAATTTTTTCGTCTCGCATAACTCAAATACTATAATAACAAAAAATACTATTATGTGAATTTTTGCTTCTTATATTTAAATAAAGAGCTGATTAGATTTAGGATAAAATTTATGAACCGGAAGTAGCAGTTTATTTGAAGCCCTTAACAGTTTTTCCTGAAAACACGGTTAAATTTCCTTTTTCATCAATTTATATTATTTTGAAAGTTGTGGAATATTTAATTTTACATCTGTTTTGATTACATTAATTTTATTCATTTTCATTGGATTTAGAGATAATAAAATATAAAAAAATAGATTTTATAAGTCTTGCACTCCTTGTACACCATGGAAATATTTAAAAATTTTCAATTTTTTACGAAATGTGACACATGTCATTTTGATTGTGAAGCTGTTGTCTTATTGAAATATATGTCAAAAAAATAAAAATACGAAATAAAATTAAATTATTAAATAAAATTAGAAAATAAATAAATAAGAAGGTATGTTTCTGTATCATCAAGTACTATTTTGTATCGTTTGAGAGTAGTATTAGGCGGGAGGTTATGTGCTAGCCACATCAGATTTTTTATATCGTTCTTTAAATTATCGAAATATAAATTTGTTTTTATAAGGTTACAATTTTTGCAATATAGCGAATTCGAGTAATATCGATCAGTATGGTTGATATTACCCTTATTTAAATTTGTATGTAAACGCCATCAAATTATGATTACGATCGTCATTCTGGATAATGATGAACGAACAACAGTGAAGATCTAAATTATTATTGATATGAACACCAGAAAAAGAATATTTAGAAGTGTCAGAAATAATAATAAAAATAAAGTAGCTTAAATAATGACTAATTTAACGAAATAGAAGAAATTCGAAGAAACAAGTAATAATAATTGTATAATATGCTTCGACTATAATAAATAATAAGTTATGGGGGCGTTGTCTGTTATGGGATCAGGCAAATTGTACCGGATTAGAGGACGCAAAAGATTATAGTTGCCTTAAGTAAAATCAAATGATAAATTCTTTCAATATCATCGAGGGTGAAATTGATATATTTCATAACTCCATTAACGAGATAAAAAAATATATTTCATTTTATTGAATACGTTTCTTCTTTTACCCTTTAATTGGGCATTTGCCTGTTGGGTAATGTATTAATAATAATAATACCGGTAATGAACTTGGGTGCTATTTTCACATATATATCAGCAGCACCATCCATATGATTGGACAGTACTCAATCATTAATCATAATAATTTCTAGTCTAGTTTAGAATTATTTTCTCGAGTACAACTAGATGTAGTAAATTTTATAATGGATTAATAAAATAAATAATATAGTAACGCAGGTTTAGAATTATTTAATCGAACAAAACTAGTTATAATAAATTTTATACTGGACTAATAAAATAAATAGTATCGGAAATCAAGTTTAGAATTAATTACTCGAACACAATGAATTTTAACGTGAACCAATAATATAAACAATATGTGAATTGTATCGTGTTCAAAGGTTAAGTTGGATAAAATAATAGTTGATTTTTGGACAGGAAATAATCAAAACTCACGTGATCTTTTGCCGATGTTTCGGAAATTATACTTCCTATCACCTAATTGACTATGATTTTACAATTTTGGTTTCACATCTCTCATATGTATTTCTGCGTAAAACAACTGTTTAACTTTAAATTATGCGATATTTGATGGTATGTACCACTGATTTTTTGTTTGATTCCTGTAACATTGTAACAAAAATTATATTTTGTACAACCAGATGGGAAATAAGCATTTCGCAGCCGCCATACAGACTGCGAAATTGAATTTCGCGTCTGTAGTTATGGTAACGGCCGCAAAATCCAGAATGATTGTTTTTTACCATATTTCACGGCCGCTACCATAACAACGGCCGCGCAATAGAGTAAAAAATAATAATTTTGACACTTGAGAATTAACTTTATTTTTTCAAAACTAAATGTTTGGTTTATCAAATATCAATCTCATAGCCACTTTCTGTTTACAATAAAGGGGTTTAAAATTTGTAATGAATATTTTTTACGGTTGCACAAAAAATATTGTGTACACCTTGTCCGCGAAATCCTTTACAAATAACTATTATAGTCTTGATATTGGAAGTATAATTTCCGAAAAGTCGACAAATGATCACGTGAGTTTTGATTATTTTCTGTCCAAATTCCGACTACTATTTTTTACCAAATAAACAATATCATAAATCAAGTTTAGAATTAATTACTCGAGCACAAGTAGTTGTAATGAATTTAATATTAGACTAATAATATGAAAAATATCGTAACCCAAGTTTAGAATTAATTAATCGAGCATAGCTAGTTGAAATGAATTTTATTATGGACTAGTAATATATACCGTGTGTCTGTCTTAAAGGTGTACATAGGAGATTAACAAGGAAAATCAGTTATTTGCGTGCTGTTGCTCGGTGTTCTATCGGACGACAATGATTGTAGTACCAATCGAAAGATATCATTTTTCTGAATCAAATGATGTAAAATACATTACAATTTAGTAGCAATTTGATTCCGTAAATTAATTTTTAAATTTTGAAAATACTCCGATTTATTCAGTTTTTATCGAAAATAAATGTAGTTGCCTATGACTGTTTTGTTCTGATTTCTTTTAATTGATTTATTTGACGTTTCTGTCAATTTGTAAAATATGGTTATTTATAGTAATGACAAGCGTATTATTATAATTTTTGCGTAAAGATTTTATTAAATAAATTTTAGTCTAAAAACCAGTTTTCTTTAAATAATATTAATTTATTGAGTTAACTTTTTTACATCGATGACAAAAAATTTCATTTTTACTAGCTGTTTTGTATATCTTCACAAAATACTCTTCCACTTTCTTCGTCAAATGGAAAAAGTTCTGGATTGCAGTGCATTTTGTAGGAATAATAAGAACTTTTTTTTCAAAATATGAACGATGTACACCCAATTCATTTCCAAAAAAATCTAGTGCTATACGAAGGATCTACATTTATCATTCCTAAAACCCTTTCTTCCAATAAAGCACGTTCTTCTGCTCTTGCTAAATTGCAATTACTAAGATCACGTGTATTTTTCATCGATACTGGCATTTGTGGTTGCACTTGGATTCGGTCGATTCATAAACTTAATAGAAAATAGATCTCGCACTCTGAGCTAAATCTTTCCTCCAAAAAATAGTTTTACCAAAAAAATACGCTCTGCAGTAGTATAACTAGCCATATTTTTACAAATTGTCTTAAACAAGTTCAAAAGTCAGAAACGTCAAATAAATAACTTGACAGAAATTGAAACAAAACAGTCATGGGTGACTATATTTATTTACGATAAAAATTGAATAAACCGGAGAATTCTCAAAATTTAAAAATTAATTTACGGAACCAAATTACTACTAACTAGTAGTGTATTTTACATCGTTTGATTCAGAAAAATGATATCTTTCGATTGGTACTACAATCATTGTTGTCCGATAGAACACCGAGCAACAGCACGCAAAAAACTTATTTCCCATGTTAATCTCCTATGTACACCTTTAAGACAGACACACGATATATAATACCATAACTTAAATTTAGAATTAATTACTTGAGCACAACTAGTTGAAATCAATTTTATAGTGAAATAATAATTATAAATTATAATGTAACTCAAGTTTGGAATTAATTACTCGATCAAAGCTAGTTGAAATGAATTTTATTATTGGCTAGTAATATAAATAATATCATAACTCAAATATAGAAATAATTACTCGAGCACAACTAGTTGCAAAGAATTTAATCGTGGACTAATAATATAAATAATATCGTAACTGAAGTTTGGATTTAATTACTCGAGCACTGTTAGTTGAAACTAATTTTATTATGGACTAGTAATATAAACAGTGTTGTGGCACATCATTTTAAAAATGATCTAGACCAAAATCTGCACTCAAGATCAGATCGTAGATCAATTTTTATGACTAGATCAATTTTTTTTTCGATCAGATCAGAGATAAAATATCATTAAAAATCAGTAATAATAACCTACTGGTAAATGATCGTACACACCATTCAACGTTTAAATTTCTGCATAAGAGAACTGGGTCGTAATTTCCAGCGTTTATTTTAAATTGATTTACCTTGTTACATTTTGTTTAATTTCGCATAGCCACCTAGAACATTTAAATAAAAATATTTTCTAATATTTTTCAATTATCTTATTTATCTCGAATTGTTTCATATTATTTTATGACAATACATCGTTGAAAAGAGAAAAAAATGGCGATTTTTACTTTAGTAAAACAATTTTAGGTTCCCATTTGAAAAACAAGTTGAGTTGAGTCGTATGCAAACCTGACTTTATAAAAAAAATTCTGTACCTGTCATCAAATAGTATATTTAATATAATAAAACTTCTTATATGAAGAAATTTTTTCTATTCCTTATAGTATCCAGGGGATGCGAGCAACGGAGTCTGAAACCGAGGAGAAATGCAGATCATGTGGACGGAAAAAGTAGTGGATGTAGATACATGGAGTAATTGTATCACAATTATGGCGAAAAAGATCTTATCACAACAGTGTGCAAAAAGTTAAAAAAATATACAGAGAAATCAACCTAATGTAACTCAATATAAAAAGACAAGCCATTTTATTGATTTCACCGATCAATCGGATACGGTTGACGTTGATGATTTTTTAAATCTACATTCAAATCAAAACCCAAATAATGTCAAACAATTTTACATAGATATTGTAGGAAATATTAGCATGAAATTTGAAGTAGATACGGGATCAGCACATTAGGTAACTTCTCATAAGTCATATTTTTGCATCTGTTGCGGTTACTTATACACGTGAGAATTTTAACTCTGCATTTGGCTAGTTTTTTTTTCGGATTATAATCTTCTTTATTTGTTTAATGTTTATATCAGTGTGTGTAGCTTATTTTTTGCAATCTGGTGGAATTGCTTTTTTCTTCGCTTATGCTCTGTGGGGTAAGTGATCTTCAATTTAATACCCTATCCCATTGAAATTGGTTTACTTCTCACTGTGGCTACTTCCAATCGATTTGTGCTTGTTTGTTTAATTAGCAAAGTGTCAATCATCTTATTAATTATTCCAGTTAATCATTATATTTATACTGGGTGCTTAGTAGAAATGTACATATACAGGGTGTTACCTTTTACTGATTTTGCTATTATATTTCAATGGATACTGTGTGTTTTTGTAGTTAGAAGAACACGGCTGATCAGCGACTCATAACTTGTTCAGTATGTAAAAAAAGTTTTAGTAGCGTGTGCGTTCATTTATCTGCTGATGAGGCAAGGAAAATCCGTCTTGGAATATCTGGTTTAAAATAGAATTGACCAGACTGTGATAATCTATCCAATGATATTGACAGTCTCAGAGCAATTATTAAAAGTCCACAAACTGATATCTTAGAACTAAAAAATTATTTCAAAGGAAACACAACTCAATCTCCTGCCATTGTCGAGAAAATCATACAAGGGTAATTCAAATATAAACGAGCCTTTTACTTCTGAGGACTTAGAAAGTGGGTCGGAGGTTGACGGAGTATCAGGAAGGGTAGTTGGGGATCCCCTCCAGATGACTAAAGGCCCATCCGACCGGCCGATCTGTTTCCTGAGTTGTCCTCAAAATGAGCAAAAGATAGAGTCATCTATCGATTGCGCAACGTATCATTATAAAATTTTTAGCAAATGAGGGCGTTAAACCAGCCGAAATTCTGGACCAACTGCGTGCACAGTTCGGGGAAAATTCACTTTCATGACCGCGAATTAAAGTCTGGCCAGTATGGAGTGGGGAGAAAAAGGGGAGCCAGGACCATCAAAAGCCAAAACTCGCTTGTCAGCCGGGAAGGTGATGTTAAGTGTGTTTTGGGATTCTCAATGAGTTTTACTCGTTGATTTTCTTCACGATCGTCGCACAATAAACGCAGTCTACTTATGTGACCTTCTTGACCAGGTACGAGCTGCATATCGGTCAAAAAGGTGTCGTCAGCCCATCCGAGACGTCCTATTCCTGCATCACAATGCAAGACCCCTCATTGCAGTCTTAAGAACCCAAAAATTGGCTAAAATGCAATGGACTATACTTGAACATCCTTTCTATAGCCCTGATTTATCAACATGCTATTTTCACATGTTCAATGTACGCGTGGGTCGCTTTGATGCATCAAGCAATATTTCTCGTCCTATGTTAATACTTCCTTCAAGTGCCTTTAAGAATATTAAAAATTTTAAATCTTATGATAAGTGGACCAATATTTCTATATTGAGAGATAGGAGACAGCGGCAAATTGAATTTGTTATTATCAAAATGAACGGGGACTCAATTCTAAAAGTCATTTGTTTTATATTAATTTTTGTTCTATTTCTGTCGTTATAATTTTATTGTCCGAAACCTGGCTTAATGTGGCTGTCAATAATATTTTACTATTTCCTCCTAATTATAATATCATTAGTTGTGATAGAGATTTTGCTCTCGTTGATCGTTCAAGAGGGGGTGGAGTTCTTATAGCATTGCTAGACAATATGTTATGACATAAAAGTGGCCCGAGGCCGTTCTGACCTCTGGGGTTATATGTATAACAAAACAAACCAAACTTGGACCCAGGAGTGTGTTCCCGAGCGAGGTTTGGGCTCCGGCCAGCTAAACAGTGAAGACGGGGTGGTTCGTCGTTGCTGAAATAAGGGTAGTAGGTAGAGCGCCAGTCACTCATACACAGCCAAACGGCTCAGAGACAAGCCCTCAGGAACGTGAATGCGGATAAGGGGGAGGAGGCAACAACAACAATCGTTCAAACTAAAAATGCAAAAAAAAGGGTAGGGTAGTGTCCCACATTGCTGATAGGTTCTCCCGGTAGCCTACGGGACGAGAAAATAAATTTACGCTCGAATCCACAACTGAGATTGTCGCATGACATCTGTCAACTGGTGGTGAAAAGCCAAAACGTCAAAACAAAACAAACATGAATGATGAATGGATAATGAAAGGGGAATCTGAACGGATTAAGTAATGAAATAGGGGCACTAACATGACTATCTTTAACTGCAGGGATACCGAAATTGGATTAATAAGATGAGGATTGCGGAAGTTAATAACAACAAGTTGTTGATACGATTCAGAGGTTAAATTGAACTAATGAGGTAAACTAATTTGTAAACAGGTACGTAACGTTGTAAATATATAACATATTTATAAATATTAACTGGATTGCAGTGACAGCACAGATAAATGAATGACTACGGCACGAATGAACGACGAATACGAGAGCACGAAATAACGAAATGACAACAATGACGCAGGACGAAATTGACAAGTAACAAATATTTCATTTAACCTATTAAATACATCACATTTAAACATGCTTACTCTTTTAGTTGATATTGCTGCCTGTAAGTATTATTTAGGTCATATATCATTTGTTATTTGCGTAGTCTATATTCTACCTGATATAACTGTGGCAACGCCATGTAAGATTTTGGATAAAAGAAAAAAACATCAGAGTGGTCGAGAAAAAAGAAGAAACAAACACTGTCAAATATTTTATTGATATTGATTATTGTTATTATTTTTGGTTGAAAAAATAAAATACATTGAATCATAAATAAAGTGTTGAGTGATTTATTTCACTACCCCACATTAGTGACCCCGATATTCTAACAGCAATGCTTACTGACGGAGTTACAGAAATGCCTGTCAGACCAGAGATTTCAAGAGTTGCGGTTAAAATTCCACCCTTTTGGAGAAAGAATGTCAAAATATGGTTTCTACAAGTAGACTCCCAATTCATAACGGCTGGTATTTCAAATGAAGAAACTAAATACCATTACGTTCTCGGTTCTCTTGACAGCGAAGTGGCTGAAATGATCAGCGATCTTATTGCCAGACCTTTATCAACTACTCCTTATACCAATCTAAAAACTCGTCTTATTGCAGAATTTGAAGAATCAGAGGGTCGCAAAGCTAAAAAATTATTGTCAGAAATTGAACTAGTAGATAAGAAACCATCAACTCTACTACGTGAAATGCGTTCACTTGCCGGTGGCCAAGTGACAGATGAATTTTTACGCACAATATTCCTTCAACGACTTCCAACAAATGTTAGTTCGATCCTCGCTACCAGTCAAGACGATCTAGATAAGCTGGCGACAATGGCGGACAAGATTCTGGATATCACATCTCCAGCAATGCCATTTATCTGTTCTTCTACTTCAACTCCTGCCACTACCCGTCAGCTAGACAAATTAAGTTGTCTTGAACAACAAATCAAAGAACTCACGACTTCTCTACATGAACTTCGAAGTCGTTCTCGCAGTAGAAACAATGGTCCGACCCGTCCTCGAAACAAATCACCAAAATCTCACAGCATTTGTTGGTATCATTTTAATTTTAAAGAAAACGCCAGAAAATGTGTGAACCCCTGCAATTTCAAGTCGAACGTGCCGAAATCTTCGGAAAACTAATTAGCCCTCACTTTTTGGCGGCTAGTGATGGGGCTACTTTTTGTTCATACCGCCTTTTTGTTGTAGACAGAACTACCGGTCTTCAACTACTAGTTGACTCTGGAGCGGACATATCAGTTTTACCTGCGTCGCTTCAGGAAAAAAGAAACCTCTCTAAACGAGAACTTTACGCAGTTAATGGTTCCACAATCAAGACCTACGGAGAAAAATTGCTGAATCTGGATCTTGGCCTGAGAAGACAATTTCGCTGGCCATTCACACTAGCAGATGTTCGTCACCCCATCATTGGAGCTGATTTTCTCAACCATTTTGGGATTCTGCTAGATTTAAAGAACAGACGTCTACTAGACAGCATAACTAAACTTACATGCCAAGGTTCTGCAACTCAATCAAAAGAATCCTCAATTCATTTGATCTCTCCGCAACAAAAGTACTCTGAAATTTTAACTAAGTACCCAAGTTTACTTCGAGAAAAACCAAATTTTGAACATTCTTCACACAATGTTCATCACCATATTATAACAACGGGAACGCCAGTTACTTCTAAACCACGTCGTTTACCACCAGCAAAACTTGCAGCGGCTAAACTCGAGTTTCAACATATGATAGACATGGGTATTTGCAAACCTTCTGATAGCTGCTGGTCGAGTCCTCTACACATGACACCAAAAAAAGATGGTACATGGCGCCCTTGTGGAGACTACCGTGCTCTAAATGCTGTGACCACGCCAGATCGTTACCCAATTCCTCATTTACAAGACTTCAATTGTCAACTTGAAGGTAAAACAATTTTCTCTAAAATTGATTTGGTGAGAGCATTTCATCATATACCGGTAGCTCCAGAAGACGTAGCAAAAACTGCTGTTATCACGCCTTTTGGACTTTTTGAATTTGTCAGATTACCATTCGGTCTCCGAAATGCAGCTCAATCATTTCAACGTTTCATACATTCCGTACTCAGAGATTTCTCATTTGCTTTTGCTTATATTGATGACATTTTAATTGCATCTTCGAATTTTTAATTTTTAACATTTAATTCATCTTAATACTATTTTCGACCGACTCAATTCATTTCATATCAATATTAATCTTTCTAAATGTGTTTTCGGCGTAAACGAAGTGTCATTTTTGGGATATATTGTTTCTTCCAAAGGAATCAAATCTCTTCCGGAACGTATTCAAATCATTACTAATTATCCTATTCCTAACACTGTTTCGGAACTTCGTCGATTTCTTGGTCTTGTTAATTTTTATAGACGATCCCTTCCACATTCAGCTGCAATTCAAGCTAAGCTTTTTGAAATCACTAAAAATTGTAAAAAACGGGACAATAGAAAAATAACTTGGAACAATGAAACTCTAGAAGCTTTCGAAAGGCTCAAAAATGATCTTTCATCAGCAACTTTACTTGCTCATCCTTCCAATACTTTGCCTATTATTTTAATGGTGGATGCGTCCGATTTTGCAATGGGTGCATCACTGGCACAAATTAACAATGGTATCACTGAACCACTTGCTTTCTTTTCGAAAAAACTGAGCCCCGCTCAGGCCAAATATAGTACATATGACCGAGAATTACTAGCTGCTTATTCTGCTGTTAAACATTTTAGATTTATGTTGGAAGGTAGAAATTTTACTATCTTTACAGATCATAAACCTCTCACCTTTGCCTTTAACCAAAAATCAGACAAAGCATCACCACGTCAACTCAGACACCTGGACTATATCGGTCAATTTACTACATCCATTAAATTTATTTCTGGAAACACAACATTCCTGCTGATACCTGCTCTCGAATAAATTCACTTGACATACCATCAAGCATTTCTTTCGATGATTTAGCCAAACAACAAACTCTGGACTGTGAACTAAAGCATCTTCGATCATCTAATTCCTGCTCTTTGAAATTTCAAAGTATCAAGTTTCCTAATGGAGCCGAAATAGTCTGTGACAATTCAATTGGAAAACTCAGACCTTTCGTTCCTAAAGAATTCAGGAAAATTATATTTGATTCTTTGCACAATTTAGCTCATCCAGGTAATAAAGGTTCTCTTAACCTAGTTAAACAAAGCTTTGTCTGGCCGGGAATGACTAAAGATGTACAACTGTGGACAAAATCTTGTATTCCTTGCCAGCGAGTCAAAGTGGACAGACACACTACAAGTGCTATTGGTTCATATCCAAAAGTCAACAATCGTTTTGAGCACATTAATGTAGATATTGTTGGACCACTTACTCCTTCTCACAACTTCACTCATCTAGTCACCATCATAGATCGTTTTTCACGCTGGACTGAAGCAATTCCTACGCAAGACACTTCAGCTGAAACAATTGCTCGCATTATACTGACAGCATGGATTTCGCGTTTTGGAGTACCTCTTCGCATCACTACGGACAGAGGTCGTCAGTTTGAATGCACACTCTTTAGATGTCTCACAAAAGCTTTGGGAATTCAACACATAAAGACAACAGCATACCATCCTGCTTCCAATGGCAAAATCGAACGTTGGCACAGGTGTTTAAAAGCATCTTTAAAAGCTCGACTCACCAACAACTGGATGGACAAACTTCCCTTGGTTATGCTCGGTCTGCGTTCTTACATTGTGCCAGAATTTAAAACTTCTGCAGCTGAAATAATATACGGATCTACAATCCGACTACCCTCAGATTTTTTCGACAACACTTCTGTAGAGCAGGATTTACCTTCTTTCATCTTCAATATTCGGCAAAACTTAAAAAATTTACGGCCTGTAAACATTTTGCATCGAGCGAAGCAAAACATTTTTGTTCATCCTGAACTCTTTACAGCGTCTCATGTTTTTATTCGGCATGATGCAATAAAAAAGTCTCTTCAGCCTGCTTATGATGGACCTTTCAAAGTACTTAATCGAACTGATAAAGTATTCATTATCCAAACACCATCCGGAGATCGTCCAATTTCAATTGATCGTTTAAAACCAGCTTTTATACTTAATTCGGCTACAATATCTGCTGTTATTTCACCTTCCATTCCATCTGTTCGTAGATGTAATTTCTCATAGATTTTGGATAAAAGAAAAAAACATCAGAGTGGTCGAGAAAAAAGAAGAAACAAACACTGTCAAATATTTTATTGATATTGATTATTGTAATTATTTTTGGTTGAAAAAATAAAATACATTGAATCATAAATAAAGTGTTGAGTGATTTATTTCACTACCCCACATAACTACCAGTGTTCTTGCAATATTTATTGATGCTTTATAAGAATTTTTAGTGAATGAAAAGATCATTTTAGTAGGGAACTTTAACATTCCGAATTTTGATAATTCTTCAGTTAACTGTCTTAGCCAACTTAATAATAGCTTGAATATTAAACGTAATAAGCTGGATCTCATTTTCTCTAATTTGAATGCTAGGATTGATATTCAGAAATCCGATACACCAAATGTTGTTGAAGATGTTTATCACGCTGTTACTAACTTAAATATTGTTAAATTTGACTTCCCATTAGTTTCTGAAGATGCCTGTCATTCTTCTCTATCAATTAATTTTGAACTTATTTCTACTGCCAAACCTGTTCATTTTCCATCGGCGAATAATTTCTGTTATAATTTTCGCAAAGCTAATTTCTCTGATTTATATAATTATATATGTACCATTAATTGGTCTGACCTTAATTTGCGTGATGATGTTGATCATTCTCTGAATAAATTTTATATAATTCTTTGTGAGGCTCGATCCCAAGAAGTCTACTCCATCTAGTTTTCCTCCATGGTTTACGCCTGACATTAAATCTAATATTAAAATAAAAAAATACTATAGGAAAAAAAATGGCTCAAAACAATCCTTTCTTGATGAATTCAGGAGAGTAAGATGTGTTATCAAAGAACAAATCAAGAATGCTCACAAATATATTTATAATGTTGAAAATAGTATCAAGTCAAATCCTAGTGACTTTCGGAAATATATCAATTTAAAAAAGGGATGCTTTCGAATACCTGCTATTGTTACCCATAACAATGTTCAATACAACAATCCACATTATATCTTAAATGCTTTTGTTAAATTATTTTCTGACCATTTCAAAATAAATTCGCCTCTTGCTTGTGACAATGATTTGTGTAATAATGTTCATTTACAATTGCCCGGTGTGACAAACCAGATTTGTCACCTTTCTTTTCTTCCTACAAAAATAAACATTGGTATAGGTTATAAACATTTTACATTTAAGCAACTAACTTACCTCAAAGTAATTACTGTATTGTAAATGTTTACTTTTATTATTGATGTTCATATTCAATTCCTATTGCCTCAACTCATGTAAATATGTTGTTACTTAGGTTAATTAATTAAGAAAAGAATCTGAAATTTAAATTGTCACATAAACACATTCACTTAACCATACTTTATGTCTACACGTCAAATCTGACAGTTACTTTATTGCGAAAGAAAGGTCGAACTTCCAAAATGCGGCCGTTTCCCAACAGATGGCTCGCACCGTCTTTAATTACCTCTCGAGTACACTTACCAATGTCGAATTAATAACTCGGCATAAAAGGTACAAATAAAAGGTCTTGTCTTCTGTCTAATGTTGAAAGGCCATATTAACTCGACTTGTTTGTCAGTTAATGTCAAGTGTCGAAAGACCTGGGTTCAATAATTAATAGCTCGACTTGTCCGTCAGTTATTAATTAATATTTTTCTCAAATATGTCGAATGCTAAAGTTGTAGTGTTCATCTGATTCAAGAGCTCGACTTGCCTGTCAGTTTTTATAATCATCTTTGTTCTCCAGATCATATTCGTCTAGACTTGCACTGTCAGACGAATTGTGAAAGTTTTTTTTACCCAAAGAAACAAATCAAGTCACCTACACCTATTCGCGATTCACCTAGACTTGCACTGTCAGGTGAATCTCCTCTACATATCCAAGGTATTTCCTTACATCCTCACCATATTTCAGATTCACTGCAAAATGTTCAAATAAATTTAAGCTAACCTTAAAATTGTAACTTACCTTTTTGAACAATAATAATTAATTTTATTTACCATTATTAAACCCAATGTCTTTATTTCACTAAAAACTCGTTCACGGAGAGACCGGACCCTAGTCAGGATAGTTGATTTTACATTCACTAAGATTAGTTACAAATGGCGCCCGAAGAATCTACATAATCAGCTGTCAGTGAAGTTTAGTTTTGTTCTGTCATTGAGAAATCATCCGTTGGCAAATTCAAATCTCCCCAGTTTTAATTTTTATCGGCGGGAATTTTAAATCTACAAAAATTTAAATACTTACCTGCTGTTTTTCTCACATGTCACAATTCTAGTATTTCATGTTTTATGTTAATAAATCATTTATTACAAAATGGCGCCCGAACAGGGACGCTAGTATTTTAGTATTTTCTGTTATATGTTAGTATTTTTAATATTACAAATTGGCGCCCGAACAGGGACGCTAGTTTTTTAGTATTTTCTGTTATATGTTAGTATTTTTAATATTACAAATTGGCGCCCGCGAACAGGGACTTGTGAAGGAGTTTTAGGAAAATAAAGACAACAGTTTATTTTATTCTTATCAAAGTACAAATTTGAACATAATGGCTCCCAAAAACCGTAAAAATAAAAGAAATTCCAAAAACAATAACACAGATATTTCACCTGAAAAATACATATTTATACAAACACTTACAAAAACTCAATTAAACCAAGAATTACGAAAGTTTCAATTATCAACGACGGGAACTTTGGCTGAACAAGACAGATTAAAATTGTTTTTCTGAAAATGGGGATTCAACATAAGTGCACTCCTCCATATACTCCACAAGTAAGCCCTGTGGAAAGAGTGAATCGCACATTGAAGCCCATGATCAGTTCTGCGATGGAAATCATAAGAAATGGGACGAAGAACTGTTCAATTTTAGACTCGACCTCAACTCCATTCAGCAAGAGTCCACCGGTTTCACTCCGGCTTTGTTGAACCTAGGGAAAGAGTTAAAATTACCCAAAACAGAATATAATGGTCACCAGAAGTTGACAAACATCAATTTGACACACCACGATGTTGCACGAAGGAAATCCCAAGTTGAGAAGCTCAAGGAAGTTCAAGAGTTGGTCAAAATCAATTTGGCCCGCGCTGCCACCTCACAGGCGCATCACTACAATCTCCGAAGAAGACCACTAGAGTTCAAAGTGGGCCAAAAAGTTTGGCGACGAGAACATCCACTGTCATCAGCAGTCCAAGGATTCACCGCCAAACTAGCTCCAAAATATTCCGGTCCCTACGAGATAGTAAAAAAGCCATCAACACCAACTCCCTCCACCCAGCCAAAGGACATCCCCGAACCGAGCTCCAAGAATCCTATTGTCCCACCTGAGAGTCATGTAGACTCTATTCCGGCAATCCCGCCGAAATTGATCGCCCCAGGAGGCCTTAAACGGCCACCGACGCGGCCACCACGGCCGGGACACACTCCAAGAGTCACCATTAGTAGGCCACTGCTGCCTACACCCCCGCTCCTCCCGAGCCCAGTTCCAGTCTTTTCCCCTATCCACCTGGAGGTACCGAGTGCTCCGATGGCCACATTCCTCCAGCGGTACCGGCCCGCCAACCTGACTCCAGGAACATCATTTCCCGTGCGCCGCCGGGGTCGCTGGTATGATGTGCCAGATCTCCGTCCCCAGTGAAATTTTTTCCTCCCCGCTGAATTAGACAGCTTTGTGTGAGTAGTGAAGTGACGTTTAATAATTCGTGTTTTGTTTTTGTTTGTTTTCTGTTTTGTTTTTGTTTGTTCTCTGTTTTGTTTTTTTTTTGTGCAGAAAAAAATAAGCTGCCCTTATTTTTTTTTTCTGAGGAAGAAGGGAGGGGGTGTGACAAACCAGATTTGTCACCTTTCTTTTCTTCCTACAAAAATAAACATTGGTATAGGTTATAAACATTTTACATTTAAGCAACTAACTTACCTCAAAGTAATTACTGTATTGTAAATGTTTACTTTTATTATTGATGTTCATATTCAATTCCTATTGCCTCAACTCATGTAAATATGTTGTTACTTAGGTTAATTAATTAAGAAAAGAATCTGAAATTTAAATTGTCACATAAACACATTCACTTAACCATACTTTATGTCTACACGTCAAATCTGACAGTTACTTTATTGCGAAAGAAAGGTCGAACTTCCAAAATGCGGCCGTTTCCCAACAGATGGCTCGCACCGTCTTTAATTACCTCTCGAGTACACTTACCAATGTCGAATTAATAACTCGGCATAAAAGGTACAAATAAAAGGTCTTGTCTTCTGTCTAATGTTGAAAGGCCATATTAACTCGACTTGTTTGTCAGTTAATGTCAAGTGTCGAAAGACCTGGGTTCAATAATTAATAGCTCGACTTGTCCGTCAGTTATAAATTAATATTTTTCTCAAATATGTCGAATGCTAAAGTTGTAGTGTTCATCTGATTCAAGAGCTCGACTTGCCTGTCAGTTTTTATAATCATCTTTGTTCTCCAGATCATATTCGTCTAGACTTGCACTGTCAGACGAATTGTGAAAGTTTTTTTTACCCAAAGAAACAAATCAAGTCACCTACACCTATTCGCGATTCACCTAGACTTGCACTGTCAGGTGAATCTCCTCTACATATCCAAGGTATTTCCTTACATCCTCACCATATTTCAGATTCACTGCAAAATGTTCAAATAAATTTAAGCTAACCTTAAAATTGTAACTTACCTTTTTGAACAATAATAATTAATTTTATTTACCATTATTAAACCCAATGTCTTTATTTCACTAAAAACTCGTTCACGGAGAGACCGGACCCTAGTCAGGATAGTTGATTTTACATTCACTAAGATTAGTTACAAATGGCGCCCGAAGAATCTACATAATCAGCTGTCAGTGAAGTTTAGTTTTGTTCTGTCATTGAGAAATCATCCGTTGGCAAATTCAAATCTCCCCAGTTTTAATTTTTATCGGCGGGAATTTTAAATCTACAAAAATTTAAATACTTACCTGCTGTTTTTCTCACATGTCACAATTCTAGTATTTCATGTTTTATGTTAATAAATCATTTATTACAAAATGGCGCCCGAACAGGGACGCTAGTATTTTAGTATTTTCTGTTATATGTTAGTATTTTTAATATTACACCGTATCATTGAAAAAGATTTAATTACTTTAATGCCTAATTTTCAATTAAGATAACTAGTGCTGCAGATCGGATATCTGCATTTCTAATTAGAGATTGTGGATTTATTTTTGATGAGCCTTTATCAAAAATCGACTTATTATTTCAATATTAAAAAATTTCGCAAAAATATTTGAAACGGTGATTTATAACTCCTTACTTGCAAACACATGAACCTTGATTTCAGTTGACTATCATGAATTTATGCGTGGTCGGTCGACTACAACAAATCTTGCTTGCTTTTCTCAGTACGTTTCGGAGGCTATTGATGGTCGAGGGCAAGTTGATTCTATCCGTGCTTTTGATTCCATTAATCATGGCGTATTTGTGACTAAAATCAGCTCTTTTGGTGCCTCTCCTGCTTTATTAATTCACGGCCACTTCTTGGGTACCGCAAGGCTCAAATTTTGACCCTTTGTTATTTATCTTATTCATTTTGTTGCTTTCATTTACGTGTCCTGTCTTGGCTTATGTTGACGACATTAAAATTTATTACAGAGCTTCTTCATTGTCTGATGTAAATGCCCTGCAAAGTAACATTGACAAGCTGGTATCATGGTGTAGAGATAATAAACTGCTTATAAATACGGATAAATGTTTTACAGTTACCTTCGCTCGCAAATTTAATTATATCGTTTTCCTTACAACATTTCTAGTTCTACTCTAACCCAAAAATAATCCATTAAGGATCTAGGCGTTACGTTCACATTTAATTTCAATTTCAATGAGCATATTATTGATGTTTGTGCATCTGCCAGTAAAACATTAGGATTTATAATCAGAACATGTAAATGTTTCGCGATATATCAGTCCTCAAATCTTTATATTTTACAATTGTTATAAGTAAATTAGAATATGCTAGCTTAATTTGGTATTCCCTTTATGCCAATCAATGTATACATTTTGACGGCATTCATAGAAGGTTACAGAAATACGTGTCCCTTAAAGAAGATAATTTCTAACCAGACCGATATGTTGATTTAGATTCCCTCCTTGTGCTTCACTCGTTCCCATCTCTAAGTTACAGCTGTGAAATTTCCAGCCGAAGATTTTTGTGGTTGCTTCTTCACAACTTTATTGATGCTCCATTCCTATTGGCACGGGTGCCGTTCCGTGTTCCCAGATTGGTATCAACAGTCGAACGAACGTTTCATTTACTTGCAGCACGTACATATGTCTTAAAGCGATCTCCAATCCATATTATGTGCTAAATGCTGAAATTATATATGATGATATATTTGTTAATTAATCTTTTTATAAAACCTCGTATTTTTCTTATATTATTATTGTTTGTATACTTAGGAGAATGATTTCTATGTTAATATTTTTATTATATTGAATGTATTAGTTTGTTTTGCCTTGTAATTGGGTTCCTGTTGGGCAATAAAGACTATTGTTATTTTAAGTCATATTTAGAACATTTTAAACATTTAAAATTAGAGACATACAATTTAATTTTGAAAGATTACGTAGGGCACACATTTGCACTAATTGGTAAAATTTATTTAAATTTGGTAGATTCCCAAAATAATAAATCGTAATCAAAGATGTGATGTAAATAAATCTTTCTCAAATACATTATGTTTCAGTCCCAAATAAAATTTCTAACTTATGTCAAAAATATAAGACTATATTTTAACCAGGGTTAGGCACTTATACTAAAGGCAAAATTAATTTAATATTAAAAAAAAGAAGCTATCCCAATTTTTAAACCAAGAGCAGTTCTCTTAAAAATTAAGGTGAAGGTAGAACAAGAAATAGATAGATTAATTATTGCTAATACCTATAGACTATTCTGAATGGGGCACACCAATTGTTCCAATAAAAAAGCAGAATGGGTCAGTACGTCTATGTGGAGGTTTTAAATATACGCTGAACCCGGCATTGGAAACAGTAAAATATCCGCTACGTCTTATCGCCGATAGCCAGACATCTATAGAGTGCGAGAGAGACAGACACAGAAAAGCCATGTCAAAGACAAGGACAGAATTCCTCGTGTATGACAAAGATACTTGCTTCTTGTTTTAATAAAAATCCATAGACGTCCGCCTTGTTCGCGGTAGGCTCTGTTGATTGATCTTGTAATTTAATATTGTATACGGAATTGAACGTGCCACACAATGTTGATCTCGCATTTGCAGATCCTGTAATGGGGTTGGTGGGATATTTGATGAATAGAATACTTTATCCTATATATTTACTGTGAAAATTTACCTTTAGCAATGTTTGTAGAATTAATCTATTATTGAAGAATATTATAAAATATAAAAATGTACATTATTAAACATTTGTAACGTGATTTATTTTTAAACTATTTATTCTTTTATTTCATTAGATTATACAAAACAAATAATACCAAACAAAAACTTGTGTACTCTTCGCGGTCTACGCTCCAACTGTCCACTTCTTCCTCAAGGACCAGTCTCGCTCGCCAATGTACCGATCGGACGCTCGCCCACGTGGCCTTCCGCCCAAGGACCATGTACATTCCACAACTCGCCCAACGGTCTATTGTTCGGCCGCTCACACTGCTCCCTCCGTAGCTCATACTTCCTCCTGGAAGCGTATTTTCAACAAAGCTTTCTCTCGAGCCCTTCCATAGGGCAGAACACGAAGACTCGATCGAACCGGACTTGTTGATGAACTAGGTTTCGCCGCACCTTCCGTATTACTATCTGTTGGTGTCCCTTGCAATATTGGCAGTGGAGGGTTCTGGGCCTGACTGGACTTATCTTCTTCTTGTATGTGTGGTAACTCTACTGGTTGAGTCTCAATACGTTCTCCTACTGGAACTGCTGAGTGGTCGGGGTTTGGAACAGGTATAGTATAATTCGTTTGATTAGGGGACAATTGTTCTGGTCCTTGTACCCTAACAGAACTAGGCGAGGACGCCATTGCAGGATCCTTTTCGGCTGAAGTAAACTCCTCAATACCTGGCGTTTCTACGCGACGAGGAGTAGAAGAATACGAATACGTGGGTGAGCTTAATGGAGTCCAAGATTCCATCGTCGCCGGGGAGCCAAGTACCTCCATATTATTGTGAATACCACCAGTTTGACGAATAGCTTCGTTTCGGCGAAACAATCGCGAATTAGTCCGCTGTCTTTTAGGCGAATCTGGTTTGCGATAGATCCGCTCTTCTACGTTGTTATTCCCGAATACGTCTTGGAGGATATCTTTAACTCGTTCTTCTCTCAGCCCGTCTAACCCACATCCCAGCATGGGGATGGCAAGCTTAGTGCAACCAATTTGTGTCAACTTCTTTCGTGTGGCCACTAAAGAGCGTCTTAAATTAGTATATGTGGGCTTGTGGTAGCTTCTTTCCTTGGTTACCAAATAAAATATCGGTCGGTTGTCCTGGCGCAACATAGCTACTCCCCCTACTCGGATATCTTGATTTTTTAGCTCTTGTACCCCCCCCCCCCCCAAATCTCATTATAAACTGTTTTCCTGCGCCCATGTGCAGATCACGCGCGACGCAATGAGCAAGAGCATATTGACGAGGCGCGTCAAATAAATCGCCTTTAATCTCTATTAAATAGAATTTACCCTCTGATTCTCCTGGCAGGGCGTAACTGGGTCGTCCTGGGTAACGACTAGCCCGTTCTTCAAGTTGAGCCTGTTCTGGCCCAGGAAGATAGTGACAGGGCTTCATACGGTCGCTATGTATTACCATTCTTTTATGGCGGCAGGCACAATGTTGGACGCGAAAAATATGCATCCCCATATTATTCAAAACTCGGTAAGGCCCGGTCCAAGGCCGATGCAGCTTCATACTTACCAATCTTGGGCGTTGGTTGATGTACCCAAACCAAATCCCCTACCTGGTATTGTGAAGCACGAGCATTTTTATCGTGGTACTCCTTACTTCGTTTATGGGAAGCCTCCAACTGTTCCCACACACATGCATTTGCGCGATCCAGAGTCGACCGCAATTGTTGCACATACTTTTCAGCTGAGTGGTAAGACGTACCTGGAGGCAGATCATATTGGACATCAGCCGGTAATCGAACCTCTCGACCAAATACGAGGGCAAACGGGGTATGTTTGGTGCTATCATGTTGGCTTGCACGGTAAGCCAACATTACCTGGGGCAGTTCTTCATCCCACGTTTGTTGTTTTTCACCTGCGTAATGAGAGAGCATAGCGAGCAGTGTCCGGTTGAAACGCTCCACCATGCCGTCCGATTGCGGATGGAGCGGAGTCGTACGTTTCTTGTTGATGTTCAACAACCGACACATCTCCTGGAACACCATTGCCTCAAATTCCTTGCCCTGGTCTGAATGAAGTGTCTCTGGTGCATCGTAACGACAAACGAACTCGTTAACGAAAACGCGCGCCACTGTTTCAGCAGATTTATCAGCTAACGGGGAAGCCTCCGTCCATTTGGTGAAATAGTCACCCACCACAGCCACATATTTATTGTCATTCTTCGTAGTCGGTAGTGTCAGTAAGTCTATCGCCACTCGTTCAAACGGCCGCGTAGATATTTGACCCAGCATCGGAGCCTTTGGTTTAGGAATGATCGTTTTTCGGCGATTACACGCTTCACATTCGCGGCACCACTGTTCCACATTCGCTGACATATTAAACCAGAAAAACTGTTCCTTCAACTTTTCTAAGGTCTTTGTTACACCTAAATGAGCGCCGGTCGCGGCGTTACTGTGGTACGCCTGCCATAATTCGTGCGACATACTTTTGGGCACCACCACGCGATATTTACACGAATTTCCATATAACTGGCTCACGCACAATCCATATTCATTCATCCACTTTAGTTTCATTTTAATAAGTCTCTGTGTAATTTTAGGCAAAGTCAAAATATTTACAGATTCACCACGTACATATTTGATTACAGGGCCGCACAACTCATCATCTAATTGGGCTCGATGTATTACATTTTAAGGACTATCCCGTGTTTCCGCGAATTCGGTTGTTAGCGAAAGAAGGTTCAAGTTCAGTCTCTCTGCATCACCCGCTTCCGATGATACCTCTTCTACCTCGAGCCCACATTGGTTACACGGTCGTCTGGATAGGCCATCTGCATTCGAATGTTTCTTACCCAGTCTATGACATACATCCATATCATATTCGGCTAATGCTTCCAGCCAACGAGCAACTTGTCCTTCTGGTTCCTTAAAATTCCTTAACCATCGCAAACAGTTGTGATCAGTTCTGGTGGTAAACCACCCTCCCAATAAATAAATCTTGAAGTGTTTGCAGACCGACAGTAATGCCAGCAGTTCTCGCCGCGTAATGCAATATCTTCCTTCTTGCTTAGTGAGTGCCCTGCTAAAGTAGGCAATTACTCTTTCTTGGCCGTCCTGCATCTGGCTAAGAACACCTCCGATGCCAACGCCACTAGCATCCACATCTATAATAAACGCCTTATCAAATTGTGGATAGACTAATATCGGAGCACGGGTAAGACATTGTTTTAATTTTCTGAACCGTCCATCCACAAGAGCGCATTCATACGCGGTTCCCACACGTGCATTCTGTCTGAGTGTAATTGGGTTGGATGTTGGTTTGCGCAATAAAACAGTACCGTGTGTACCGGACACTACACTACGCCCCAATATACACTTAAACTTGTCCCAACAGTGTGGAGACGCTTCCACCACGCGAGATATATCTACAGCTTCTCCTGCCAATTGTACTTGTACCAAAACCTCCGTTCTCGCGGGAATAACTACTGTTTCGCATAGTACGGCAGCCACAGGTGGAGTCCCACACTCTTTAATTCGGCATCCCTGAATTTCAACAAAACCCCCGGCCGGGTCACACACACACATTTCTGTCGTCTCAAAAAATTACAACCGAGTACGCACTCATCTGTTAAATCAACGCACACATTAAATGGTACTTGAACACATAAATCCTCTAGCCTAACTTCCATATCACAAACACCCATAACCGGTAATTGTTTCCGATTAGCCTGAAGGACTTGTCTTTGCATTGGGCGTAACGGTTTACAACCCAACCTTTCCCATAATGTCTTACGCATGAAACACCACGAAGCTCCTGTATCTACCAGAAACGTAACCGCACAGTCATTTACACGTCCTCGTATTCGCATTACCGTCACTACTTCCACCGTCTCCATACAGTGTCCCGGCATACTACCGAGTGCCATTCCGGGACACGACGACACCCGACCTAGTTTTCCGTAACCTGACGATTTGGACAAGAACGACGAAAGTGTCCAAACTCATTACAATAATAACATCGCTTGTTCCCCGCGCCCTGGAACGGTGTCCTGTTAGTAGGAGTCGGCGATCTGTGTACCTGTCGACTTCTCTGTCTATCGAACTCTTCTGGAGATTCATCGGAGATATGCTGACTTCTCATTCTAGTTGGTGTCGGTGAGCGCCAGCGACTTCTGGCACCCAACATCTGAACTTGACGGCTCAGGTTTTCAGTGGTATTAGCCAGCTCACTTACTGTCTTAGTTATTAATTGGGCTACCTGATCCACCTCGTTGGTCTAGCATATTCTGCTAAACTCGCTGGCTGTGTTGAACAGATAACCCCGGAGCTAATTTGTTCCGATGTAACAGGTGTCTGCTGTCCACGAATTTCACTCAATGTACCTATTATTTGTAATGAATTTTGAGTATCCACTAGTGCCGCATTCAAAGTTTGCGGATTCTGACGCACAGCTTCCTCTGCTACGCGTGGGTCGATTCCCAGAAGAAACTGTTTTACCATATGTTCTCCTGCATTGCCTCGGTGTATTGCATCAATGCACTACGACCCAGATAACGCAACGCAGCCGCAAACATCGCCAATGTTTCTTCTGATTGCAACTTACGCGCCCGAAAACGTAGTTCTGCTTCATTTGTTTCCCGTACAAATATCGGCCGCAACGTAGCGCACACCGCTGCCCAACTTACGCGTTGTTCTGCTGTTAACCCGGAAAACACTTCGCTTGCCGGACCTTCTAAATAAAACGGTAGCGCAACTAATTTCTTATGTTCATCCCAGTCTTTTAATAGTGCAAATGCATCAAACAATTTCAACCACTCATCCCACTTTCCGTGACTAAACTTCACGCACTGAATGTCACTCATCGTGTTAAAGTTCGGATCCCACCGCTGCCACCAAATGTAACGTGATTTATTTTTAAAATATTTATTCTTTTAATCCATTAGATTATACAAAACAAGTAATACCAAACAAAAACATGTGTACTCTTCGCGGTCTACGCTCCAACTGTCCACTTCTTCCTCAAGAACCAGTCTCGCTCACCGGTGTATCGATCGGCCGCTCGCCCAAGGGTCCTGCCGCTAAAGGACCATGTACATTCCACAGCTCGCTCAACGGTCTATTGTTCGGCCGCTCGGCCCACGCGATATCGCGACGTACACTCCGCTTAACACATTTATAAAAAATAGTATATTACGTACCGTGAACTGTAAGTGTAATGTAGTTTGGGATGTCGAGACCCGTAGGGTCGAGATTTCCTAACCAGTCGAGACCTAAAAAATCACCTACAGTTCGAGGTTAATAAGCTATTTTTTGCGAAAATAGAAGAAAAAGAAAAATAGGTTTCAAATTACCAGCTGTCAGATTGATGTCAAAAATAAAATTTGAATGATAGGTGAGGCCATGAATGTTTATGATGTGGTGGAAAGTGAACAAAGAAAAAAATTGTAAATAAACAATTCTTGAAAAATTGACGTTTGGCGAAGGTGTGAGGTTTTATTTGCAGCTTCTTTGAGTAAATAAATGGATAAGATGGATATAGAAGGAGCTGCCAGTGTTGCCTGTGCATCGCTTCTATCCGATAGATCGAGAAAGAGGTAAGTAATAACTTATAATCTTTTTCGAAAGTGGTACAACGGGAAGAAGGTGGATATCTTTAACCACCAGATCAATATAATTGATGGTAAAATAAAATTATAAACAATAATTAAAAAATGATTTGCAGAACGAAAATATAAATCTTTTTATTTTTAAGACAGGAAAATATTATTGTCAATAAAATAACATCACCAAGGAAATTAACAACAATCCAAAACAAATTAAATGCAGAGAAACATAAATGCGGCATAGACTCTTTGATATTTAAAATAAAAAATAATAAATTAAATAAGTATGCCACATTTACTCCTTCCCCAGAAACAAAAACGCCAACTTCTGTTCTTCGTATAACAAGTTCTCGTAGAATACTGGAGTCAGATTGTATTGTTTTATGCCATGTATTAATTATGAGGTAAATATGCTGGCTTTAATCTGTCAATCGAAACCGTATCAACTCTATCATTTATTTTTAATTTAAAAAACTTTTTAAAACGTTGAAGAACTTCAAAAGGACATTCATAATTTTTTTGTAATGGTTTCTTCATAGCATCAGTTCTAATGAAAACGAATTTTGTTTTGAATAAATCAGAATGTAAATAAACTGATTTATTTGATAATTTTGGTAATTGTGGTTTCAAATATTTTATATAATTTTTAAGTTTTCTCAAATAAACTGGAATGTCATTATCTGAGGGAATTTGTTGAGTAACATCAAATTCCCCTGGTAATCGCAGTTTAACGCCATAAACCAATTCTGCAGAAGTACATTTAATTGAATCCTTGTAAGAAGTACGAATTTCTAATAAAATTAAAGGTAAATTATTAAACCAGTCATTAGTATTGACACAGGATTTGAGACAAGTTTTGAGTTGTCGATGGAATCGTTAAACTAAACCGTTTGCTATTGGATGATAAGCTGTAGTTCTAATTCTTTTGAATCCCAATATTTTCGTTAAATTGCTAAAGAAGGATGATTCAAATTGGGGAACACGATCTGTAGTTATTGTTAATGGAACACCAAATCTAGAAATCCAATTTTGTACAAAAGCTTTTGCTACTGTTTCAGTTGATATATCAGTTAAAGGAATGGCCTCAGGCCAGCGAGTGAAACGATCTATGCATGTCAAAAGATAAGAATAACCTTTTGATGCTGGTAAAGAACCTACCAGGTCAATATGAATGGATTCAAACCTAGCTGACCGTATTGTAAATTCAACAGGACAAGATACATTATGTCTTTGAATTTTACAATGTTGACACGTCATACAGGATTTTGTCCAATTAAGAATGTCGTTATTCATATTTTTCCAAATAAATCTCGAGCAAATAAGTTTCTTTGTTGATCTGATCCGGGGTGTGAAAGACCGTGCATTTGGTTAAAAATTATTTTTCGGAATGAAAAAGGAATATAAGGTAGGAAAATTCCTGTAGATATATCACAAACAAGTTCATATTTGGAATCTGGTAAAGGAATGTTTTTAAATTTAATAGAATTTGATTTGATACTTTTTAATTCATTTAGATCTTTGTCTAATTGTTGTGCTTTAGCAATTTTTGTATAATCATGTAACTGATTATTAATAACTGAATTTATTTGTATTCTAGATAGAGCATATGCTACTAAATTATCTTTTCCAGATATATGCCTGATATCATTTGTAAATTGTAATATAAAATATAAATATCAAATTTCTCTAGGAGAATAATTATCTGATTTTTTATGTAAAGAAAATGTTAACGGTTTGTGATCAGATAAAACATGAAATTCCCTACCTTCTAAAAAGTAACGAAATTTTTTAATAGCTAAATAAATAGCAAATAATTCTCTTGCAAATGTCTGTATTTACATTAAGTAGGAGTAAACATTTTTGAAAAGAAAGTAATTGGTTTCCATTCATTATCAGCGAATTGTTGTAAAACTTCCCCCACACCTATATCAGCTGCGTCAACATGATATTTGTTGGTGCATTATTTTTTGGAATTGTCAAATTAGTACAAGAAATTAATGCCTTTTTTGTTAAGGAAAAAGCTGTAGTACTAGTATCATTCCAAAGTAAAATTTTATTACTATTAACATTTTTGTTGTCATTTAATTTGTTTAAAGGTGCTAAAATACTAGCACAATTTTCTATAAATCTATGATAAAAATTGACCATTCCAAGAAATTCTCGAAGTTGCCTTTGTGTTTTTAGTTGTGGAAAATTTATTAATGCTTCAATTTTATTATCTAATGGTTTAATTGTATTTTTAGTAATATGATGGCCCAAAAAATCTATTTCTGTAACTGCAAATTGACATTTATTTGAATTAATTAATATACCAAAGTTTCTTAAACGATCAAAAACTAAACGAAGATGTTTTTTTATGTTGTTGAGGCGATTTACTTGCAATTAATAAATCATCTAAATATGCAAAACAAAATTGTAAACCTCGATAATTTCCACAAGCCCGCCATTCAATTAACTATTTTTTTTAGCCATATGTAGAGGAGATGACCAATTACTGTTAGAAGATCTGATAAAACCCGAACTTAATAACAAATCAAATTCCTTTTTAGCAATTGCCAATCGATCGGGAGGCAAACGTCGCGGTTTAGCAAAAACTGCTAAATTATTTGTAACAATACTATGTACTACCTCATGTTTTATTTTACGCCAAGGAGAAAATGTGTCTGTTAATTCAGGATATTCTGTTAGAATTTGTTTATAGGGGCAAACTGCAATAGTGACATTTGATAAAACATTTGATTGATTTACATAAAATGAATTTTGTATTAAACGTCTATTTGACATATCGACAAGTAAGTTAAATTGCTTTAAAAAATCTGCACCAATAATAGAATGTTGCACATCAGCTATAACGAAAGTCCATTTAAAAAGTTTATTTAAATTTATATCCATATTCAAAGTTATTGTTCCGAAAATCGCAATTTTTGTTTGATCAACAGCTTGTAAAGTAAAATGTCTTTTGTATTGTTTTTGTTGAAGGTTTGGTCTAACAATACTTATCTGAGCTCCGGTATCAATGAGAAAGCGATGTCCTGATAACTTGTCTACTACGAAAAACAGAGGTGAAGGCGACATACTGCTAGCACTATAAACAGAAGTAAATTTGTTGTAAAGGCAGTTAAAAGAATTATGCTGTGGTAAACAAACGTCTGTATGTTTAGATTTAACTCCAGTTATAGACCATGAACAAGGCGAAACCTATTTTAAGGATTTCTTGCCAAAATTGGTATGATACCAACATAAATTATGTTCTTTTGGTAAAAATTTTCTTGCATTTTCATAACGACATGGTCGAACAGCCAACATCTTCTTGATATCTGCCAACTCCTGTTTGATGCGGTCAAATTCTTCGGGCCCTTTATCCATTTTGGTGCATGCAGCTATGGGCGGATGTGAAATATCCATAGCTTTATCAGCAATTTCTGATTTGGTAGTAAAAGCATTTGTATATTGAATGGTAATTTTTGCAAAAATAGTTCTTCTAGAATAGTATCGTAAAATAAAATTATAAACAATAATTAAAAAATGATTTGCAGAACGAAAATATAAATGAGATAAAGGAGACAAATAACGGAGAAGCAGTCAATTTATTAAAAAATTTTACAACACCAACGTTTCAACTCCAATTGAGTCTTCTTCAGGGTGCTAGTTACAAACATATAAAAAACACAATAAATACAAGAAAGTACAAATCAGGTACACGACTTACATAAAATTACATTAGGATGAATAAAAATGAGTAAATGTTAAATACATGTCAAAATAATTGTACGTCAAAAAATATTTTTTTTTCAGTTTTTAGGATCTTCGTGTTGTCAAAGTCGAAGTTGTGAGACTCAGATTGAGCATGGTGAACCAGAGCACAATTACCGGCATTGTTAGATTTGACAGAATTACGTTGATGTTCTTTAATTCTTGTGTTGAGATATCTTTTTGTTTGACCTATGTAAACCTTATTACAATCTTTACACGGTACTTCATATATAACTTCAGATCTATGTTGCTTGTTAATCGGGTATTTAGTGTTGCTAAAAAGTTGCCCAACATTTTTTTGTTGATAGAATGTAATATTAACATTCAAATTCCGAGAAATAGTACGTTTTATTTTATGAGACAGATTTTCAATAAACGGAATGGTATAGTATGGAGAAACTTATTTATTTTGATTGGAGTTTACTGGACTATTGTTGTTTAAAATTCTATTCACCAGTGTTTTGGGATAGTTGTTGATCAGGAGTAATTGTTTTACTTGCATTTTGACTTCTTAGTGAAAACATTCGGAGGTTAGTTTAAGTGCACGGTTTTTTAAATTTGTCGCTAAATTAACTAGTTGATGTCGCGGATGATGCGATCGATAATTTAGGTACCGTGTGGTGGCTGTTGATTTCTTGTGCCATTTAGTTAGAATGGTTCCATCAAATGTCCGTATGAGTAAGATGTCAAGGCAAGGAATGGGATCTGTCCGTTTTCTTCAACTTCGATCGTGAATTGCAAGTGTTCATTATATCCATTAAAAATCTCCAAAATATGAATTCACATTTTTAGTACACATGATGTGCGAGATATTAAATAAATAAGGCGGAAATGCGATTACGGATCAGAGTGTGTGTGTTGCTATGAAAGTGGAGTTTGTTGATTCTGGTTGTAACTTTACAAACATTTATGTTCAATTTGTCATTTCTGACAGATCTGTTTCAAAAATTAAGTATAAATTACATATATTCTAGACAACTTGAAGATGTTTTGTAAATTTATCTGTGTTTTGAATAAATAAATAAACATGTGTACTATTTTAAAAATATTTTAAAAGTCAGTGAAAAAAAAAATTAAAATTGTAGCTGTCACTTTTCACAAATTTTTATATATATATATATATATATATATATATATATATATATATATAAATTACTTTAATTGTAGTTCAGTTAGACAAGTTTGGTAATTTATTTCTGTTTAAAATAAATGAGCAAACATAATTATTATTTTGTAATTTTTTAATTTTGAATTTTTTATTCATATTTTTTTTCAAATTTAAAATAAATGTGACAAATGTCGTTGGATTTTTTGAAGGTTTTTAGGCGGTAAAATTCAAATGAGTTAACTTCTTATCTAACATAAAAAAGTTGAGAATTATTTTTCACTTCATACATGGTTTCTTTATCTTCTCAAAAAATACAACAGATGTCTCTGCTCCACAACATCGATGCTTCTAAGTATTTTAGGCGGTAAAATTTAAACAAGTTAAATACTTATCGAATATAAAAAGTTCGTTTTAAATATTTATAATAAATTTCAGATTTTTTTATCTAAAATTGTAGAATTAACAAAAAGAGATTTTAAACAATCATCAATTGTTTTTTATTTCTAATCAAGTGTCACAAAATTATTTTACACGATCGTTAATTGTTTTTTCTAAGTGTTATTTAAATCCTGCCGTGTATGGCATTAAATTGAAGGTCTCACTCATCAGAATTAAACTCAAGTGTCAAAAAATTTATTTGGACGATCGTCATTTGTTTTTTATAAATGTTATTTAAAACCTAGCGTGTTTGGTATTGAATTAAATTTCTCAATCATGAGATTTAAACTCTGGTATCAAAAAATTATTTTGGTCGATCGTTAATTGTTTTTATAAATGTTTTTTAAATCCTACCATGTTGGGAATCAAATTACAGGTCTCGGAGAAGAGGTTTGAACTCAAGTGTCAAAAAGTGATTTTGGGTGATTGTCAATTGTTTTGTATAAATGTTATTTAAATCCTACCGTGATTGGTATTGAATTAAAGGTCTCGCTCATGAGATTTAAACTCAAGTGTCAAAAAAATATTTTGGACGAACGTCAATTGTTTCTTAAAAATGTTATTTAAATCCTACCGTGTTGGGAATCAAATTACAGGTCTCGGAGAAGAGGTTTGAACTCAACTTTCCAATTGATTTATAAGTGATGTCAATTGGAAAGTTTGTAATAGTAATACACCTGATGATGACCGTAGGGTCGAAACGCGTCGTGTAAAATATAATAAATAAATATTATAAATTTGTGAAACTAACCAAGTGTTTTTATTTTAATAATATCAAAAATTTATTTTGGACGATAGTTAATTGTTTTTATAAATGTTATTTAAATCCTTCCGTGTTTGGAATCAAATTTAAGGTCTCCCAGAGGAGGTTTGAACTTAAGTGTCAAAAAGTTGTTTTGGCGATTGTTAATTGTTTTGAATATATGTAATTTAAACCCTGCCGTGTTTGGTATTGAATTAAAGGTCTCACTCATGAGATTCAAATTTAAGTGTCGAAAAGTTATTTTGGATGAATTTCAATTATTTTTTATAAATGTTATTTAAACCCAACCGTGTTTGGTATTGAATCAAAGGACTCAATCATGAGATTCATAGTTAAGTATCAAAATTTTATTTTGGACGATTGTCCATTGTTTTTATAAATGTTATTTAAATGCTACTGTGTTTGGAATCAAATTAAAGGTCTCGCAGAGGAGGTTTGAACTCAAGTGTCAAAAAGTTGTTACGGGCGATTGTCAATTGTTTTGTATAAATGTTATTTAAATCCTACCGTGTTTGGTATTGATTTAAAGGTCTCACTCATTATATTTAAACTCATGTGTCAAAAAGTTATTTTGGACGAACGTCAATTGTTTTTTATAAATGTTATTTAAATCCTACCGTGTTTGGTATTGATTTAAAGGTCTCACTCATTATATTTAAACTCATGTGTCAAAAAGTTATTTTGGACGAACGTCAATTGTTTTTTATAAATGTTATTTAAATCCTACCGTGTTTGGTATTGAATTAAAGATCTCAATCATGAGTATCAAAATTTTATTTTGGACGATTGTCAATTGTTTTTATAAATGTTATTTAAATCCTACCGTGTTTGGAATCAAATTAAAGGTCTCGCAGAGGAGGTTTGAACTCAAGTGTCAAAAAGTTGTTTTGAGCGTTTATCAATTGTTTTGTGTAAATGTTATATTAATCCTACCGTGTTTGATATTAAATTAAAAGTCTCATGTAGCGGATTTTAAACTTAGGTATCGAAAAGTTATTTTGCACGATCGTCAATTGTTTGGTATTAAATTAAAATTCATACTTAAACTCAAGTGTCGCAAAGTAGTATCATGGAAGCGAGGGACGAAGAGACGAACTTGCTTCACCGATTTACTGATATGGAAGCGAGGAACGAAGTGACGAGCTTTCTTCGTCAACTTACTGACATGGAAGCGAGGAACGTAGTAATGAGCTTGCTTCGCTATTTGTTTAGTATTAAATGGTAGTTATTTAAGACTACTCATTTTATTTTTCGACAGTTGTAATCTTCTTTAGTGACGCGGGTATCAAAAGAAAGGTGGTTGGCCGATTGTTTTCATAAAAGTCATTAGAAAGATGTGATTTGTATCAAATAAGAATCCTGATGCACAAGTGTTATTTTTTTCGCTTCGATTGTACTTTGAAGTGTAACTGACAAGCTGACGTAAGACTAGATAAGGTTGGCATTACACGAACAAATTTAGTAAAAATAATATATATCTGCCAAATTTTTCAATATGGAATGCAAATTATTATACATTATTATTGACGGTATTTCTAAATTGCCAAGAAGACAATAGAAATGTCAGATTGACAAAAGTCTTCGATACATGATCAAATATTAATGCAAGTTGCATTTAATATAAATTTCCTATAAAAATCACTTATTCGGTATCGAAAGAAAGGTCGAAGTGACGAAATTTTATCTCAAATCGTTACGATTGACAATTGTTTAAACTTTTTTTTAATAATTTTTGTAGATACCTAACTTGTAGTTTATGTAACTAAATGTTTTATTAGTTGGCAGATAGTTATTTTTTTAAAGTCAATTGAAATCTATTCTAGGAGTAAAAATTAAAACACTTTATCTTGGTAATGTCCACGAAAAATCTATTGTATTTGTTGTAATTTTTTCCGAAAACCAATTACGATCGGCAATTGTTAATCTTTAAAATTCATGAATATGCGACCTGTGGATTACCAAGTGCAATGTTTTAGAAGTGAAATATTGAGGAACTTAGAAATGACCCATCTTTATTACAAATCAGTACGATTGGCAATTGCTTTTCTGAAAATTTCCCTAAACCTAGCTTGTGGAGTATTGAATGCAATGTTTTAGGCTCAAGAAGTAGGAAAAAGTAGTGATGAATCTTCTTTATCATAAATAATAACGATCAGCAATTGTTTTTGTGGAAATTACTAGAAACCTAACTTAGGCGTATTTATTGCCAATGCACTGACATGAAAGCGAGGAACGAAGTGACGAGCTTTCTTCGCCATTTTACTAACAAGGAAGCGGGGAACAAAGAGACAAACTTTCTTCGACAATTGCTTGCTAACACATTTGAGAAAACTTGCAATTTATTTTCATATAGTTTTGTTGCCATCTTCTTCAGTGTCGCAGAGCCTACGGGTCAGACCTGCAAAGCAGGTCGGACCGCTAGTCCTATATACTTATCGCCGTGGGTCTGAAACTGTCACTCTATAGCAGTGGTTCCCAACCGGTGGTCCACGGACCAGAGGTGGTCCGTGGGGATCATCTAAGTGGTCCGCAGCGACATTTGTTTAACAAATCTATTTTAAGTTTATAATTCACCATTAAACTAATACCAACATAATTTATTCATTTGTAATATAATATAAAAAAAATATTAAATTATCCACAAATAAAATCTACAATCATGAATTTAAAAAATGCTAAGTAGCAGTT
Organism: Poecilus cupreus; assembly: GCA_963942605.1. Taxonomy (NCBI): domain Eukaryota; kingdom Metazoa; phylum Arthropoda; class Insecta; order Coleoptera; family Carabidae; genus Poecilus; species Poecilus cupreus. The sequence continues at coordinate 16,356,023 of OZ012726.1, forward strand.
TGTACTTCCCCCTTATATTTTATATTATACGCGCAACCCATTCTTCACTTCAAACGCGCTTGAACTTGTCATCTCGCACTGGGCAGTTACGACAAGTGGAAAATGTAGTTTGTATTGTGCATTAGTTTCAAATAGTCGTTCATAAAAGTTCAACAGGAATTGAAATAACCGCAAAAAAGCAAAAACTTCTGTTGTGTGGAATCTCCAAGTGAAGTAAGATTATCAAGTAGTTTCTTACTTTAATAATAACCTACTGTTTTTCATTTGGTCTCAGAAAATGCCACCGAAAAGGAAATATCATGATGATTACATAAGATTTGGATTTACCTCAATCGAAGTGAACCGGGAAACAAGACCTCAATGTGTATTATGTGCTACTGTTCTCAGCAACGATGCGCTTAAACCCGCGAAGTTAGAACGCCATTTAAAAACTGTGCATTCGAAGTTCAGTGATCGTCCGCCAGAATTTTTCAAGGGAAAATTGGAGAATTTAAAAATAATGAAGCTAGGACCAAGTGGCTCAAAATACGAAATGTCACAAAAAGCATTGGCTGCATCGTTTGAAATTTCGAAACTAATCGCAAAATCAAAAAAATCACACACGATCGGTGAAACATTAGTGAAACCATGTTTGTTAAAAGCCGTGGAAGAAATGTTAGAAGAGGAAGCCAACAAGAAGTTTCAGGACATTTCATTATCGAACAACACCGTTAAGGATCGAATTGTGAAAATGTCCCAAGATATTGAAGAACAGCTCATAACTAAAATGAAAAAATCCTCCTTTTTTGCTCTGCAATGTGACGAAACTACTGATGTTGCACAGTGTTCCCAGCTACTTGTTTTTGTACGATTTTTAGATGAAGACAACAATATCAAAGAAGAAATGTTACTGTCGCGTGAACTAGAAACTACTTCGAGAGGAGTCGATGTTTTCAAAATTAGCAGTGACTATTTTGAGAAGCACAACATCTCATGGGAAAAACTCGCTGGTTTATGCACGGACGGAGCTCCAGCAATGTTAGGATCACGGTCGGGTCTAGCAACTTTAATAAAACAAAAAAACTCCTTGACAGTGACAACACAGTGCGTAATTCATCGTCAAGCCTTGGCATCCAAAACTTTACCGGAAGACTTATCTAATGCCATGAAACTGTCCATAAAAATTGTGAACATTGTCAAAAGTAGCGCATTAAATACTCGCGTTTTCAAAAAATTATGTGCTGATTTGGATTCCGAACACGAAATGCTACTTTTTCACACTGAAGTTCGTTGGCTTTCGAAAGGAAATATGTTGCAACGATTGTACGAGCTAAGGGAGGAAGTTAAAGTGTTTCTATCTGAGAAAAACTTGATTGATTTGTTGAAACAGTTTTGTGACCCGCAATTCGAAATACGACTGTCATATCTCGTGGATATTTTCTCGCATTTAAATAAGTTAAATATGCAGCTTCAAGGTTCGGGAAATAGTAAGTTAGAGGGCGTTGCAAACATTTTTGTGATTGAAGATAAGCTTAGCGCTTTTTTTGAAAAAATTAATTTGTGGATTGATAAAATTAAGGCAAAAACCTATTCGGCTTTCCCTACTTTAAATTTTTTTATTGGTGATCGAAGCAATGTCGAAACGTCGAAAATAGAGATAAGTATTGTGCGCCACCTACGCTTAGAGAAGAATTTACGCGCTACTTTCCTGAATTCAATGCCGCTGAATCAGAAACTATTCGAAAATTCGTTCAAAACCCTTTTATTGTGAATGCTAGGGATCTGCCTGATGAAGTCCAGGAAGAGGTAATTGAATTGCAGAATGACAGCAGTTGCAGAGATGTATTTAATTCAGGTATAAGTCTCGAGGAGTTTTGGTGCAAGAAAGCCCTGTCTTATTCTCAGCTGCGTGAACGTGCATTGCGATATCTTGTGATGTTTTCCACAACTTATTTATGCGAACAAGGATTCTCAGCTTTACTTTTAATAAAAAATAAACACAGGAACCGGTTGGACGCAGGTGACGATATGCGCGTAGCTTTAAGCAGCAATATTAACCCCAGAATTTCTCTGTTAGTCACTCAAATGCAGGCTCAAAAATCACATTAGAATATTTTTATATCTTTTTGTTTTTTGTAACACAACAATAAATTGAAATACATTTTTTTTGGAAAAATTGGGTTTTTGTATTAAATAACGTGTGGTCCCTGGAAAGTTCAAGTTTTGTCGTAGTGGTCCGCAGTCTCCTAAAAGTTGGGAACCACTGCTCTATAGATTATCCAATCTAACAACCGCCATCGGAATCGCCTACAGCCTAAACGGTTTGATGTATTCGGGTGAAACTTTTTTTGCGTGTTAAAGGTCCCTGTGGAACAGTGCCTTTTGTATGTCTCATATTTTTCTTACACATGATGTGCGAAATATTAAATGCGAAAGACATTAAATTTTTCCATCAAGGGGGGCCTCGGGTTGCTACGAAAGTGTACTTTGTTGATTGTAGTTGCAACTTTTCACAAATTTTTTGTTCAATTTGACATATATGACAGATCTGTTTCAAATTTTGAGTAAAAATTACATGTATTCTAGACAAGTTAAAGATGTTTTGTAAATGTATCTGTGTTTAAAATAAATGATTGAACATTTGTACTATAATGTAAATTTATTAAAAGTTAATATAAGAAATTAAAATTGTTGCTGTCACTTTTCACGAATTTGTGTTCGTCCTGTCATTTTTGACATATCTGTTTGAAACTGTAAGTATAAATTGAATTAATTCTAGACCAAATGAAAAAGTTTTGTATATTTATCTGTGTTTAGAATAAATGAGGAAACATGTTTTCTATATTGTAGATTTTTTAAATGTGAATTTTTTTCTTATATTTTTTCCATTCAAAATAAATATGACAGATGTCTCTGTTCGTCAACCTCGATTCATTTAAGGATTTTAGGCGGTAAAATTCAAATGGGTTAATTTCTTATCTAATACAAAAACGTTAAAATTTATTTTTCACTTCATATATAGTTTCTTTTTCTTCTTAAAAAATAAAACAGTTGTCTCTGCTCGACAACCTCGATGCTTCTAAGTATTTTAGGCGGTAAAATTACTTTTACTAATATAAAAAATTCGTTTTAAATATTTATAATCAATTTCAGAATTTTTTTTTTATCATCAGTTTTTATAATCCTGCCGTGTCTGGTACTAAATTAAAAGTTTCACGTTAGAGATTTAAAATAAAGTGTCATAAAGTGGACGATTGTCTATTGTTTTTTATAAATGTTATTTAATTCCTACCGTGTTTGGTATTGAATTAAAGGTCTCGCAGAGGAGATTTGAAATCAAGTATCAAAAAGTTGTTTTGGGCGATTGTCAATTGTTTTTTATAAATATGATTTAAATCCTACCGTGTTTGGTATCAAATTAAAGGTTTCGCGGAGGAGATTTGAACTCAAGTATCAAAAAGTTATTTTGGACGATTGTCAATTGTTTTTTATAAATATTATTTAATTCCTACCGTGTTTGGTATCAAATAAAAGGCCTCGCGGCGGAGATTTGAACTCAAGTGTCAAAAAGTTGTTTTGGGCGATTGTAAATTATTTTTTATAAATATTATTTAAGTCTTAACGTGTTTTGTATTAAATTAAATATCTCACGGAAGAGAATTAAACTGAAGTGCCAAATAGTAGTAACATGAAAGCGAGAAACGAAGTAACGAGCTTTCTTCGTCAATGTACTGACATTGAAGCGAGGAACGAAGTGACGAGCTTGCTTCGTTGATGCACTGACTTGAAAGCGAGGAACGAAGTGACGAGCTTTCTTCGTCAATGTACTGACATGGAAGCGAGGAACGTAGTGACGAGCTTGCTTCGCCGATGCACTGACATGGAAGCGAGGAACGAAGTGACGAGCTTTCTTCGTCAATGTACTGACATGGAAGCGAGGAACGTAGTGACGAGCTTGCTTCGCCAATTGTTTGGTATAAATTGGGAGTTATTTAAGACTACTCAATTTATTTTTCTACATTTTTAGTTGTAATCTTCTTCAGTGACGCGGAGCCTAGGGGACAGACCTGCGAAGCAGGTCGGACCGCTAGTCCCATATACTAAAAGGCTTATTCACTTTCTATATATCTATAATTTCATCTGCCTAGTAACCAAATTTGTGCGCAGCTCTAGAGCCTAGACGGTTTGACGGATTTCAGTGAAACCTTTACCGGTAGTTAGAGATTTTTTTGGAATAGGGCCTTTTTATGAATTCACATTTTTAGTACACATGATGTGCGAGATATTAAATAAATAAGGCGGAAATGCGTTTACGGATCAGAGTGTGCGGGTTGCTATCAAAGTGGAGTTTGTTGATTCTGGTTGTAACTTTACAAAAATTTATGTTCAATTTGTCATTTCTGACAGATCTGTTTCAAAAATTAAGTATAAATTACATATTTTCTAGACAACTTGAAGATGTTTTGTAAATTTATATGTGTTTATAATTAATAAGCAAACATATGAACTATTTTATAAATATTTTTAAAGTTAATTAAAAAAAAAATTAAGTTATAGCTGTCACTTTTCAAAAATTTGCGTGCAACGTGTCATTTTTGACAGATCTGTTTGAAATTTTAAATATAAATTACATTAATTGTAGTCTATTTAGACAAGTTTGGTAATTTATTTGTGTTTAGAATAAATGAGCGAACATGATTATTATTATGTAATTTTTTTTAATTTGAAATTTTTTTATATTTTTTTCAATTTTAAAATAAATTAGACAGATGTCTTTGTTCGTCAACCTCGATTATTTTAAGGATTTTAGGCGGTAAAATTCAAATGAGTTAATTTCTTATCTAACACAATAAAATTTAAAATTATTTTTCACTTAATAGACAGTTTCGTTTTCTTCTAAAAAAAAAACAGATGTCTCTGCTCGACAACTTAGATGGCTTTTTTTGGCGGTAAAATTTAATTAAGTTAATTACTTATCAAATATAAAAAGATCGTTTTTAATATTTATAAACAATATCAGATTTTTTAAAAATCTAAATTCGTAGAATTTTAAATAAATAAATAAATATATCATCACGCCTTTTACCCATTAAGGGTGTGGCACTCTGCTAACACAGATCTCGGTAGGTGATATATTTTTGCTTATGAAATGCGGTTACCAGTCGTCAAGTCATAACCTCAAGGTTGTTAGTGGAGGGGGAACCACAGGGGTAAATTTAAATTGGCAAAAAAGTTATTTTGAACAATTAGTTGTTTTTTATTTCTAATCCTGCAGTGTTTGGTACTAAATTAAAAGTTTCACAGCAGACATTTAAAATCAAGTGTCAAAAAGTTATTTTGGACGATCGTTAACTGTTTTTTCTAAATGCTATTTATATTCTACCGTATTTGGTATCAAATTAAAGGTCTTGTAAAGGAGGTTTGAACTCAAGTGTCAAAAAGTTATTTTGGGTGATTGTCAATTGTTTTGTATAAATGTTATTTAAATCCTACCGTGATTGGTATTGAATTAAAGGTCTCGCTCATGAGATTTAAACTCCAGTGTCAAAAAGTTATTTTGGACGAACGTCAATTGTTTTTTAAAAACGTTATTTAAATCCTACCGTGTTGGGAATCAAATTACAGGTCTCGGGGAAGAGGTTTGAACTCAAGTGTCAAAAAGTTATTTTGGATGATTGTCAATTGTTTTGTATAAATGTTATTTAAATCCTACCGTGTTCGATTTAAATTTAAAGTCTCATGGAGCGGATTTAAACTTAATTATTGTTGTTTGGTAATTAATTAAGTGTCACAAAGTAGTATCATGGAAGCGAGGAACGAAGTGACGAGCTTGCTTCGCCGATGTACTGACATGGAAACTAAGAACGAAGTGACGAGCTTTCTTGGCAATTAACTGACATGGAAGCGAGGAACGTAGTGATGAGCTTGCATCGCCATTTGTTTGGTATTAAATGGTAGTTATTTAAGACTACTCATTTTATTTTTCTACCGTTGTAGTGTTAGTGACGCGGGTATCAAAAGAACGGTGTCGAATAGACTGAACAAATGATAATATAAAAAATGGAGGTTGGCCGATGGTTTTCATAAAAGTCATTAGAAAAATGTGTTTGGTATCATATAATTGATGGACAAGTTTTAATTTTTTTCGATTGTACTTTAAAGTGTATCTGACAAGCTGACGTAAGACTGGATAAGGTTGGTATTACACGAACAAATTTAGTAAAAATAATGTATATCTGCCAAATTTGTCAATATAGAATGCAAATTATTATACATTATTATTGACGGTATTTCTAAATTGCCAAGAATGTCAGATTGACAAAAGTCTTCATTACATGAAGTTAATTAATGCAAGTTGTATTTAATATAAATTTCTTTTAAAAATCACTAATTCGGTATCGAAAGAAAGGTCAAAGTGACGTAATTTTATCAAAAATTGTTACGATCGACCATTGATTAAACTTTTTTTTAAATTTTTGTAGATACCTAACTTGTAGTTTATCTAACTAAATGTTTTAGGAATTGGCAGATAGTTATTTTTGTAAAGTCAATTGGAATCTATTTAAGGGGCAAAAATTAAAACACTTTATCTTGGTAATGTCCACGAAAAATCTATTGTATTTGTTGTAATTTTTTCCGCAAACCAATTATGATCGGCAATTGTTTTTCATTAAAATTCATGAATATGCGACCTGTGGAGTACCAAGTGAATTGTTTAACAAGTGAAATATTGAGGAACTTAGAAATGACCCATCTTTATTACAAATCAGTATGATTGGCAATTAATTTACTGAAAATTTCCCTAAACCTATCTTGTGGAGTATTGAATGCAATGGTTTAGGCTCAAAAAGTAGGAAAAAGTAGTGATGAATCCTCCTTGTCATAAATAATACCGATCAGCAATTTTTTTTGTGGTAATTACTAGAAACCTAACTTAGGGGTATTTAATGCCAATGCACTGACATGAAAGCGAGGAACAAAGTGACGAGCTTTCTTCGCCAATTTATTAACAAGGAAGCGGGGAACAAAGAGACAAATTAAACTTGCAATTTATTTTCCTATAGTTTTAGTTGCTAACTTCCTTAGAGTCGCGGAGCCTAGGGGTCAGACCTGCGAAGCAGATCGGACCGCTAGTCCTATATACTAATCGGCGTGGGTCTGAACTGTCACTTTATAGATTAGCCAATCTAACAACCGCCATCGGAATTGCCTACAGCCTAAACGGTTTGATGTATTCGGGTGAAACTTTTTTTGCGTGTTAAAGGTCCCTGTGGAACAGTGCCTTTTGTATGTCTCATATTTTTCTGACACATGATGTGCGAAATATTAAATGCGAAAGACATTAAATTTTTCCATCAAGGGGGGCCTCGGGTTGTTACGAAAGTGTACTTTGTTGATTGTAGTTGTAACTTTTCACAAATTTTTGTTCAATTTGACATATATGACAGATCTGTTTCAAATTTTGAGTAGAAATTACATTAATTCTAGACATGTTGAAGATGTTTTGTAAATTTATATGTGTTTAAAATAAATGAGTGAATATGTGTACTATAATGTAAATATTGTAAAAGTCAATTAAAAAAATTTAATTTGTAGCTGTCACTTTTCACAAATTTGTGTGCAAGTTTAATAAATTTTTTTCGTTTTTATTTGAAAGTTTTTAAGCATTTCAATATTAATATAATAAATTATAATAGTTAATCTATTTGTGCAATAAATTTGAAGAAAATTTATATTTTTGAAGTGTTTAAATTTTTTGACATTTTTGCTTGAAGAAGCAAAATAAAATCAGCAGTATATAAGTAAATATAAATGTATGTTTGCTAGAAGCAATAAAATAATTATTATTTATTAATTGCAAGCAAAAAAATTCAATTTGAGTTTACATAACCTAAAATAAATCCTTTTGGTATTATATTTTATAATTCTTCGTGCATGTTTAATAATACAAAAGTGTAAAAATTGCGGAATACCAAACCCTGGATAGATTTCAATAACAAACGCACTTAAAGTGTCAGTGTACAGTGTTGCGAGTGCATGTTTCCATTAATTGATTGTATTAATCGGTCAGTATACAATACTTAAGAAAATTCAGATCACAAATAAAAGCACAATTATACATAATGGAGAATTGAGGTGTTACTGATTGTGACATTGACAATTCTGTTGAATCAAAATTTCTCAAAGGTTAATTTCCAAGTTTGAATAATTTAAGAGACACAGTTCTTTATAATAACACAATGGCATGTAACGCTTCAAAAAATTAATGTTGTTCCATAATCCAGGTATGTAAAATTACATAAAGTGTGATATATAAATTACATTTTACTTAAATAATTTTGACAGGTCAATTTAAAACCAGAAATGAAACGTATATTTATCAAGTTTTAATATATTCAGGCAAACTTAACTGGCATATCGAAATACAATAAATAATACATTAAAATATGATGTATAATTTTATATCTAACCTAACTTTTTGCCAATCTGATTCGAAACCGTAATGAACAAAAGTTGAAATTTATCAAGTTTTAATGTATTCAGATAAACTTAATTAGTACGATAATGTATTTCAATAATTTTAAGGTAGGTATTTATATAATAGCTATAGTTTATAAAATAGGCATTTTTATATGTCTTTGTACCAGTTATGGCAGAATCAAGAACAGACATACGTTATTCTTTGCCAATCGACATACGTCAAATTTATTTTAAATCGGCATATGCTTATTAAAAATATTCTCTATAATGTGCAATTTGATGAGATAGAAAACTGCACAGGCAAGACATAAAAATATTGGAAAATATGTTTAAATATTGCAAAATAAATTATTTAAAAAGAAAATAACACATAATTTAAAAAGCTGATTACTAAACTATCAAATGACGGGAGATAGTAACTTTGTAAGATTGCTGAATGCTATTTGTCCAAAGTTACAAAACATAACCGATAGTGCTGCTTTTTGCGGCACGGCAGGAAACTACATTACAGGAACTGATTCACGTGTATGGCGCGGAAATTAAAGAAAATTTAATTAAAATGTTTATCACAAATTTTATTTTATTTTTCACCAGCACGTTATCAAAATTTTACATTTATATTAGAAATATGTTTTTAATTTTCTTTGGAAAATGAAAATGATCTTTTGGTCACTATTTTAAATTACAATGAATTTAAAATAATTTATTTTATGTAATTTAATACTCATAATGCCATCCCTTAAGTCGGCAGGAAACTAAAATGCCTCCCATACTGTAATCAGTACATTGTTGTAATCAAGTGCATTGTTGTAATCAACACGATTATATTGCTGTATTCAATATAAGTACATTGTTGTAATCGATATGAGTATATTGTTGTAGTCCGTGCATTTTTGTAATCAAAACATTATTCTCATTAGTACACTGTTGTAATCAGTACATTATTGTAATCAATTATAATTATTTCAATTATTGTATTATTGACGTGATCGTATATGGAATACATTGGTGAATGATGAGTGTGAGATTGTGAAGAATGTTGTTAAGAAAGTGGGAGTGAGCCAGTTGAGGTGGTTTGGACATGTTGAGCGAATGTCGAATGAGAAGTTGGTGAAACTAATATATGTGGATAAGATTGAAGGTGAACGATTGCGTGGGCGTCCAAGGAATAACTGGTTGGGTATGATTGATGGTTTGTTGCGTGAACGAATGTGGACGAGGCGAAAGTGGTGGAATGTTTGGAGGAGATTGATTGTTGGTTGACTGTGTTTCTGGGTTCGTGCTACCTCACTAAGTAGGACATGGCGTGATGTTATGTATGTATGTATGTACAATTATTGTAATGAACGCAAAAACGTTTTGATGAATTGGTGAGTCAAACATTAACGAATTATTTTAATATGAACAAGAGAATGATTTGGCAGACTGTAAAGAGATAGAGAGGTGGGAGTATAAGACCAGTGCATCAGATGTTAGAATAGATGGTGTGAGTATTTTAAGGAATTGTATGGTGGTGTAAATGGAGTGAATAATAAAGGAAGAAATAGAATAAATGCTAGAAACGTTGAATGGGATATAGATGAAGGTGGTGGAAGATGGTGGTGAAAGATTATTTGATTGGTTAGTTTATTTGTTCAAATTTTGTTTGAACGGTGCGTGGCTCCTATCATTTGTCTTTTATTTAAAGGCAAAAGCAGTTCAAGTGAATGTACAAATTTTCAAGCGATAAGTTTGTTCAGTGTGAAAGGGAAGTTGTATGGAAAAATTCTAATTCATAAGGTGCGAGCCTTAACATTTTCTAAGTTTAGTGATATGCAAGGAGGTTGATAAGAACAAAAACGTGTTCTGTTGGATGTACTTGTAAAGTACGATATTGATGGTAATTTGTTGGGAGCGATTCGAGCATTGTATGAAGGAAGTGAAACTACGGTGAGAGTTTGTGGTAGATTCAGTGATTGGTTTCGTAGATGTTGGTGAGAAACAGGGTTGCGGAATGTCTTCTCGGTTGTTTAATTTGTATATGGATGTGTTGTTACAAAAGACATTGAATGGAAAAGATGGTGTGCGTATGGTGCCTGCGTTGGCTTATGCGGATGATGTTGTTGTGTTTGGTTAAACTGAGAAGCAATTGAGAAGAATGATTGTGAGCATAAATGAAGCAGGGAAAGGTTTAAATCTGTTGTTTAATGTCGAGAATTGTAAAGTGTTGGTGTTTGAGAAGAATGATTTGTTGACTGGTTGTAATATTTCAGTGAAATGCATGAAACTAGAACAAGTGAATGAATTTTTATATTTGGTTAGTATGTTTTCGAGGGATGAACGTATTGACCGGGAGATTGAAAGGGTGTCTACAGGGTGCAAAGTATTGGGTGCTCTGGGTACATTTGCTCGAAACGTGAATGTATTTAGAGATGCTAGATTGAGTGTTTATAATGGTGTGTTAGTACCTACATTGATGTATGGTTCTGAATGTTGGGTGTGGATGAAGAAGCATGTACGACGTATAACTGCTGTGGAAATGAGATATTGGGAGGAGTGTGCGATTATGCAAGACGTGATCGTATCCCAATACATTGGTGTATGGTGAGTGATAGATTGAGAAGAATGTTGTTAAGAAAATGGGAGTGAGTCAGTTGGGGTGGTTTGAAAATCTTGAGCGAATGTCGGTTATTGAAACTTATATATATATATATATATATATATATATATATATATATATATATATATATATATATATATATATATATATATATATATATATATATATATATATATATATATGCGGGTGAGATTGAAAGTGACCCGAGGAATAAGTAGTTAGGTGAAGAAGAGACGAGGCGAAAGTGGTGTGAAAGGATATGAAATTTAGAGGAAATTGATTGTTGGTTCGTGCTACCCCCCACTGAGTGGTATATAGTATCATGTTATGGATGTATTTATGTATGTATGTGTGTTTTTTCATGACTTGGAAATTTGCATAAATTTAGATTGGAATTTCATAGAATTCAATTATTCCTAACTTGTACTGATTTAATATGAACTAATCAGATTAATTAGTAGGAGAACTATCTATAAATCAATCGTTGAATAAGATAGTTTGTAATGTGAAACTGCAACTCTATATTTTTTGTAGATTAAATATAATTATGTCAAATATGTAAACTGACTAAATTATATTTATCTATCTACTGGACCTGCAGCTCCATATTTTCTCTTAGTCTTAGTTGGAATTAACCGAGAGACGTAGATATTTTATACGTAATTATATGATTTGTAATAAATTCAGTTTATATTGTAATTACCAATTATTTTTGGGATCTGTATTTCATATAAGTTATCCACGGTGGTATTTAAAGGATCACCTCGAAGTGAAGATATTTTGCAATTATAAAATGTGTCACAAATTGTACTTCTCGATTTTGAAATCTGCACTTGCAGAACTAGAATTCAATAAAATTAAATTTGTCGTACATTATTATTGGGATTTAAAATCGTAGAACTCATAGCATGAACTGGGTCATATTATTGAGAGTTCAGTATTCAGTAGCGTGATGGTAAATGACAAATGAAACCTTTAGGTCGACTTTTGGACCAGTAGTTTCCTATCGTGTTTGGTATGAAATTAAAGTTCTCACGGAGGAGATTCAATATCCAAAAGTACTAGCATGGAAGTGACGAGCTTGCTTCGCCGATGTACTGACATGGATGCGAGGAACGAAGTGACGAGCATCCTTCGCCAATGTATTGACTTGGAAGTGAGAAACGAAGAGACTACTCAATTTATTTCTCTATAATTTTTAGTTGTAATCTTCTTTAGGGTCGCGGAGCCTAGGGGTCAGACCTGCGAAGCAGGTCGGACCGCTAGTCCAATATACTATTCAGTTAAAATTTTTCGCTACCTAGAAACCATTTGTGCGCAGTTCTAGAGCCTACACGGTTTGATATATTCGAGTGAAACCTTTACAGGCATCTACAGTTTGATTGGGAATACGTGCTTTTTATGAATTCACATTTTTATTACACATGATGTGCAAAATATTAAGTAAATAAAGTAATTTTTTGTTTCGTGTAGCTTTTGTTAAATAAGACGCGTTGCTACTACTGTTAAAAATTCAAAGATAAAGGGTATTGACAGTTCACTTTCAAATTCATTTTTTTATTTTTAAATTGATGTTTTAAAATTTTACAAAATATTAAGCATGTACGCCCATTTATTCTAAAAAGAAATAAATTAACCATACTTGTCTAACTTGTCTAGAATTATATTAATTTATTTTTAAAAGTTCAAAGTGAACTGTCAATTCACTTTATCTTTAAATTTTTGACCAAATGAAGAACAACTTGTCATTTTTGACAGTTCAGTTTTAAATTTTAATTATACATTACTTTAATTGTAGACAGGTTAGATAAGTTGGGTATATTTATTTGTGTTTAGAATAAAGGAGCGAACATGAGTACTATTTTGTAAATTTTTTAAAGTGGTAGAAATGATTTACATATTTTGACAGTTGCAATTAATTCAAATTGATTTGTAAACATCAATATTTTATGAAAAATAGTTTGGGTCACGTACTAAATTACAAATACACTGAAATTAAATGAAATTCATGGTAAGTGTATAATTTAATTATAGAATACCATTTCTCCTAATAATTTTGCAGGAAATACATTACGAACTTCATTATAAATGTCATATATAAATTAGGTTAGGACAAAGAACAAATTAAATTTGAAAATACTATAGAATTTCGGAAGAAATTAATAAATACTTATAAAACGAATTTTATTGTATGAATTAGGAGCAGTCAAAATGAAAACATACAACTTTTTATTTCAAAATCCTTGTACTGATTGAAGTATCGTGTATTGTAAAAAATTTTGTTTTTTACATAAACAACCAAAAATTAATTATAATTTATGGTAAGTGTGTATAATTTAATTGTACAATATACATTTTCCCGATTATATTGCAGGGAACTCATATTTCAAGAATTCCATAACAAAAAATCAACCATAAGTTTGGTTATATTTTCACGGAAGAATTTATGAAATACTATACAATTATTTACGAACTGATTAAATACCAATGAAACTAATTTTATTCGATGTATTAGGGCTATCAAAGTGTAAACAAAGTGTATTCCTGAATTTGTGAAAAATTTTGACATTTCACGGTATATCGAGTGAGGGAATCGTTAAAAAAGTTGATTCTTCATTTATAAATAGTGAAATTAAATATAATACATTGTAGGAAGATATATTTTTATTTTATGTGGTAGAGAAAAACATATACAAATAAATCAAGCATCAATGATAAAATGAAATTTTGTTGTATTTACAAGATATCAACTATAGAATTACGCATAAAATTATTAAATACTAATGAAGCAATATAGCATTAGCTGTATTATATAATATAAGAAAAATTCATGAAGAGGAAGATTACAGTACATATGTCAACAGTTTTCTTATTAAATTCAATTAAATTATCTTACGTAATTATTTAAATCTCAAACAGTTGATGACGAAAGTTGTCATATTCATGATGAAAACTATGCTACTCTACCCGGTCAACAACCTGCTAATATTCCAAGAGGAAATATTTTTCGGCAGCTATTTATACGGACACATTTTGACCAGGATCAGTTTCAAAATATTAGTATGGAGATTAGAATAATAATTTCTAGTGTGAAAATAATATACTTTTATTGTTTTATATAATTATTTATTGTAATAAAAGAGTTTCATTGTTGTAATCAAGTATTTTCATTATTGTAATCAAATATTTGCATTATTGTAATCAAAAATTTATATTGTAGCTGTCACTTCTCACAAATTTTTGTGCAACGTGTTATTTTTGACAGATGTTTGAAATTTTAATTACAGATTACATTAATTCTAGACAAGTCAATTAAAATAATTAAAAATAATGGCTAATAAAATTTTTCTTTTTGATTGCATTTTGAAGTTTATATGTTATGGTGACGCTAAATCTGTATTATACGATCAAATTTACTGAAAATAAAATAAAACCGGGAAATTTAAATTCAAAGTATAACTGTCAAACTGACGTTAGACTGAAGGAGGACGGTATTACACGACCAAATTTTATAAAAATTAAGAAAACCGCGAACTTAACAGGAAAAAATTATTTCGAATAACATTTTTCAATTTGATGCTATTTTGACGTTATACTAAGAAAAGTCGGTATTACACGATCAAATTAAGTAAAAATATAGTTAATCCGCCAAATTTGTCGAAAATGTAGAATTCTAATTATTGTTTATTATTATTAACGGTATTTTTAAATTGACAAGATAATAATAGAAATGTCAGATTGACAAAATGCTTTATTACATTATCAAATTTAATAAAATTAAAAAAACGCGAAATTTAAATGATAAAATAATTTCCAATAAAAAAAATTTCACTTTGATGCAACTTTTATTTAAACTAGGAAAAGTCGGTATTACACGATCAAATTTATTAAAAATAAAGTAATTGCGTTAAATTAGTCGACAATGGAATATGCAAATTATTATATATTATTATTAACAAGATAATAATAGAAATGTCAGATTGACAGAAGTCTTTATAACATGAACAAATTTAATAAAAATTAAATAAAACCTTGAAATTAAAAAAAAATTCTAACTTAATTTTTTTTATAGTTAGATTATGTAAAGTTGGTATTACACGATCAAATTTAATAAAAATAAAGTGAATCCGCCAAATTTGTTGACAAAGGAGAATGCAAATTATTGTACATTATTATTGATAATATTTTTAAATTACCAATAGAAATAAATATCAGATTGACAAAAGTCTTTATCACATAATCAAATATTAATTAAGTTGTTAAATGTTTGATTTAATTTATTTTTTTTTAATCACTTTTTGAGTATCCAAAGATTGATGTCGAATAGACGGGACAAATGATAATATAGAAAATGG
The DNA here is from genome assembly GCA_963942605.1 of Poecilus cupreus. Taxonomy (NCBI): domain Eukaryota; kingdom Metazoa; phylum Arthropoda; class Insecta; order Coleoptera; family Carabidae; genus Poecilus; species Poecilus cupreus. The sequence continues at coordinate 16,371,437 of OZ012726.1, forward strand.
CGGCTGTCGATTGTTTTCATAAAAGACATCAGAAAAATAAAGTGTTTTGTATCAAATGAGAATCTTGAATAGACAAGTTTAAATTTATTCGCTTCGGTTGTACTTTGAAGTGTAACTGACACGATAACGTAAGACTGGGTAAAGTTGATATTACACGATCAAATTTTATAAAAATTTAAAAAACCGCGAAATTTAAATTGACGTTACATTAGGTAAAGTCGACAATATGGAATGCAAATTATTATACATTATTATTAGCGGTATTTTTAAATTCCCAAGAAGACAATAGAAATGTCAGATTGGCAAAAATCTTTATTATATGATCAAATAATAATGCAAATTGTGTTTAATTTAATTTTTTTTTAGGTATCTAACTTGTGGCGTATGAAATGAAATGTTTTAGGAGTTCGCATATAATCATTTTTTTAACTCACTTGAAATTATTGCAGGGTAAAAATTAAAACACTTGGTCTTGATAATATCCACGGAAAATGTATTAATTGTGTTTGTTGTAATTTTTTTCGCAAACCAATTACGATCGGCAATTATTTTTCCTTAAATTTTATGAATATTTGCGACCTGTGGGGTATCTAGTAAAATGTTTCAGAAGTGAAATATTGAGGAACTTAGTAATGACCGATCTTTATTATAAATCAGTACGATTGGCAATTGCTTTTCTGAAAATTCCCCTAAACCTAGCTTGTGAAGTATTGAATGTAACCTTTCAGGTTCAAAAGTTGGAAAAAGTAGTGATGAACCTTCTTTATCATAAATAATAACGACCAGCAATTGTTTTTGTGGAAATTACTAGAAACTTAACTTAGGGGTATTAAATGAACTGTTTTAGAGACGGGAAGTTAAGAGACACTGACATGAAAGCGAGGAACGCAGTGACGAGCTTTCTTCGCTAATGTATTGACATGAAAGCGAGGAACGAAGTGACGAGCTTTCCTCGCCAATGTACTGACATGAAAGTAAGGAATGAAGTGACGTGTTTTCTTCGCCAATTTACTGACTTGGAAGCGAGGAACAAAGAGACTGCTATCTTCTTCAGTGTCGCGGAGCCTAGGGGTCAGACCTGCGAAGCAGGTCGGACCGCTAGTCCTATATACTAATCAGGCTAGGATTCTCTATACTTTCATCTGCTTAGTAACCAATTTATAAAATATGTGCGCAGCTCTAGAGCCTAGACGATTCGATGGATTCCAGTGAAACCTTCACAGGCATTTAAAGTTTGATTGGGAGTACGTGCTTTTTATGAGTTCACATTTTTCTTACACATGATGTGCGAGATATTAAATAAATAATGCAGAAAATTTTCACAATTTGTGCGCAGGTCTAGAGCCTAGACGATTTGACGGATTCGAGTGAAAGCTTTTCAGACAATTAGAGTTTGATTGGGAATACGTGCTTTTTATGAATTCACATTTTTCTTACTCATGATGTGCAAGATATTAAATAAATAAAGTCAAAATTTACGAAATCACACTATCCGTGGTCCTTTTTGTTGAATTTTAAATAAAAAGAATTGCGCCCGTTGCTATGAAAGCGAAATTTATGGATCTCATTGACAGTTCACTTTGAAATTTTAAATATTAATTACTTTAATTGTAAACAAGTTAGATAAGTTTAATAATTTTATTTGTGTTAAGAATAAATGAACGTACATGTTTAATATTTGGTAAAATTTTAAAACGTCAATTTAAAAATAAGAAAATAATTTCCAATAAAAATTTTTGCTTTGATTGTACTTGAAGTGTAACTGTCAAGTTGACGTAAAATTTATACAGCATAATATTTTATTTTAAATAACATAGTTATATGCAAGGTTATATGTTTTTTCGGTGTTTTATGAAAAATTTACATTTTTAAAAGGTAAGTTTATTTATACATTTAAATTATTTGTAAATATACTAATCCGTGCTTACATAACCTAAACTATTATCTTTTCTATAAAACTATTTAAAAATCTACAGGCGTTAACTTATGTACAATTTGCAGTGGTAGTGAAATATGTGAAGAGAATATGAAGAAAAAATAGTTAAAATTGTCAGGCATTGTCTAGAATTATGTCAAACTGTAATAATTTATGTTGCTTCTATCTTGTATACAATAAGAAAGATCAATTAATATATTTTGAAATGCCCCGAATTCACAGCCAATTCAAAGATTTAATAAAGTCCAACAATTTCTTTATTCTTCAGGCAATAATCAATAATATACGGTTGAGATTGCAATAATTCTTTGTTGTAATCAGTAATTATAGTAATCAATGCATTGTTGTATTATTTGATACAAGTTTTGAACGGAAAATTATCTGCGCAGGGTACTGACAATGTAATGCAAATATTTAGGGTTTTTAAAATATATTTTCTGTTGTTTCCCAGTCCAAGGAATAACAAGAACAATTAGAAATAAGTAAGAAGTGAATAAAATAAACTGAAACCAATCAGGGCGGTTCCAGTATGACAGATTGGATTGAAATGTGTATATGCTCCATGCTATGTTGTATACGACAAGTGTTATGAATTAAAATATTTAGATAATAACTTGTTACAAAAAGGTAATTTCTTCAATCAAAATATTCCACAGATACAAAATTGGTATTTAAAAGTGTGTTAAATATACAGACATTTTTTAATGTGAAATACGATAGCCAGAACATTTGTAGAAGAAATTTCAAGAAGTGAAGATAGTTGATAAGGTTTTGATATTTTGACGTAACCAATTGTAACAAATTATTTTTAACGATAGTTTTATGCAATTCTTTTTGTAAATGAAACTTGATAGTACATTAATCTCATTGTTAAATTTGATGAATGTAATGTTCCATCATTGCAACACATTTTATTTCTATTCAAAATTTCAAATTTGATCTCCAACGTGCAGGTGCTTGGTATGTGATTTTATTTGTTAGTTGTATACATTTTGAAATATTTGTTGTAGGTTCCTACTATAGAATTACGAGGCATGCAAATCAAATTATGTGGATTATGTAGATTTTTTTAATGCGACTAATAGTAACAAATTTAGACCCGTGTGTGTTTCCAGCAAGCGGCAAGTTAAACTTCTTCAAAAGCTTGATTACAACAATGAAATACATTTATTCTTTGTATCTACCTTACCACGGCCTTGTCTTTATTTTTATATTATTTCCATAAAGTATGTAGTATGTTATAATTATATAACATTTTTAAAACCATAAAAAAAATTAGAAAACGATTTAAGTTCAGCCCCTGTTCCTCGCGCTAGCATCGCATAGTTCAAAACTGCTTGGTACAATTCTGAATACAATAATTATTCTAAAGAAATAATCTACGAATTTAATGAAATTTTAATTTTGAATTTTAATTGTAGACAAGTTGGACAAGTTTTGTAAATTTATTTGTATTTAGAAATAATAAGCGAATATATTTACTAAATTTAATATTGTACCCCTGATTACAAAATACAAACTTTGAAGCTGCGCTAAGAAAAGTCAGTAATTACACGATCAACTTTAGTAAAAAATTAAGTAAAACCGCGAAAATTGTCGCCAACGTAGGAAGCAAATTGTTATTTATTATTAACTATACTTTTAAAATTACAAGATAATAAAAAAATGTTAGATTGACAGAGGTCGGTATCACATCAACAAATACTAGTGCAAGGTTTGATTGATTTAAATTTATTTAAAAATCACTTTTATAGTCGCAAACAACAGGCATAGAAGATAGCGAGTCCGGTCGATGTATAGTACTAATCAGTAATCACATTTCTCCTATTATATTGTTATAACTATGTAAATTTTATGAGATTTCCAGAGAAGGCGGAATATACTAAGAGGCTTGAGTATTTGAGTTTAGATTAGCCAATCTAGCAACCAAATTTGTGCAATTTGTACGCACACCTACAGCTCAGACCGTTTGACGGATTTGGGTGAAACCTGACATTTGGAGTTTGATTGAGAATACGTGCTTTTTATGAATTCATATTTTTCTTACACATGATGTGCGAGATATTCAATAAATAAGGCGGAAATCAGAGTATGCGAGCGTTGCTATGAATGTGAAATTTGATGATTTTAAATGAATAACTGTATTGTAGTCGTAACTTTTCACAAATTTGTGTTCTTGTCATTTTTGACAGATCTCTTTGAAAAATTAAGTATAAATTACATTAAATCTAGACAAGTTTCAGAAGTTTTGTAAATTTATCTGTGTTTAGAGTAAATGAATGAGCATAAATGTGTACTATTTTGTAAATATTTTAAAAGTCAGTGAAAATTATTTAAATTATAGCTGTCACTTTTCACAAATTTGTGTGCACCTTGTAATTTTTGACAGTTAATTTTGAAATTTTATGTAAAATTATAACAGATGTCTCTGCCTGTAAACATCGAAGCTTTAAAGCATTTTAGGCGGTAAAATTTAAATAAGTTAATTGTTTATCTAATACAAAAAGGATGAAAATTATTTCCAAGATCGTTTTAAATATTCTTAATAAATTTCAGAATTATCTTTTTAAACTAAATTCGTAGACAAGAAGCTATTTTGAACAAATATCAATTGAATTTTATAAATGTTATTTAAATCCTACCGTGTTTGGTATCTAATTAATAGTTTCACGGAGTAGATTTAAACTTAAGTGCCAGAAATTTAATTTGGACTATCGTCAATTGTTTCCGATAAATACTATTTAAATCCTACCGTGTTTGGTATCAAATTAAATGTCTCGCGGAGGAGATTTGAACTCAAGTGTTAATACGTTATTTTAGTCGATTGTCAATTGTTTTTTATAAATGTTATTCAAAACATATCGTGTTTAGTATTAAATTAAAGGTCTCAGGCATGAGATTTAAACTCAAGTATTAAAAAGTTGTTTTGGAAGATCGTCAGTTGTTTTATATAAATGCTATTTAAATTCTCCATGTTTGGTATCAAATTAAAGGTCTCATGGAGGAGATTTAAATTCAAGCGTCAAAAAGTACTAACATGGAAGCGAGGAACCAACTGACGAGCTTGCTTTGCTGATGTACTGACATAGATGCGAGGAACGAAGTGACGAGCATTCTTCGCCAATGTACTGACATGGAAGCGAGGAACGAAGAGACTAATTCGAGTTATTTTTCTATACTTTTAGTTCTAATCTTCTTCAGTGTCGCGGAGCCTAGGGGTCAGACCTGCGAAGCAGGTCGGACCGCTAGTCCTATATACTAATCGGCGTGGGTCTGAACTGTCACTCTATAGATTAGCCAATCTAACAACGGCCATCGGCCACCTCTACAGCCTAGACGGTTTCATGTATTGGGGTGAAACTTTTTTTAGGTGTTTAAGGTCCCTGTGGAACAGTGCCTTTTGCGTGTCTCATATTTTTCTTACACATGATGTGCGAAATATTAAATGCGAAAGACATTAAAATTTTCCATCAAGGGGGGCCTCGGGTTGCTACGAAAGTGTACTTTGTTGATTGTAGTTGTAACTTTTCACAAATTTTTGTTCAATTTGACATATATGACAGATCTGTTTGAAATTTTAAGTATAAATTACATTAATTCTAGACAAGTTGAAGATGTTTTGTAAATTTATCTGTGTTTAAAATAAATGAGTGAACATGTGTACTATAATGTAAATATTTTAAAAGTCAATTTAAAAAATTAAAATTGTAGCTGTCACTTTTCACAAATATGTGTGCAAGTTTAATAATTTTTTTCGTTTTTATTGGAAAGTTTTTAAGTATTTGAACATTAATGTAATAAATTATAATAGTTAATCTATTTGTGCAATGAATTTGAACAAAATTTATATTTTTGAAGTGTTTAAATTTTTTGACACTTTAGCTTGAAGAAGCAAAATAAAATTACCAGTATATAAGTAAATTTAAATGTATAACTGCTGTATACCTATATATTCCTATAATTAATAGAAGCAATAAAATAATTATTATTTATTAATTGCAAGCAAAAAATGTCAATTTAAGTTTACATAACCTAAAATAAATCCTTTTTGTATTATGTTTTATAATTCTGTTGTAGAATTAATAAACGTCGTACATTTTTAATAATGCAAAAGTGTAAAAATTGCGGAATACCGTACGCTGGATAGATTTTATAACGAACGCACCCAAAGTGTCAGTTTAAAGTATGGCGAGTGCAGGTTTCCATTGATTGATAGTATTAATCGGTCAGTACACAATACTTTAGAAAATTTAGATCATTATGATCGTAAATGAAAGCACAATTATACGTAATGGAGATTTGAGGTATTACTTATTGTGACAATGATAATTCTGTTGAATTAAAACTTCTCAAAGGTTAAATTCCAAGTTTGAATAATTTAAGAGACAGTTTTTATAATAACACAATGGCATGTAACGCTTCAAAAAATTAATGTTGTTCCATAATCCAGGTATGTAAAATTACATAAAATGTGATATTTAAATTACATTTTACTTAAATTTTGACAGGTTAATTTAAAACCAGAAATGAAACGTATATTTACCAAGTTTTAATACATTCAGGCAAACTAAACTGGCATATTGAAGTACAATATTGATTGTAAGATAAATATTTGTTTAAATTTCTATATAGTTTAATACATGCACATTTATTGCAGATATTTTCAACAAAATAATTTGAAGGTAAATTTTGACTGATGTTTTGATACAGAAAGAAAAGACTGGTAATTGCTCAGTGTGTTGTACTACTAAAACAAAGCTAAACCATTTAGATTATTCTATAAAACCCCAAGTTTGTTAAATAATACATTGAAATGAGATGTATAACTTTATATCTAACCTAACTTTTCGACAGTCTGATTCGAAACCGTAATGAACAAAAGTTGAAATTTATCAAGTTTTAATGTATTCAGACAAACTTAATTAGTACAATAATGTATTTCAATAATTATAAAGTAGGTATTTATATAATAGCTATACTTTATAAAATAGGCATTTTTATGTCTTTGTACCAGTTATGGCAGAATCAAGAAAAGAGATACGTCAATCTTTGCCAATCGACATACGTCAAATTTATTTTAAATCGACATATACTTATTAAAGCTAAGAATGCTTATACACATTAAAAATATTCTCTATAATGTGCAATTTGATGAGATAGAAAACTGCAGAGGCAAGAGATTAAAATATTGGAAAATATGTTTAAATATTGCAAAATAAATTATTTAAAAAGAAAATAACACCTAATTTAAAAAGCTGATTACTAAACTATCAAATGACGGGAGATAGTAACTTTGTAAGATTGATGAATGCTATTTGTCCAAAGTTACAAAACATAACCGATAGTGCTGCTTTTTGCGGCACGGCAGGAAACTACATTACAGGAACTGATTCACGTGTATGGCGCGGAAATTAAAGAAAATTTAATTAAAATGTTTATCACAAATTTTATTTTATTTTTCACCAGCACGTTATCAAAATTTTACATTTATATTAGAAATATGTTTTTAATTTTCTTTGGAAAATGAAAATGATCTTTTGGTCACTATTTTAAATTACAATGAATTTAAAATAATTTATTTTATGTAATTTAATACTCATAATGCCATCCCTTAAGTCGGCAGGAAACTAAAATGCCTCCCATACTGTAATCAGTACATTGTTGTAGTCAAGTGCATTGTTGTAATCAACACGATTATATTGCTGTATTCAATATAAGTACATTGTTGTAATCGATATGAGTATATTGTTGTAGTCCGTGCATTTTTGTAATCAAAACATTATTCTCATTAGTACACTGTTGTAATCAGTACATTATTGTAATCAATTATAATTATTTCAATTATTGTATTATTGACGTGATCGTATATGGAATACATTGGTGAATGATGAGTGTGAGATTGTGAAGAATGTTGTTAAGAAAGTGGGAGTGAGCCAGTTGAGGTGGTTTGGACATGTTGAGCGAATGTCGAATGAGAAGTTGGTGAAACTAATATATGTGGATAAGATTGAAGGTGAACGATTGCGTGGGCGTCCAAGGAATAACTGGTTGGGTATGATTGATGGTTTGTTGCGTGAACGAATGTGGACGAGGCGAAAGTGGTGGAATGTTTGGAGGAGATTGATTGTTGGTTGACTGTGTTTCTGGGTTCGTGCTACCTCACTAAGTAGGACATGGCGTGATGTTATGTATGTATGTATGTACAATTATTGTAATGAACGCAAAAATAGTTATAAAACGTTTTGATGAATTGGTGAGTCAAACATTAACGAATTATTTTAATATGAATAAGAGAATGATTTGGCAGACTGTAAAAAGATAGAGAGGTGGGAGTATAAGACAAGTGAATCAGATGTTAGAATAGATGGTGCGAGTATTTTAAGGAATTGTATGGTGGTGTAAATGGAGTGAATAATAAAGGAAAAAATAGAATAAATGCTAGAAACGTTGAATGGGATATAGATGAAGGTGACGTCAGATTTGCATTGATGCGTCTAAATAATAGTAAGTCTCCCGGTATAGGTGGTATAACAAATGAAATGTTGAAATATGGTGGTGAAAGATTAATTGATTGGTTAGTTTATTTGTTCAAATTTTGTTTGAAACGGTGCGTGGCTCCTGTTATTTGTCCTTTATTTAAAGGCAAAAGCAGTTCAAGTGAATGTACAAATTTTCAAGCGATAAGTTTGTTCAGTGTGAAAGAGAAGTTCTATGGAAAAATTCTAATTCATAAGGTGCGAGCCTTAACAATTTCTAAGTTTAGTGATATGCAAGGAGGTTGATAAGAACAAAAAGGTGTTCTGTTGGATGTACTTGTAAAGTACGGTATTGATGGTAATTTGTTGGGAGCGATTCGAGCGTTGTATGAAGGAAGTGAGACTACGGTGAGAGTTGGTGGTAGATTCAGTGATTGGTTTCGTAGATGTTGGTGAGAAACAGGGTTGCGGAATGTCTCCTCGGTTGTTTAATTTGTATATGGATGTATTGTTACGAAAGGCACTGAATGGAAAGGATGGTGTACGTATGGTGCCTGCGTTGGCTTATGCGGATGATGTTGTGTTTGGTTAAAATGAGAAGCAATTGAGAAGAATGATTGAGAAGCAGGGAAAGGTTTAGATCTGTTGTTCAATGTCGATAAATGTAAAGTGTTGGTGTTTGAGAAGAATGATTTGGTGACTGGTTGTACAATGATGTATGATTCTAAATGTTGGGTGTGGATGAAGAAGCATGTACGCCGTATAACTGCTGTGGAAATGAGATATTGGGAGGAGTATGCGAGTATGCAAGACGTGAATGTATCCCAATACATTGGTGTATGGTGAGTGTCAGATTGAGAAGAATGTTGTTAAGAAAATGGGAGTGAGTCAGTTGGGATGAATTGAAAATCTTGAGCGAATGTCGAATGAAAGGTTGTTGAAACTAATATATATGCGGGTGAGATTGAAAGTGACCCGATTCCGTAGGCGTCCGAGGAATAAGTAGTTAGGTATAATTGATTGAAGAAGAGATGAGCATGTATGAATCGCATTATGATTGTGGACGAAGCAAAAGTGGTGTGAAAGAATATGAATTTTAGAGAAGATTGATTGCTGGTTCGTGCTACCCCACTGAGTGGGATATAGTATCATGTTATGTATGTATGTGTGTTTTTTCATGACTTGGAAATTGGCATAAATTTAGATTGGAATTTCATAGAATTCAATTGTTCCTAACTGGTACTGATTTAATATGAACTAATCATATTAATTAGTAGGATAACTATCTATCTATCAATCGTTGAATAAGATAGTTTGTAATCTGAAATTACAACTCTATATTTTTTGTAGATTAAATATAATTATGTCAAATATATAAGCTGACTAAATTGTATTTATCTATCTACTGGACTTGCAGCTCCATATTTTATCTTAGTCTTAGTTGTAATTAACCGAGAGACGTAGATATTTTATAAGTAATTATATGATTTGTAATAAATTTAGTTTATATTAAAATTACCAATTATTTTTGGGATCTGTATTTCATCTAAGTTATCCACGGCGGTATTTAAAGGATCACCTCGAAGTGAAGATATTTTGTAATTATAAAATGTGTCACAAATTGTACTTCTTGATTTTGAAATCTGCACTTGCAGAACTAGAATTCAATAAAATTTAATTGCATTAGCGTGATGGTAAATGACAAATGAAACCTTTAGGTCGACTGTCAATTGTATTACTCCTACACTTTTGGACCAGTTGTTTTGGATGATTGTCAATTGTTTTTTTTTTAAATGTTTTAAATCCTACCGTGTTTGTTATCAATCTTAAGAAGAAGATTTAAACTAAAGTGTCAAAAAGTTGTTTCAGACGATTATCAATTGTTTTTTATAAATGTTATTTAAATCCTATCGTGTTTGGTATGAAATTAAAGTTCTCACGGAGGAGATTCAAAATCCAAAAGTACTAGCATGGAAGCGAAGAACGAAGTGCCGAGCTTGCTTCGCCAATGTATTGACTTGGAAGCGAGAAACGAAGAGACTACTCAATTTATTTCTCTACATTTTAGTTGTAATCTTCTTCAGAGTCGCGGAGCCTAGGGGTCAGACCTGCGAAGCAGGTCGGACCGCTAGTCCATATACTATTTTGCATACCGGATCTATATATCTATAGATTCATCACGTAACTTTGCCAATTTCTAGAGCTCAGACGGATTGATGGATTTGAGTGAAACCTTCATAGATATTTAGAGTTTGATTAGATTAGGTCCTTTTCATTGTTTCAAATTTTTACTGCCCACCATGTGCGAGAAAACTTGAAAAAACATACATTTTTGGGCCAAAATCAACTAAGAGTGAGGCGGCCGTGAAATTTTTAAGATGAACGTCTGTGACAACTTGTCATTTTTGACAGTTCAATTTGAAACTTTAAATATAAATTACATTAATTGTGGACAAGTTGGAGAAGATTTGTAAATTTATCTGTGTTTAGAATAAATAAACAAACGTGATTGATATTATGTAATTTTTTTTAACGTTAATTTAAATATTTTTATAAATTTCGAATAAAACTTTTTGCTTTGATTGTATATTGACGTCCTGAGAAAAGTGGGTGTTACACGATTAAGTTTAGTGAAAATAAAGTAAAACCGCGGTATATGAAGCTAATGTAGGGTGCAAATTATTATTGACTGTAGATACTTTTAAAATGACAAAATGACAATAAAAGTGTCCGATTGACAGAAGTCTTTATTACATGATGAAATATTAATGTAAATTGTTTTTGATTTATTTATTTTTTTAAATCACTTATTGGGTATCAAAAGAAATGTATCGAAAATATGAGATAAATGATTATATTAAAAAATGGAAATTGACCGATTGTCGATTGTTTTTCTAAAAGTCATCAAAAATATATCGTGTTTGGTATCAAATGAAAAGTCTTGAATAGACATGTTCTAACGATTTGTGAAAAATATGGAACGACTCATATAATTATTTTTTTAAAGTGAAATGAAATGAAATACGATGGGCAATTGTTTTTTTCTAAAAATATAGTGATGACCCACCTTTAAAACAAATCATTACGATTGTCAATTGTTTTCATAGAATTTCTTAGAACGCTAACTTATGAAATATTAAAATGAAATTTTTTGATGACAGTAAATAAAGGATACCAATGACAAATTTTTTTTATTCCAAATCGTTACGATCGGTACTTGATTTTTGTTTTGTTTCATAGAAACCTGACTTGTGAGGTATTAAATGAAATGTTTTAGGAGCAGTAAGTTGAGGAACGTTAGTGAAGAACATTCACTATCACAAATCATTACGATCGGCAATTGTTTTTGTAGAAATTACTAGAAAACAAACTTATAGGGTATTCAATAAAAAACATGCAACATTCCCTTATGGAAATCACTCAAATTTCCACAATGGTAGACATCCAACTTCCGTTAATAGAAAATTTGCAATTTTCTTTAGTGCTAATAGCACAACTTCCCTCAATGGAAAATACATAACTTCCCTCAGTGGAAAGCGCACAACTTCCTCAATGGAAAACAAACAACTTTTTACAATGGTAAACACATAACTACCCTCAATGGAATATACACAAATTCCTTCGATGGAAAACACACAACTTCTCTCTATGGAAAATATGCAATTTTCTTCAGTGTAAACACACAACTTCCCTCAATGTAAAACACAATCTTCCCGCAATGAAAAACCAGGGAGACACACAACTTCTCGCAATGAAAAATATGGCAGACACGAAAATTCCCATAGTTACATGGAAGTGAAGAACAAAGTGATGATATTCGTCAATGTTAATGACATGAGAGCGAGGAACGAAGTGACGAGCTTTCTTCGCCAATTTAGTTACATGAAAGGGAGGAATGACCTTTCTTCCTCAATTGCATGGTCTCATATGAGATATTATTAACAAAGCACTATGATGCATTATCCCATACTTTTAGTTGGACCCTAAATTAAGTTGAAATCATCTTCAGGGTCGAGGAGCACAGGGCTTAGATTTGCGATGTAGGTCGAACTGCTATACAGTACTAATCACCTTCTCCTATTATAATGTTATAACTAAATAAGTTTGTGAGATTTTTAGAGATGGCGGAGCCCTAGCTGAGACCCCCGCCGTAGGCGGGGTCGACGCTAGTCCATATACTATTTTGCACACCGGATCTATATATCTATAGATTCATCACGTAACTTTGCCAATTTCTACAGCTCAGACGGATTGATGGATTTGAGTGAAACCTTCATAGATATTTACAGTTTGATTAGGATTAGGTCCTTTTTATGGTTTCAAATTTTGCCTGCACACGATGTGCGAGAAAACTTGAAAAAACATAAATTTTTGGGCCAAAATCAACTAAGAGTGTGGCGGCCGTGAAATTTTTAAGATGAACGTCTATGACAACTTGTCATTTTTGACAGTTCAATTTGAACTTTAAATATAAATTACATTAATTGTAGACAAGTTGGAGAAGATTTGTAAATTTATCTGTTTTTAGAATAAATAAACAAACGTGTTTGATATTATGTAAATTTTTTTAACGTTAATTTAAATATTTTTATAAATTTCGAATAAAACTTTTTGCTTTGATTGTATATTGACGTCCTGAGAAAAGTGGGTGTTACACGATTAAATTTAGTAAAAATAAAGTAAAACCGCGGAAAATGAAGCTAATGTAGGGTGCAAATTATTATTGACTGTAGATACTTTCAAAATGACAAAATGACAATAAAAGTGTCCGATTGACAGAAGTCTTTATTACATGATGAAATATTAATGCAAATTGTGTTTGATTTATTTATTTTTTTAAATCACTTATTGGGTATCAAAAGAAATGTATCGAAAATACGAGATAAATGATTATATTAAAAAAAATTGAAATTGACCGATTGTCGAGTGTTTTTCTAAAAGTCATCAAAAATATATCGTGTTTGGTATCAAATGAAAAGTCTTGAATAGACATGTTCTAACGATTTGTGAAAAATATGGAACGACTGATATAATTATTTTTTAAAGTGAAATGAAATGAAATGCGATGGGCAATTGTTTTTTTCTAAAAATTCATGGAAACCTGACTTGTGGGGTATCAAATGAAATTTTATAAAAGTGGGAAGTTGAAGAACACAGTGATGACCCATCTTTAAACAAATCATTACGATTGTCAATTGTTTTCATAGAAATTCTTAGAACGCTAACTTATGAAGTATTAAATGAAATTTTTTGATGACAGGAAATGAAGGACAGTAATGACGAAATTTTTTTATTCCAAATCATTACGATCGGCACTTGTTTTTTTGTTTTGTTTCATAGAAACCTGACTTGTGAGATATTAATTGAAATGTTTTAGGAGCAGTAAGTTGAGGTACGTTAGTGAGGAACATTCATTATCACAAATCATTACGATCGGCAATTGTTTTTGTAGAAATTACTAGAAAACAAACTTATAGGGTATTCAATAAAAAACATGCAACCTTCCCTTATGGAAATCACTCAAATTTCCACAATAGTAGACATCCAACTTCCGTTAATAGAAAATTTGCAATTTTCTTCAGTGCTAATAGCACAACTTTCCTCAATGGAAAACACATAACTTCCCTCAATGGAAAACCCACAACTTTCTCAATGGAAAACATACAACTTTTTACAATGGTAAACACATAACTACTCTCAATGGAATATACACAAATTCCTTCAATGGAAAACACACAATTTCTCTCTATGGAAAATATGCAATTTTCTTCAGTGGTGAACACACAACTTCCCTCAATGGAAAACACACTCTTCCCGCAATGAAAAACCAGGGAGACACACAACTTCTCGCAATGAAAAATATGGGAGACACGAAAATTCCCATAGTGACATGGAAGCGAAGAACAAAGTGATGATATTCGTCAATGTTAATGACATGAAAGCGAGGAACGAAGTGACGAGCTTTCTTCGCCAATTTAGTTACATGAAAGGAGAAATGACCTTTCTTCATCAATTGCATGGTCTCATATGAGATATTATTAACAAAGCACTATGATTCATTATCCCTACTTTTAGTTGGACCCTAAATTAAGTTGAAATTTTCTTCAGGGTCGAGGAGCAAAGGGATTAGATCTGCGAAGTAGTTCGAACATACAGTACTAATCACCTTTCTCCTATTATATTGGTATAACTACATAAGTTTTCTGAGATTTTTAGAGATGGCGGAGCCCTAGCTGAGATCCCCGCCGTAGGCGGGGTCGACGCTAGTATAAAGCTAATGTAGAATGCAAATAATTATAAATTATTATTGACCGTACTTTTTTTACGCCAATGCGGTTTCTCCCTTGTGGTTTAGCAAGGGGGATCACCGATACGGCGACAGAGTGGATAGGGGTCGCATGTTAGAGGACTTGATCGGCGAACGAGGGTTGGTTGTTCTCAACTGCCCGAGTGAGTCTTTCACGTTCTGTGGTCAGGGTGGCATGTCTGATATTGATGTTAGTGTTTGTAATCGGGCGTTCGACCGGTTCGATTGGACGTGGGAGGTCCTACCCTCCTGGGGTACTTCCGACCACAACCCAATTCGGATTGAGGTTCGTAACAACCGACTAGTAGAACGCGAAAGGGGAAACCTACCTAGGTGGAATGTGAGGGATGTCGACTGGAAATTTTACGAGGAGACACTTGGCGACGTGACTGACATGGAAGTAGTAGTTTTGCTGACTTAGACGTTGACGCGATGACAGAAAAATTAACGGGGTGGATCTCCAGTGCCAATGACAGGGTACTGAAACGACGTAGACGCAACAGACATAGACAAGTTAGGTGGTGGACAGAGGAACTGACGGCTTTGAGGAGGGTAACCAGAAGGAAACGTCGACTATTTCAAATAGCTCGGCGGGACCAACTGGCGAACCTCCAAGAGAGGCGTGACGACTATAGGGACAGCGTACGACGGTACAAAACTAGGATGGGGGAGGAAAAAGACAGGCACTGGAGAGACTTTGCTAGGGATCAGAGTGGAAATCCGTGGGGCGCGCTCTACCGGATATGTAGGGGGACTAAACGAGACAGTGACTTACCGCGACTTAAAGTAGGGAACCAAGTGTCAGAATCGTGGGACGACAGTGCGGATGTTCTTTTGCAGTCCTTCTTTCCTGGGGTGGAAGAACCAGTAGATCGCGTAGAAGTGCATGACGTGCCTGCGTACTCTGAGTTCGAATGGGAGGAGGTCGAGTCGGCAGTCAGACGTCTGGCTGTTGGCAAAGCCCCCGGACCAGACGGCTTGGAGGTTGTTATGCTTAGGTCTGTGTGGAATGCTTTGGGGTTGCATGTTAAGACTTTGCTTGATGCCTGCGTCTCAAGAGGTTGCTTTCCTAACCTGTGGAAGCAGGGCCGTGTGGTGGTGTTGCTGAAGTCGGAGGACAGGGTACGTGACGATCCTAGCTCGTACCGCCCCATTACCTTGCTGAGTGTTCTCGGTAAGGTCTTGGAGCGGCTGCTTGTTGGGAGACTCGCTCCTTTGCTCGACGGCCTTCATGCGCATCAGTACGGTTTCCGGGGAGGTAAATCGATTGAAGATGCTTGGCGTCAGGTCAAGGCAGTGGTGCATGATTCGGTCGCGAAGTATGTTTTGGGGGTCTTCATAGATTTTAAGGGTGCATTCGATAACCTTTTGTGGAGCACGATTATTAACCGGTTGCATGAAGTTGGTTGCAGGGATATTAATGCATGGCAGAGCTTTTTCAGGGATAGGAGAGTACGCATGGTGGGGAACAGGAGCACGAAATGGAGGGATGTAGTTAGGGGCTGTCCGCAGGGTTCCATCAGTGGTCCAGTTTTCTGGAACCTCTGTATGTGGCAGTTGGAGCATGCGGGGTGCACGTTCGTGGCCTATGCTGACGACTTGCTTCTCTTGGTGGAGGGTGGGAGCAGGCTGGAGCTTGAGCGGGGCGCTGCGCGATACCTCCAACTCGTTATCGAAGTCTGTGACCATGCTGCTGAGGGGGCGGTTGTCGGTTAATAGGCCACCGGTGGTTAGGGCTGGGGGGGTTAGTTTACGCCATGTGCCGCGGGTTAGGTATCTGGGATTAACAATCGGGGAAGGCATGCTTTTTAGGTCGCATCTGGAATTAATGCATGCAAAAGTTTTGAGGGTTGTTGGCATGATGCGGAGGGTTTTGCGGAAGGACTGGGGGTTAGATCGGAGGGCATGCAGGGTCTTGTACAATGGTTTGTTCAAGTCTTGTGTGCTCTTCGCTTGTAGTGCATGGTATGAGGTGTTGGACTTTCGGTATGCGAGGGATATGCTTGATCGGTGTGATAGGGTTGCCTTGTATGCATGTGTGAGAGTATGTAGGACTGTTTCGACGGAGGCGATGCAGGTTTTGCATGGAGAACTTCCTTTGTGGCTTGAGGCGAAGAGAAGGGCGTGCATGTATAAGGTTAAGCATGGTGTGAGTATGTGTGGCCGTGATCTGGTGACGGATGGTGAGATCCGGGATTTGTCCCTAGGGCAAACGAAGACGCTCGTGGGTGAGAAGGCGCTGGCTGTCTGGCAAAACAGTTGGGACGCCTCGGACAAGGGTAGGGTAACCTACTCCTTCGTTCCGCAGGTAACCTTTGCCAAGAGGACGCAGTGGTTCGATCCCAGTCTACGGGTCTGCTATCTGTTGACGGGTCATGGCAGTTTGAATGCGTTCTTGCATGCGAGAGGTTTGGCTGAGTCCAGTGCATGTGCATGTGGTGCAGGGGATGAAACGTGGTTGCATGTGCTATGTGAATGCGAGCTTCACAGGGATATTCGGGATTTGGAAAGCATGGGGATCTTACTAACCGCGTCGGGTAGCTACGACGTTCGTGGGGCGTTAGGTAACGCGGCGTGTTACCAGCGCCTCAAGGAGTTCGCGGACGCGGCCTTCGAGAGGCGTTTACGCGGAGCCCAGCAGCGTTAGGTAGGGTTTTATAAAATATGACGATCTGTCCAACTTAGTTGGCAGTGATTAAGCGATGGATGCGTTGATGTAAGGTGTGTGTTTTAAATATTGACGATTCATTTAACCAGGAGGGTTAAATGATGACGGTGTGAGTTGTGGGTAGCGGAGAAGTCGTGGACGAGCGATTGCTACGGTTTTTAAAACTTTGACGAGTTGTCAACTTAGTTGACAACGATTTCGTGGGAGGGAGTGTCTTGATGAATGGTGGTGTGCTCGGCAACGAGCGGGATACGGAGGGGCAGGCTATTTGTAGCCTGTTGGGACGTGGCGACTCCCACGTCCCCTTTGCCTCGGCCGGGAGGCCGACAATGGTCGGTCTTTGGGAGTTGGCGCCTCCCACGAACCCGGAGCCACGTCGGGGCAGGCTATTTGTTAGCCTGTTGGGGGGTGGCGAACCCCACGTACCCCTAGCCTCGGCCGAGAGGCTTACGATGGTAGGCCTTTGGGAGCTGGCGACTCCCACGAACTCGGAGCCACGACGGGGCAGGCTATTTGTTAGCCTGATGGGGGGTGGCGAACCCCACGTTCCCCAGCCTCGGCCAAGAGGCTGATTTTGGTCAGCCTTTGGGAAGTGGCGACTCCCACGGACTTGGTAGCTACGTAGGGGCAGGTTGAAGCGGTCATGGTCCGTTGTGTGGCCAGGCCGTCGATGCCTGATGAGAAAGTGGCGCATCTCTCGTCCCCGAGCCACGCAGGGGGGGATGAACCCTCAGTCGGGGAGCGCTCTATGCGAGCCAACAGGGGCTTCATCCCTGGGAGTGGCAACCCCACGTCCCCAGGCCACGCAGGGAGCAGTGTGGCGTCGGTCATGCGGGTGTCTCCGGGCACTTGTCATGGCTGGCGTTGTGCTGTTTGGGAGGTGGCGCTCCCACGTTCCCGAGCTACGCAGAGGGTGAGGAAGCCTGAACTGCAAACGCCTCGCGTGCGCGGAACGGGTGGAATCTACGGGTATGGCGAACCCGCGGCCTTGAGCTGACCCGCCGGTGTCTGAAGGGGATGCAAGTCCCCACCGGTACTCCACCAGTAGGAAACTGGTAGCACGGGGGCTGGTGGCCCGCGGGACTTGTCCTGGCCAGCCATTGGGATGGACCATCGTGCGGGCAGTGGTTGAAAGCCTAGCGGGCTAGGCACTGGCGACAGTGCCGCCGGGTGAGCAGCGTTACTGCTCGGGTACTGACCTGCACAGTCAGTAGGGATTGGATAGGTCCCCTCTCACCAGAGAGGCTGGAGAGGCTTGCACCTTGAAGGCGATTCTGGTAGGTAGCGGGTGCACAGTAATGTGTTTCTCAGCTGCCGCGCTGATTGAGCGTACCTCAATCCCAAGCCCATGGGGGTCGTGGCGGATAGAGCCGCAAGGCAGGTGCCGCCTCGTTAATCAACAAGTCACACTCACCCCTTGAGGGTGGGGTGCTTGTTCGTGACCGTACTTTTAAATTAACATGATGACAAAAGAAATGTCGGATTGACAGAAGTCTGTATTACATGATCAAATATTAATATAAATTATGTTTTATTTAATTTTTTTAAATTACTTATTGAGTATCTAAAGACAGGTCCCGAAAAGATGAGATAAATGATTATATTAAAAAATGGAAGTTAACCGATTGTCGATTATTTTTCTAAAATTCATAGAAACCTGACTTGTGGGGTATGAAGTGAAATGTTTTAAAAGTGGGAGGCTGAAGAATGTATTGTTTTAATTTTTTTTTAAGAAACCTGACTTCTAGGGTATGAAATGAAATGTTTTAGGAACAGTAAGTTGAGGAAGTTGAGTAGTGAGGAACTTTTTTTTATCACAATTGATTACGATCGGCAATTGTTTTTGCAGAAATTGCTAGAAACCTAATTTATAAGGTATTATATGAACTGTTTTAGAAATTGAAAGTTGGGAGATTCAGATTTTTTGAAAATAGCGACCGGTAAACAGTCAATTATTTTTTTTAATGGAAAACACACAACTTCCCTCAATGGAAATCACTCTATTTTCCACAAGGGTAAACTCATACTTTCCCTCAATGAAAAACATATTACTTTCGTTAGTTGTAAACACATAACTTCCCTCAATGGGAAGCTCACAACTTCCCCCAATAGAAAACATACATCTTTCCACAATGGTAAACACGCAACTATCCTGAATAAAATATACACAACTCCCTTCAATGGAAAACACATAACTTCTTTCAATGAAAAACACACAACTTCCCCCAGTGGAAACATACAACTTTAATGGTAAATACGTAAATTTTCGCAGTGGAGAACATAAAACTTCCTTACAGTGTAAAACATAACTTCCTAGTTATAGGAGATACACAACTTCCCGTTAATTGTAAAAACAAAATATCTCTCAAAGCAAACACAAAACTTCCTTTCAGTGGTAAATACACAACTTCCGGGCAATAAGAAACAGACAACTTCCCATAGTGATATGGAAGTGAAAAACGAATTGACAACATTCGCCAATTTAGTTACATGAAAGGGAGGAACGAAGTGATGACCGTTCTTTATCAATTGTATGGTTCTCATACGAAATATTTTTAAGAAAGCACTCTGATTCATAATTCCATACTTTTAGTTGGACCCTAAATTAAGTTGAAATCTTCTTCAGGGTCGCGGAACATAGGGGTTAGACCTGCAGGTCGAATCGTTATGCAGTAGTAATCATCTTTCTCCTAATATGTTATAACTATATAAGTTTTATGCGATTTTCATAGATGGCGGAGCCCTAAATTTGACACCCGCCGTAGGCAGGGGTCGACGCTAGTTTAAATACTAAAAGCTCAATTCATATTATTATTCCCTTGTAACTTTTTAAAGTCTATTTTAGCAACCTTATTTTCTTTATAAATTAACAAGCTATTAGATGCAATTAAATTCAAATAACTTCATTTCTGCAGTGAACTAGAACCAACTGGACACGTATGAATTCTCTCCATTGTAACAGATTATTGAAATATATTATTAAGTTTTTCTCAAAATTAGGAGCATATGCAGGAAAAGTGCAAATACCATTTTATATTCTGAATATTTTTGCTAACATTTTTTATTTGAAACATTGTTTCATAGCTGAACAGTTTAGATAAAATGTAATTTATTGTTTTGTGTGTAAACTTACTGCTCCGGTATTTCCATTTTGTTCAAAATCAACTAAGTTCTATAACTTATAAATTCCAAGCTTCAAGCTTCGTTAGTACATCTATCTCGTTCATGAGGTATTGCGCACACTGGCATATATCCATTCTTTCATCCATCCACACACAAAAACATCAGCAAGGAAATGGTTAAAACGGATTCGGTAGACCTCAAAACCTGTATTTTTGCAAAAATCTCGCCAATGATTTTTTCATTATTCCAGTACTTGTTACAAGAAAGTAAAAATGGAATACAGTCAAGTCAATATATTTATGTGTTTCTAGAATATGTATTATCAAATAAAGTTTGGCAGAAATTTAATTCTACTGCCGTAAACAATATTAGACAGACAAATAAAACAATGCAAATGAAGAAGCTCTTTACTACGCCGGAATTAGATTTTATAATCTACTACCGACTTGAATATGGGTACTAAGAGTGCTTCTAAATATGTCAAAATCAGATAGCCATGAAAATAAACAACAAATAAAACAAAATCTTATTCTGCCAGTTCAGTCAAGAATTACTTATCTTAATTGTTGTATTCATTGTATTTTTACCTCCCGCAAATATTATTTTATGCTTTATAAACGAGAAATCAAACGAAGGTGGAATAGAATAATAAAAATATGTCAATGTTTGCAAATTTAATTTTCAGTAATTATATAACAAGAGAGTGAGAAAAAATTGAAAATAATTTGGCAGATCTTTCGAAATTTTGTTGCCAGGAAATAGCCACTAAGTAGGCAACAAGTTTACGAAAGATACTGGAAAATTATTTCTTAATTTATAGAACTCTCGAGTTATATTTAATTAAATTATTTGTTGATTCCATCATTAGGCACGCAACTAAATTCATCTTTTTTGCTCATTTTTTACTTGTGTTGATAACTATCTGACAACTGACTTTAGTCCACAACAACAAAAAAAGCTACATGGATTACATCCCGGGAATAATCACTAGAGCTATATTCTCAGTATAAAATGACAGGATTGGTTAAAACAAAGACACGTGTCATACAATGAAACATTCACTTATTTCAAGAAACGCCAAAAAATAATCAATGAAATTTATTCGCCCACTCAATTTGTTAAATTCGTGTTTAACAAGCGCATTTTTCACTATTATGGTAATCATTACATTCTTGTAATCAATACATTATTGTAATTAGTGCCTTTGCATCGTTGTAATCAGTACATTTGCAGTGTTGTAATAAATGCATTTGAATTGTTGTAATCAGTGCATTCGCATTGTTGGAATTAGTGCATTGTTGTAATCAATGTATTGTAATCTGTATATTATTATAATAAATTATTATAATTATTTTAATGAATGTAATTTTTTTTAATAATAATAAAATAAATTTTAAATACTCGTATGCAACAAATTTTACGATATAATTATTAAAGCAATTTTCAATTTTAATTAGTATGGATTTTAATATACTTACAAAGTATTATTTAGGTTGAAGTTCTGTACATTTTTATTTAAAAATTACGTACTTACATCTTTATAAAATACGTTACAAAGATACAAACAAAACAAAATTCAGGTAATTGATATTTACAACAAATGTTCAAATATATCACAGTTCTTCTCCAAACAATTACCTAATTAATCTTTATTCTTCTTTCAGTTATTTAAATATATTATGTTTCCCTTTCTTGCAGTAATAAATGGAACAGATATTTTTGCTTCTATTTCCCGTAAACTTAAATTTCTATTATTCTCTATTTCTGCAATCACATTTAGTTTCTTTTCTTGTCTTTCTTCTTTTTCTTCAATTTGTTTTACACACTTACAAGGTTCACAAACACTTTCTGGGTAAAACTATAGTATATGGTTTGTCATATTTCTCTAACCTAACCTAATCTGTCAGTTCGTTTCAAAATGTTGAATAAACTGCCGTACCACTGAATCCATGGCGATATACTGCATGTGGAACAAATCAGACTGTACGCGTTACAGAGCTAAGAGAGCGAACCCCATACTATATTTTAACCCACTTTCTGTTTCGTTAAAATGATTATTTACTTGAACAAAAGAATATTTACTGGGAATCGGATGGTCTGGATAAGTTTCACTAAACAATGATCGAATTTCATCGTATATATTTCAACTAAAGTACAATATTAAAAACAAAATTTTCTCTTCAATAGAGCAGGGCCGTAGCCAGCTTCAACGTCTAGGGGGGGGGGGGGGGGCAGAAAATATTTAGGGGGTAAATAAAATAATATAAAATGATATATTTGATTCATAAAAGAGCAATTGAATTGACTTTTTTAATGTTATAATTAATACAAAAAAATTCTGTTTATAAGTAATAAAGCAGATAATATTGGAATTTTCTATTTTTCATCTATTCAATTTTTGCAAAAAAAAATCTAAATTTTATTCTTTTGTACGCGTTTATTCGAATGCTAATTCTCTAGTATTACATAGACAGTCTTTGGAGCCTGTTCACCTTTATCAAGAGCTCATTTCCAATTTGAAACACATAATAGACGTACACTTATTTTCTTTTGTACCCGTAGTATTGAACTGGCGACATGCATAACAAAATGGTGAGTCCAAAATTTTCGAATATTCTAGCCAAATTAATTTATCATACCACTCTCTGAAATTAAATTTATCCATATTACCTTATTTGTACAAACTTCTCAGAAGTATGTATTGGTTTGCTGTATTACGAACACGGTGTAAAAGCTAATTTATATTATGTTTTACTCTCTCCTTATCATTATGAGGAAGTTGCAAATTTTACAACAATTAGAAATTAAAATTTAATTTATATTTATGTACTGTTACTACTAGGGGTGGCTATAAAGATTACAGGGGGTACTGAGCCCCCCCCTGGCTACGGCCCTGCAATATATAATTCCCTTACATTTATAAAATTTTAAGATGGTTTTATGAGGTATGTAATTTTTTTTTCGCGCCGCCGTCCGTCATTGACACAATTACATTACTCTAAAACGGTCGGAAATCATGTTTTTGTCGAACTAGTCCGACAAAAATTGCTAACTTTTTATGGTTATATGTTGGCATCACTTCAATAATTTTAGCTAACTTCTGACGCTAGAAATGTCAAATTATTACATTAACTTAAAAATATTATGGCAATATATCTACAATTGAGTATTTGCAATACAAGAAAACAGAATATTTATGGATTTTTAACATATTTGTAAGTAATTATAATTGAATTTGCAGTGTAAAATCCAAATAAAAATATGTAGATATTTTTGGTTATGATATTGGAAAATAAACATAATTGACATTCAAATATTGTGAAGTTAGCAACATAAAAAAATTCCCTGTCATTAAGAAAAGGAGTAATAAATTAAATTTATTTATTAAATTTACATAAATGTTGGCGCGAAAAAACTTGTGTATCCCTCGGTTGGAAACTATTTTGCGAGTGCTCGTATTTGTAGGACTCGCCTACGGCTCGTCCTATCAAAATAAACTCGCACTCTCAAAATAGCAGTTTCCAACCTTGTGATACAAATAACTATTTATTGACACCGTAATATATTATTAAGTGGAGTGTCGTGGGATGGCAGTCAATTGTGGTCTAAATAAAAAATTTCTTTTAAATTTGCTAAGTTATGTTTGCCATACCACGACACTACACTTTATCATCCACTTATGAAATACTAACCATAAACAAGGATATCTTTAAGAAAGCTGCTATAGCCCCACAAAAAACATTTAGTAGATACATCACTTCACGAATATTTGGCCATTCAGAATACATTGCGTTTATCAAGCTTTGAAGTAATATTGAAATTAACAAAAAAATTTGTATTACCCGAAACTTGGCGAATTTACTATAGCCCGGCGACAAACCACATATGTATAAAAAATATTTTGGAACAACAAATGTTGCTTCCATATTATCTTTGAACTGAGACATTATTGTAGAGTAATATTGGTTGGAACTAGAAACAGTTTTTGTTTTTCAGTAAAATTTATACTGAGTTATAATTGACGAAAATAAGAATAATTTTATACGCTTATTAAATATTAAAAACGCAGGAAATATAATGTACATTGACTAGTAAATTATAGAGTTGCATTATACTTTGTTCTTGCCTTCAGGCGCATAATCTACATTACATGTAAAATATACGTATAATATAAAATATACTTATAATATGCTACGTTTCTTCATTCACATTCAATTTTAATTAATTATATTACAACCACTCTAAAAATATAGTAATATTGTCATACCATGATTATCTAAAATTACATGTACTTTATTACATTTGTGAGGTGCAATTCGTACAACGTAATAATAGTATATTATGTTATGAGGAGTTGTAGTTGGTCTTTTTGTGTTGAGCTCATGTATTTGCGGCCGAGGCGTCAGTCGAGGCTATGCAAATTGAGCGAAAAATCATCCTGTTTTTCGTATTAGTATAACTCGCAGTATTTCAGTCGGTTCATTGTATGCTTTTGCACACTTGCGTGCAGCATTCAAAGTTTCTAAAATTTTCGCATTTTATTACCCCTTCTTGTCTCCTTCAAAAACGCTCTTCTAGCACCCTGAATAGCGTCACGAAGTTAGTTTCTTTTTTTATCTCTTAGTTTTGTGCGACTCCATCATGTGTTATTGTATACAACGCACACACTCTTATAATATTAATAAATATATGTTCACAACTTATTTCAGTCATATGTACTCAAGATGAGATTTGAAAAATAAAAGTGTCCAAAACATTGAGGGCGAACAGCAAAATATAATAAATAAACATGGAATTCTATTTCCCAATATTACATGCTGCTTTATTACCAGTCCATCAAACTCTGGCAAAACAAATTTAATTATTTCTTACAAGGTCAAATACTTTACGATTTGAAAATATTTCTTTATATTCCAAGTCATTATTTCAACCAAAATATCGACTATTACAAAATATTTTAATATCTGTCAATGGTATAAAATATTTTGTATAACACTGTTTTGGAAACTACACATTTTACAAATAAAAACTGTATTGGAACAACTATCATTCCCGACGCCGCGTATGGAATAATTTCGACGAATTAGAGCCGCATATTAGCGCGATATATGAAATATCTTGATTCAGTTACTATGGTTACGACCGTTTGTTTAAATTTTAGTTATTTGAGTTTGACGTTTTCAACAGTTTTATATTTGTGTTTTTTTTGTATAATTTCCAAAATTTTTTTATAGAAAGTACAGTCTACAACTTGTAACGGAATGGCATATCCCACACTCGCAAACCGTACAAACTTTTTGCTCGTATGAAATATATACCATTCTATTACTTGTTGTAGAATACAGTATTCCGTACACTGATAGTTTTACTTTAACACCTCTCAGTGAAGTATTACCAGATTCAATTTTCATATTCGATCATATTGCGACTGATCGACAAGAACATTTGCGCAGCTACTTCTGTAAGGGGCGATATAAAGAGATTGATACATTCTGCCTTATTCAAACATATGCACGAATATGTAAACATCTTGTACGTTACAACGCAAATTTACTTATTCTATTTAAACAAGATGATTTAAACGTCAAACATTTGTATAATGATCATGTAAATACAGACATGTTATCTAGTGATTAAAAAAAAAAATGTGCACATTGTTGGACAGAAAGTTATGGATTTGTTGTAATTAATAAAGAAGGTAATTTATTAAAAGGACGTTACAGAAAGGTTTCGATCAGTTTTTAAAAAGTATGTAAACACTGAAAAAGTCAAATATCACGTCGCTTTTATTTACAGCACACATAATGAATGAAGCAAGTACATTAAAAAATATATTAAAACCAAAGGGAATTATTAGATTGCTGGACCTAAAATGCAGTTAACAAGAAGCAGATCAAATATTAAGTGATACTTTCAAACCTATTGTTAATCCTTTGACACAATTAAATACATCGTGAGAAAATTTACAGTGGAGTACTAGTTTCAAAACAAAGCCGGAAAAGGAGCAAGAAAAAGATCTATCAAGTAGTGATAATGAGAAAGTTTTTGAAGCACCTGTCAAAAAGTAGTACCGAAAAAAAAAACACCCGAGATTAACGCGAGTTTAGACAGCAGCTGACCTAGATCCGCAAACAAACAGCGAACCTAAGGCCGTGTTCGAAGTAGCCTTTTGACATTTAGGATTTAGGAATTAGAGAAAAAATTAGGAATTCAGATAAATACAATTTCGAATAGTGCACTACTAACGATATCTGTAGTCTCTAGGTAGAATTGTTTGACAAACAAAGTGTAGATCTTAACCTAAGTTTATATAATAAGTATAAATAGTTATGGAAGGTGTTATAATAAATAAAAAGCCTTCAAACGTCAAATAAACACAAAAATTTATTATTGTTTGGGCGTAACGCGCATGACCGTTAATTTAGTGTTTACGAACTTCAAGGCGTAGCAATATGAATTAAATCCTACTCTGTTCCAACGGCCAGGGGGCTGATTGCTATTATGTTTTCTTGTAGGGTATGGCTAGGACTAATAAATTTGAAATTAAAAAGGTGGTACATGTTTTGGTTAATTATTTATGATTTTTATAAGAATTACAACACATAGCCTAAAATTTGAATTAAATCCTATTCTGTACCAACGGCCAAGGTGATGATTTGTATTATGTTTTCTTATAGGAAATAGGAAGGACTAAATAATTACAAATTTTAAAAGAGGCAACATAATTTAATTATTTTATTACTCGTTTTATTATGAATATTTGTGAGTACAACAATATTAAATAAAGCTTACGCATATATTATTATGGTTATATTAACATAATTAACTTATATTTATCAATTGGATGTAAAATTAAGGGTAAAATAACAATAATGTATTGTATGATAAAGCCAGCAATAACTGAACACGACTTGTGGGAGCGGTAGGACTAGACCGAAAGTATTGCTGGCTAGGGTATTGCTGTTTTCACACAGGTCGAACCTATGGTAATTACTACAACATTAATTAGAATCAAACGCACATCAGATACCAATAAAATAATCCATACCTACTCACATAAAAATCCATCCCCTATTAACAAAAACCGCATAAAATAAAGTCAATAACTCCTCTTAACCTAAAAATATCGCAACCAGTTGCTAAGTACACTTACACAATGCTAATCAAGACTTGCGCGACATATAGCAACGAGTAGCTAACCAACATCGAAGCGACCGGTTCGAAACCGTGGCAAACCATGTCAGGTACTAACAAAGAACCGCCAGATGGAGGAGGGTACACAAACGAAGTAAACCAAAACACAAACAAAAAGCAAACCTACGCTGACCGTACTAAAACAAATAATTTACCAAAAAAAAAAAAAAAAGCAATAATAATAACGGCTCAAAATGAAATTCCAATAAAAGAATATGTTATATATATAGGCAACATAATAAAACCAGAAAACATAACACATGTTTCCAGACTATCTCATCAACGAATTTGTATCTTTCTCAAAAATAAGAATATGATAGACAAGCTAGTAACGGAACACAACAAAATAAAAATTCTAAACCACACCACTGAAATAAGACGATACGTCACCCCACCGAACATGGTAACTATATCAAACGTATGCCCATCGATACCACAAAAAGAAATATTGGAGGCCCTACACAACTTACAATTCAAAACTATATCACAGGTAACTAAGTTAGAAGCTGGAATACAAGAAGCAGGCTACGAACATATACTGAGCTTTCGACGACAAGTATTTATACCGGAAACGGAAAAAACCAAAATACCCGAAACCCTGGTTATAAAACACGATAACACCGAACATCGTATATTCCTCTCCACAGAAATCACTAAATGTAAAAAATGCAACGGATGCGGACACCCTGAAAATAAATGTAAAAACAATGTAACCCAAACTAAGCTAAACCAGACAAGAGATAGTAATAGTAACCTTCCTACAGCGGCTAACCTATTCAAAACTCCAGAAACAATACTAAATAAATCATTCCAACAAGCACCTCAACCAGAAAATACAACCACCCCGCAAAAACGAACTGTATCAGATTTTCTACTAGAAGCAAGTGACGATTACATAAGCAACGACCCTGAAACCGACAACGTATCTTTCTCCACACAGACAACGATGAGTGGAAAACGAAATGCCGAAAAAAAAAATAAGGGCAACAAAAACAGCAACACAGGAATATACTGAGTCCATGGATACTGTCAAAACAATAATAGAAAAAAAAAATTCCAGTAAATACCCAATTAATTATGATCAATTCACAGACTACATAGAAAACGCAATTGGATCAAGCGACCCCCAAACAATACTAGAAGACTACAATACAAACCTGCAAGGAACGATACATATGATGAATGAAATCTACTCAAAAATACAAGGAAAAACACTTAGAAATAAAATAACAAGAATAACAAAAAAACTAAAACTAAAAACTCCCGAACAAACTGATAGACATTCGCAATCAACATTAACAGAGGAAAATCTTTCAGTTTACAACTCTCAAGATAATCGAACCCAAACTACCCGAGGGAAAAATAAATAAACAACAAATAAAATAAAATAAATTAGTATATACATACTTTATCGATAATAAATACTTTCAAAAAGACTCGTAAAAACTAATAACTACAATTCAGTGGAATTGTAACACAGAGAAGAGTTACAAATCTTAATTACAGAACACAACCCTGATAGCACTACAGGAAACAAAACTCCAAGAAAGCATAAATATAAACATCAAGAATTACAACATATACAGAAAGGATCGAGACTATGATGGGCACACAGCAGGACGAGTTGCAATTCTAGTTAAAAAATCAATCAAAGCAGAAGAAATACAAATACAAACAGAATTGGAAGTAGTTGCCATCAAAACTAAATTCCCAACTCAAACCACCATATGCTGCATATACATACCTCCCCAAACAAATCCACAAGTGAGGAAAATTAACAATCTATTAAACCAACTACTAAAACCCAGCATAGTAGTTGGAGACTTCAACGCCCATAACACTCTATGGGGATCTAAATTCAATAATCAACGCGCAAAAACCCTAGAAGACGCTATGACTGATTTTGTTCTACTAAACGATGAATCAGACACCCACTTCTCCACAAGATCGGGAACCTTCTCTATAATTGATCTTTCCTTCTGTGACACCACAAAAGCAACCAACATCAGCTGGGAAACACTACCGCATCTATACGGTAGTGACCACTACCCAATAAAAATAAACATGGACATACAAAATAATAACAATGACAACACACAAATAACACATAATAAAAAATGGAATTTAGAACACGCACCATCGCAAGAGTTCAATGAAAAATTACAGAATGCCACCATAAATACTGAAAACACCGAAAATCCCAGCACACTAATACAAAACATAACAAACCAAATTATACTCGTGGCAGAAGACACTATAGGTTACAAAAAACCAAGAAGGCGTAAATGCGTTCCCTGGTGGAATGACCACTGTAGAGAAACAATAAGAAATACCAAACTCGCACTACAAAAATTTCGGAAAAACAGATCACAAGAAAATCTAATTGAATATAAAAGAAGTAAAGCTATATGCAGACGTACCATTAAAGAAACCAAGAAACGATTCTGGCAACAGTATGTGACAACAATAAACCCAAATACACCGGTCAAAGAAATATGGGAAAAAATAAGGAGAGTCAAAGGTAAATACTCGGCAACAGAAATAAAAACAATACATTACAAAAATCACACCACATCATCACCAAAAGAGATAACTGAGATTATGGCTAAAGTGTTCAGTACCAACTCCAGTAATGAGCAATACGATCCCTTATTCCTAGAAAAAAAGGCACAAGAAGAACAAGAAGAGATAGCTATAATAGACGACCCAAATAACCCATTAAATAAGATATTTACAAAACAAGAACTGGATGTAGTAATAGAAGAAACTAAAAACAACAGTAGCCCAGGACCAGACAGCATACCATTTGAATTCATCAAACATTTCCCCGAAAACATCCTCACTCATATACTATATATTTTCAACCACATCTGGGAAACACAGACCTATCCTGACCAATGGAAAGAATCAATCCTAATACCTATACATAAAACCGGTAAATCTAAAATCGACCCCCTAAACTATTCTAAACACCCTTTGCAAAATATTTGAAAAAATGATTAATAAACGACTAGTCTGGTATCTGGAGAAAAATAATTTAATATGTCAAGAACAATGCGGCTTTAGAAGTGGAAGATCAACTACATACCACATCATGAACCTAACACGGAAGCCCAAAATGCTTTTCGAAACAAACAACACCTCATGGCTGTCTTTTTCGACATGGAAAAAGCCTACGATAGAACCTGGAGGCATAGCATAATCAAAAACCTAATTGAGCACGGAATTCAAGAAAACATGATTCACTTTACTAAAAACTTCTTAACAGACAGATCATTTAGAGTAAGATGCAATGGGCACCTATCAGAAAAATACCCACTAGAAAACGGCCTCCCACAAGGAGCAACGATAAGTGTAACACTATTCCTAGTGGCGATAAATAATATTGCTAAGGAAATCAAAGAACCTGTAAAAACACTACTATTCGCAGACGATATAGCAACAATAGGAAAAGGAAAAAATGTACAGACTGTGGAAGCAAACTTACAGAACTTAATAAATTGATTGATTGATTGACAGATAGCTTTGGTTTCAAAATCTCACCCACGAAAACTAAATGTATACATATATGCAAAATGCGACATCAACACAAACAGACAAACCTAATCATACACAACAACAGAATAAACACCGTTAATCAAATAAAATTTCTTGGTATCATTTTTGACAACAAACTCACTTGGAAACCACATCTCAGAGAACTCAAAACCGAATGCTATAGGAGACTGAACCTAATAAAAATACTCAGTCACCAAAACTGGGGCGCAGATAGAGAGTCACTAATCCTAGTATATAGAGCAACTATAAGAGCAAAGATAGATTGTGGGAGTATAGCATATGGGAAAGCAAGTAAACAAGTTTTAAAAATAATAGAACCGGTACACAATACTGCCTTGAGACTATCAATAGGAGCCTTTAGAACCAGCCCAATAACAAGTGTCCTCAATGAAGCAGGGGAACCGCCACTTGAAATAAGAAGAACCCAATTACTACTAAACTACGCTGTACAATTAGCAATCCAACCAAATCACCCAACATACAAACATATATTTGAAAGAAACACACACACCCCAATCCTAAAACAACACATCCCAATACTTAGTCAAACACAAATTTTCCTAAATAACACTAACCTAGTTATACCAACAATAGCAGCGAAACCCAAACCATCAATCCCTCCATGGACCATCCAAATAACAACCCCAAACCTAGACCTACTTCAAAGCGACAAACAAGAAACAAGCAGGGAGGAATATCTAAGGAAATTCGAAGAAATAGAACGGAGCACTCCAGGAATACATATGTACACTGACGCATCCAAAACAGAAGAATACGTCGGGGCATCTGTCATATCTGAACAAGATACACACAAATACAACCTACCACTAACAATTAATACCTCAACAGCCGAGGCTTACGCCTTATTAAAAGCACTGAACATTATAGACAACAACAAACAAACTTGCTAGTCCAAAAGATTCTCCATCCTTACAAACTCAGCAAACTCCATAAAAGCCATCCAAGAAACATATCCCAAGAAACCCACTATACTAAAAATCCGAGAACTCATTTCCACACTATTATCCTACAATATCCTGGTCACGTTAATATGGATACCTGGTCACTCCGGAATCCCTGGAAACGAGAAAGCGGACGAAGAGGCCAAGCTAGCAGCCAATAAGGAAATGACAAACACACCTACGCCCGTGGAAGACATGAAAAACGTAATCAAAACAAAAATAAAGGAAAAATGGGAAGAACTATGGACGACCAACAACAAACTAAGAGAAATTAAAAACACCACCAACTCTTGGAAGCTAGGAGAAACAAGAAAAGAGCAAGTCATATTGACCAGACTACGAATTGGACACACGAAGCTGACCCACAGTCACGTATTCACCAGAACACCTGCAATAAAATGTGATACTTGCAACACCACTAAAACAATCAAACATATCATCACTGAATGTCAGCAATACAGTAGCGAAAGAAGAACACACAACATCCCAAGCAACATCCATGAAGCCCTGAAAAACGACAAACAACAAGCCCAGAATATCATCAACTTCTTAATAGCAACAAATCTCATACATGAAATATAATAAATAATTCAATGTAAAAACCTATAAGTATATGTAACCTATATTAACTGTAACACATTACTGTATCAGACGCTAAAGACCACGCCGTTATAGCGTCTTATATTTAATAAAAAAAAAAGTAGTACCACCTTTACTGTTGAAAGATTATAAAGGAGATATTATTCAATCTTCAGCTCCAAATATTTCCCTAATGCAATAAACTAAAGAACAATTTAAACAAAAGAAAAGCAATCTTCTCAACATATATTGGATGATATTGCAGGAAAATATGTCACTTTATGCAATTAAAAGTCCTGAGTCCTGATATTGACAATGTATATGGAATGGCACCTGTACTTAAATGAGCTGACCTGTATTGAAATACAAAACAAACTCATTTCGCACGAAGCTTGCAATATACCTCATATCCCTAGCAACAACAAACAACATTTGTAAGTGGTCGTAGAAAAAATAAATAAGTAGCTTAAATAAATATAAATTTTCGGGAATATACTCTTTGTAATTTTAATAGTTGTTTTAATTGTTTATTTTTAAACTTCACCGAACCCGTCAGTTACAAACGTAACAATTGGTGTCAGGTGGACAGGTTGTGTTAATTAATAAAAAAAGTAAAGTTTAAAATTAAGAATAAATAACTTCCTTGCACATAAAAATAAATATTGGGAATATTTAAGTCAATATGTTATAAAATTAAAGCGTAGTGCATCATGGCGACGAAAAAGTTGATGGACTTGAAGGTGGGTGAACTAAGAAAAGAACTTAAAGAGAGAGATGAAGAATCGACTGAAAAAAAAAAATTCGTGTTGCAAGAACGACACAGAAGAGCGCAGCGAGTCTCTAGAGGCTGTTGCACAACGCATGGTGGGAAAGGTACTCCCAAATAGAAGATAAATTCGTTGCTGGAACTGCCATGAGTTGGGACATGTACGAAGCCGCTGCCCTGAAGAAAGGAAGAAAGCACCAGCGGAAAACTAAAGCGGGTTGATGCAATGGGGCGAACGTCGACCCGCCACCAAGATGTCCAACATTGGATTTGTCGCGGATTAACGACGTCATTTACAGAATCCAAAAAAGAACTGGTCGAAAACCAAGAGTGGTCCATTTTAATCAATTGCCCCTTCGCCAGCAACAACAGCGATAGTACCATCAATGAAGTACACGTCCGCCAGGTAGAACTGAAGAGCCCGGAAATAACGTTCGAGGAGTTCATGACCACGTATTCTACAGCTCAGAAAGCACGATACGGCGTAACCAAGGAAAAGCAAGGTGACTTATTTAATGTGCATGCTGATTACTCACTGGCTCATTGTGTAGCACAAAACTTACAAATGTCTCGAGGTATTGCCATGGTTTTTAAGAAGTTCAGCCAACTCGATAAACTTCGGTGACAACATCTACTTGTCGGAAAAGTGCTACAAGTACTTGATGAACAATCGAGTCAAAGACGGCACATATTTTATTTGGTGACCAAACACCTGTCCCATCAGAAGCCGACCTATTTGAGTCTAAATTGAATATGTATGACAGAGGAGAAACGGATTATATTATCAGAGGTGCCTCTTTTTCTTTGAAAACCCATTTGATTTTCAGTTAAGATATTATGCTCTTCTGACCAAGATTGTAATCTATTGTATAGAATAAATGTAAATAATTTACAGATTATATAAAATAGTGCGATACCTCGATAATTCAAGGGGTCGTGGAACTTACCCCTTTTATATAGTAAGATCATTCCAACATTAGACCAGAATTTAGGAACGCATTCAGAGTTTAAGACTATTAAATAAATTTAAGACGTAATGTTACCATGCTGGGGTTAAATATTTGGAAAACTCATTAGC
Organism: Poecilus cupreus; assembly: GCA_963942605.1. Lineage (NCBI taxonomy): Eukaryota > Metazoa > Arthropoda > Insecta > Coleoptera > Carabidae > Poecilus > Poecilus cupreus. The sequence continues at coordinate 16,406,084 of OZ012726.1, forward strand.
CACTTTTTCTGAACCAGGGCTTTTCTAGGTTAAGAGGATATAATACTAGCTTCTAATTCTGGATATAAACAATCTAAAAAGCAGGAATTGGGTTTCGGTTTTTGTGCATAAATATTTTTATAAAAACTTAATTAAATCATTTCTGATTTTTGTTTGCGATAAATATTAGATAGCTTTTTGCTGGTGTTTTAGGTCGTAGCAATGTTTATTGTACCAGTATTTATTATATTTAGAATTTAGCTGAGGATTGTGTGTAACATTTTGCACATGTTGGAATAACATGCAGCTTCTTTTATTGCTATTATTAAGTTGTCGTTGAGAACTTCTGGAACATTTCTATTACTATATAAAGACTGAGCCATCTAGAACTGACTGATAGTGACCTATGTTGTGTGATTAAATTTAAAATTCTTGCTAAATTTAAAGTTCTACTCAGGCAATTCGTGAATATATAGTGGAGTGCTATTGTCATTTCCAATTCTTTTAAAGCAGATACTGTGTGGCGAGTTAGATCAAGTGAGGGAGATTATTAGCTCTGATATGTATTCGATCATTTCAGTATTGGCCCATAGACTTACCTGTATTACTAATAAAAGTAAATTCTCCTGGAATGTCGTTTGTAGATCTGCCATTTAGTACATGAAAATAAATAAATATATCATCACGCCTTTACCCATTATGGGTGTGGCACTCTGCTTACGCAGATCTCAGTAAGTGATATGTTTTTTCCTATGAAGTGCGGTTACCAGCCGTTAAACCAAAGCCCCCAAAGATGTTAGTGGATGGGGACCACAGGGGTAAATTTAAATTGGTAACTGTCGGCATTGGGATTCGAACGTAATATAATATAATTGATAGATTATTTTACGAAAATCAGAAAAACGTGTTTATATAAAATCAGCTATTTATTATGGCATGGTATGTTGACAAGCACAAAGTTATAGTTCACCACACTAATAGTGACAACTGTGTATCTAACAGTAATGCCAAATTTTTAAATGTTTTCCTCATTTGATAGATCGTTAATATACTCGCAAAAATGCAAGTACATCAATGGTTTTTATGTACAGTTTAATTAATTATAAAAATTATTATTTTTTTATTTAATTTAGCTGTCATTTTGGCATTTCAAATCGTACATCTGTAATTTTGTCGTATATATTAATAAGTAACATCTATTAGTGAATGTGCCTAACTAATTTTATACCACCATCTAGCAATGAGTGTTTCAAGTAGACCAACCAAATAGCCACGCTCTATTTTTCGGGAAATTCATATTCTGTTACATTTCAATCTGTTTCTGAACATTTCGTGCCATACTGTAACCTTTCGGATTATGCATATTCTGTGCATGGGAATTCGGTTACATTTCATTCTGATTTTGAGTGTTCGGGTTTTGCCCGTACACCCGGTACGCTAAAGGGTGATGTCGCGGACAAGGTGTACACACTATTTTTTTGTGCAAAAAAATGTAATTACAAATTTTGTTAATTTTAAACTATTTTTAAATTTAAAATGTCAAAATGAATTTTTAACTCTATTTCGCGGCCGCTACCATAACAACGGCCGCGAAATAAGATAAAAACAATCACTTTAAATTTCACGGCAGTTACTATAACAACAGCCACGAAACTCAATTTCGCGGTCTCTATTGCGGCTGTGAAGTGCTTATTTCGTGTCCGGTTGCACAGAAATACATTTATGAAGACATGGTACCTTTGAAGTATTTGTCGGGACCAATTTTTGGAAGGAGAAATAAACAAAATTATTTGAATATTATGTCAATTTTATAAATCAATAAAAATTAATAAAACTCATATAATAGTAAAATGACCAATGATCATATAATAATACATATTTCAAACTTCATATATTGTTTTTATACCCTTAATAAAATGAAAGCCTTTTATTAAATACAAATAATAGTATATTATACATTAAAGGAGAGAAGGGTATGACTTTTTCCGGCGGATTAAATTGAAGCACGAGTGTTATTTTTTTTTAGGACCATAATATTTTGCATTGTAATGTCATTTATGATAGTTATATATTATTTCTCTCCCGGTGGTGAAAAAAAAAAATTTAATAAAGACAAAGTCTATGTTTGATAATTGTTAATAACAAATATTTTCCTACTTTGAGAGTTAGACTGACAATACATAAATCAATTTGAATAAGGTCTATAAAAAAAACTTGAACTGTAAAATTTATTTTTCAATTTTCCGATCACATTATTTCTCTGCTTTGATACCTTTGCAGAGATTGAAAAAGTGGAAAGTAAATTTTACAAGTTAAAAATTATATTTTTTTTCTAAAGTGTTAGTATAAAGTTACAAAGAGGAAAGCACTTTTGCTTGTTATTTTAGCAGTTGAAATTTTGTACGCATTGAGACCTCATTATTTAGTATAGAATTTAGTTTCAATGAATTACATAATAAACTTAATTAACAATTACAGTTACGTTAGGTCCTTTTTATTGAATTATTCATTTCAATTGTAGAGCTCTGGATACTCTTGCCTAGCAATTTCCGGATCATACACAGACTTTATCTCTAAAACGATAATAGCTTAATTTCTTAATTAGATTCAAATGACATACTAAATCAAAAACTTTGTATATAGATTAAACTATAAACTGTTTTGTATGTTGTACATAATTATTCTATACGCAAATTAATATTTCATTTAATGTTATACTTATTTCCCATGTTGAAGGTTATGTTAATATAATTAAAATTATGCATGGTTATTTAAAAATTTACTGTGTTCACCAATTATATTTTCAATTACTTTTCAAAAAATCGATGATTCTTATGTAGGCCTGAAAATAACTATGTCACTCTTTTATTACACTGAATAAACTACATTAATTTAATTAAATGTTCGAACAATATACCCATGCATTGTATATAAATTTGAATTTTAGAAAATTTATCATTGTTTACATGTTAGATTGTTATGGTACATAATTAAAAGATAAATAGGCAGTGTGGAGATATTATAAACATTTATGTCATACAATGAATGTTTCAAAACTATAATTTATGAATAATAATTATCCTGATAAATTTCATGTATTGTTTTGTACTACCCAAACCATAAACAATATACATGTACATTTTTTCAATTTCTGTGTTAAGAAATTAGTTTCATTTTTCAATACTTATTTTTTAATTATTAATCTAAAGATTTGATGAATTTAGACCGAAAAATTGAATTTAAATAAAATAAATAATGGGTACACAATTCGCTTTGATATAATATATATGTACATATATATATATATATATATATATATCGGTCTGTATTTTTTATTTTATGCGATTATTATAAATATTACCGAAAATATTTTCAGATAAAGTTTACTTTACATTAAAATGCTCATGTATATGTGGTATAAGTTTTTCTACAATGTGCTCAACTTTCGCGCAATGGTATAGAACTTAGTATTTTTAAATGGAATACCCTCACAAAATTTTAAAGATTTTATGTTTCTCTTTAAATAAGTTTTTATTAACTGTAGTCCTAAAATGATCAGTACAGAAACTATTCATGTTTTTATAATTCAATAATCGCACAGAAAATAAACCATAAAATTGGGTGTGAATGTTTAAACAATCAGATTAGCTGTATATATATATATATATATATATATATATATATATATATATATATATATATATATATATTATTTACGTCAACGTATCGGGTCAAATTGAGACCTTCTTCAGGATCAATGAAAATCACATTATATAGTCACAGTTTACAAAATGCTGAATAAACAAATACATTGTTTTATGGTTATTAAATTTCCGGCACCACATGGCAAAAGTGACCATATTTAAAGTTGTAGAGTACCACATGGCAAAAGTAAACATATTTAAATTTGGAGAGTCACACGTGAGAAGACCGACAACAATGAATGAGCTTAATACCATTTCGATGGGTGTGTACCTACTTAATGTACATAGATACGCTGCTTTCCAATCAGAGTCTCTAGATAACTAAACAGTCTCTTAAAAGAGGGTCGCTTGTCTGGTTTTGACGACCAGCATTCCAACATCAGGTTATACAATTCAGTTGTGCAGTTCGACGGCTTCTGTAAACGGTAGCGATTCTGCAAATATGCAAGAATCTGGTTATTATCACTGATGTTTGAATATGGAACTTCACCTTCAAACAAATAATAAAACAAATTAATTAACCACTCTATTCAGGGCCATCGGAAGTCGGGGTTCGGGGGGGGGGGGGGTTGGGGGGGCAGTCAACCTATTTTTTCGATGATAACTTTTACCTATTTTTTCCACAATTTTTTTTTTTCATTTCAATAGTTTTCATAAATTTGAAGTGGGACATTCGTTCGAACAAATTCGAAACTTTAAATATTCATCTGCCAAAAGCAAATTTTCTGTGGGTAAGCTCGTTTTGCTAGCAGAGTTAGTAAACAAACCTTAAACCTATACGACTCGCGCTAGACAAACTCGAATCACAATAATCATTTTTAATGCTTGAAAAAGAGAAAGGCAAAATTGCTGAGATTATCTTCGTTCCATTTGCCACAATATTAAATTTTAAATGTATTGTGATTTATTATACAAAAAAATGATGTATTAAAAAAAATTAAATAGGTCAGTGAAAAACATGGTCAGTAGAAACAAACACTGACACAAATGGAGTGGAAATTATGCATTAAAAAATAGTCTCATTCCGAAAATGCATAATTTTTGTGTAAAAATACAGTGCCCAAAATTGGTCTAGTTAAAATTTTTACATTATTTTATCCAAGAAATTTCTTCCATGTTACAAAAATTACTTCCGGCGTCCCTGACTCCAATTTGAATCTGTCGGATAAACATGTGATTGAGACCCGTAAATTTTTAAATTATTTACGATAGAACTCATGAAATTAAATATGATGAAATATGGTTTAATTCAAGATATAATAACATAAGCATTGAATTGTGGTGTGTGAAGTTAGCAACCACTATGAAACACAAATCTTAATTTCTTTACAAAATGTTAGTGCTTCGTTAGTGCCTATTTGTGTATCAAAATATAGCAACCCCCATAAATCGGAAGTTATTGAATTTTAAAAAGTGGTTGCCAGCTTCACGCTCAGCAACCTCCTGTGAAACACAAATGATTTATCCTGCACCAATCGATTACGCTTCGTTAGTGCTTTTAATATATAAGTTTAAAATCATAGCAATCCCTATAGAACGGAAGTTAAAGGACTTTGATAAGTGCCTGCCAGCTTGACGCCCAGAAACCTGTAAAACACAAATAATTTATCATGTACCAATCGATTATACTTCGATAGTGCTTTCAATATATATTTAAAATCATAGCAACTCCCGCATAAAGGAAGTTACAGGAATTTAAAATGTATTTGCCAGTTTCATGCACGCCTGTGAAGAAAAAATAATTTGTCATGCACTGATCGAATGTGTGTCGTATATAAGATTATTAAAACTTAACAGCTCCTCTGTTATTATGAGATTTAGATTTGAATATCAATCATTATGTACTTGCAGAAATATATTAGTACTTTAATTAAAATTTATATTTTTAATCAGCATCTTAGTGACCTTAAAATGCCCTTGAAACACCTAGTACACCATTGTGTCTGGCGGAAATTTTTTTCTGGTGGTTTTCAAAACAAACCGAAGAAAAAAAATATATTTTCTCGAAATGTTAAGTTCTTGATTAATATATCTCCAGTGATTAAATCTTATTTAAACGGCAGGTAAGTACTTGTAAATAAAAATTGATTAAATTATGTATCTTAACAACGAATTATAAGCTGTAGACGTGATGATACATAAAAATATCTACTCTCGCAGAACATAAGTTTAAAATATTGCCCAAATAGAGTGTATTTACACTCAAATATCGAATTGAAAGTGCAACATTCTAATTGAGTTCTTTTTTAATCATTTAGGATTATTTTAAATTTTCACCAGGATTAGTATTCTTTTGTAAAATATACAAATTTAACATTACTACTATTTTTTCTTTGAAAGTTCAAATTACAACCTTTTAATTAGATAATAATTTTTACAATAAAATAGAAAAGGTAATTAGTATTAGAAAATCATTCAAATCCAAATATATTTAAGTAAATGATTTATTATTTATATATTAATATTCAATACTTACTTATAAAAAAATTTATATAAATAACAAAAATAAATTATCATATACCATAAATAACATTCTGTAACTATAGAAATAGCAAAACAAATGTTTAAATTAACTCAGACTATAATGTATCTTATCTTTTGTTAAATTCAAAATTAATATTTTTTATTGAACCTAATTTTTTTGAAAAAAATAAAATTTTCTTCAACGAATGCATACAAAAAGAAAACTGAATTTTTCTGATTGTACATTTTCTATCATAAAACTTTTCTTAATAATTCATTTACACTATTTTGGAAGCAAACAACATGATGTAGTATTGAAGTTATATTTAGGTTCGCGACGCGTGGTGGGTATAGGGGCATGCGCAGAAAAAAAAATACTTCAGTTAATTTTGCCCTTTTAACTATTATAAAAATGAATTACTGAAATATAAATTACAAATGTAAAAATTGCTTTTAGAGTTTAAAATTTACTTAAATATAAAGAGTTAATAATGTCAATCAAAAAGTATAATATAATCGACATTTGAATAAAATGAAGTTATACTCTTTTAATACAAATATTTTAATCCTAAATTTGAAAATATTTTAGTCTTCATTTGAGTATTTTTATTATATCCAATTCGAGTCATATTTAAATAATTCGACTTAAATGTACTCAAAATTGACTAAAAATTATTTTACTCAGTTGAAGCCGAATTTTCGCTCTTCTGTTTTAAGAGTGTACTATTGCTAAAGCAGGATGTCACAGGAAACTCGGAATATCCTTGTAATCTCAGAAATAAAGAGATATTCTTGAAATCCTCCATTAAATGAAACCATAGTGAAACTAAGTACATCACTAGAAAGCAATACCAACCCATACATAATACTCCACTGCTAATGACACGTTAAAAGTTAAAAATATTTTTAGTGCAACGTTCATTAGTTTAACGTTTCGTTAAATTTTATGTCTCCATTAGTTAATAAAAATTAAAGCATATGTTGGGTTACCGGGCCATAAAGTAGTGCAATGGCAACATTTAATTCTAATATTTTAATCATTTGAAATCTAAATCCTACTGCGAGACAAGAAAATCTTCGTTTCCATATTCCGAACGCTCTTTTCATTGTAGTTCTAGTTGTGATGTGGATATTATTGTATCTCTGTTCAGTTCGTGTGGCTGGAGTTAGTAAAGGTGTTAATAAATAGCTTTTCACGCGTATCCGCTATCGCCCAAAATATAACAGGATACATTCCACTTCCAAATTTGCTTTCAATAGCGAATCATTAAAGACGGTACTGTTCTATCATGGACAGATTTCGTCCAACTCGCCATTATGTCCACAAATTTGCACTTTGCATACTACCTGAACGCTGAACGTTAATGGAACACCAACCTTTACAGTTTCTAAATAGGTCATCATTATTCCTTCCTGCTGATTTGATTTTATATGATTGCAATTATTTGAATCTAACACAAAGGATTCTACGAATTCTACGAAAAATCAGTTTGTGTTTCTCTAATTTCTAGTTCAATAGTAGGTATCTTAATAAACTGATTCGAAATAGAAACTATTTGTGGCATTACCCGTTATATAATACGATAAACAGTAGATTTGTGTATATTAATATGAGCACCTAATACAGTTTGCTAAACTCCAGTGGCGTAATACCTTAACGTGATGGACTGTTGGTCCATCGAACTAACAGGAAAGTTTTTGTTGGTAATATGATGTAGTGTTACTCTAATATAAATTACAACTGTGTCTTTTGACAATCTATAGTACATTTTAAAGTTCAGTTCATTATACATTTCGAAGGAATTTTTTTTTCCTGAAAATTCTTGGTCGTGGCAATATTTCTAGACCATAAATTTCATCATCAGATGATGAGGACGATAATGACATTTCGTTTTAAAATATTAAGGCCCGATTGCACCAATGATATTTAAAATATTAATGTCTGATTAAATTAATGAAAAATTTAAAGTGTATGATGAACTGAACTTTAAAATGCACTATAGACTGTCAAATGACACAGTTATGATTTATATTAGAATAACACTGAATCATATTACCAATAAAAACATTCCTGTTAGTTCGATGGACCGATCACGTTAAGGTATTACACCACTGGAGTTTTACAAACTGTATTAGGTGGTCATCTTATATACACAAATCTACTCTTTATCGTATTATATCACGGGTAATACCACAAATAGTTTCAACAGGAAAGTTTTTGTTGGTAATATGATGTAGTGTTACTCTAATATTTCGAATTAATTAATTAAAATTCGTACTACAGAACTAGAAATTAAAGAAACATAAACTAATTTTTCATTTAATTCGTGGAGTCCCTTGTGTTGGATTCAATTAATTGCTGCCATATAAAAATGCAATCGGCAGAAAGGAATAATCATGAACTATTAAGAAACTGTAAAGGTTGGTGTTCTATTAACGTTCAGGGTTCAGGTAGTGTGCAAAGTGCAAATTTATGGACATAATGGCGAGTTGGACGATATCTGTCCATGATAGAACAGTACCATCTTTAATGATTCGCTTTTGAAAGAAAATTTGGAAGTGGAATGTATCCTAACTGTTATCATTTGGGCGATAAAATAAAAAGAAGATTCGGAATATGGAAACGAATTTTTTTTTGCCTCGCAGCACGATTGAGATTTCAAATGTATAAAATATAAGAATTAAATGTTGCCACTGCAGTACTTTATAGCAGGTTACTTGAAAGTAAACAGCAATATTTGTATCATTATCATGTGTCAAATATTAATGTTATGAAAGATTTTTATAAGAAATTAGAAAAGAATAAAGACAACAATGAGGATAAAATTCAATCCCTAGCAGTTGAGGTAGGTGATACGCAGCCTAGCGAGATAAACGACTACGACTCACCAAGTGACACTGAGGTCACAGAGAAAACCTTATTATTGGAATACCAATTGTAGAATGCCCCGTTAATTATGGCAAGAATCAAATAATAGTGTCAGAGGTTGAATTAAATCCCTAACCTCCTAAAATGATTAAATTATACAATAAAATAAAATATCACATTTATTTTGAAAATGAATTATATTTTAAATTAAGTTTAATACTTCAGAATTATTTTTAAAATTCTCAGATAAATTTCGTAAAATGTACCAAGTATTTAACTGATGTCACAGAAGAAGAAGAAATTATACGAACAATACATAACCACCATACTGGCAAAACTAATCACAGAAGAATTGACGAACGAGAGACCCGCATTGAACAACAGTACTATTGGCCTAAATTAAGAAAATCTATTCAAACATTCATTAATAGTTGTAGGTAAAACGTACCAAATAACAAAATTTACTTTAAATATTACACCCACTGCTACAAAACCCTTAAAAATCTTACACATTGATGGTATTATCTTGGAACAAGTAAAATAACTTGTGTGGATTTATTCTTAAAATATGCACAAGCGTATTAATTAAACTCCGGACAAAGAAAAAAAGTCATGAATAAATTAATACAATACTTCACATATCACTCTATACCAGAGCAAATTATATCAGATAACGGAATAGAATTTAAAAACTCAGTTGTAAAAGAATTATTACAGTTACTTAAATTCATTTTATAAGTTCACAACATCCAGACTCAAATGGTATTATAGTCGAACGTTTCCATTCCATTCTTATAGAACACATTAGATTATTTAATAATCAAGATGAATATAAAACTGAACCTATAGAATTTAAAGTAAATTTCGCTCTTTTAGCATATAATAATTCAATTCATTCTACAACAAAATTAAAACTATATGAGCTTATCACTGGCCATCTGGACACGAAGTCACCTTTTAATGTCGATTTAGAAAAACAACTTATAAACAATTATATTATAAAAATAAAAGAAAAATTACTTTATGAAACAATTCAAGATAAATTAATATAAAATAAAGATAAAGTGATCGGTAAATGTAACGAAGTAAGAAAAGAATTACCAGAGATATCGGATACAGTATACTGTAATGTTCGTGAGTTTTAAAAGTATTTATTTAAACAAAATTTTTTTTTATTAATAACAAATATTTAATAATTATTATAATAAAGAGTAAAAGTTTATTAACACTAGATATATAACACTGAAATAACGAATACAAAAACTTATACACTAACACTTATCACTACTATAAATAAACATTATTATTTATACAAACTAGCAGAGCCATATTTATTTATGACGATATATTTATGTTCAGACCGAGCGATATATTTAATTTCAATAGTTCTTCAGTTAACTGCGTCAACTGACTGACTCACTGAGTCTGAGTTAACTAACTGACTGACTGCTCCCGGCGATTCGCTCTTTTATATTGCTTTTCTTGTTTCGAGAAGCTTCGGGAATATTCCCTATTGTGACGATAGCGGACTAGTTCAAACAAGTCACCGCTGCGTCCATTTTTAAACGGCGACGTAAGCCGATAAGTTTCAGCAGGTTGATACCGCGTCCGTTACAATACGTTAAAAATAAACAGAAACAGAAAAAAACTAAAAACAAATATAAATGTAAAAAACTAACACATTTAAATAAAAAACTTAAAACCGGCAAAATTAAACTCACTTACCGTAATACAGTACAGACATAAAACTTACAAATTTGAATCACTTCCAGGTTGTTGGCATTGGGATGAGGAACAATCATAATGTAACGGGCCAGTACGGCTCTGGACAGATAGCGCGCGACGATGACTCTTCGGTCTAGCCTTTTCTCGAATGGTGCCATTAAAGCTACTAGAAAATTCCAGACCACCAGCTCAACCTGTATATAAATGCGCTTGCCTACCCAGTGGGGCAATTAACTCTGATACGCTGTTCAGTACATATCGAATGAAGAGGTAGTAAAACGTTTGCGTAGTGAATATAAATCGTATAAATAAATATTTATTGTATAATATTCTTAGTTCAGTATTGATTAATCGTTGTTTGCTGTTTATTAATAAAAGTGTAAAAATAAATAAGTAGTTTAAATAAATATAAGTGTAATTTGATGAAAACGCTAAATGTTCAGATGATAAATTAGTCACAAAATTAGAAGATATTAATACGAAGTGGGAGAATGTAAAAGTTCTAGAAAATTTAAAGAAAAGTTGGAGAATGTGCAAGAAAATTCTAGAAAATTTGAAGAAAAGTTGTAGAATGTACATGAAAATTCTAGAACATTAGCAGAAGAATTTCAAGTGCAGTTAGAAGAAAATTCTAGAAAAGTTGAAGAGAAATTAAGAGATATAAATAGTAAATTTGCAACACTGGGCTTGCCTGCTTCAAGTCAGCAACAATCAAATAAAGAAAAAATTGATAAAGGTGCAACATCAGAGGCAACAGAATTAAAGACAAGAATTAATGTAAAACTACCACAGTTCGACGGCAAGATCTCATGGCCTAATTACTACGCGCAATTCGAAACTGCAGCAAGAGCAAATGGTTGGTCCTCAACAGAGAAAGCTATGGCCCTAATTGTTGCACTGCGCGGTGACGCGGTGGTTATACTATAGACGATTACTGCTGAAGAACACAATGACTACCAACTATTAGTGCAACGTTTAGAAATGCGCTAAAGGCAAGCGTATCTGCAGCATGTGTACCACTCACAGCTGAAGAACAGATACCAGAAACCTAGTGAGAGTCTGCAGGAATTTAAAAATGATATTATTGCTCGTTTGGTTCGCTTCGCATATCCTGTAACCCTAGACAACGTACTAGAGCGTTTGGCTGTCCAAGCATTCATCGATGGGCTACGAGATAAAGACACTAAGCGGGCAATGATTCTGGCTCGCTCCAGCACGTTGAGTGGCGCCCTAGCTAGCGAATTGGAGATTGAAGCAGCAGATCTTGCATCGAGACGACAGGCTAATATTCGCGTCATGGGAAACGACCCAAAAGAGCGTAGCAAATCTCTAGAGGCAGTTTTTAAACGCATGATGGAAAGGAAGAAAACAACAGCGGAAAACTAAAGCGAGTTGATGCGATGGGGCGAACGTCGACCCGCCACCAAGATGCTCCTAAGAACATTGGCATTTTTTTGTGGACGGATTGGTCCACGGGAAACCACACGCATTGTTGATAGATACGGGTGAGACAAAGACTATCATCAGGCCAGACATCATGAAGAAGAGACAATCAATAACAGCAACCAAGTGGCGACTGCGTACAGCAACAGGAGACGCAGCTACCATCCATGGAGAGGCAGATATCACAATTCACATTGGAAACACGCCAATAAAACATCGGGTACTGGTAGCTGATATAGAAGATGAATTTATTCTCGGAATAGACATCATGGATGCAAATGGATTCGAGCTGAACCTGAAACACGGATTTATGAAGATCAATGGAGAAGACATTGTGTTACATCGTCAAGGTGAGGGTACTGTACGTGTGGTCTTAGCGGGAGATACTCTCGTGTCGGGTCGAAGCGAGAAGATCCTGGAGGCTGATATGGAGCGCAAACTCCCTGAAGTTGACGTAGCACCAAAAGATATGGAGGAAAGAGCGTTTTCCGTTGCTGCTGGACTATGGCAATTCACAGTGATGCCGTTTGGACTCTGCAATGCCCCTGCTACGTTTGAACAACTGCAAGGGCTATCCTGGAAGACTTGGTTGGTGTATCTCGAGGACATCTTCGTGGTTGGAAAGACATTCGAGGACCACATGAAAAATCTTGAAGAAGTTCTACTCAGATTGCGAAGTTCTGGACTGAAGTTCAGTCCGAAGAAATGTCATCTTTTCGGGCAAGACGTGCAGTATCTGGGGTATGTCGTTTCCAGTAATGGAATTGCCGTAGGTAAACAAAAAGTAAAATCAGTAGAAGAATGGCCAGTACCCAATAATAAACACGAGTTTTAATAATAATAATTATAATAATAAACGAAGTTTTCTGGGTCTCTGTACATATTATCAGTTACAAAGTTAAGAATAAGAAACATAACCGAAAACGTTGGAATTCTTCCCATCAATCTCAGTCCCGCTAAACTTGAAAAGACTACACATACATTAATACATTATTATAATCTTAAATCTCTCTGCGACCAGTAAAACAGTTTAAACATACAGTACACAACCCTAAAAATTACAATATTTAATAATACCGAGTATTTTCATGAACATGGTAACTGTGACAAAATATTGGAGTTCATTCAAGCCAGCATAGACACAAAAATCAGTAACATCGGAATTCATGCTAATTATAGAAACAAACGTGGACTCATAGATGGACTGGGGACAATTTGTAAATCTTTATCTGGAAATTTAGATACCGAAGACGGTAAAAGATATAATGAAATGATTGCACACATGCAAGAGAATGAGCATAATTTAGAAAACCAAATTAAATTGTCATATTCAGTAAATCATTAAATAATTGGAAATTTTAATAAAACCACATTTGATATACAATATAATGAAGAAATTTTTAAATCAAAAATTTGGCAGCTCTCTGAAATAATAAATAAAATGCATTTTCAAGATATTCTTTTCGCAAAGAACATTTATGACCAATTAATTTTTTATTATATAAATCATTAATATTTAACATGTCGTTGAGAATTTCATTACTTACTGTAAACTGAGAACATTACATCCAAGTATAATACACCCTCTAGAACTATTGTCTAACATTTATCATGCACAACTGCCATTTGAACCCAGAAAAGAAAATTTACTTAATTTCGAATCCTTCTTAAAACTTAATTGTAAAGTGAAAAAATTCACAATTAATTTACTTTATATCTACCCCTATTAACTTCGAAAAAGATTTCAAATTATTTTATATAGTTCAGACTTTCTCACAATTATTCCAAATTCAAAATATATTTTGAAATCTGATAAAGAAATCGTTCCTCTAAATGACATGTGTATAACGAAGAAAGAGTTGTAATCAAGTGCCAAGAAGAAACCAGCATCAAGCCACTAGTAGGAATTTTCTAATTAAAAAACGATATCAATTGCGAAGTTTATTTCAATAAACAAAAATAAATATTTGCAAATAAAAATCAAGGACAGTCATTATTACTACCAAAATTGGATTTTGAAATGTTAATGTATATTAAATACGATCCATGATCCCTATTGTAATGTATATTCAAATGTTCAATTGTATGAAAAATATATAAAATAATCAAGTTGTATCATTTGTCATAAATAAAAACAGTACAAGATTTACGTATTTTCTCTGTGTTTAAATAAAATACTTCTGGAAGTTTTCTTCATAATCTTAACAGGTTATAGGCCCAGAAATGCCATAATAGTTGGAAGTATCAAAAATTTAAAAATTGTTTAAAAAATTTGCTGTCTTGAATGTTATGGGTATCGCGAGAATTAAGTGTCTCGGAAAAGATAATTATGGCATTTGGAAGATACATATGGAGGCCATTTTGATTAAAAATGATGCATGGCCATATATGTTTGTTGAAATTGTTAAGCCAGAGGTTGTTGCAAGAGATTCCGAATCTGAAGCGGCACGAAAAGCTTGGGACAAAGCTGACGAGAAAGCAAAGTCCGATATCATTTTAGCTATTGGTGGTTCAGAATTAAAACGGATAAAAGGATGCAATACTTCATGTGAAGTCTGGTTAAAATTAGAGAGCATCTACCATTCGCAAGAGCCAGCAAGAAAAGTAACATTATTAAAACAGTTAATGCTTCATCGAATGGATAAAGGCGGCGATATCCGCGAACATGTATCTAATTTTTTCGACCCTGTCGATAAATTACAAGATATGAAAGTGGACATACATCCTGATGTTTTAGCAACAATACTTTTATACAGTTTACCTATCAATTTTGACAATTTTAGGTGTGCTATTGAAGCTCGTGATGATTTACCTGCGCCTGATACTTTACGTGTAAAAATCATAGAAGAAAATGATGCACGAAAAGGTGAATCACCAACGACAGGTGTAAAAGCAATGTATGTGAACAAATATAAAAATCGTGCAGGTGGCAAGAAGTAGACAGTTCACGAAAGCAGTTCTCGAATTGAAGACAGAAAATTTTATAGAGTTCGTTGTTATAAATGCAACAAACCAGGCCATAAAGCTGCAAATTGTTGGTCAAAGAATAAGTAATCAGCTAAAAACGCAGAATCAGTATATTTACGTGCAGATGTCACTTTACAGGTGAGCGCAAATGAATCGTTTCGAAGGTGGTGTCTGGACAGTGGCGCTACAACTCATTTATGTAGTGATTTAGTAGCATTTTGTGAGGTAAATAGTCCAAATAAATTGAATTTGGCAAATAATGCTTCGATTGTAACAACAGTAGAAGGGAGAGTAAAGATTTTAGCAGCTGTGAATGGAGAAAATAAATTTGTATCGCTAAATAAAACTTTACACGTTCCAGATCTCCGAACAAATTTAATATCTATGAGAAAAATAACAGATAACAATTTTAACGTGCTTTTTACAAAGAAACACGCAAAAGTTGTGGATAGCGATGGATATGTCAAATTGATCGCAGATAGAATCGGTTGATTTTATTATGCACGTGAAACTGAAAAAGACGAATTTGTTACGAAGCCAAGCTATGCTTTTTCAACCCAGAAAAATATTTCCGAATTGGAACTTTGGCATCGCAGACTTGGTCATCTGAGTACAAGAGATTTCATCGAAGCCAAACGACGAGGAACTGTAAATATTTTAAAATTTAATCTGGATACGAAAAATTTCCCCTGCAAAGATTGCCTGTAAGGATAGATGAGTCGCACACTATTCCCCAAGAAATCCAATAGGACATCTAATTTACTTGATATAATTCACACTGATATTTGTGGACCAATTTGTGATGTGTCGTTCATGAACGAGTCGTTCATTTTGAACGACTCACTTCAGTGAGCCATGAACGAACGGCTCTTTTGTTCTTACAGTAAGGCACATGGCTCAGCAGTTTAGCGCTCGTTTCCATGCTGTGCCATTGGCCATCGTTCACGTTCTGCACTCTGGTACACCGCTCTCTAAATAGCACAGTAGCTCAGCTGAATGAAATGCTCTTTACGGCTCACGCCTCACAGTGCGGCACATAACTCAGCAGATCAGCTCTCGTTCATGTTCTGGGGATGAGTGCTGCACTCTAGCATACCGATCAGCTCACACAGTAGCTCCTCTGCTCACAGTACACAGCACACATGAAGAGCGCTTGCTCGTTTGTAAAGAGTCGTCCAAGTGAACGGCTTACATTGAACGACTCACTTTAGGGAACGGAGCAAAATGAACTGACTCACTAAAATTGAACGAACGACACATCACTAGGACCAATGCAAGTTCAATCTATTGGTCATGCAAGTTATTTTATAGAAGTTTATTGATTATCGATCAAAGTGATGCGAGGTACGATTCTTGAAGAACAAAAGCAAAGAACTTCAAGCGATCAAGGAGTTCGTTAAATTAGTTGAAAATCAAAAAGGTAAAAATATAAAATGTATTAAATCTGACAATGATTTAAAGTTCGTAGGCAAAGATTTTAGTGATTTCCTGAAAAGTAAGGATATCAGCAGGCGACTCACAGTCCCATACAATCCTGAACAAAACGGAATCGCAGAGCGATGCAACCAAACTATATTAGATACAGCAATGCAATCGAATTTGCCACAAAATTTTGGGCTGAAGCTTTAAATGCGGCCAACTATATTAGAAATCGGTGTCCGTCGAGTAGTCTGAATGGACTCACACCATTTGAATTTTTGGACAGGCAAGGCGCCAAATGTGGAGCATTTTAAGGAATCAGGCTCTCGAGTATTCATTTTGAATCGGGATGCAGGCTGAAAAAAATGGGATCGACGCTGCAAAGAAAGTATTTTTGTAGGTTATTCAGGTGAATACAAAGGTTACAGAATTTGGCTACCAGAGGAGAATAAGGTTGTCATTTCGCGTGATATTCGTTTTGATGAGAGCTAGACAAAGACAGTTAGAAGTCAGGAGACGCGGAAGACCCACATATCTGAGAACTGGACAGAGGGACAGACCGCGTAAAATAAAAGTAATGTGGAAAATAACGCGGAAATCGTCGAGGGAGGATGCTATGGCATCAGCGATAAAATCCATCATACAAAATAAAACCTGGAAACTTGTCAATCGGCCCTGTAACAAATCCGTCATAGGAAGCAGAATTGTATTGAGAAATAAATATAAATCGGACGGAACTCTTCTCAAACGAAAGGCTCGTTTGGTTGCTCTAGGATTCAGTCAACGACCTGGACTGCATTTTAACGAGACTTTCGCGCCTGTTGCCCGCCTTGGATCGATGCGATTGTTAATGTCTTTAGCTGCTCATCTTGGTATGAAAACATATTCGCTTATTTAAATGGAGATTAAAAAGAAGAAATCTTCAGGGTACCTCCTAAACAACTCGCAGAAATATTGAGGAGGATCGTTAAAGATAGGAAAGATAAATCTCTGATAGGTGTAGCCGATGAAATGTTTCGAGATTTGTTAAATAAAGATAAGGTGTCTTTTAAAGAAATCACTTTATGGTCTTCGACAAGCTGGACGTAATTGGTACGAAAAATTGGATGGAGTGCTAAGGGGTTTAGGAGCAACCCGTACAAGAAGTTGATTCCTGTGTGTATTACATCGGTCGAGGGGAGGACATTACCATTATAACAGTTTACGTAGATGACATTTTGATTTGTTCTCGAGATTTCAATGTCGTCAACAAGATATGTGAAGAGATGTCTAGAAATTTCGACGTTAAGGATCTTGTTGAAGTTGATTATTGTTTAAACGTTGAATTTACCGTTAATAATGAAAAAGTAAATATGAATCAACGAGGAAACAGCGATGATTTACTGAAGCGATTTGGAATGCAGGATTGCAATCGGGTAGGAACACCAATTGACACCTATGTAAAATTGTCGAGAAAAGACAAACCCTCGGACGAAGAAGAATCAAAACTACCTTATCGTGAAGTTATCGGTGCTGACTTACCTGACTGTTACTACGCGACCGGATATTAGTTTCGCTGTCAGTTACAATTGTTTTAGTAATTCTTAATTTTCCGTCTACTCTTTTTATTGCTACTGACGTATAGTGCTTGCAATTTGTTTTAAATATTGTAATCGGTCACTGTCACCATGAATACATTAAATGTCGAGAACCGTATAAATATTATAAGAATGTATTATGGGGGCGCAGTGCAAGACAAATATCTGAATACTTCACAGGAATGAACGCCGGATGGTTTCCATCGCCAGAAATTGACAGTAAGAGATTAAAATATATAAACCAAATTACGAGCACTATACGTCAGTAGCAATAAAAAGAGTAGGCGGAAAATTAGATTATTATTATAAGTTTCATTAAATTGCGGTATCAAAATAAATTAATCTGTATTAAATATGTAGAATTTAGGGAAATTGGAAGTATGGTAATATAAAATTTGGATGCTTAATTTTTTGCCGGACGCTTTTTATTTACAAAAAACTGATTTCACATGATAACTGCCTATGTCAACATTTCCGTGGGACACACGGTATATAAATTAATTTTTAAATGTCAAATAAACAGCTTGCTAGAAATCAAAACAAAACAATCATAGATGACTATATTTTTTTTTTCCAATCTTTAAAATTAATTTACTGAGGCAAATTACTACTAAATTGAAATGTATGTTACTTCGTTTGAATCAGAAAAATGATATATTTCCATATTTGAGAAAAATGCTAAATTAAAAATGCATCATTTTTATTTAAATATGCATATGCATTTGATTCATTTCTTTTCTTCCATGGAAAACTTTGTATATGCATATTTAAATAAAAGTGATACATTTTTAATTTTGCATTTTCTCAAATATTTGGTATTATTTCCTCATTACATGTGAATATCGTTGAATTCAGAAAAAAATTCTGAATCGAATAAGCAAATAAAAAAATAGGTTTCCATGTAAAATAAGAAAGTTGCACCCAACATTTTGAGAACCACTGGTCTAAAAAAATTCTTGTTTCGCTCATTTTAATTGTTTGCTAATTTAACCGACCTCGTAGCTCTTATAGTTCTCGAAATAGCAATAGTGTACCACTTAAAATGAATACCTGTATATGACAACTGCGAATCGTCATTCGGCATTCTAATATTTCCGATAGTGTCCGAACATTACCGGAAAACATAACGTAGCATAAGAAATAAAATTTGGTCATTTCTTATGTTATGCTATGCTATGTTATGTTATGTAAGAGAACTATAAATGCTGTTACGTACTTGCGTGTATTTATATTTTCACTATGCTATGCTATGTTATGCTATGTAAACTATAAATTCAGCTTAATACTTTTGAAAAAAGCTTTCAGAACTCATATTTTAAAACAATAAACATTAATTGGGTTCGTTCAGTAATTATATATGCTCTTTTATGACGTTTCTGTATCATCAGGTTCTACAAAATAATAACAAATAAATACATTATTTTTTTGTTATTATGTTATCAAGCATTTTATAACGATTTGGTTATTGTTAAGCAGAAAATAGCGATAGCGAATAACTAGACAAAAAAAAAAGAACAGATTTACTGTCGCCGCTCTTTAGCTGAAGAGCAGCCGAGGCTATAAATCTAGTTTAAACAGTAAATCTGTATTTTTTGCGAAGTTAAAAACATATTTTTTGCCTATTGTTATTAGTTAATATTACATTTTGAAAGGCATTGCCATCAAATAATGTTGTTTTGTATTTATAGAGCTATTGCTATATTTTTGTTGAGATAGAAATGTCAAATTAGTTGATTTCACCAAAAGAACAATGAATACATTTATTGCGTAGTGTAGAGTTTGGTTTATTTCACTTTAATAAAACATGTTAAACTCTAATTAAATGTATTTTCATAAAACTAAGTCACAATTCAGAGTAAAGAATAATATAAATGGTAAAATGGCGCGACTCTCGACTGCTGAGTCGTTCTTTTCAAAGTTCTAAAACTTCTGTTCTACGAAGGTTGCTTATAATCTTAAACCCATATATTTAAAGCACTAACGAAACACAATCGATTGGTTAATGATAAATTATTTGTGCTTCACAGAAGGTTGTTGGTGCGTGAAGCTGGCAACTACTTTAAAAGTTCAATGACTTCCGATCTTTAGGGGTTGCTATATTTTGATTGTAAGCACAAATAGCACTAACATTTTGTAAAGAAATTAGGATTTGTGCTTCATAGTGGTTGCTAACTTCGCACACCTATTGAATTGTATTCGTTCCTTGTACTGTAATAATATTAGTTTTTGTTGCGCAGGAAGTAAAATAAAGTGCTTTTTTGAAAACATGAGAAGCGGTTGGTTATATGCCGGATATAAGTTTATAAATGTGAATATATGTGAACATGACAAATAACCATGAAAATGAAGAAAAATGCCGGCTAGGTTCTAAAATGAAAGTTTTTGATAAAAAGAATGTGTAACATGAATAAAACTTCATTAAGAGAATTTGTAAAGAGCGCGCGAGGACCTCAAACATGCCATTTTTAGTATTAAGGCTGTATTTCTTAATATATTTGTCAAAAATGGCTGCTTTTGTTATATGTTGTGCCCAGATTGATACCCTTCAATGTCATATTATAAAGCTAACGCGATGATTTACTGATGAGGAATTTTTCCTAAAATCAACTTTTTTAGTTACTTCTCAGTTTTTTCGGCAATTTACCATATTTTAAGCTAATAAGGTGCTGTTTTCTTGTTCATTTTTTGTCTTTCTATTACAGCAATGGTATATTTCGCGCAAAGTTCAAAGAAAATTAAACAAGAAAGCAGCATTTTATTTGTTTAAAATACGGTAAATTGCCGAAAAAAAAATGAAAAATAACGAAAAAATGGATTTTTAAGATAGAATATCTCATCAGCATATCATCTCTTTAGCTTTATTATAAAATGATATTGAAGGGTATCAATCTGGGCACAACATATCAAACAACCAGCTATTTCTAACAAATTCATTCAGAGATACTGCTAAAATTTTTTTTAAACGTTTAATTCATGTTCCACATTCTTTTCATCAAAAACTTTCGTTTTAGAACCCTGTCAGAATTTTTTTTTTTAAGTTAAAAAAAAAGTAAAATTTGCAAAGTATTAAAATTTTCTGAAGTACCTAAAAATGCTGCCGGATTTGGGTTTTGTGCTTTTTTGGGTAAAATATAAAAGCGTGTGTCAGTGGCTTAATAATAGGGTGGCAGGACTGGCAAAATTCCAAGCTCCCCCGGCTGGAGGGGGCTCCCAGCCCGACAGAGCCGTGAGTACTGGAGAATCCTAACATTTATTATTAGAAAATTTAGTAAAATTTATTAGTTTTGTAATCAATTAATTTAAGTTACCTACTAAACTACATACACAAATTAAACAAAAAAAATATCAAGTTTTAACTCATTTGTAAGGAAAAGATAACGCCCAGTTTCAAAACGCATTCGGTACGTAGTTTTTTTACTGGTACATATTTTCGCCGCGGGACGCTCGGGGAATCTCTGCATTCTGTTTTGTAAGTATAAGAAAGGTTCCACTACGCATTCATCATTTGATTGTTTTGAGAATTTGTTGATTGTGGCATAGATATTTTTTCGATATCATAGTTTTTGTTTTATCGGTTTATCTGTCTCATTTGCTAAGGAAATTCTTAGTTTTCGATCCACTTTTAGCCACGAAACAGAAAACTCATCTTCTATAGGAGAATTTACTGATTTATTAATCATAAAGAATTATTTTGATTTTTCTTGAAGTGTGCACTACACTTTTATTAATTTTAAACGTTCCTGTTACTACGGCTATTGCCGAACGATAATTTTTTATATTAAAATCGTACTACAAGATTGGAATTCCAAGAAGTAATACTCACCAAGAGTACCTATCTCCCATAGAACAACTCCATAAGACCATACGTCACTCTTGTTGGTGTAGATATCACTTTGTATAGCTTCAATGGACATCCATCGTAAGGGCTTCGCTCTCGTCTGATTGTTTACGTAGACTCCGTTCCTAGCCAAGCCAAAGTCTGAAATCTTTAGTTTCTTTTTCTCATCAATCAGCACGTTTCTAGCTGCCAAGTCCCTATGTACGATGTTGTTCCGCTCAAGATAACGCATTCCCCTGGCTATCTGCATTGCGAAACTTTGAAGCTCCTGCTGACTCAACGTGCACTTCAATTGAACTGGATTACTCAGCACTATACTCATTGCTGTAACATAGTACACACGATGACAGGTGACATGAACTCTATTGTTGGGTATAATAAGACAATTATTTTAGCCTTTTTAGAATTAATATAGAACGTTTTATAGCGGTAAAACAATTCTCAACATATACTCTGAAACAGAATTCGATACTCACTGCATTTTAAATACTACTGAAAATTCAAAGTAATAATAATTAACATTATAGTTTCTTTAATTTTTGTTTCATAATAACAATAACCAACTAATTACTAGTGCACTCTTCGTATTGGTTTTTAAATTTTATATTATTTCAAGAATACCAAAATTTGATTAAGTTATATGCTTACTTACATTGGCAAGCTGGAAGCCTATGGACCTGAAGAAATTGAACACTGAAATGAAAAATTTTAAAAATAAAATATTTTCAAAAGTTTAAAAAAATACGTACTATTATTAATCTATTTACAAATAATTCTTAAAAGATTTCTGCAGAAATTCAATATATTCATATCATAGTGTTATTGCTATTACATTTTTTAATAAAAGATTTTAAAGAATATATTTGTAAGAATTACATTAAAAGTCTGAATATATTTACAAATAATATAAATAGGATTATTAGTACCCTTTAGGTCTTACTATTATCAAGAAATAGAGCAATTTAAAAATAATGATTAACATTGTTTTATTTCACTAGTACTATTTGGTCTAAACATCGACAATCGTCACCTGAGAATTATAATGATCCATGCACTTTTACTAGTTTTAAGTTATAAGTGTTTAAAATTTTTGTTCTTTACGGAAACACAAAAATGAGAGTAATGACTCTTTTGTACATGTTTATGTATTTGTTAGGTATAACCGAATATAAATTTTACCCTTATTAGTCATTCTTATTTTCTTAAAATTAATATTTGTTGAAATATGAAATATTAATTTACAATTATATATGTTTAAATCTTAGTTGCCATATTTTATTATCATTGTTACAATTTGTGTATAAAATAAAACAGTTGTTGTTGTTTACATGAATGAAGTATCATGTTAAATTGAGTTTTCCTGAATAAAGTATATTGAACACATTTGGATTTATTCAATAATAATAAATATATAGAATAATTGGATATTTTAAGTTAAGATATTTTGGTGGAAACGAAACGTAATTATAAATTTAATTGTTATTTACTTATTTTATATATGATTATGATTTACTAATATACAAAACAATACATCTAAACACATTATGAGCATAAAAAATTAAAGTAAGTTTATTCTTTTAATAATTTTTACTGTCAAATATGTAAAAAAATATAGTTAATATTTTGTAACATAAATTACATCAAATAAAAATACATGCTACTCGTATTAATAATTATGAATTCTTTTACTTATTTTTCTTATTCATATTACTACTATAGAGGAGCATTTTAGTATCTTTAAATAAAATACAGGCGGTAGATAGAACATTTAGTGTATTATCGTTCATTTCATTTTCCTCATTGATTCATCATTTTCTTTTATTACTTTGCACTTTTTACAAAGAGAAAAAAACTTCCTGGTTTATTAAACAGCTTTATTCTGTTAATACAATGCGCTAAATAAATTTAACAAATTTCCCGCAAAATACAAATTTATTCAATAGTTATATCACGAGTGCTAAGAATTTAATCGAATAAATTTGACATGTCTAGCTTATGCATAAAATTTTGCTTAAAAAGTGTCTGAGTACATAATAATTTGAAAAAATCCCGAGACCGCAGGTCGAGGGGTTTTATCTTAAATTATTATGTACGATAACACTTTTTTAAAAGCAAAATTTTATAAATAAGCTAGACATCAAATTTAATCGATTCAATTCTTTAGCACGAGGGGTATATGTCAAGATTATTTCACGAATTCATAGCATAAACTTTAATACTTGCCGAAGAAATTATACTAAAACGATGATTTTGACACATTTTTACATAAATAAATCGGTACACTCATAAACAAAAAGGACAATAAAATTTTGTTGTTATAGTGTAACTATAGCAAATTAATTGTTTTTCTTTTTACTTGTCAAATAAACGTCAAAAATTTGTAAATAAAAATAGCTTGAATTGAATAATTCAGCATGTTTAAAGATATAGAATACCAGCAAAGGTAAAGAACATGTAAGTATCTTGCTTCTGCAACTAATTATCCGGCTAAATATGCCTTCAAAATGTTCAAAATTTGTATATAAAAGCTAGCTTCAATTTACTCGCGAATAAACAGCATGGTGCTGTTTATTCACTTATCTAAAATGCACAACAATGGAAAATGAGACATTCTGATTGGTCAAATTTGTAATGAGTGAAATAATCAATAGTTATATCACGAGTGCTAAGAATTTAATCGGTTAAATTTGACATGTCTAGCTTATGCATAAAATTTTGCTTATAAAGTTATTGAGTACTAATTAATTTGAAAAAATCTTGAGACCGCAGGTCCAGGGATTTTATCTTAAATTATTATGTACGATAACACGTTTTTAAAAGCAAAATTTTGTAAATAAGCTAGACATCAAATTTAATCGATTAAATTCTTTAGCACGAGGGGTATATGTCAAGATTATTTCATGAATTTATAGCATAAACTTTAATATTTGCCGAAGAAATAGTACTATAATGTTGATTTTGACACATTTTTACATAAATAAACCGGTACACTCACTCACAAAAAGCACCATAAAATTTTGTTGTAGTGTAACTCAGGGGGAAGCAACTTGATGACAAATGTCAGCACAATGATATGATTAGTGTCACTCCACTCCTTAAAATGTGGAGGCGCCACTTTATAATAAAATAAGCTATTGGAATCGAGTTACTTTGGAAAAAGAAGAAGAAATCACTGTCAATTTTAGTGTCAAAATTGATGTTGATAATTCGTTCTCGCTATTGTCGTTTATTATTGTGTATAAATATTGCAACAGGTAAGTGTTAAATTTAATATTCTGTTTTATACATCACATACACACTTAAAATATTAAAAATAATATTAAAAATAAATCACTGTATATTTTTTCATTAATTATTATATGTACACAAATATATTATAAAGCAATCTTAAAAGTTGTATTACACTCATGCATTTTCCATATAACAAATATCTACTATGTATATTTCTTCCAATTCCTTTTTTTATCCGTTTCCTCTCCTTTCTATTTTAGAACAATGCTTAATTTATGTTGAATAAAGGGATGCCTAATTCAAGACAAAAGGCTATTTCGTTTCCCTAAATGTAAGGAAATGCAACAATTTCGGATGGATATACATGGGTTAGACGTAGGTAACGTCAGATAAATTCCTAACGATCAACAAACGGACATGACCATCTACAAACTAACAGTGAAAGACCTTTTAAGAGAAAATGTGAGACATCCGAACATGGTGTAGTAATAAAGGTTTCTTTAATATAAACATTATTAATAATTTAAACCCTTGTAGGTTTTTGAAAAAAATGCGATTACCAGTGTCTCAGTTGAGTGACCGGGAATGAACATTCTACGAAGAAACTGTAAAGAACCGACTAAAGATTGTGACAGGGAACAATACCATTCGACAACTAAGGACCTGGCTTAGAAGTGTTACAAGAAGAGACCAAGTGGACAGACTTAATAACTAATTAAAACATTTTCTTCTTCACCAATACAATTGGCTCAAATAAAAAAATCTAAAGTTAGACGTTTTACGGCACAAGACAACACATATAACTGTAATTGAAGGAAAGGGATTACGAAGAACGAAAAATAAAGAAAATTTTATAATGACTTCATAGATTAATAGACTCCGAAGTTAATCGATTTGTGAAGACGAATATCGATGATGCGAATCTACGGTATGCTAATTCTAGAAGTAATAAATTTCATTTTTACTAAATATATTTGTTTTAGGCTGTACAACAGTATTTGGATTGTAACACAACAAGCATTTGGATATATCACACAGCGCCGGTTAATCATAAAAGAATAGTAATTAGAGCTGCTTATTAAATTGAATTTTTAGTTTAACTTATTCACAAGAGGATTTTTTTGCGAGTATGAGCACTATTTTAATTACAGTTTGATTGTTCTTGAGAACAATTCCTCGTTTCTCTTATAAATTAACTTTTACAATTAAATATGTTATTAGTGGCACTTTAATTAATAACACATTTAATCAAATAATCACAGATAATAATAATCATCACTAATCAATCGTCCGGCTTTTAATAAGTTGACGTGGATTTTATATTACCTCTTTTACAAATCTCACACCCGCATCCAAATTTATTATAGTTTGCAGCGGTAAAATCTACATGTTTTAAGAGTTTTAGGAATTCATTAAATAACCTGTTGTATTTAAAGAAACAAAATATCATTTGAATTTAATATTTAATGTTATATATTCAACAAATATTTCGAAGTTTGTTGCTAAATGCTGCAGTAGGTTGTGTAATAAGACTAAAAATATTGTTACTTATAAGAATAAATTTATAATTTGTTAAAATTTGCACTTAACCTTGAAAATCATATTAAAAGTGTTAATATGTATACTTAACCCTTATTTTGTAGTAAAGTTATAAGGTTTCTAATAATTATATTAAATTCTCATCTTCAATATTTTAACAAGAGCTTTTCATAATAAATATATATTTTTATGAAAATAATATTAAATTAAATATTATTAGAAATCTACAATATTATATTTTATGTCTAAATGTTTAAATATATGTAAACAGTATTTAATTGAATAAATATATTCCTAATATTTACTCTTATGATTTTGAAATAATATAAGTACAACAAATATAAAATAAAAAGTATCAAGGAGGCTAAAAAACAATCTTCTATCCTTCTATTGTCATCCTTGTCTAATTTTAGTGTCACAACACCCCCCTGCGGGTGCAGCACTTATGCTCAAGACTCGTAACCATAGAGAGGGCGATCTGATTATGTTTCTAATTTGTGGTGTAACTATAGCAAATTAATTGTTTTTCTTTTTACTTGTCAAATAAATGTCAAAAATGTTAAATAAAAATAGCTTGATTTGAATAATTCAGCATGCTTAAAGACAAAAAATACCAGTAAACGTAAAAAACATGTAAGTATCTTTTTCTGCAAATAATTATCCGGCTAAATATGACTTCAAAATGTTCAAAATTTGCATATGAAAGCTAGCTTCAATTTAATCGCAAATAAACAGCATGGTGCTCACAAATTAGAAACATAATCAGATCGCCCTCTCTATGGTTACGAGTCTTGAGCATAAGTGCTGCACCCGCAGGGGGGTGTAGTGACACTAAAATTAGACAAGGATGACAATAGAAGGATAGAAGATTGTTTTTTTAGCCTCCTTGATACTTTTTATTTTATATTTGTTGTACTTGTACAAAATTATAAGAGTAAATATTAGAAATAAATTTATTCAATTAAATTCTGTTTACACATATTTAATTATTTAGACAAAAATGTTATAGATTTCTAATAATATTTAATTTATTAATTTTTAATATTAATATTTATTATGAAAAGCTCTATTTAAAATATTGAAAATGAGAATTTAATATAATTATTAGAAACCTTATAACTTTACTACAAAATAAGGGTTAAGAATACATATTAACACTTTCAATATGATTTTCCTCGTTAAGTGCAAATTTTGACAAATTGTAAATTTGTTCTTATAAAAATATTTTTAGTCTTACACAATCTTTTACATTCAAATAAAATCTGTAGCATTTAGCTACAAATTTCTAAATATTTGTAGTTAAAGATATTACAATCATTTATAAGTTAGTTTAAACACAAAAATTCTTGTATTTAAAAAATATATTACATTGAATTTTAAATAATATTATGTTTCTTTAAATACAACATGTTATTTTTGAGTTCCAAAAACTCTTAAAACATGTAAATTTTACTGCTGCAAACTGTAATGAATTTGGATGCGGGTGTGAGATTTGTAAAAGTAGTAATATAAAATCCACGTCAGCTTATTAAAAGCCGAACGACTGATTAGTGATGATTATTATTATTATGTGATTATTTGATTCAATTTGTTATTATCTAAAGTGCCACTAATAATATATTTAATTGTAAAAGTAAATTTATAAGAGAACGAGGAATTGTGCTCAAGAATAATCAAAATGTAATTAAAACAGTGCTTATACTCGCAAAAAAAATTATTTTGTGAATAAGTTAAATTAAAAATTCCATTTAATAACCAGCACGAATTACTATTCTTTTATGATTAACCGACGCCGTGTGGGTGACATCCAAATGCTTATTGTGTTATATGAATACTTCTCAACGTGGTGGAGATATCCAAATACTGTTGTACAGCCTAAAACAAATATATTTAGTAAAAATGAAATTTATTACTTCTAGAATTAGCATACCGTAGATTCGCATCATCGATATTCGTCTTCACAAATCGATTCACTTCGGAGTCTATTAATCTATGAATTCATTATAAAATTTTCTTTATTTTTCGTTCTTCGTAATCCATTTCCTTCAATTACAGTTATATGTGTTGTCTTGTGCCGTAAAACGTCTAACTTTTGATTTTTTTATTTGAGCCAATTGTATTGGTGAAGAAGAAAATGTTTTGTTAAACAATGGGTTATTAAGTCTGTCCACTTGGTCTCTTCTTGTAACACTGCTAAGCCAGGTCCTTAGTTGTCGAATGGTATTGTTCCCTGTCACAATCTTTAGTCGGTTCTTTACAGTTTCTTCGTAGAATGTTCATTCCCGGTCACTCAACTGAGACACTGGTAATCGCATTTTTTTCAAAAATTTACAAGGGTTTAAATTATTAATAATGTTTATATTAAAGAAACCTTTATTACTACACCATGTTCGGATGTCTCACATTTTCTCTTAAAAGTCTTTCACTGTTAGTTTGTAGATGGTCATGTCCGTTTGTTGATCGTTAGGAATTTATCTGACGTTACCTACGTCTAACCCAAGTATATCCATCCGAAATTGTTGCATTTCCTTACATTTAGGGAAACGAAATAGCCTTTTGTCTTTAATTAAGCATCCCTTTATTCAACATAAATTAACCATTGTTCTAAAATAGAAAGGAGAGGAAACGGATAAAAAAAGGAATTGGAAGAAATATACATAGTGGATATTTGTTATATGGAAAATGCATGAGTGCAATATAACTTTTAACATTGCTTTATAATATATTTGTGTACATATAATAATTAATGAAAAAATATACAGTGATTTATTTTTAATGTATTGAAATTATATTTTAAGTGTGTATGTGATGTATAAAACAGAATATTAAATTTAACACTTACCTGTTGCAATATTTATACACAATAATAAACGACAATAACGAGAACGAATTATCAACATCAATTTTGACACTAAAATTGACAGTGATTTCTTCTTCTTTTTCCAAAGTAACTCGATTCCAATAGCTTATTTTATTATAAAGTGGCGCCTCCACATTTTAAGGAGTGGAGTGACACTAATCATATCATTGTGCTGACATTTGTCATCTAAGTTGCCTCCCCCTGATGGTGCTGTTTATTCACTTATCTAAAATGCACAACAATGGAAAATGAGACATTCTGATTGGTCAAATTTGTAATCAATGAAATAATCATTGAAATTTTTCTTACACGTTATAAGTATCCATAGTTACTGATATAAATAATATAATAATGTAAAGTTTAAAATCATTTAAAACTTTATGACAAAGACAAATATCATCTCTCAAACACAAACAATGCAACTGTTTGAATTTTATGTTTTGTTAACCAGGACAATCTATAAATAGCTAAAAAATATAAATTATATTTTAGTTTTATTTCATGAGAGAATAAATTTCTTATCTGTCAATTAATGCGAGCAAAGAACCCTGTAAACCTTTATTCAGCGCTAAACATTCAGAGATGTCCAAACTATGGCCCGCGGGTCAAACCCGGGCCGGCAGGAGATTATATCCGGCCCACAAAAGTTTATGAAAAATTCAAATTTTTGGATACAAAAAAGTTTCCAAATTTAAAGCAATTTTCTTGTAAATTTATTTCTGCGTTCGGGACTCTGTGCGAACAAACTTTTTTCATGATGAAGTATCCCAAATTATCATTTGCAATCATTGCTTATGAATGGTGTTTCAGATTTTAATATCAACTGTAAAGAAATTCTTCTGCAAACAACATAGTTCCACCATTCCCATTAAAAGTTGCATGAAATAATTTTTAATAATGTATAATTAAGCCATGTTTGTTTAGTATTAGTGTATCTGTAATTAAATGTAAAAAATGAAATTCAATGCTGCGTTAATTATAATGGTTTTTATCCACAGGTCTATATTAAGAGCTACTAACTAGGAAATTTTAAAATTTGACACTGTTACTTTGCAAAAGTTGTTGATTACCTTGAAGATCAGCATTTTTTCCATAGCAACAACAGTGTTAAATCTTAAAACGCCCTAATTAGTAAACCTGTGAATAGCAGCCAATGAGCTTTTTTAATTCACATTATTCACTTGCCTGCCGGCAATCGATTTAAATCCTAATCTGGGGCAAAAAGATTGGATACCGCTGTGAGTTAGCAAAGGTCTTTCAATTCGAATGTAAATGTAAATAAGCCAATAAAAAACTCTTCGCTCAACACACAAAAGCCACCACAAAAACCGAACATATTACACGTAACGTACAATAGATACCAACCATTAAAATATCCTGCTGTCAATATCTAATAACAACCCATGATTAAAAATCCTATTAGAACATTTAACACCTAATATTAACCTAAACCTAAAATTAACCCACCAAACAAGCCAAAAGAAATTCAACTGTCAGTCAAAAACCTTTCAAACCTACTCCTATGAGTATTTCTACAAGAAACACTACATTACCTTATAACACAAGACAAATGTCCGGACCAACACGACTAATACAAAATTATCCTAGTCATAATTTTTAAATTCTACCAAAATATATTGCCGAAGAACTTTTTAATATTGAAGACATTGAAATAAATAATACTACGGAAAAATATAATTCTCAGAAAAAACTAATTAATTACACATCTCTGAGATAATAGACTAAGATGAAAGCAGTTTTTTTTTTAATCAAACAGCCTCGGAATGCGTCCTCGACCTATCCCAACATACGAACTAATTAATTTGAGAAATCATACATGCAAATTATCTTTCGTTTTAATCTCCGCAAATTATTTAAAAATTTTAATAGGTACTGAAAGCACGAAATTCTTTATAAAACCAAAAGTAACATCCACATATTACGAACGTGACATTAGAAAATATTCATTTCAGATTACCACTGCTCATGTTACATCGACCGAGCTGTACTATACACGTAGCTATCTCTAAAGTATTTAATAACAAAGATAAAAATCTGACTCATTTGAAATTCCATGTTTTTAACTTTCATGATCAATACGATTTACTATTAGGAATGGACAAACTCTAAATTTTCAAAACTTATAATTGATACATATAATAATTTATTAATTACCCCAAATTTTAAATTAAAGTTGCTATATAATGATTTACCAACTAATTCAAATTTTAATAATATTCAATTTGAAAATAAAAATATAATTCAACAATTGAAATAAAAACAATTTCTGGATTTCAGTCACAAATTAAAAATTTTATTCCAACCTCTACCGGTTCCTACCCCACTTGGGTCTTCTTCAGGAGGTGAAAGTAGGGTAGAAACCGGTAGAGGTTGGAATAAAATTTTTAATTTGTGACTGAAATCCAGAAATTGTTTTTATTTCAATACAAATCACAGTCAAGAAGCGTACATATTATAATTCAACAAGCTTGATAAATTAAAACAACAAAACCCGCAACTTCATTACTCTGTTTCCTTGATACGAAAGATTACATATTTGATTTACCTTATAACCAAAGAACTACATTATAAAATATCTATAACTAAGACATATTTTGTACGTTACTTAATTTGAGGAAGTTCTATATAAATCATATAAAAAAAATTCAGTACTCCTAAAATCGCATACGAGTATAGATTATACAATCAAAATTGGCCTCATATTAAATTTATGTTTGACAATGTATTTGTTTTTACACTTGAATCCATAGGTCACTAGATATTGGCCAAAATTTAAATTTAGTGATTTGCTTTTATTGCTTGTATCTTTGATTTATGAAATAATTCAAGAATCTGGTTTGTACTTTCTTGTGACATATTTTAATGATAAATTTGCAAAAGCATATCTGACCTTTTGCGAGTTAATGATACCAATTTTTATTTTTCATACGGATATTATAAGTAAGCCATGACATTTTTAAATACAGATTGTTTTGCTTTACGACATTAAATATCAATAATAAATTTTTATAATTAACAGAAAAATTTAGGAATTTTATTATTTACAATAAAATTAAATTAATGAAAACTGAATTATGGGCTGCTATGGTGTGGTATACTTGGAAAACAATTAATTGAAATTCTGCTGGTTCTCATTTTCTAACTTTTCACCCCTGCCAACAAAACCAAATCTAACTTTAAATATTACCGCTATTTTTGATAATTCATACATTTTACATTTTCTGGACGAATCTTCTGTGCAGATAATAATTATTATAGCTACTTTAAAGTCTTGGTTAAAATATTTATTTTATTACTTTGTATGACAACAAAATTCAAAAGTAAAGACGAAATGGTGGAATAAACAATTCTGAGCTCAGAATACTGAAATGGCGTTAATCAGTAAAGAAATCATGAAAACAAATTGTTGTCACTACCTTATCAGTTAAATAAAGATCGACACTTGCTAAAAATCATAAAGCATTTAATTTAAATAAAACAATTAACTAAAACAATGGTAATACGGTAAATGTCATCTGTCAAAAATCAGTACTAATTGTTATTACCTTTTTTAAGGCAAGCAAGTTTCAGTGTAGTACTTTATAAATTATTTACCTAATTATAAAAATTCATTTATATCTTTTAGGACCGGAATTTCCAGTCTTAGATACTTAGATAAAAGTAGTGGAATAAACAAAAAAATATTGAATCAAATGATTAAATGATGATAATTATTCTATCTGTCATGCTTTGATGTGATATTTCTTGTTTATTTCACTGAGTGATACATTTATTTTCTAGTTAAAAAGGTGATATGCTAAATGGGTATTTTCGGAGTTTAATAAGTAATTGCATAGTTACAGAATTTTATGGCCAAAATATTTACATCGTCGACATAGTTTAATTTCGAGGTAGCTCCATGGCTTATTATTATTTCTCTTTCTCCGATTAAGGATAATTAAAGTGCTCACCATTTTATTTTTTAATAATATCACATATGAATTATTTTTCATAATTTTAAAGCAAATTTAACGTACTTTCCAAATTTGTAAAAAAATATATTATATTCCATTTGAAATGTCAAAGTGGATATTAATTATACTCAAAATGATTTTGGAGAAGACGCACGTCATTATCCTAAAAAAACCTTTATAAAATAACTTTATAAAAGTATGCTAATGTTAAAAAAAACAAAGTAAAAAATAATAACATTAAGAAAAGTATATATTAATGCTATTTACAGTGATTTTATAGTCAATTTTATTCCTTTAATGGAATTTTAAATTATTAAAAATAATTCTAGTTCATTTTTTGTGCGCTATGTTGTTGCTATTGGTAAATGATCACGTTTACATACAAAATTCATATCGAACTGTCACTTTACTGTCAGACGTTACTGTGTTGTTAAAATTTGTGCTCCTCGTGATACAGAGTTTTATAATATGTATATATTGTGTTTTTGCAACAAATTATATCTAAAAATGGCGGCACGTGTGATGCAACACGCATTGCATTTTCATTTCAACAAAAATTAGTGTCCCATATGAACGTTGTTGCATAGTGACGTCATTATCTAATATTTTTGATGACGTGCGTCTTCTCCAAAATCATTTTGAGTATACTAGTAAACCGGAAACGATGTCACGAATGTACATCATCCATCAATTAGTTTATATGCATGTCGTCTTTTAGAGGCTAAAAATCATATTTCAAGGAAAATCATAAAAATTAAAAATCAGAATTCAAATTGTGCCACTCCGTTAATTTTCTTCGAATTGACTTAATTCTTTGTCTCTGGATAAGTGATTTAATAAATTTTAAGAAGGTTATCTTGAAATATTTTTAAAATAAAGCGGTAGAGGATGTATTCTTCCAAATCACATGCATTACAGGAAATGAAATAAAAGGAACATACCTTTGATATTGACTGTCGCCCTTGACATTAACCATAGGCAATTCCTTTGCCTTCTTGCAGTTTCTATCCTAAGCTGGTAATTACTACCTTCAAGCCCTCAAAAGATTTAAAAACAAAAACTATAGATATGAACCATGCACTGAATTTATTAAACACATAAATGCACAATGTACTATTTAAGCATAAAAGAGATTAGTTTAATTGCGAATATAACTAGACACGTACGTGAGTTAATATTAGGAGTTTTTCTTTAGGAAACAAAATTATTAATTAATATATTCGAGTCTCAGCACAGATGTCTGAAGACTGTTTTTACCGCGCACAATTTTGGCAAATTAGTAGAGATTTACTATCATATCTGGTAGGCAGTGTCATCTAGTGAGATGACGGATAGCGCACAGAGATATGTTTTTTGGGGAACACAGGTGTAAAAAGAAAATCTGGTGTCAACACGCGCTGGGCTAGGAACGTATTCACTCAATACTCCTGTTAATAAATTGGCGCTATAAAGACCACTTGTGTCTATTGTTTTGTCGACTATAAAATAAATATAAATGTTTCTAATTACCTTCCTGATTTCACTAATGCTTTTTTTCGAAAACATTGTTTATACATTTTTTTTTCTAAAAGAGCTTTCATTTAGCACAGATGTATTACAGTATATAAGCAGAATATTTGCACTGACAAAAATGCTTTATAAAAATCTAAATTGAATTCTTCATTTTCATAGGTTGATGGTGAACCTTTTGTTTCGTTAAGCGTTAATTGTTTTGTATTTTGCATTTTTTAGACAAAATTCAAATAAAATATGAAATAAACTTACTGTTTTTTAACATCGACAAAATACCTTGTATAAATTTAAATAAATTTCTGGATAATTATTTTTCCATGTAACTGTAAAGACCGAGCCCTTTCAAATTAAAAATGAAACTGTGGTACACATAGTCCTAGTAAAGTGTAGGAAATTCCAGTTTTTGTGAAGCGATGTAATTTGTAAAATGTAGGGGAACCTCAGTTCTTAAAATTGAGTGTACGCAATATTTCTTTTATTTAATTTTACAAAAAAATAAAATTTTATAAATATGCACATATATGCATTACAAAAATTTCCGAAAATATGCAGAATTAAAATCAATTTTATAATTATTTTTTTTAATTCGGCTACATACGGGAAACTTTTCTTAATTATAGAATATACAAATGTATTTAATTCCGTGGTCTAAACATACGTATCCAAGGGGCACTCTGTAAACATCAGTGAAGTTAGGTACATAGTAAATGTTTTTTAAACTCGGTTCAGCTGAACGTAATTTTCAGAAGTTTTGTACTACACTTACGCATATTAAAAAAAGGAACCTGATTCAGTTGACTGCGGATTAGGGTGATATTTGACTGTGCTTCATATTATCGAACATTAGTACTGTAACTAAAAAATGGGGCAAAACAATTTCCACTGTGTCAATAAAACGCTCTATTAAAACTAGAACTATTTTTTTGACTTAGCCCACAGTTTTAAAAAGAAAATGAAATGTGCAGACAAGAAAAACAGATTTACCTTTTACGAGCAGTACGCAGGGTGTATAAATAGCGGCTTAAATCGCCACAAGGAATGAACTCCATGACCATCCAGTAAGGGTGGCTTCTTGTGCAACAACCCAACAGTGACACGATATTTGGGTGGTTACCAACCTGCTTCAACATCGCTATTTCGTGAAGAAACTCTTGCTTTTCATGTTGTGACGCCGCACCTATATATTACGCACAAATATCTACTATACTTCAAAACCTGCTTATTAATCCTATAATACTTACTCTTAAGCATTTTCACAGCAACGTAAGAACCATTGTAGCTCGCAAGATGCACTGTTCCAAATGCGCCACTACCAATCTGTTGTCCTAACTGCAGCTGTCTATGACTTATTTCATAGCTACCCATCCTTCTGAATGTTATGTCGCCTGTGTCCTATTACAAATTTAAATTTTGTATTGTATGGTATACCTCGATAAACCGATATGAGTCCGCGGCATAAATGCCCGTTAATTTTGTACTGGATCAGTTCAGAAAAGAATTATTAAATTTGATTTGACAATATGGAGGGTATAATAAAGTGTAACTAAAGTTTTTGTAAGTTATTCATAGTGTAGTAAATAATTATTTTTCTTTAATAAATACACTAGTCACATCGTAACATATAAAATCAATCATTTAATTAAACCTCCGTTTTATATTTTTTATTTTTATGCAAATATTCCCTTCTTTGTCAGAATTTACTTTCATAACTTTAGTTATTTCAGCGTTGATTAATTTTTCTATATTATGGATAAAAGCGCGTATTTTATTTATATTATAGTATCCAACGATTTATGGCTTACAATCTCTTTTGTAATCTTTTATTGTCATCTAATATTAAAAAATAAAAATAAAAGAGGGCTTAGGACACATCCTTGCTAAAGTGCTATTTGCGTTGAAAAAGTTTTAGAGGATTCATTCCGCACTCGTACATAATTTTGACAGTTTTTATATAAGTTCTGTATTTTTGTTTCATTGTTTGCATCCACTCCTCTCTTTTTCAGTTTCTCAATATCGTCAAAACACATTTCTTAAGGAAAATTCTTCTTCGTATTTTTTTTATTATTATTATTACAATAAAATAGAACATTTATGTGACTAAAATTATTTAAATCTCCACTGTTTGAGATCCACCAACACCTCTACAATGAAGTCGCAACATTTTTGAAAAACCATTTAGTCCGGGGAATAGAGCTACAAAAAGGGGCTTTCCTTGAAAAGGTCATGTAGTTTTTTAATATGTTATATAGCTGGGTCCCTTGGTTAAGAATTCAAGTTTTTGACCTCCTATCCCTTGTGCGTTCGAAGTGGTGCCCCCTTTTCTGATAAAATTACGTCCTTTTTTTGTTTTTCATCGATTATTTCTTAAAAGGTTAATATTACTTAAAAAAACTGTTATATACGAAAATCTAGACCATATAATTCTCCACAGAAAATGTTATTAATAATTTTTGTGTAAGTGTTTGTGGCATTACACAAAAACGGGAAATAGGTATATAACAGCTGAACTATACTTCCCAAAAGTGTAAAAATAATGGTGCAATAGATATATGTCCGAGAAATCGATTGCCGAAAACCGGAAGTCACTATTTGATTCCGTTCAAGATTTTGAGTAATTTGAACACAAGATTTTAAGAAAATTGCTTATATTTATTTATGATTTCTCGGGGAATATATCTACATTACAGCTGAAATAGACATACCAAAAATGTAAAAATAATGGTGCTAATAGATAAATGTCTGCGCAATCGAATACTGAACACCGTAAGTCGATATTTGATTCCGTTCAAGATTTACAGTACTTTAAACACAAAATTTTAAGAAAATTATTATATTTATTTATTTAGACTTCTCAAAAGTGTAAAAATAATGGTACTAATACAAAAATGTTCGGGAAATAGAATATTGATAACCGGTAGTCGATATTTAAGTGCGTTAAAAAATGACAGCCGGTTTTGTGTATTTACCTAAATTTATGACTTGGTTTAAATAGACTGAGAATTTTAAATTTCTCGATCTTCTCGAAATCTATACCACGTACACAAAAATTATTAAGATGCTTTTCTCTAGAAAATTATATGGTCTACATTTCGTATATAACAGATTTTTACATCATATTAACCATTTCAGAAAAAATCAACGAAAAGCAAAAAATGGTCGCATTTTTATCAGAAAAGAGGGCGCAATGTCGAACGCACAATGGTTAGGTGGTCAAAAACTTGGATTCTTAATCAATGGACCGACCTATATAACATATTAAAAAATATGTTGTGGGCACAACAACACCTCCCACCATAGATTTCTTATCGAATAATGCATCAGGAACACGGACCACCACTATCAAGAAACGCTTATCCCTTCAAAAAATTATGACACATGTCAAAAAATGACATTTTTCAAACGTTGTTTTGTTTTTTCAAAAAAAAAACAGATTAGCAGATTTTAACGAAAATATCAAAATATAATTTTCTTTAACGTGTTGTAATTCGTAAATGGTGGCAGTAAGAGGAAAATATTTTAAACAATAATTGTAGATATATTTGAAACATTATTCTAATATAAAAATTTTCATTAAACCATAATTTACTGACATATTTTAAAATAACTTGATAGGGCTTCAAGTAAACTACCATTATCTGTTATTGGATTATTACCAAAAACTAATCAGCTCCTCCAAAAGGGATAAAATTGATATATACAAAATATCAAAATTTTCAGTTTAGTAGTCTTTGAGAAACCGTAACTCCAGATATCCACATATACTGACAGACAGACAGACAGACAGACACAGACATCATCGCGAAACTATTAAAATCGTATTCTAGGGACCCTAAAACGTGCTCATCCACTGAAAACTCACTACCCAATTTATAGCATGATTCCTAAACCTCCCTTACAGGATGTGGCGGGAGATAAAAATTGGAACTACATGACCTTTTGCAAGGCAAATGTCTCTATTCCCAGGACTAATAGTGTCTTAATGAAAAACAATTAAGACTTTTTAAAAGTGTAGAAGTAGATAAACTTCAATTTAGATAGTGAACGACCCCCTTTATTTTTACCAGATTTATCAGATTAGATTTGTCATATTTCATCTACTAATATAACAAGTAACACATCAAATCAGAACACATCCTTAGAACTTTTTTTTATTTATTTATGAAGATGAGAAGCGGACTAACTACTATGGTCATATGCCGCCTGATGGCTGGATGATCATGAAAGTATGTGAATAACACAAACGACCATGCTCTTCAGTGGGATTCAAACCCATGACCTCTGGCGTGCTAGGCTAGTGACATAGCCACTACGCCACCAAGATCGGCGGCCTTAGAACTTTATTTAATAACATATTTTACTGGATATTTAACAAAGAAATGTATTTATAAATTTAACCGGTGTTCATGTATATAAAAATTAATAACGCAGTTAGAATTAACAAATAAACATGAAATATTATTATTAAATAAAACATATCACAATATAAAATTAGCTCATTGTGAAGGTCTAACAGCACCTATCAAAAAATTAGTCGACATTGCTTCT
Source organism: Poecilus cupreus (assembly GCA_963942605.1). Lineage (NCBI taxonomy): Eukaryota > Metazoa > Arthropoda > Insecta > Coleoptera > Carabidae > Poecilus > Poecilus cupreus. The sequence continues at coordinate 16,445,729 of OZ012726.1, forward strand.
CAAATTTTGAACATATTTGAGGCCATTTGTTATATAAATAATGTGAAGCAAAGGATAATTTGCAATATCCTGAAAAAAAAAAATACTAAAAATACACAAACAGAATTCGAAACTGAGAATACCACAGTATATTTAATTCAATATGTTTTTATTTGTATATGTTACTTTCATATTTAATTATTTTAGTCCTTTTTCTTGAAATGTAAACAAAGTTTGGAATGGCTTATTTTTTAAATTTTTGAATGTTTTATTTTATTTGTTTATAGTTCGCATATTCATTATTATATGTATTTATTTGTATAATTTTGGAAAATATTTTTTTTTTTCGTAAATAATATTAAAAATGATAAATATGAAATAACATTGCTTTATCAAGGAACTAAAAAAACAGATACAAGAAGAAATTTTGTATAAATTACTTACACAAGGTTTTTGTTAAAATTTTGACAAAAATGTACTACTCGAACGAGAAATCCATTCAATGTAAAGGATGAAGCACATAATAAAAACACACACAATAAAATTTTGATACAGTTATTAATTTTATATAATGAGCCACGTGCACTCTCATTGACAGAAGGGAAATGGGCATAAAAAGGCTTCAGAGGAAAAGAAAATACACTAGAAAGGGAAGGTCAAAACAGGAGCTAGTTTAAAATTCTTTGCGAAGATATAAGTAAATATTACTTAAGTTGTTCGTGTCTGTTTTATAGCTCAAAGTTGAACCTCGGTTTTTCTGTATGTGACACATTTCTAGGAAAAGACGTTTGTTATAGTTATTTTCACGATCTATGATAATAGTATCGTCATGTTCAGTCATTATGAGGTCACAGCTGAAATTAGCAATAAAAAAGATATAATATGTGAATAAACTTAGATGTTTACAATACTAAATGTAAAATAGTGATTTATGTTATAAGAACACTATAGTTATTGTATAAAAATATAAATAATGACAATATGAAACATTAGGACGTAAAAAGTTATTTGTACAGCAGGTGTAATAAAAATATAGGATATGTAAACTTTGAGAATAAATAAAACATACGAAGAAAATATATAGATTATTAATAAAAAATTAAATATAAAGCAGCTACTAACCGTCAAAGTATATTGCCATTGAAATAGGGTCTAATTACTTTAATAAAAAGTTGAAAATTTTAACTTGCTATTGTTGAGTCAGAAGGAAACGGTACAATGGTTAATCTCAAAAGGTTTAAGGTTTATGTTGGTGGTTTAGAGTACAAGGAAGAAGAGATCAGTATGGTGTCATTTTTAATTTTTTAGTGTCGGTAAATTAAAAAATATATTATGTTCTGGAAATTCAGTGATGTCGTTTAGTAAATTACAACGTTCATTTTTATGTTTGAGGATTTCATATTACTACTCAATTTAAAGTAATTGGTTTCTAAGTGTAAAAGTTTTATGTTGGCTATAGTCCGTGAGCCAGCTTTAAAAACTGCGACTCATTTGACCAAAGGTTTCAGTATTTTAACGAACGCGGCAGCGACAAGTTGAAGCTTGCCGGCCTACGCCGCCACGCCGCGCGGTCGAGTGATGACGCAACGATTGCGGGTTCGAACAAGTCGTTTGCTCCACAATAGGGAATATTCCAGAACCTTCCAGAAACAAGGAACGCCATATATAAAAGGAATCGCCGGCAGCCGTCAGGCAGTCTTTCAGATGACTCCCGAGCAGTCAGTGAGACTCAGTCATTCTTTTAGATGACTCCCGAGCAGTCAGTCGTTTAGATGACTCGGACTCAGTTAGTCGAGTTGAGTCAGTAAGTCAGATGACTTAGTCGACTCCGAAGTTCTGCGGAAGAACTTGTGAATATAAATATACCGATCGGTGTGAATATAAATATATCGTCATAAATAAATATCGCTCGGCTAGTTAATATAAATAATTGTGTATATTTATAGTAGTGATAAGTGTTAGTGTATAAGTTTTTGTAATCGTTATTTTAGTGTTATATACTTAGTGTTAATTTACTCTTTACTCTTTATTAGAATTATTTGTTATTAATAATAATTTTATTGTTTAAATAAAAAGTTTAAAACCCACGAACGTTACAGTATGTTCTATGGAATCTACCCGTTGAGGTACATCGAAAAGCGCACGTCTGGTCGAGTTGTCACAGGAGACAAATTTCAAAATTTAAAATTTATTGTTTGAAATTTGACTCAAATGATCAAAATGTTCTTTTTATCCCATGATACTAGACGAAAATACAAATCAAAAGACACTAATCTGCAACTCGTACGTGGTCGGATTGCCTTGGCGGACGAATTTCAAAATTAAAATTTTGTGGCCCGAAATTTGGCCCAAATGACCAAAATATTCTTTTTTATCACATGATACTAGACGAAAATACAAATCAAAAGACACCAGTCTGCCACTCGTACGTGGTCAGGTTGTCTTGGCAGACGAATTTGAAAATTAAAAATTTGTGTTCCGAAATTTGAGGCCACAAATTTTGAAATTCGTCTGCCAGGGCAACCCGACCACGTTCGAGTGGCAGACTGGTATCTTTTGACTTGTATTTTCATCTAGTATCATGGGATAAAAAGAAAATTTTGGTCATTTGGTCAAATTACGGGCCAATAATTTTAAATTTTGAATTTCGTCTGCCGGGACTACTCGGCCATGTACGAGTGGCAGACTGGTGTCGTTTTATTTGTATTTCCTTATAGTATCATGAAATAAAAAAAAAAAATTTGGTCATTTAAGTCAAATTTCGAGCAACAAAATTTAAATTTTGAAATTCGTCTGCTGAGGCAACCCGGCCAGATACGAGTGACAGACTGGTGTCTTTTGATTTGTATTTTCGTCTAGTATCATGTGATAAAAAAGAAAATTATGGTCACATGATTCAAAATTCCTTTATTTACTTTCCTTTTTTAATGTACGCCATTTTGAACTCCACCCAGATCTGCATGGCAGACTTGCACTTTTCGATGTACCTAAATGGGTAGATTCCATAAAACTTACAGAATGTTTTGGTCAAATGAGTCGCTGTTTTTACAGCTGGCTCACGGATTACTAGGGATGTGATATGATTATTTTCTATTAAGTGTGTATCTAGGACGGAATAGGGTTTATTTTTTATGTGTTCCTTAAATCTTGTGTTTTAATTTCTGGTAGTTACGCCTATGTATATTTTGTCACAGTCATTGCGAGATATTTTGTAGAATCCACTTTTTTCTGTATACTCACTTTTTGGTTTGCTATTGTTAAGTATGTTATTGATATAAGAGTGTGATTTGGAGGTAAATTGACTAGTGAAAGAGGGGTGTGTAGTAAAAGTAAAATTTGGAGGCAGTGTGTTTTATTTTAGGATTATGGTTTGAAGAAGTGGTATTATAATGTCTGTAGGTGTTAGTTTTCTAGAAATGTTGAATTCTATTGAGTTATCATGTTTATGCATATGTTTATGTAAGACATAAAAAATTATTTGTATTATTGGGTTAGTATTCTATTGTGATTTAAATTTTTGACAAGTTGTTGATGTTATTGTGAAATTTTTGTAAGTTTGAAATTGAACTTGACCAGAGCACTATGATGTCATCTATGTAACGTTCCAAAATATAATATTTTCGCTGAGAGGATTTACCATGGTTTTATTTTCTAAATTATCTATGAATAAGTAGTTCACTTTTGGGGCTTCCCATAGGTAAATCATCTTTTAATTTGCAAGTTTTATTTGAAAAGTGAAGAAATTTTGATCAGTTGTTATTTTGAATAGTTCTATCAGATTAAATATGTCTTATTTACATAAATTGTAGTTGTTTATAAAATTTGTATTGTTATTAAGTAATTCTGTTAAAATATTGAGTGTTCCGACAATAGGAATGTTAGTGTATAAATTAACAATATCAAAAACACCTTAATGAAATCTGGTTGGATGTTGGATTGTTGTAGAGCATTGTTTACGGATGCAATTAATTCTTTTGTTTTTATTTTTTTCATGGAATATGGAGATATGTATTGAAATTTTGTAATAAGAATATTATTTAAAGTTTTATCTAGTATTTATGCAGGTGAATATGTAATAGATCTAATAGATTTGTTGGGCTTGTGTAATTTTATTTGGCTGTTTAAAGTGGGAGTTTTGGGGGGTTTCTTTTTGTATAATGTTGCATGTAGAAAAATTTAATTTATTTAGAGTTGCAAGATTATTGTTTATTGTACGTCTAAGCTTTGTATTGTAAGTGCTGAGAGGATTTTTATTTGTTTAGATGATAATATTATTATTAAAGAACTCAAGTGTTTTTTTTTAAATGTAAGGCTATGTTTCTAGAATTACTAATCCGGCATTTTTATATTTTTTGGTGATTGTTAAGTTATTATCAGATACTTTTTGTTTAATTGATTTAATATTGTTATTAATGTTATCATTCATTATTCAATTGTCTATGGAAAGTTGCAAGATTATTGTTTGCTTTGTATTGTAAGTGCTACAGGATTTTTAGTTATTTGGATGATATTATTATCATTAAAAAACTCAAATGTTGTTTCAATGCAAGGCTATGTTACTAATCCGGAATTTTTATCTGTTTTTGTGATTGTTAAGTTATTATCAGATAATTTTTGTTTAATTGATTTAATATTGTTATTAATGTTATCATTCATGTTTTTTTTTATCATCGAAGACGTTTTTAATTTCACATTGAATCAGTTTTGTAAACATTACATAAAATCATTAATAAACACAAAACTTAAATTTTTACAAAGGTATCTATTAGAATACCTACATGCTATAGAACATGAAACATTTATGTTACAACTAGAAGAAGAAATCCTATTTATTATTTAACAATTATAAGAAAGATCAACAAAGAATAATCAAACCAGAACGTCTTATCAAGAATAATCAAGAAGAAATTCATAGATATAATAAGAATATGAAACAGAAGACAGAAAACATCATAAAAAAACCCACAAATAAATGTCTACCACATATAACCAACTTATACTTAATACTACTTTCATTCCAGTAGAAGAAGAAACATTAAATCTTGGACATAAATTTCCACAAAGAAATCAGACATCGCAAAACTTTCCATAGACATATAAATGATAACATTAATAACTATATTAAATCTATTAAACAAAAAGTATCTGATAATAACTTAACAATCACAAAAGCAGATAAAAATTCCCGATTAGTAATTCTAGAAACATACACTTCCAAAAACGAAAAACACTGGATTTCTTCAATAAATGAAAATCCCATAAACACTTACAATACAAAGCTAAGACGTTCATCAACAATAATCTTACAACTTTAAATAAATTAAATTTTTCTACATGCGACATATACCAAAAAACAAAACCCAAAATTCTCATTTTATACAGCCTAATAATATTACACAAACCCAATAAATCTATTAGACCAATTACATTTCCACCTGCACAAAAACGAGCTAAAACTTGAAATAATGTTACAAAATTTCAGTACATATTGTAACGTTCGTGGGTTTTAAAACATTTTATTTAAATAATAAAACTATTATTAATAACAAGTAATGCATAATTATAATAATAAATAGTAAAAGTAAATTAACACTAGGTATATAACACTAAAATAACAAATACAAAAACTTATACACTAACACTTATCACTACTATAAATAAACACTATCATTTATATTTACTAGCCGAGCGATATTTATTTATGACGATATATTTATATTCACACCGATCGGTATATTTATATTCACAAGTTCTTCCGCAGAACTTCGGAGTCGACTAAGTCATCTGATTTACTGACTCAACTCGACTAACTGAGTCCGAGTCATCTAAACGACTAACTGCTCGGGAGTCATCTAAAAGACTGACTGTTCGGGAGTCATCTAAAAGACTGCCTGCTCGGGAGTCATTTAAAAGACTGACTGGCCGACGGCTGCCGGCGATTCCTTTTATATACCACGTTCCTTGTTTCTGGAAGGTTCTGGAATATTCCCTATTGTGGAGCAAACGACTTGTTCGAACCAGCAAGCGTTGCGTCATTCACTCGGCCGCGCGGCGTGGCGGCGTAGGCCGGCAAGCTTCAACTTGTCGCTGCCGCGTTCGTTACAATATCTTCCATAAAAAAAATCAAAAGAATTAATTACATTCGTAAATAATGCTCTACAACAATCCAACATCCAACCTGATTTCATTACGTTGTTTTTGATATTGTTAATTTATACACTAACATTCCTATTTTTGGAACACTCCATATTTTAAAAGAATTACTTAATAATAATAAAACTACAATTTAACTAAAAAAGACATAATAAATCTGATAGAACTATACACCTATTAAAATAACAACAGATCAAAATTGTTTCACTTTTCAAAACAAAACAACATTCTTCTATAAATAAATAAATTTTAAAAAAGTATTATTAAAAATTCTGTCATATTTTTACCTCCCGCCTACCTCTAGGTAAGGGAGGTATTGTTTTTGGTCAGAAAATTGGGTAGTGAGTTTTCAATTAATAAGCACGTTTTAGGGTCCCTACAATACGATTTTACTATTTTCGCGATGATGTCTGTATGTATGTATGTATGTGTGTGTGTGTGTGTGTGTGTGTGTGTGTGTGTGTGTGTAGTCTGTGGCAATTTTTTCGTCTCGCATAACTCAAATACTATAATACCAAAAAATACAATTTTTTGAATTATTGCTTTTTATATTTAAATGAAGAGCTGATTAGATTTTGGATAAAATTGGTCGACCGGAAGTAGCAGTTTACTTGAAGCCCTTAACAGTTTTTCGTGAAAAACACGGTTAAATTTCCTTCTTCAACAATTTATGTTATTTTGAAAGTTGAAGAATATTTAATTCTACATTTGTTTTGATTACACTAATTTTAATAATTTTCATTAGATTTAGAGATAATAAAATATAAAGAAATTAGATTTCACAAATCTTGCATTCCTAGTACACCATGGAAAATTTTCAATTTTTTACGAAATGTGACACATGTCATTGTGATTGTGAAGCTGTTTTCTTAGTGAAATATATGTCAAAAAATTTAATAAATATACGAAAGAAAATTAAAATTCTCAAATATAAATATAAAATAAACAAATAAGAAGGTATGTTTCTGTATCATCAAATACTATTTTGTACCGTTTAAGAGTAGTATTGGGCGGGAGGTTATGTGCTGGCCACATCAGATTTTTTTTTTTTATTTCAAAAGTTCTTTTATTCTGATAAAGTGTTTATTACAACAGTCAAAAGAGTACAGTGTATTAGCATCTTTTATAACATTTTCTTATCTATTCTACTACTATCCTATTTCATGCTGAGTTGGTTATTCTCGTTGGCATAATTTCTCCCGTCTAAGTGAAAACTGTGGGGCGTTTTGCCACAAAGTTCGGTGACATTTCAAATTCTTCCTTTTGTTCGGATCTGGACCTAAGCTTGGATGTTTTCCTTTTAACAAAATACAAATAAAAACAGTACAAAGTAATTAAAATTATTGTAAAATACAAAAGGATAGTATTAATACGAATTCTATTATAATAAATTGTTTCAGTATTAATTATTTTATGATTATCAATAATAGAATTCAAATTTTTGGTTTCATACAAATTAATAGTATCTGATTTTAATGTTTTAAAGTTAACATTATCTTTATCAGGAATGTCACTTTCAAATTTTAAGTTGGGTAGTTCAATGTTCTTAAAACTTGCTTTATTATTTCGAAATGTCTTGATTAGGGTATTTTTCACTCTCACTTCACATTGATTATTTAATTCAACTAAATAACTTCCATTTAAAGGGACATTATCTTTGTTTAAACCATATCTTTGAGTTGCTACGATGCCACCGGTGGCGACGATCCATTTTCTGGATTTTGATGTTCAGTACTTGGGTGGATATTTGTTTGCAGTATTATTGAAATACTTTAAAAGTTGGATTTCACAGGGGGCAAGACTGTTGATCTGAGATGTGCGGACTTCTTGGCACAGGAATGCTTCTGGTATTGTTTCTTGACAGCTCGTATCGAAGAATGCATATGTTTGCTCGTTGGATATAAGGCATTTTGAGTATGAAATAATAGTTTTAAAGGTATTTTGATTAGGTGTGGATAAGGAATATAAGTGATAGTAATTAAAGATATCAGTTTCAACAATTGCGATTTCTAATAAGACTATTTTTTGGGTACCTTTATTATAACTTTTAATTTATTATTAATATTATTTTTTCAAAGAGTAATATATTCTGCAATTTTGGCTCAAAGGTAAACTTATTTTTATCTAATTGTTTATATATTAAAAGTATTTCAGAGAGTAAATCATTTGGTTCAATAAGGGAATTATGAAAAGTATTTAATTGGGAAAAGGTTATTGCTACTTCAATCTTTTCTAATAAGTCATACATAAATTGCAAACTCAGTGTATATTGAGAGATAGCTGATTGTAAGAATACGCAATCATTCAATTCAACATTTTTATATAACTGTTATTAATAAATTTTACCAATTATTCAATCTTAGATTCAAGTATTAGTTGATTGTGTGAAAGTATTTTAAGGTTGTCACTAAATTTTTGAACAGATGTTTGAAGGATTGTCATTTGATCTTTAAGAATTGTTTGAACTTTATTTTGATCTTCAGATATTTATGTAATAATCATATCATATTTTTCGGCATCGTTTTGGTCGAGTTTTCAGTTATAGATTTTATAATTGATTCAAGTCCGTCAATAAGGCCTCGTTTCATTCTTTTAATACAAAATAGTGGGTATAATTGTTTAATTTGACTCAAAACTTTATTTTCAAGAGTGAACGTTATTTGTTAAGTTTTTGAATTCATTTTTAATTTTGAAAAATGAGTTACGCAGAGATGTAAATTTATTAATTGTCAGTAATGTTATATATTTGTACAAATGTTCAAGAGTCAGTTTTAATTTGGGCGTTTTCTAGTTTCAAAGGAAGGAGGCCGAGATTTTTATTTAGGTTATGGAATTTAGGTAATTGTAAGCTTGTTTCGATGACGAGGAAGATTGATCTGTAGGTTGGTTTTCTTAATACTTTTATATGAATAATTTCTTTCTTATCTTTCTTACGTTGGTTACAAATTTCTACTCGGTTTCTTTCTAATAATTTTGTGACTTTATAAGGACCCAAAAATTTTAAATTCTTTTCATTTCTATTCATAGAATTTTGTTTGTACACGGTTTGACCAATTTTAAATTCATTGTTTGTACCTTCTTGCGTATTATTTTTAGCAATAATGTTTTGTTTTTGAATTTCTAATTTTTGTGATACGGTTTGGTAGACATGTTTTAATTTTTCTTTATGGTTTTCAACATAATCATTATAGAATGAGTTTGGTAAAAATATTTCATTTGGATTTCTAGAATTTGTATGTCCAAAAGCTAATTCAAAACGTGTATAGTACAGTGGAACTGTGAATTGAATTGTTGTATCTGATAAGAGTATAATTCATCAGATCAATATATTCGTCTGGATAAATTTCTTTTAATATTCTTAGATGCATGTTCTATTATTGTTGAGTGATATCGTTCAACAATAAAGTTGGATTCATGGTGCAAGGCAGTTGTAAAATGTACATTTATGTAATGTAGTTTCAAGAACTCTTTTAGGGTACTATTATTAAATTCTTTACCATTATCAATAATTAAATTTCCAGGTACACCAAAAGATGTAAAATATTTTATTAAAGCTTTACAAATATGAATCGCTGTTTTACCATCAATAAAATTGATAGGGCGAATATTGTTAATGCATATACTAAGGTTAGATAACATTTATTATCATAAGCAAAAACGTCTATGTGAATTATTTGGAAAGGTCTTGTTGCAGTTTCTGTATTCATTAATGGTACATAAGATTTTTTTCTGGCATATTTTGTTGTTTGACAAATGTCACAGCAATTAATATAGCTGGTAATAGATGTTTTCATGTGTCTAAAATAATCATTTCATTTCAGGTATTCTATTGTTTCTCTTATGCCGCGGTGATTTGTTTTACCTTCGTGGTGGTGTTTTATCAAAAGAATTTGTTCTTCTTTATCTGACTGTGTTTACTCTTTTTGTACATTTAATTAATTTTTGGCCCCTTTCAGAAAATTTACCTAAGTAAACTTTGCAGAAGTCTTTATACAATTTCTCTGTATGGAAATGGATACCTATGGTAAATATTTTTCGAGTCTTAGTAATTTCTTAAAAATTCAAAAATTAGTTTCTCATTATTAATTTCGGGGATCTTTACTTTAACAATTTTTTGATTTTCATATTTTCGTGAGAAACATCTAACTTTAGATATAAATTAAGAAATACAAGAATCTGATTTCTTTTATTATTTATAATCTCATTGAGTATTTTAATTCCGTCGTTTGTTGCATCATTTGTTTTTCTAGTCGTTATCATATAAATTTTGTTCAGTGTTGGAATTATGTGGTGGTCTTATCTGTACGTCAGATATGATATTAAATTCAGGTTTCTTTTTAAGATCGGAGTATCGCGATTCGGTGTCATTTAAAGTTCGTGAGGCGTACGCAATGGATCTATCGTTGGATATCTGACCTCGTGAGAGGACAGCGCCTATCGCAAAATTACTTGCATCAGTTGTGAGGATGTATTGTTTTTCAAAGTCAGGATATTGAAGTATTGGGTCATTAATTAATAATTCCTTGCAAGTCTACAAATTTTCTATTGTGAATGAATTTTACGTCTTTCTTTACGCATTTTGTCATGGGTTTCGTGATTTTTCCGAAATCCTTAATGAATCGTCTATAATAGCCTAATAATCCGAGAAAACTCTTAATGTCTCTTTAGGATTTTGGAATAAGAAAATTTTTTGTTATTGAAATTTTATCTGAAGTTGATTTTACTCCGCCTGGTGTTTTATGTGTCCTAAATATTCAATTGATTTTTGTAAAAAATTCCGACTTGTCCAATTGAATTTTGTAATTATTTTTTGTAAGCCTTTCGAATACAGATTTTATTCTTTCATTGTGTTCTTGTAAGGGTGTACTAAAGATTATAATATCGTCCATATAGACGAGGCAAGTTTCGTGTTGTAGTTTTCTTAATACATTGTCCATAACCCGTTGAAAAGTTGATGGCGCATTTTTAAGGCCAAAAGGCATACGTTTAAATGTCGTCTGAGTCTATTTCTATTTGGTGAAAACCGCTAGCTAAGTCTAGGGTTGAAAAATAATTAGCTCTGCCTAATTTGTCTAATATATATCCGTGATGTTCGGTAAGGGATATTTAACGTCAATGGTACAGTCATTTAGTTTACGATAATCGATGACGAGTCGCCATTTTTTTTTTGTGCGGATGCGTCCATCTTTTTAGGAACGATCCATATTGGACTAGACCAGGGTGATACGCTATGTTGAATGATACCTTGTTCTAACATTTTCGATATTTGTGTTCTAACTTCCTGTCGGTGAATTTCAGGAAAGCGGTAAAATTTTAGATGAATCGGAGTCATCTTTTAATTTAATTTTGTGTTATTTCGTTTTCGAAACTTAAAGCTATTTTTTCGCAATAAAATATATCACGGTAATCAAAGCAAAGTTGTCTAATAGCATTCTTTTCTTGTTCAATATCCAATTTATCATCATTTTCCATTCTTTCAACAAAATTTAGATCTATTGGGTTCAAAGATTCAATTTCGAGAGGTTTTGTTATATTTATTTGTACTGGGTTTTCATTTATATTTACGATGGTTGTTATAGCAAAGTTATTTATTATATTCACAAGAGCTTTCGGCATTTCCACACCATTTCTAAAATTCGTGTGATTTAAAATGCCTATACCATTATTTAATTTGACAGGTAGTTTTATAACTTTTTCTACACGGGATAGTACAATGATTGTGTAGTTTTAAATATGAGTTTCGAAGTCTTTTTCCTTATTATCTGGTTCAAAGATAATGCGGATGTTTGCATAAGGGGTTAATAATTATTTTTTATTAACATTAACGTTTGGGTTTAATTGTTTGAGTAAGTCAACTCCTAATAATCCATCATATATTTTACTAAATTTAAAAAGATTAAACTTACGAAATTCAGAAACATTAAAAATTTGGAAAACTGGGATTTTTGTTACTTCGTTATGAAATGAAATGATATCTGTAGTTTGAATATTAAAATTTTCTTCTTTTAGTGCTTCCAGTATGGATTAAAAAATTTGCATAATTTCGGGAATATAAATATATGGTAGATTTGCATTTAAAACATTGATATGATACGTAATATTGAGGGCCTATGGAAAATTTATCTCAGTGGTGTGAGATGCTTATTACTCGTTGGTGTTATAGCTTGTACAAATTTCCGTGGCGATTGACTTGACTTTCTAATGGGATAAGCCAGCCCTAGCCAGCGGGGTGCAAGTTTGTCTGATGTTCAGGAGTGGATTATTATAATTTTTGGCTTAGATGCTTCAATCTCCGAAATTTTTAATACGATTATCTTTTCAATTGTTTCCCCGAAAACTGTTAAGTAAGATAATTTTATACAAATATACCTTCAGAAAACGACATTTAAAATTCATTTTATTAAAATTTTTCATATTTTGATATTACTTGTGTCTGTTTGTGTAAAACTCATTTGAAAATATTATCCAGTACAACCCTGTAAAGTAGTCCCTCATAAATTTCTTTAATCCCCTTTTGGAATACCTGCTGAGAAACACTAATGGAATCAATCGCCACGGAAATTTGTACAAGCTATATCATATTCGTAGTTGAAGTATGATACTTCATTCCCGGCGTGAGAAATGTTTTAGGTGGTTTAGTAATTATCGTATACAGGTTGTTCGTGTGAATAATTTTTAGGTTGTTCATATTCATAATAATTTTCAACATCATGTTTGCATTGATTTTCAGTATCGTATACGTTTTGTGCGAACAAAGCGGTTGAGGTAAAATGATTTTGTGACCGTGCTCTGGAATAACCAGATGACGTGTCCATGGGTTCTGGTTTATATTCTCTATACCGGATTTGATTAGGGCGATTATAATTTTTGTGAAATGTGGGTTTTTGTTGTTACGGTACAAAGTTACTAGGACGCATTTTGAATTGTTGTGGACGTTGTGCAGATTGCATTGTTCGGTAATTTGGTCGGTAATTTTGTGGGACAGGGTTGTTAAATCGTGAGTAATAATGTGGTATATATGAATTATTAATTTATGGATTTTGTCTAGTCGGTGTCAGTCTCTGTGCTGGTCTGTAACTCGTTTGTAAATTTAGAGTATTTTGTCGTTGCGTTGAATAGAGGAAGTTTTCTTCTTCTATTACAAGGCTCATGGCTTTTTCACATGAATCGGGGTTTTTTAGTCTTACATTGTTTGAATATTACGGGGCAAGCCACGAATATATGTTTTTAATGCAAGATTATTATAGTTTGCTTGTCTAACAGTTCTTTTAACAACGGCAAGGTTTAGTGAATTTAATTTTGAAATAATTAAAATTCTTGCATCTTGAAAATGCATTCCAAAATTGTAAAGGGTTTCATTTTTGAAAGGTCTAATGAGATTAAATCTTGTACTAGACAGTCAATATTTGTTTGGTCTCCAAAGCTTAAGGTTAATGCATCTATAATTTATTGCCACGCAGTTAATTATGTTCTAGGTCCAATTAAAATAAGGGCACGACCGGTTAATTTACCTAAGATTGTACGAATTAGAAAATTATTTAAAGCTGCGTCATTAGGTTGTGTAAAGGTTTGAATTATATTTTGACTATTATCCATAAATATACCCAATTTTGCGGGCTTCCTTCACAATGAGGTATTGAGTCAATATATAATCATAACAGTTAGTAATTAATTGGTATCTGCGCTTGTAATTCTCCGTCCATATTAGGGTTGTTATCAATATTTATATTATTTAATAAATTTATAAGGTTATCAATGTCTATTTTATATATTCAAATTTATTATTCTTATTTACTTTACTTTAATATTTATTTAATTCTTCGTTTTCTTATCTCTAGTGTGCCTATGGGTTCAAATGATGCTTGTTCTTCTCCCAGGACTTCCTATTCTACATGGGATGGCTTCTGCAATTTTGTGTCGTCCAACAGGTACGATGAAGATCTTCTAAACGCTCTCGTTCTGACTTGAAGTTGTTGTTGTCGGTGTTGAATTTCCATCGATGCAACTCGATATGCACTCGAATTCTCGCACTTCGAATTGTTCGTTCCGACCCGTTCGTAATTCCTGATTAATCGACGATACGAAAATTTGCACTGTACTAATTTCAGGAATCCTACCCGACTGCGCCAGTTAAGTTTTCAAATATCAGAAGAGGGTTTTTAAAAAAATTCAAAGGTTTTATAACATTTTCTTATCTTTTCTACTACTATCCTATTTAATGCTTAGTTGATTATTATCGTTGGCATAACTCACGGAAAAAAGTGGAATCTACAAAATATCTTGCAATGACAGTGACAAAATATACACAGACTTAACTACCAGAAATTTAAACACAAGATTTAAGGAATACATAAAAAATAAACTCTATTCAGCCCTAGGTAAACATAATCATATCACATCCCTAGCCAACATAAAACTTTCACACTCCATTTTCCAATTACTTTAAATTGATCCTACTAACTAGGGCAATATGAAATCATCAAACAAAAAAAGAAATGTTATAATTTACTTAACGACATCACTGCATTTTCAAAACATAATATATTTAAAAAATTTACCGCCTTTAAAAAATTTAAAAAGCCAAAAATGACACCATATTTACGTCTTATTACTTGTACACTAACTCACCAACAAAAACCTTCAACTTTTTGAAATTAGTCATTGTACCGTTTCCTTCTGACTTAACAATTTCAAGTTCAAATTTTCAACTTTTTATTAAAATAAATAGATCTATATTTCAACGGCAATATACTTTGACGCTTAGTAGCTGCTTTATATTTAAATTTATATTAGGAATATATACATTTTCTTCATATGTTTTATTTATTTTCAAAGTTTATATATATATGAAATGACAGAGCTGGAGGCTGTATAATTTTTGAGTTAAAAGATGTTATCTAAAAAAATTTTTGTATTTTTATTTAATCCAATATTTCGCAACAATTTGATAGCTTAATCAGGGAACTAAAAAATCGTACAACAAATAAGAAACAATTTTAAAATTTTGTAAAAATATTATAACAAGGTACTTTGACAAAAATATACTACTCGAACATAAAATCCATTCAATGTAAAGAATGAACCACATAATAAACGCACACACACAATAAAATTTTGATACAGTTGTTATTTTTTATACTGAAATTTTTCCACCTGCACTCTCAATGATAGAACAGAAATGGCATGAAAATGGCGGTGACACAACGAAGGTAAAATTGGTGTTGGTCAGTACCACTTACCACAAAAAAAAAGAACAGACATTAGAAATGGAAGAAGAATAGTTTAAAATTCTTAAATATTACTTAAATGTCTGTTTTATAGTTCAAAGTTGAACCTCGGTTATTCTGTATGTGACACATTTCTAGGAAAAGACTATTGTTATAGTTATTTTCACGATTTATGATAGTAGTTTCGTCATAGTTAATAAGATGTTGTGTCTCGAGTGCATGTGAAGATAAGGCACATAGATTTTCTTTATTTCTTTTTTTTTCACCTTGTTGGTGCTGTTCAATTCAATTTTGGAGATTGTTGACCAATACAAAATTTGTTGCAAGTGCCACAAGGAATTTTATAAATTACATTAGAATTTGGAAAAGGTGCTGTCTCCTCGTCACATTCCCCTAATATTTTTTTTGCCGATCATATAATTATGTCCCCCTCCTTGATGTATAAGCCTGTGTATGTATTTTATCTTTAAGGATATTAGTTAGTCAGCTGATTAGTTACTTTAAAAAAAACTCACCCTATATATTATAAATATATTTACCTTCCACACATATATGTAAGGGAGGTATTGTGACGGGTAAAAATTTTCTGTAGTGAGTTTTCAACGGATAAGCACGTTTTGGGGCCCTAGATTACGCTTTCACTATTTTTACGATGACGTCTGTGTACGTGAGCGCGCACCGGAAGTGGTAGTTTAATTGAAGATTTGTCAGGTTTTTTGGGTATATCTTAGTAAATAATTGTGTGTAACAAAAAAAGATGTAGAATAATAGTATTGGCTACAATTTTATTTGAAACTTTTTAATATTAACTATATTTTGCACCGTTTTGATTTTTTTTTTTGGGAAGTTATGGGGTGGTCACATCAGATTATAAGGACACTATCATTTAAAAAACTTAATATTTAGACCTCGGATGTTCAAAATTATGAGTTGATTAGATATTGGGGGCTGACCATCAACCGGAAGTGGTAGTTTACTTGAATGCTTATTAGCTATTACGCGCATATCTCAGTAAATAATTGAGTTACTTTTTCTTCTATTTTCATCGTTTAAAAATTTTATAAGCGGGAGGTTATGTGCTGCCACATCAGATTTTTTACACATACTGCCTGTTTTTATTTTTTTTTATTCGTTTTGAATTTTTTTATACTTCATTGTGAAAGAATGTATAATTAAACACTTAGGTACAGTTATTATCATAATATTTTAACATAATTAATAATCCACCAAAAATACAATTTCACGGCTGTTATGGTAACTGCCGCGAAATCCAAAATTATTGTTTTTTTACCCTATTTCGTAGCCGTTGTTAATGGTAACGGACGCGGTACAGGGTAAAAAACAATAATTTTGACACTTGAGAATTGACATTATTTTTTCAAATAATTGTTTTGTTTATCAAATGTCAATCTCATAGCCACTTTCTATTTACATTAAAACTGTCTAAAATTTGTAATTACACTTTTTCCGCGTGTCCGCGTGTCCGCGATGTGGTGGCTATTACGTCATTAGTTTCCGAACTAATAATTTACAGTTGTATTGTATGTATAGTCTGTCTTTCTCACATACACGCTTTTTTAATCGTTGGTAATTATAACGTATATCTGATATGTCCATATTTTTTTCACTACTTGAAAAGAAAAAGAATAGATCTTCACGGATGGAAATGTCAAACTTTAATCTGTCATTTCAGTATTAATTTTAGGTTATATTTTGAACGAAATTATAGTTTCATATTTAATAGTAATAATAATAAGTATTAATAATAATAAAATGTACAAAACGAAATCATAAGAAGATACCTACAGTATCGTAAACCATAGAAGAGTTTTTTATTATTGTTACCTTGAACCACTTCGATCTCGAACTGTCAAACTCAAACATTAAAATAATGTCAAATCGTTGATTCTAAAACAATGGTCTTCATTTGAAATTTTTAAATTAATTCATTATCATAAGTGTTCAATGATGAAGTAATATATAATGATACTAGCATGAAAAAAATACTATTTAACTCTTCTCTTTAATAAATAAACTCTTAATTTGTAAGTATAAAAGTATGCTAATAACTTTCTCATCCTAACTGTTTGAGAACCTATATGACGTCATGAATTTTAGCCCACCATTTAAATTTTAACCCATACGAATATTTTTGATGACGTAGCAGCCACCACATCCAAGTGTAATATTTTGTACGGCTACATAAAAAATAGTGTGTGCACCTTGTCCACGAAATCATTTATCGCCTTCGTAATTGTCCTACCTCGGCCGCAAGCGGCTTCGGCTACAATTTGTCTTTCGGTACGCTAAAAAGAGATTTCGTGGCTTTGGTATACAAATAACTATTAAAACAATGCAAAATATGTATAGAAAAATTGTACACAGTACTATGCTACATCAACAATATTTACTGTAACTCAATTATTTACTGAGATACACAAAAAGATATGATATGATCTGATGTGCTCAGCATATAACCTCCCGCTTAAACACTTTTTAAACGGTGCAAAATAGAAAAAAAGTTCTAAATAACAATTGTAATTGTAAATAACAATTGTATCTAAGATTATTTATCAAATTTTTTTACAAAAACAAAATTGTTTACTGAGATAAGCTCAAAATACCTTGGGCCTTCAAGTAAACTACCATTTCCGGTTGATGGTCAGTCACCAAAATATAACTAGTTCTTAATTTAAACATTCAAGGTCTAAATATTAAGTTAGAAAATGGTATTGTATTAGAATCTGATTTGTCCACCACATAACTTCCCAAAAATTTTAATTTCAAAACGGTGCAAAATATAGAAAAATATTTCAAATAAAAATTGTAGCCAATAGTATTTTACTTTTTTTTTATATGACAAAATTTACTGTCACTCAATTATTTACTGAGATATATTCAAAAATTTGACAGGTCTTCAAGTAAACTAATACTTCTAGTTTGTAGATTGCTACCAACATCTAATCAGCTCGTAACCTCAACATGAAAATTTTAAATATGAAATTTCAAAATATCTTTATTAGATTTTGAGTTACCGTGTACGAAAAACCGTCTCACACACACACGCACTCCATACGCGTAAAAAAATATTTATCGTGATCTGCGGAAGCACACCAAATATGGGTAAAAACAATAATTCTTCATGATTTTTATATTTATTTCAATAAATTAGCAGATAAATAAATTAGATACCATATTATGAAAACAGCAACATAAACTTACCTTTAAATATAAATCACTATATACACAAGCGAAATTTTGCAAATATACATTCATTTACATGGTAAAGAACGCAAATGTGATGAAAGAATCAATATTTATCTTTATATAGGAAGCCATTATCATGTATTCCAGTGGCGTGGCGTGATGTTGGATGACAGGCAAGCATTTATATAGAAATTAATATTTAACACTCTAAAGGTATACATATACATGCTCCTTTTAGTAATAGGAAATTATAGTGACAATCAGATATATAAAATCAAGAAAATAAATTTGTAGGTATATAAAATATAAAAACAAACTGTATTCTATTAATTAAAATAACAAAAAAAAAAATTGATATAAAAATTCATTCTTCTGTGTACAATCACATCAATAAACAAATAAAAATTTGATCAACTTAAATGTTTTCCTTTTTTAATAAATTCAAATGTTCGCTCTCTCCAATGCATAAGATGCAGTAACTAAGAGTGCTTCCAACGCTCAACGCACTCCGTCCACGCTCATTTGTACAATAAACTTGATAATGGGGTCGTTCACCAGAGCCACGAAACAGAAAATAAGTCATTTATATTATGACTAAACTCTAAAACATCTTACTAGAAAAAACAGATGTTTAAAAAATATTATTAATTATTAAGATATTTGTCGAAGTGCCAAAATAGTTCACAACTAATTTGAAGGTTTTTTGTTTCACTTTGAATTCGTAAGTATAACATAAATACATATAAAATATATTATTTATTTCTAACTATAAATATTACTTTAGGTTGACTCAACGAAATTAAAGTCTTGTTGAATGACATAGGTTAGCAAAATTTATCACTGGTAATCAAACATTTGACTAAAATAATCTTACAGTTTATTCCTGTTTCTTCCACAAATAAATAGACTTCATGTATAATTTAATTATTAATCATGAAAAGTTATTTTAATTTCATTTCAATAATTTTCCAAACAATAACTTAGAACACTCATGTGACTACTATTATTTATATTCTCTACTGTTTGAGATCCACCAATATCTTTACAATGACGTCACAACATTTAAAAAAAAATCATTGTGGCTTAATATATAACAATTAAGACTTTTTATAAGTGCACATAGTCTTCAATTTAGATATAGTTTTATAAAAATAAATTAAAAATGGTGAAAGACCCCATTAAAATTATTAATACAGATAGTCATGTTGTTATTCCTAATTTATTTCAATAAATATTTTAAATATTGCATTAAAAATTATATCTCAATTATAACAAACATTTCAATTTTATTTAAATTTATATTTATTTGTTTTTATTTATATTTTAATATCTATTTAAATATCATAAAGGACGTATGAATATACTCTACTTCTTTATTGCCATTGGAATTAGTGGCCTGATATTACTGTTAATAACAATACAAAAAACAGACAAATAAAATCTTTAGAAACGCACCAAACGAATGTGCTTCCATTAACAGTGTTAGCAGGCTTACACGCACTTACCTAGTGCGAACTACCCAACGAAAAATTACGGTAATGACCGAATATGTAATACCATGTAATACGCACAAATTTCTTGTGCTTCCAGTTGATACTCCGACTTTACATTATTTTTTAACCGCATTACATTTGCACAATGTATGATACGTACTGTGGAAATTATATATTAATATTTTTGTTAAATTACAGACATTTAAGAAGGTGAATTACACAATATTGATTTAATTATGCGAATAATATTAAAAATGTAAAAATGGCATGGAAAATACTGCTCCTATTGCTTCCATGGACGCCAAGGCACTGATTTATTCATTATATCTACAGCTATATCATAGTATAATCGTCACATGATAAATCTTATCCTTAAAAAAAGATTATATCTTAGTGATAGTAATAAATAGAATTATATGGTCTCACTACACTGTAGTGTTTCATCAAGACAGGATTTCTTGATGATCATGATCATTTCTTGTTTTACGAGACAAAAAATTCAAATTTCCTTCTCTTGCTCCTTTATTGGCAACATATTTCTTATCTTGTTACAAGAATTCTTTATATTCCTTGATTCTTGAAATTTTAGGGGAACCCCTTTTTCTATCGCTTTATCCAATCTGAACGCTCAAGTTTAAGGTTTTTTCGGCATTAATTAAGTCTTGAAATATTTATGTGTTTCGACCATATATTTATAGAAAATATATAAATACTTGGTTTCAATTTATATATAAGAAACTACATATTCTATAAAGTATCAACTTCATATATGTGCGGTATAAAATTTATATACAAAATCTTGACTTCACATATTTATAAAATCTTGTCTTTATAAAATTTTGAGCTTCACATTAAGGCGGCCAAATGATGTTAGGACCTGTGTTCGCGTGTACGAATGTAGATCGAACGTCAAAGTCACTTTACTGCCAAATGTATATCAAATATAATATTTTAATTATAAAAGTGGAATTGAAAAATTTATTATCAAGATATCAAAATTTCTTGACAAGAAAATACTTCTTGTCTTGGTGTCGTCTTGATTTCAAGACAAGATTAAGAGTATATCTTGATTCTTATGAAACATTGATGCCCTGTGTTTAACTAACAGACCTCATCTTATCCCTATCGTTATTTTTTTCTGTTTCCAGTGGCGAAATTAACTCTTCTTATCCATCCAGAAACTATTATTAAATTATAAAATTAAAAACTTGTGTTATTAAATTCCACACTTCAAATTTATAATATATTCCCCTAATTTTTTTTTATTTCTTTCATTATATTTAATTTTTTTCTACACAATCTGTCCAGGGCTTCTTATCTTTCTACTATTATCATTTTTTGGTATTATTTCTCCCCTCAATTTCAACAACATAGCTGCAACTTCTTGTAGGACGTTTAGTGGTACTCAAATGTTTTTCTTGTACAAGAAGCAAATGTAAAATGGTTTTATTAAAATTATTTTAGATTTAGAGTTCTGTAAGTGAAACCACAAACATTCCATCAGAGAAGAAAATAAATTTTTTAAACTAGTGGTTCTCAACAAAGTTATATTTTTTCAAATAGAATTATATATGTTTATTATGTCTATTTGACAGTGTATTTTTTCTGAATTCAACCATGTATTAGTTTTATATCTTTGCATAATAAACTTATTGAGAAAAAAGCGACTGAAATTTAAATAAATATTTATTTTTATTTTATTGAACAAAAAAAATAATATATGGGTCATTCTTTTCATACTCGACCAACAAAATTCCCGCCAATCACCGATTTATCTACAAATGCTTTTAATCGCTTTGTTTTGTCCAAAAACCTAGAAAAAATACCAACTTTTATTTTTTCTTGAATATTATGCATTTAATCATTGAAAAAACGTTTTTAATGAAAATGAGAACTACCTCTGCAGGAGACATAAACTAGTTGCAAAATAATATTGAAATTCTTAAAGAAAATTTTGTTTGCATACTTTTTAGATTCTTTGGGGTCCATTTAAAGGGAAAATGACAAAAAGAATTTTTTTTCTCGTATATCAAATATATTTTTGACATAATAATTTTGAAAATTACGAAAAAATTTCAACATTCATTTTCCAAAATACACCATCTTCGATTTTTAAGTTATACACTTCAAAATGCTTGGAATACATGAAAGTCTATACATACAAAATTTCAGCCATGGTAATTGAAAATCGGCCGAGTTTTGACTGTTTCAAGTTGAAATTTCATTTTTTAATTTTTGAAATTGTTTTATTTATACAGATACTTAATAACTTTCTTATAAATTTGATGAAATAATATTAATTTTAGTGAATTATATCACCTATCAGTATAAACATAACCTATATTATCCGTTACAAGTGTTCAAAATATTTTATTTATTAATATTTCATTAAATTAGTTAATTAAAATTTACAATAAATAACACAGTACAACAAATTTTTACATTTTTTGACTCGGCTCTCTCTATGTATAAATGATTTATTTTGCTTGAAAATGAAGGGAAATCGAAGACATAATGTCCTTGATTTATTTTTACAGGCAGGATAGTGATTTTCTACGTTTTTAGACTTTTTCCCGTTCTTTTGCCCTAATTTTTTGTTCAGCTTACCAGACGCTTCACAGGTATCTATTTATAATAAGGGAAATTCATTAGAAATGTCACGCCCCGAAAATCTCATTTTTATAACCCTATTTATTAAAAAAAGTTTTTTTCTTTGTAATTTTTTGAATTTTTTTCCGTTTTTTTGTTCATATTTGGTTCCAGATGATCAATAAATTTTTTTCCAGTTTACAGATGCTTGACAGGTATCCCTTATAATATATAAGCTTAAGCTTTATAATAAAAAAAATATTTAATTTCTTTTTTACAACTTTATTTATGTGATATAAATTTTATTTAACTAATTTACAGAAATATTAATAAATTATTTTGAACACTTGTAATAGATAATATAGGTTATGTTTACACTGATAGGTGGTATAATTCATTAAAATTAATAATATTTCATCAAATTTATATAAAAGATATTAAGTATCTGTATAAATAAAATAATTTCGAAATTAAAAAATGAAATTTCAACTTTAAACAGTCAAAATTCGGCCGATTTTCAATTACCATGGCTGAAATTTAGTACGTATAGACTTTCATGTATTCCAAGCATTTTGAAGTGTATAACTTAAAATTCGAAGATGGTGTATTTTGGAAAATGAATTTTGAAATTTTTTCGTAATTTTCAAAATTATTATGACAAAAATATATTTTTAATACAAAAAAAAAATTCTTTTTGTCATTTTCTCTTTAAATGGACCCCAAAGAATCTAAAAAGTATGCAAACAAAATTTTCTTTAAGGATTTCAATATTATTTTGCAACTAGTTTATGTCACCTGCAGAGGTTGTTCTCATTTTCATTAAAAACGTTTTTTCAATGATTAAATGCAAAATATTCAGGAAAAAAATAAAAGTTGGTATTATTTCTAGGTTTTTGGACAAAACAAAGCGATTAAAAGCATTTGTAGATAAATAGGTGATTGACGGGAATTTTGTTGGTCGAGTGTGAAAAGAATGACCCATATAGCTGCTGCTGTTGTAGATTGTTATTCTTTGTGTTTTGAGATTATTTTGTAACATTATGGCTGTAACTTAGTACGTATAGACACACAGGTTTAAAAAATATTTTGTTTATGGTAGGATGTCCCACTTGATCTCCTACAACTTTATTTCATAGAATTTTTTTGTAACTTTAATTATAAAGAAAATAATGGCGGTGGTTGGCATTTATTTGGTGTTACACCTGTATAAAACTGTTAGAGATTGACTGACAGATAACGCACAGACCAAACCGCTGCACGTAAAAAGCTGAAATTTTGACAATGCATTCCTATAAAGACATGGATAACCACTAAGATAGGATTTTTTGAAATTTACCACTAAGGGAGTAAATTGGGACACTCCATACTTCAATACGTTTGCATTAAAAATCATATTCTCAATGTCTCCTCTTTGTGCGGATCTTTTGACGTCAGAACAATAATACGCGCATGCGTGGAATAGGAGAGGAAATGAATCTGTTTCAGCCTGATGGTAAATTGAGCGACAGACTTGCATTATTTGCGTGAACGATCTAATGCTGTGCACTTTGGGCTACACATGATAAAAATTTGTTTTTTTTTTTGGCATTATATACCGCTGCGCGTGAATTCGAAATGTAGGTTCGCCAGGGACGTAGTAAATTTGTGACAAAAATATATTGCTTAACAAAAAACGCATATAGTGCCATGGAAGCGAGGAACGAAGTGACGAGCTTGCTTCGTTAATGTACTGATATGGAAGCGAGGAACAAAATGACGTGCTTGCTTCGCCAATGTACTATTATGGAATTGAGAAACAAATTAAAACACAAACACTTTCTTTGAGTGGCATTGCAACGCATGCCTAGTATAAGATAGTTTTAAATAAATATTTTGTTACTTCAAATAAATTTATATATTATTTAAACAATTTTTTTCTAATAGATGGATTTAATTTAATTTACAATATTTTTTCTCTGAGGTAAGTATAGTTCAGCGGAAAATACTGATGAAATTTAATTCATATATGGAATTCTTTGAATATCGTGTTTACAATGTCCAATATTGAAACCCACAAGCTATAGAAGATACAGCATTTACATATTATATCTGTTCATATTTATTTATAAATCATTTTTGTAAATATCATTATCTTTTCCTCATTGCTGGTAATTCCTAGAAACCTTATCTTTTCTAATATTATTTTATATTGAAATGTACTTTAATAGTTATAAAAGATAATAATGTTTAAATAAATATGGTAAATTAAATGACTGTTCCATTATGGTGTAGAAAATAATAACATTATGACTAATAATTAGACTGCGGAAATTTATGTACTTATTTGTTCACGGTCGGATGGGAGGTAATGTACTATATTTACACGAATTAAGAAATTCTACGATTATTTATGTATGCATATTGAAATATGTATTTTATATGCATAAAACATGAAAAAGCATATGTCGCATCTGAAAAATCATATTCAACTGTGACGACGGAGATGCTGTCGGTCAAAGATAGCACCTCGTCGACCTGATTCCTCCCTGTAAAACTGACAACAAGGGGAATATGTTTCCGGAAGCTCTGTGGAGTTGGGTAGGGTTCTCGAAGAATGAAAAATAAATCCTGTATGTGTAACAATAATTTATTATAAATACTTTTTTATACAAATAATAATTATTGGATCCAGTGCCTTCGGCTAACGAATCTCGGAACTTAAATGTTATTTATTAATTATTTTACCTTGAAGTATTGTTTTTACTTTATGACGGATGATTGGTGACGGACAGAAACACGTCACCTATATAGCTTTCAGCGGACTCGACACACTGAAAGGTTAGTTTGACCTGCAGCGGACTGATCTCACCACCGGTCTGACCAAGGAGCAAAGGAGAGTTCGCTTACATAGGCGAATATGGTGCATGCATGTGGTGACACCTACCGGATCGGGCAGAGACTACTATTACTTATATTTGGGATCTAGATATCGCGAGTGTTGGAATAGTATCTTGTTTTTGTGTGGTTTTTGTCAGCTGTCAAATATGTGAGAAGAACAACAAATATAAAATAGGTTTTTGTTAAATATATGGTGATAATTTGTAGTGATATTTATTTAATTGGATTCTTTTAAATAGAGGTAAGTATTTTTAACAATAACTGCAATTATTAATGTGATATTTAATAGTTACAATATACATGAAAATAGTTTACCTCATATGGCGACTCCGAGGCATTAAAATTTAAATACGGAGCATTGTTGTGGATGTGTGTGAATATATTTATTTATTTGTAAACTTTTTTTAGATGTCCGATTAGCAGAACTTCATGTTGCTTGAGGTATCAAGGAGAAGCTATTGTGAATTAGTGAATATTCCATCTCTCTTCGAAGTGCCCGTTCAAAAATTGTACGCATCATACTATTTTGGATTCCATACAACGATTTGCGGGTGAATGCAAGCAAAAGTCATTGAAGATCAAATAAATTGTAGATAATTTATTATGAGTATTATTTTGTTCTATTTAATTTAAAGAAAATTTTTTTTTGACAGCCTTGCAAGTTTTGAAACTCCTGGACGTATTGAAATTATGGAGATGTGTGAATAGTTATTACTTTAGAAGATTGGCTGATTGTGGTCTACGTGTTCACTTACATTAGCGAAAGCACAAGCAATTCTTATGTTAGAACATATTCTAATCTTCAAGTTCACTTGCGTTACGAACAAGAAGACGATATTTATGGAAGAAGATATTTAAATCTCCAGGTTCACTTTCATTTTGGAAAATTCATTAATAAATTCACAAATAAGTTAGTTTTAATTAAAATAGGTCAGTAAAATGCTAAAATGATAAAGTAACTGCATTATTGATAAATTAAATATAATTTTTCTCTAACCTAAAAATAATTGCAAATATGAAGATCAAAACAGAATTATTTTGTTTGACAGGTTGTGATGTAGTTACTTCGAAACTAATTTATTTAATTTTTAAAATTGTAACAGTTTCTTCAAAATAATTATTTATATTGTTTGTAAAGTTGTGGCCAAAGCTTCTTCAAAGCAATTATCTGAACATTTGCAAATATGAAAATCGAGACTGAAGTATTTTGTACTGAATTGTTTCTAATAATATTTGTACTTATATTTGTATAATATATTTGTTATTGCATGAAACATTTGTTTTCATTTTTAAAATAATTAAAAATAAAAAAAAATATTTGGGATCTAGTAGCAGTATGAAATGACTACTAGCGCCTACATAGCGGATCGGGCAGAGACTAAAAGTCATGGACCAAAAAATTAACATTGAGTGTGTTCTCCAGTACTCCATGGGTCTGACTCTCCGACGGCTGAGTGCCGACTTTTATACCCAGAAGCCCAACCCCCACCCTGAATGTAAACCAATCAGCTTATAGAGCAACAACAATACTTCGTTGTTTACAAACTGTTTTTGTTTACATTAGAAATACAGTGTTTTGACGTTTATGTGTCATTTAAAAAGTTGTCAAACTTATGTCAGTCATATTCGTAAATTAACTTTGGAGAGTAAATTATAATAATTTACAGTAAACAATAGTTAATTTATACAATACAGGTGAGTTTAAACATTTTTACAAAATAACTGTCTTTACCTAATTCATACTGTAGTTCGGTCAACAAGATCAATAACATATTGAAGTTTTATCAAAGATAAGAGTTGAAGCACTGAGCAAAATGTGATGACGTCAAACAAAACAAACTTAGAAATTAGGACGGTTCATCACAAAACATATGTTTTTACATGTGCGACGAAATATCTAATTCTGTTGATTTGTCAACAAGAAAACTGTTTTAATTTTTATTATTTATTCTATATTACCATAATTCAAATAGCAATATGATGTAATAGTTTTCTCCATATTTTCGATGTTCAAATTATGTCGTTTATCTATTAAAATTAATTTATACACAGAGAAAGAACGTTCGACATCCCTTGAAGTAATAGGCGCTTACTTGAACTTCGATATGCATTCGCGTTTTACATTTTCGGCTAATGTCAACTGTCAAGTAATGTAATCAAATCGGGATTATTTTTGGACACATAATCTACTTTGGTCGATTTTTGTCAACTCGTCCTGGAACTTTTTTCAATGCATCAATGGAGTCAGACAAAAATACAACTGACTGCGTTAGCTGCATTCCAATCTCCTCCAAGTTTTTTATGGTGGATGGCAGATCGTGGAAATAAGTCTTTATGTATAACAAATCAGCCTGAATTTCTTCATTCACAAATAATTCCTGTGCTGTGCCAATGCATGCTGCATCTTGTTTGTTAAATAAATCAACTACTTATGGAAATAAAATAAAAACAAATAAATATGGATTCACATGAGCCGTTCATACCGTTTATTTTACGGAAGTAGCGGTCGTTATGTGTACTAAAACACACTGTTGGTTCTCATGAGCCGCCTACTTTGCAATACTGCAATCTAGTAGAAAATTTAAAAAAATGATGACATATGCCAACAAATTGTTAGGTTATAATTATATATAATATCAGCTTATTCACTCGAGGGAAATTATCTCTATTAGATTCTGCAACTCTGTGTAATCCGTGGGTTATACAGGTAACATGTAACATGTTCGGGAACATGATTCTTAAAGTGTTTCCTGGTTTTACCATGTACCTTGCTGCATCTGTGACGAACAGCAATAACTTTTCCTCCGCTCCACTTGGGAAAAATGTTACAAGTGAAGAATTCATAAATCGAACATTCGTCTCATAGCTTGTGGTACCGAGCTGACGACACGTTACCAAATACGGCATGTAACGGTTTTCGCTCAATTTTCCAATGTTTATGTTTACCACATAACGTGCGACTGCATCAGTAGTCTCCTCTACACTTACCCAGATATAATTATCGCCAATATAATCGCGAATTTTATTTATGACGTCGGCGTAATAATTGGGAAGATATAGCTTTCTTAATGTAAACTCATCTCATCTGGATCCCTAGCAGTGTATTTTTGCAAAAATGCCCGTCATTTTAGGTTATCGAGACTGCGCCATGCCATGGCCACAAAGAAACTGTTTTTTCGCGATGTTATTGCTGTTGATGTTGGTTCCGAGTCTTCGTTTTGCCGTTTGATGATGTCTTTGTGCATACAAGTATTCGTTCTCAGATGTTGAGCCAATTGAGATTTTCTCTCACAGATTACAAAACATGAACAAATAGATTGCTTCAATTGTCTTATTGTTTTAACCTGGATTGATTGGCTACAACAAATACAACTTTAATATTTATTTTTAATTCCGGAGAATGGGTAAGAGCAGGATCTAAGGGCCAAACCCACTAATAAAGATCGTGTTGGTTAAATATAAGTTTATTAACTAATATTCACTACTTTGTACAGTTATTTACAGATGATTACAACTTTGAGCCGATAATTTAGTTAATTGAGTCGCTGATGATTTGCAGACTCTAGGTCTTAATTGAGTCGAGGATGGTAACAGACTGACTTCTCGATTCACGTCTCAGCCTTAGGTAGCCGAGACAAATATTCATACTCAGCATTCTTACGGGGGCATACATCATCAAAAATCTCTAGACAATAACAGTTCTAAGAATGCTGAAGGGGATGCTAAAGGCATCAACAGGATGTGATATCATTAATAAAAATAAAACAGAAATGAATACGTGACATTCCATCGACATAAGCAGAATATACGTCTCACAAATAACTAAAAGATAAATAATTATTATAATTATATAGGGAGATTACAACACCTTCCCCCTAAGAAAAAGAAAAAACATGAAACAATTTACAAACTAGGTTTTATTTTGGAGAATGTTTTTTCTTTTACTTTCTTATCTAAAACCTCTTTACTGATAGCGGCATGTGCAACAGATAACTCATCTCTATTTTCTTCTGTTATATTAACGTGACTAACAAAGACACCTGGTCTAGCAAATTCAATATTATCTTGACTGGTGGACATCTCGCCATCATATACTCTTTTACATGGGTCATTACAAAATAAAGTTATAAACTTCCTTAAATAATTCCTCATATATAGTATTACAAAAACAATAATCAATAGTAATAATCCATAGGTAGCATATGTATAATTACTAAATTCATCATTTAATTTTACATGTTTAATCAGTTCATTTGCATCTTTATTTATTTGATCAAGACTTTTACTAACTTCTTTCAAATTATTTAAAAGATTATTAAATTTATTAATTCTTGGTAAATTAATATTACAAAAATTTGTCGTATTAATAATATTTTGATTTAATTCAAATTGTGGTAAATAATCCAAGAAAACTTTAGATGAGATTTGTTTAGATGGTATCAGCAGGGCATCTTTTGTATAAACTTTACAATTTTCATTAATAGTGATGCTTCCTGTTCCATTTAATTTAATATCTACTGATTTATCATTATTACAATTTATCAAAATATTCTCTTCTTCAGGAATAGAAAAAATCCATTTATTATACTGTATTGATTTCATCCAAATTGATTCTTCTATAGTTGCAAATCTCATATCACAATTAGAAGGGATTCTATCAGCTTGTTTGTATAATTCAATTTCACAACTTTGGAAATTAGCTGTATAGACTGGATTAACATGTTCACAAAGATAAGACAAAATTACTTTACATTTCATTAATTCATATTTAGATAGTTGAATAAATTTTTGTTTTACTTTATCTATAGCGATATAATTGCTATCAGGACGAATAAATGCAAATTTCTTTAATTCCAAATGAACTGGCATTGGAAGTAATTTATACAAGTTAAAATTATCATATTCTACCAATGGAATGTTAATTATATAAATCAATTTACTTTCACAAAAGAAAACATTTATATCTAATAAATCAAAAATTAAATAAATATCATTGTCATTAACAGGGATAGGAAATTTTACATTCTCTGGTATAATACTGCTTAACTGTGTTAATTCTCTGGTCAACTGTTTGGGTGTTAAAATAACAGGGTGGATAATTCCTTTCTTTGCATATAAAATTGCATTAATTAATTCATTTAATTCAGATTGATATTGTTCAAACATAAAAGAAAATAATGAAATTCGTTCATCGAGCATTTCTCTAGCTTCTAAAATATTAATTGCACTTGTTTCATTATGAATTATATCTGACATTCGATTAACTGTATTTCTCAAAAGGTTTTCATTTGAATTAATCTTTTTAATTGTCATATTATAATTTGAAAGAGAATCTTTAATTATTGAGCTTTGATGTTTAATTAACTCACTCAATTCTATTTCATTATTCGAAAACTGTTTAATTTTATCATTATAAAAATGTGCATCTTCATCATCTAAAGTGCCAAATAAAACTTTTGAGAGTCTACCAACGGCATTAATCAATCCTCTTTTAAATCGTTTTTGATGACCAATAAGTGAAAAAATTGTATCTTGTTTTTCTTTTATATTAGAAATTAATAATTCAGTTGCTCGTGTGAACTGTTGACACAGTTGAATACCAGGAAATTTATTTTTAATAATAACACAATTAGCTCTTGTTAAATCATAATACTTAAGTATAACATCAAATTTTCTTGTCATATTATTTATATCAATATATGTTATTACTTTCCATTTATCACTATAAAATTGTGCTTCGCCAATATTTTCAAAATAAATTCCAGGGGAATATTCAAACGAGGTTATGTTGAAGTCATTATCAGACTTCGTAATCGCTGCAGTCAGCATAATAAGGATTAATATCCTAAAACAGAATAATATATTTTCAAAAAGGTAAGGTAATATTTATAAAAAGAGAATTATAAAAAGAAATAAAATAAAAATTATATAAATAGATAATGGTTATATCCATTGACGTGTGTCCGGAAATACTCATAAGGTAATCAAAACTATATGAAGAGGTACATGTACCTAATCCCACAAATTCAACTTTATAAGCAAGCACTAACTCATTCCAGGTAAATCGACTTCCAGTAGTGGCTATTGCCGAACCATTAAAAAAAAAGGGACAAGACAATAAAAAGGTAATAAAATAGTTGTGTCGTGTCATAAAGATCTAATTTATCTCGCTCTTCATACGTATCTCACAATCAAAAAGAAAAGTTTTAAATATTTTATAAAAGTAAACGATAATTATCAATTAACATATGATATCGAGTTCA
This sequence comes from Poecilus cupreus, assembly GCA_963942605.1. NCBI lineage: Eukaryota > Metazoa > Arthropoda > Insecta > Coleoptera > Carabidae > Poecilus > Poecilus cupreus. Next base: position 16,477,517 of record OZ012726.1, read on the forward strand.
GTAAAACGAAACAGTGGTAAATATATGTACACCTGATCTCACAATTGCAACGATCAATTTATCATAACGTGTGCCCGATCTCAAAGAATTCAGCAATCAATATAACGTGTGCCCGATCTCAAAGAATTCGGCAATCAATATAACGTGTGTCCGATCTCAAAAATTTCGGCAGTCAATATAACGTGTGCCCGATCTCAACAAATTCGACGATTAATAAAAATATTTTATAATTAATAAAAATATTTTAACCTTAATTCTAATTTAAGCGTGTTCCCACGAGTTTAATCGTGAAAATGTTTTAAACGATTACAATGAACTTTATAGTTCTTATTCCGCTTTTTAATAACAAAATTGACAGGAGAGTCTTGTGAAATAATTATAAATGGGCCAATCCAACGTGAATCTAATTTTTTACTCCGACCTCGGCGAACACTTTCATCATATAGTAACACTTTATCGCCGACTTGAAATGTGTTCTCTCGTGCGTGCTTATCATAAGTTTCTTTCGACTTTTGTTTCTTCTGTAGTAATTTATCACGAGCTAATTCATGAGAGATTTGTAATTTTAATTTTAAATCTTGAACATAATCATCATATGTATAATTTAAATTTGGAGGAGTTTTAACCGATGTGGGTATTTCAGCTTGAAATCCATAAATTAATTCAAATGGTGTGAAACCAGTAGAGGTATGTGGGGTGGTATTATATGTAAACATAGCAAAAGGAACAAATTCATCCCAATTTGTTTGGTCTTGATTTATAAATGCTTTTAAATATTCTGCCAAGGTATGATGCGATCTTTCTAGTGCTCCATTTGACATAGGATGATAAGCAGTGGTATTTAATTTTTTAATCTTTAATAATTTGCAAACATCTTTAAAAACTTCTGACATAAAATCTGAACCTTGATCGGTTAGGATTGAATTTGGAATACCATATCGACAAATTATATGTTTAACAAATTTATCAGCGATAGTATACGCTGTATGATCTAAAATAGGAACTGCTTCTGAAAATTTAGTTAAGTCATCTTGAAAGGTAAGTATAAATTTATTACCGGATTCTGTTTCCGTAATAGGACCGACAATATCTAAAAAACATTTTTCAATTTAGAAGACGTGGTAGTAATTTCCATAGGAGCAATAGTTTTTAATTTAGAAGATTTATTTTTCTGGCATTTACTACATTTATTTATATATTCTATAATATTTGCTTTCATATTTGGCCAATTATATTTCAAACGCATACGTTTATATGTACGTGATATACCTTGGTGTCCTCCTAAGGGGTTATCGTGATAATCTCGAATTAATTGTAATTTTTCCTCCTCTGATAAATCCACGCTTGGATTATAATAATAAACATGAATTAAAGTATCGGTACTTTTAAAAATATAGCGTAACATAATACGAACTTTTTCCCATTTTTTCTATCTAAGCCTGACGCTATTCTTGGAATTGCTATCTTATTTATTTTATTCTCAATAAGAAATGATTTTAAATTTAATAACGTTAAATACACATCTTCATAATTTGGTTTATCGAAATAATTTTCTTTAGTAATTAAATATAAAATATCTCGTGATTCATATTTCAAATGTGCTATATCATGAATTTCTTTATTTTGACCTTTTAATTCCTGAACATGATTAAATTTATCTTTAAATTTTTCAGCAATACCTTGTGACATTTCAAAATCTTTCGACACACAATGAGCTAAAGCAAACTCCGGCGGTGCATTAAACAAATCTTCGTAGAATTCTTTTATATTATTATTAATAATAATTTTATTTTTAATGACTTCTAAAAATTCTGAATAAGAAACATTATTACTTTGGTCTACATTAATATTATATATTCTTGAAAGGGCATCTGCATGCGGGATTGATTTTCCTTGTCTGTGAATTATTGAATAATCATATTCTTCTAATTTAATTCGCCATCGCATAAGGCGTGCTCCTGGGTCTTTTAAATTATTTATATAAACTAACGGGTTATGATCAGTTACAATAGTAAATTTTCTGCCATATAAGTATGGTCTAAAATGTTTTACAGCCCAGACAGCGGCTAAGAATTCCTTTTCAATAACAGGATAGTTCTGTTCAGCAGAATTTAAAGTTCTAGAGGCATATGAAATAGGTAAATCTTTTCCAATATCTCCTTGTGACAAAACAACTCCGATAGCATGATTGCTAGCGTCTGTGGTTAAAATAAATGGTTTATTAAAATCTGGGTATTGTAATAAGGGAGCGGTTGTTAAAGTTTCTTTTAAAGTTACGAATGATTTCTCACTATTATCATTCCAAGTAAAATTTACATTTTTCTTTAATAAATGGGTAAGTGGTTTGGCTAATTTAGAAAAATCTTTTATAAAACTTCGATAATAACCAGCAAGTCCTAAGAAGGATTTAATATCGCGTTCATTTTTTGGACGCGGAAAATTTGATCTTTGAGAAAAAGTGGGTGTTCCCGTAACTAATTTGAAAGTTTCTCGCCACCCAACTGGCCCGGGGGGGTGGGCGGGGGCGAAAATTTTGATGTCACTGAATTCCGTTTTTCACGTAGAATGCGAATTTGCAAAAAAAATTGGGGTTCCCATTTAAGATTTCAAACTTACCCCCGCCCCACCCCACCAGGGTTGGGGTGGGGGGGTTGAATTTGGTGTCATGGGATGTCCCCCTCGAAAATATTTTAGTCGTGTTTTGTGGATTTTTCATCCGATGCTTCGTTTCCGAGATATTCCTGAACGCAACTTAAAATGGCCCATCCTGTATATGAATTATAAATTTGTGGATTTTGTCTAGTCGGTGTCAGTCTTTGTGCTGGTCTGTAAATCGTTTGTAAATTTAGAGTATTTTGTTGTTACGTTGAATAGAGAAAGTTTTCTTCTTCTATTACAAGACTCATAGCTTTTTTAAGTGAATCAGAGTTTCTTAGTCTTACATAGATTTGAACATTACTGGGCAAGCCACGAAAGTATGTTTTAGCAAGATTATTAAAGTCTGCTTTTTTAACAGTTCTTTCAACAACAAGTTTAGTTTATATAATTTTAGAATAATTAAACTTCTTGCATCTTTTGGCAACGCATTCCAAAATTGTAAAGGGTTTCATTCTTGCCAGGTCTTAATGACATTAAATCTTGTACTAGACAATCAATATTTCTTTGGTCCTCAAAACTTAAGGTTAGTGCATCTTTAATTTCTTGCCACGTAGTTAATTCTGTTCTAGATCCAATTAAAATAAGGACAGGACCGGTTAATTTACCTAAGATTGCACGAATTAGAAAATTATTTAAAGCTGCGTTATTAGGTTGTGCAAAGGTTTGAATTAAATTTTGACAGTTGTCCATAAACATACCCAAAGTTTTCTTCACAATGAGGTATTGAGTCATTATATAATCGTAGCAGTTGGTAATTAATTGAAATTTGAGCTTGTTGTGCGCCTTTTATATTAGGGTGTTATCAATATTTATCTTATTTAATAAATTTATAAGGTTGTCAATGTCTATTTTATATATTCGAAGTTATTACTCTTATTTAATCTACTTTAATATTTATTTAATTGTGAAACTGAATCAGGGCTGTAAATATAGATGAGCACTTACATGCAAATTATATTTTTCATTAATCGTTTTTTTATCTCTAGTGTGCCTATGGGTTCAGACGATGCTGGTTCTTCTCCCAGGACTTCCTATGCTAGATGGGCTGGCTTCAGCGATTTTTGTCGTCCACCAGGGTACGATGAAGATCTTCTAAACGCTCTCGTTCTGACTTGAAGTTGGTGTCGGTGTTGAATTTTCGTCGATGCAACTCGATATGCACTCGAATTCTCGCACTTCGGATTGTTTTTTTCCGAGCCGTTCGTGATTCCTGATTAATCGACGATACGAAAATTTGCACATACAATGTGTACTAATTTCAGGACTCCTACCCAACTACGCCAATTAAGTTTTCAAATATCAGAAGAGAATTTTAAAAAATTTCAAAGGTTCTTTTATTCTTACAAAGTGTTGATTAAAACAGCCAAGAGACAAAAGACAAGAGAGTACATTGTATTAGCTTGTTTTATAATATTTTACTATCTATTCTACTACCATCCTATTTCATGAGTTGGTTATTCTCGTTGGCATAACTCAAGAAAAAAAGTGGAATCTACAAAATATATTGTAATGACAGTGACAAAATAAACATAGACTTAACTACCAGAAATTTAAACACAAGATTTAAGGTAGGTATACATAAAAAATAAACCCTATTCAGCCTTAGGTAGACACTTAATAGAAAATAATAATATCAAATCCCTAGCTAACATAAAACTCTTACACTCCATTTACCAATTTCTTTAAATTGATCCAACTAATTAGAGCAACATGAAATCCTCAAACAAAAAAGAAATATTACATTTTACTAAACGATATCACTGCATTTTCAGTACATATTATTTTTAAAAAATTTACAGCCATTAAAAAATTTTAAAAGCGAAATATGACACCATTCTTTCCTCTTATTATTTGTACAGAAAATCACCAACATAAACCTTAAACTTTTTGAGATCAGCCATTGTACCGTTTCCTTCTGGCTCAATAACTTCAACTTCAAATTTTCGACTTTTCAACATTTTATTAAAATAAATAGATCCATGTTTCCAGAGCAATATACTTTGAAGCTTAGTAGCTGCTTTATACTTAAATTATATTAAGAATATATACATTTTCTTCATATGTTTTAATTATTCTCAAAGTTTACATATCCTGTATTTTTATTACATGAATAACATTAAATCTTTTATATCCTTACGTTTTAAATTGTTATTATTTATATATTTTTGAATTTTTATGCAGTAACTACAGTGTTCTTGAAACACAAATCACTATTTTACTTTTATTATTATAACATCTATATATTTTCACATATTATATATATTTTATTGCTAATTTCAGCTGTGACCTATATATGTATTTACATTATTTGTATAAGAGAAGGAACGCCTACTTTTTGAATGATAAATATGGAAGAACGGAGTGGAAGCTGCATAATTTTGAGTTAAAAGATGTTAGGTCTAAAAAAATTTTTGTTATTTTTATTTAATCAATTTTTCGCAACAAATTGGTTGCTTCTTTAGGGAACTAAAAAAACGTACAACAAATAAGATACAATATTATAATTTTGTATAAGTTACTTACAAGGTACTTTTTAAATTTTGACAAAAATATACTACACGAACAAAAAAATCCATTCAATGTAAAGAATAAACCACATAATAAACACACACACAATAAAATTTTGATACAGTTGTTATTTTTATACTAAAATTGTACCACGTGCACTCTCAATGACAAAAGAGAATTGGCCTGAAAATGGCGGTGACACAACGAAGGATAAATTGGTGTTGGTCAGTAACATTTACCACAAAGGAAAAGAACAGACATTAGAGATGGAAGAAGAATAAAAATAGCGGTTAGTTTAAAATTCTTTGAGAAGATATGAGTAAATATTACTTAAGTTGTTCGTGTCTGTTTTATAGTTCAAAGTTGAACCTCGGTTATTCTGTATGCGACAAATTTCTAGGAAAAGACTTTTGTTATAGTTATTTTCACGATTTATGATAGTAGTATCGTCATAGGAAATTAGATGTTGTGTCTCTAGTGCATGTGAAGATAAGGCACATAGAGTGTCTTTATTTATTTTATTTTCACCTTGTTGGTGCTGACCACTTCTACTTTTAAATTTTGGAGATTGTAGACCAATACAAAATTTGTTGCAAGTGCCACAAGGAATTTTATAAATTACATTAGAATTTGGAAAAGGTGCTGTGCCCTCGTCAAATCCCCCTAATATTTTTTTGCCGATCATATAATTAAGTCCCCTTCCTTGATGTATAAGCCTGTGCATGTATTTTTTCTTTAAGGATATTAGTTAGTCAGCTGATTAGTTTCTTAAAAAAAAAAAAAAAAACTAGCATATATATTATAAATATTTTTACCACCCACACATATATGCAAAGGAGATATAGTGACAAGTAAAAATTTTCGGTAGTGAGTTTTCAACGGATAAGCACGTTTTGGAGTCCCTAGATTACGATTTCACTATTTTCACTATGTCTGTGTGCGTGAGCGCGCCCGCGCGCCCGTGCGTGTGTGTGTGTGACGATTTTTTCATCCACGATAATTCAAAATCTAATTAAGATATCATTTTGAAACTTTGCACCCTTTTGATTATTTTTTTTAAGTTTTGGGTTGGCCACATCAGATTATAATAACAATATCATTTAAAAACTTAATATTTAGAGCTCGGATGTTCAAAATTATGAGTTGATAATATATTGGGGGCCGACCATCAACCGGATGTGGTAGTTTACTTGAATGTTTATAAGCTATTGCGCGCATATCTCAGTAAATAATTGAGTTTTGTTTATCAAATGTCACGGACGGAAATGTCAAACTTCAATCTGTCATTTCAGTATTAATTTTAGGTTATATTTTGAACGAAACTATAGTTTCATATTTAATAGTGATAATAATAATAAAATGTCATTTCAGTATTAATTTAGGTTTTATTTTGAACGAAACTATAGTTTCATATTTAATAGTAATAATAATAATAATAAAATGTTCAAAAAGAAATCATAAGAAGATACCTACAGTATTGTAAACCTCAGAAGAGTATTTTACTATTGTTACCTTGAACCACCTCGATCTCGAACTGTCAAACTCAAACATCAAGATAATGTCAGATCGTTGATTCTAAAACTATGGCCTACATTTGAAATTATTAGATTAATTCATTATCATAAGTATTCAATATTGAAGTAATTTATAATGATACTAGCATGAAAAAAAAACTATTTAACTCTTTTCTTTAATAAATAACTATATAAAAGTATCCTAATAACTTGTTAATCATAACTGTTTGAGGAACTATATGACGTCATGAATTTTACCCCACCATTTAAACTTTAACCCATACGGAAATTTTTGACGACGTAGCAGCCACCATATCCCGGACAAAGTGTACTATTTTATACGGTTGCATAAAAAATAGCGTGTGCACTTTGTCCGCGAAATCATTTATCGCCCTCGTGATTGTCCTGCCTCGGCCGCAAGCGGCTTCGGCGACAATTTTTCTCTCGGTACGCTAAAAAGAGATTTCGTGGCTTTGGTATACATATAACTATTAAAACAATGCACAATACTATGCTGCATCTACAACATTTACTGTAACTCAATTATTTACTGAGATACACAAAAAAGTCAGATATGGCCAGCACATAATTTCCCACTTAAACAATTTTTGACCGGTGCATAACAGAAAAAAGTTTAAAATATCTTTTTTCATAACAAAATTTATTCTTACTCAATTATTTACTGAGATGAACTCTAAATACCTTATGGGCCTTCAAGTAAACTGCCACTTCCGGGTGATGGTCAGTTACCAAAATTTAACCAGATATGGGCACCACATAACTTCCCAAAAAATTTAATTTCAAAATAGTGCAAAATATAGAAAAATGTAACCAATAGTATTTTACATCTTTTTTAATATGACAAAATTTACTGTCACTCGATTATTTACTGAGATATACACAAAAATTTGACAGGTCTTCAAGTAAACTAGCACTTCCGGTTTATAGATTGCTACCAACATCTAATCAGCTCGTAACCTCAACATTAAAATTTTAAATATAAAATTTCAAAATTATCTCTTTATTTGATTTTGAGTTACCGTGGACGAAAAACCGTCACACATACACACACACACACACACATACACACACACAAACACACACGCACGCACGCACGCACGCACGCACGCACGCACGCACGCACGCACACGCACACGCACTCCATACGCGTAAAAAATATTTATCGTGATCGACGGAAGCACACCAAATATGGGTAAAAACAATAATTCTTATAATATTATGAAAACAGCAACATGAACTTACCTTTAAATATAAATCACTACATACACAAGCGAAATTTTGCTAATATACATTCAGTTACATAGTAAAGAACGCAAATGCGATGAAAGAATCAATATTTATCTTTATATAGGAAGCCATTATCATGTATTCCAGTGGCGTGGCGTGATGTTGGAGGATAGGCAAGCATTTATATAGAAATTAATATTTAACACTATAAAGGATACATGCTACTTTTAGTAATATGAAATTATAGTGACAATCAGATATATAAAATCAAGAAAATAAATTTGTAGGTATATAAAAAATGAAAAACTGTATTCTATTCTTCTGTGTACAATCATACCAATAAACAAATAAAAATTTGATCAACTTAAATCTTATCCTTTTTTAAGAAATTCAAATGTTCGCTCTCTCCAATGTATGAGATGCAGTAACTGAGAGTGCTTCCAACGCTCAACGCACGCCGTCCACGCTCATTTGTACAATAAACTTGATAATGGGGTCGTTCACCAGAGTCACGAAATAGAAAATAAGTCATTTATATTATGACTTGACCCAAAAACATCGTACTAGAAATAACAGATGTTTAAAAAATATTATTAATTATTAAGATATTTGCCGAAGTGTCAAAATAGTTCGCAACTAATTTGAAGGTTTTTTGTTTCACTTTGAATTCGTAAGTATGAAATAAATACATATAAAATGTATTATTTATTACTAACTAATAAACATTACTTCAGGTTGACACAACGAAATTAAAGTCTTGTTGAATGACATAGGTTAGCAAAATTTATCATTGGTAATCAAACATTTGACTAAAATAATTTTACAGTTTATTCATGTTTCTTCCAGAAATAAATGGAATTCATGTATAATTTAATTGTTTATCATGAAAAGTTATTTTAATGGCATATCAATAATTTTCCGAACAATAAATTAGAACACTCATGTGACTACAATTATTTATATTCTCTACTGTTTAAGATCCACCAACACCTATACAATGACGTCACAACATTTTAAAAAACTCATTGTAGCTTAATGAATAACAATTAAGACTTTTTATAAGTGCACATAGTCTTCAATTTAGATATAGTTTAACAAAAAAAAATTAAAATGCAAAAGACCCCATTAAAATTATTAATACAGATTGTCATGTTGTTATTATTAATTTATTTCAATATATTTTAAATATTGCATTAAAAATTATATCTCAATTATAACAAACATTTAAATTTTGTTTTAATTTATATTTATCTGTTCTAAATTTTTATTTATATCTTAATATCTATTTAAATATCATAAAAGAAGTATGAATATACTCTATTTATTTATTTCCATTGAAGTTAGTGGCCTAATATTACTGTAAATAACAATATAAAAACCAGATAAATAAAATTTGTAGAAACGCACCAAGCGAATGGGCTTCCAATAATAGTGTTAGTAGGCTTACCTAGCCCGAACTACCCGACGAAAAACTACTGAAATGGCCGAACATGTACTACCATGTAATAGGCACAAATTTCTTGTGCTTCCAGTTGTTACTCTGAGTTTATATTATTTTTTAACCGCATTACATTTGCGCAATGTATGATACGTACTGTGGAAATTATATTTAAATATTTTTGTTAAATTACAAACATTTAAGAAGGTGATCGTAAATTACACAATATTGATTTAATTATGCGAATAATATTAAAAATGTATAAATGGCAAGGAAAGTACTGCTTCTATTGCTTCAATGGGCGCCACGCCACTGATGTAATCATTATATCCACAGCTACATGATAGTATAATCGTCACATGATAAATATTATCCTTAAAAAAAGATTATATCTTAGTGATAAATAGAAATATATGGTCTCACTGCACTGTAGTGTTTCATCAAGACAAGATTTCTTGTCTTGATGATCATTTCTTGTTTTATAAGGCAAGAAATTAAAAATTTCTTCTCTTGCTCTTTTATTGGCAACGTATTTCTTGTCTTGTTTAAAAAATTCTTGATATTTTAGGGGAATCCCCATTTTTTAATGTTTTATCCAATCTGAACGCTCATGAGTAAGCTTTTTCGGCATTAATTAAGTCTTGAAATATTTATGCGTTCCGACCATATATTTATAGAAAAAGAAAATATATAAATACTTGGTTTCAATTTATACATAAGAAACTACACATTCTGTAAAGTATCACCTTCATGTATGTGCGGTATAAAATTTATATATAAAATCTTGACTTCACATATTTATAAAATCTTGTCTTTATAAAATTTTTAACTTCACTTTAATGCCGCCAAATGATGTTAGGACCTGTGTTCGCGTGTACAAATATAGATCGAACGTCAAAGTCACTTTACTGTCAAATGTATATCAAATTTTATATTTTAATTATAAATGTGGAAATGAAAAATTTATTATCAATATATCAAGATTTTTTGACAAGAAATCTTGATTCTTGATGATACTTTCTTGTCTTGTCCTGGGAAATAAAAAATATTTCTTGTCTTGGTCTCTTCTTGATTTCAAGACAAGATCGAGACAAGATCAAGAGCATATCTTGATTCTTTGTTTAACTTACAGGCCTCTTCTTATTTCTATCGTTATTTTTTCTGTTTTCAGTGGCGAAATGAATTCTTATCCGTCCTGAAATTGTTCGCAATGGGCTTCCTATTCATCGCCATTGATACACCTATTTATTTTCTATTTGTCTTGTCTTATTAAATTCCACACGTCAAATTTATAATATATTCCCTTATTTTTTTCTGTTTTTAATTATATTTCATTTTTTCTTCTACACAATCTGTCCAGGGCTTCTTATCTTTCTACTTTTTTCTTCTTTTGGTATTATTTTTCCCCTCAATTTCAACAACATAGATGCAACTTCTTGTACGACGGTTAGTGGTATGTTACTCAAATGTTTTTCTTGTACAAGAAGCAAATGTAAAATGGTTTTATTAAAATTATTTTAGATTTAAGGTTCTGTAATTGAAACCACAAACAGTGAATAGAAGGAAAATAAATAAAATTAGATAAATATACCGTGTGTCTCTCTTAAAGGTGTACATAGGAGATTAATCTGGGAAATCAGTTTTTTGCGTGCTGTTGCTCGGTGTTCTACCGGACAATAGAGATTATGGTATCAATCGAAAGATATCATTTATCTGAATGAAACGATGTAAGATATATTACAATTTAGTTGTTATTTGATCCGTAAATTAATTTTTGAAACGGATTTCCCATGTTAATTTCCTTTGTATACTTTTAAGTCAGACACGTGGTATATACAGGCTGTAACTCCAAAACCGGCCACCACGATTATTTTCTTTATTGTTCTTTATTATAGTTACAAAAACATACTGCAGAACCACGTTGTAGGAGTCCAAGGGGGATATTCTCTCAGAGAAGGAAATATTTTTTTGAACAAAGTTATATTTTTTCAAAAATGATTATCTATATTTATTATGCCTATTTGAAAGTGTATTTTTTCTGAATTCAACCATGTATTGTAAAATAACTTATAAAAAATTATTAAACTTATTGAGAAAAATGCGACTGAAATTTAAATAAATTTTTATTTTATTGTACAGTAGACTACAGATAAAAAAACAATATATAGTTGCTGTACTAATTGTTGTAGATTGTTATTCATTGTGTTTTGAGATTATTTTGTAACATTATGGCTGCTATTTATGCAAATGGTGCATGTAGTGAAAATTAGTTAATAATTTACAACAATTATTATTTGACACCAGCTATATATATTTTTTTCATCCATAGCCTACTGCACATTAATATTAAAAATAAATATTTATTTAAATTTTAGTCCCAGTTTTTCTCAAAATTTTTAGTATGTAGTAATATATGGTTGAATTCAGAAAAAAAAAAATACGCTATCGAATAGGCATAAAAATATTTATAATTCTACTGATAAATAAACAATACCTGGGTAAAATTTCTGTAAAATATATATTAAAATAACGACGTTTCGACAGTTATTGTTTATTTATCATATTATGAGTTCTGAAAGCTTTTTTCAATATTTATAATCCTATTTGAAAAAATATAACTTTGTGTTGTAACTTGAGAACCACAGGTTTTAAAAAATATTTTCTTTGTGGTAGGATGTCCCACTTGGTCTCCTACAACTTCATTTCATAAAAATTTTTTGTAACTTTAATTATAAAGAAAATAATGGCGGTGGTCGGCTTTTATTTGGTATTACACCCTGTATAAAACGGTTAGTGATTGACTGACAGACAACGCACAGACCAAACTGCTGCACGTAAAAGTCTGAAATTTTGACAGTGCATTCCTATAAAGACATTGATAACCGCTAAGATAGGATTTTTTGAAATGCCACCACTAAGTAGTAAATTTGGACACTCGATACTCCAATACGTTTGCATTGAAAATCGTATTCTCAGTGTCTCCTCTTTGTGCGGATCTTTTGACGTCAGAACAGCAATGCGCGCATGCGTGGAATAGGAGAGGAAATGAATCTGTTTCAGCCTGATAGAAAATTGAGCGACAGACTTGCATTATTTGCGTGAGCGATCTAATGCTGTGCACTTTGGACTACTCATGATAAAAGTTTTTTTAAAATTATAAATCGTTGCGCCTGTATTCGAAATATAGGTTCGCGCCAGGAACATAGTACATTTATGACAAAATATATTGCTTAACAAAAAACGCATATACTGACATGGTAGCGAGGAACGAAGTGGCAAGCTTGCTTCGTTAATGTACTGACATGGAAGCGAGGTACAAAATGACGTACTTGCTTCTCAATGTACTATTATGGAATTGAGAAACGAAGTGAAGAGCTTGCTTTGCACTTTAATAAACAGAATTAAAACACAAACACTTTCTTTGAGTGGCATTACAACGCATGTCGGGTATAAGCTAGTTTTAAATAAATATTTTGTTGTTTCAAATAAATTGAAATTTTATTCAAACAATTTTTTTCTAATTATTGGATTTAATTTTATTTACAATATTTTTTCTCTGAGTATATAGGTAAGTATAGTTCAGCGGAAAATACTGATGAAAAATTCATGTATGGGATTTTTTGTTTATCGTTATTCGTTAATGTACTGACATGGAAGTGAGGTACAAAATGACGTACTTGCTTCCCAATGTACTATTATGGAATTGAGAAACGAAGTGAAGAGCTTGCTTTGCACATTAATAAACAGAATTAAAACACAAACACTTTCTTTTAGTGGCATTACAACGCATGTCGGGTATAAGGTAGTTTTAAATAAATATTTTGTTGTTTCAAATAAATTGAAATTTTATTCAAACAATTTTTTTCTAATTATTGGATTTAATTTTATTTACATTTTTTCTCTGAGTATATAGGTAAGTATAGTTCAGCGGAAAATAAAGATGAAAAATTCATGTATGGGATTCTTTGTTTATCGTGTTTACAATAGAAAATATACAATATTGAAAACTACAAGCTATAGAAGATACAGCATTTACAAATTATATCTGTTCATATTTATTTATAAATAATTTTTGTAAATATCATTATCTTTTCCTCATTGCCGGTAATTCCTAGAAACCTTATCTTTTCTAATATTATTTTATATTGAAATGTATTTTAATAATTATAAAAGATAATAATGTTTAAATAAATATGGTAGATTAAATGACTGTTCCATTATGTTGTAGAAAATTATAACATTATGACTAATAATTAGACAGCGGAAATTTATGCACTCATTCGTTTACGGTCAGAGGGGAGGTAATGTACTATACTATATTTACACGAATTAAGAAATTCTACGATTATTTATGTATGCATATTGAAATATGTATTTTATATGCATAAAACATGCAAAAGCATATGTCGCATCTGAAAATCATATTCAATATATGTTTTTACATATGCGACGAAATATCTAATTCTGTTGATTTGACAACAAGAAAACTGAATTAATTTTTATTATTTATTCTATATTACCGTTCAAATAGCAATATGATGTAATAGTTTTCTCCATATTTTCTATGGTCAAATTATGTCGTTAATCTATTAAAATTAATTTATAGACAGAGAAAGAATGTTTGATATCCCATGAAGTAATACTTGAACTACGATATGCATTCGCGTTTTACATTTTCGGGCATTTTTGAACTCGTATCAGACAAAATTCTTCTAATGTCAACTGTCAAGTAATGTAGGTACTCAAATCGGAATTATTTTTGGACACGTAATCTACTTTTGTCGAAATATTTTTACCAACACGTCCTGGAACTTTTTTCAATGCATCCACGGAGTCAGACAAAATTACAACTGACTGCGTTAGCTGCATTCCAATCTCCTCCAAGTTTTTTTTTATGGTGGATGGCAGGTCGTGGAAATAAGTCTTTATGTATAACAAATCAGCCTGAATTTCTTCATCCGTAAATAATTCCTGTGCTGTGCCAATGCATGCTGCATCTTGTTTGTCAAATAAATCAGCTACCTATGGAAATAAGATAAAAACAAATAAATATGGATTCACATAAGCTGTTCGTACTGTTTATTTTACGGAAGTAGCGGCCGTTATGTGTACTAAAACACACTGTTGGTTCTCATGAGCCGCCTACTTTTCAATACTGCAATCTAGTAAAAAATTTAAAAAAATGATGACATATGCCAACAAATTGTTAGGTTATAATTATTTCTGTTATTTACTCAGGCTCCGATTTCAATATTTTTTTAAGCACCTTTTTTCGCAACCAATATCAGCTTATTCACTCGAGGGAAATTATCTTTATTAGATTCTGCAACTCTGTGTAATCCGTGGGTAGTACAGATAACATGTAACATGTTCGGGAACATGATTCTTAAAGTGTTTCCTGGTTTTACCATGTGCCTTGCTGCATCTGTGACGAACAGCAATAACTTTTCCTCCGCTCCACTTGGGAAAAATGTTACAAGTGAAGAATTCACAAATCGAACATTCGTCTCATAGCTTGTGGTACCGAGCTGACGACACGTTACTAAATAGGGCATGTCACGGTTTTCGCTCAATTTTCCAATGATTATGTTTACCACATAACGTGCGACTGCATCAGTAGTCTCCTCTACACTTACCCAGATATAATTATCGCCAATATAATCGCGAATTTTATTTATGACGTCAGCGTAATAATTGGGAAGATATAACTTTCTTAATGTGGACTCATCTCATCTGGAGAGTATATTTTTGCAAAAATGCCCCCCACTTTGGGTTATCGAGACTGCGCCGTGGCAAGTTTACAGCTTTCATGGTTTCGCATAAATCCACGAAGAAACTGTTTTTCCGGGATGTTAATGATATTGATGTTTGTTCCGGGTCTTCGTTCTGCCGTTTGATGATTTCTTTGAGCATACAACAAGTATTCGTTCTCAGATGTTGAGCCAATTGAGATTTTCTCTCACAGATTACAAAACATGAACAAATTGATTGTTTCAATTGTCTAATTAATGCAAACGATATTAATAAATTAAAGCAATCTTAAAACAAAATAACATCGATATAGTTTTAATCAATAACGTCATTTAAAAAACGTGATAAACTTAAACTTACAGAAAAATCTGATAAAATTATGTAGGGAAAACCGGCGGAAAATTTATTACCCGGTGTAAAGAACATGCTCACTGCCTTAAATTTTACAAAAAAACCTTTTTGCAGAACATCTTATTGATACTGGGCACTCTTGCGATTGTATTAAAGATTTTAATGGAATGGAGAAGTAATGGGTACACCAGCCTTAATGGTTACTATTATATTTATTTAATCATAACGGTCTGACGTTTCGGCCCTAATTGGAGCCTTCTTCAGAGACCAAATGCTATAACATAATATAGTCACTGTTATATTCGAAGTATGTCATTTTTTTTTAACTAGATCTTCAGTACCACAATGGCAAACAGATAAAAAAAATTTTAAGACAACCTTGACCTAGCAAGGAGACTGACATCAATTGCCGTTATGATTAAATAAACATAATAGTAACCATTAAGGCTGGTGTACCCATTACTTTTCCATTCCATTCCAAGTGTACAGTCAAGAACAATTCACAAATAGATTTTAATATTTTACATATTAGAAAAACAGTAGAGTTCTTGATTTTTTTTTTAGAAAATTTAGAAATTAAAAATATATCAATAAAAATAAAAAGCTGTGTTAATTTAAATAATAATAAGAAATTATTACAACCCTGAAGAACAAATTATTATTTGTTATCAACACCTCTTTTGCCTGCCATACTGTACAATCTATTACAAGATGACATCATGATTTTGCAACCGCGAAACTATGTAAAGGAAATTGTGAATGAAAAGTTAAAAAATTATAAGAAATATTGAGTAATATGTGACTGAAATGATCTAAAATTTTATAATTTGTAAAAAAAAACATAACTTTTTTTTAATGACCCCATTAAAGAACTTAACTAAAATTATTGCAAGAAATTATCATTTCCTTTTATATATTGGAAATAATCCACTAAAGGAAATCTTAAATCATTCATGATGTCAACCTGTCAATAAAAATAAATTACTACAACTTATGATTGTTAAACGCTCGAAATTGTTTTTTAAAAACTTTATTTAAGCAAATAGGTGTGAACAGAAAGATGGTTACAAACAGAGTGACAATTCTGAGCATCTGCAGGATGCTCTTCTCTCACACAATGATTATCTTAGTTTCATGAATTTCTGAAATATGAATTGCTTACTAAGGTCTTTAAAGATGATACAATAACTGCTTTAGTTGTGAAATAGAGGGAGGTGTCCCTATATTACTCCTCCACCCTTAAGAGAAAAAGCTAACTCTTCATGATACAAGATTGTAAATTATTTAATTCAGTATCATTAGATTTACCATTAAATTCAATTTTATCTTTTTTCTAAGATAATCTTTGCATTTGAGTTTCCTTATATTACATAACACAATTAAAATTATTACAATAAATAATATTACATATAAAATGTTAAAATTATTTAATATATCTCCATATATCGGGTCTAAGTGAGTATTACGGTCTTCATTAACTTTAAAAGTGGTTATATTTTTAATTTTACTTTCTAAAATTTGTGTGTTTGTTACATTATTACTTATTTCAATTAATTTTCCAAAATTATTGATTAATTCCAATTGATTATTTACGATACAGTTTTCAGTATAGTATGTTCCTTCCAGTCCTTGAATTTTTATATTATTATTACAGACATATTTAACTTCCTTTTTGTGTGGAGAGGATAAATAATTTAAATTTGAATTTTTTATCTTTATAATAGAGTTTATCTCTGAAATTTCACTATAATCACAAAATTCAAAGTTTTTATAACACACAATATTATCCAAACATTTATCATATTTATTGCTTTGATAGACACAGTAATATTCCTTGTTACTAAGTTCAGTACACTTATTAAGTAATCTTATTTTACAATTATTTCTAGAGTACAAACCATTATTAGGTTGGGATTTTCATAGGAACAGTATGTTTTCAATATTTTGTTGTTCAGAATATTGTTTATAATAATTGATCTTAAATATCGGTTTTCTATTTTATTTAATTCTTCTAAAAGTTGTTCATGATTAATAATGCCAAAATGTAAAGTATTTAATTTACAAAAAGTGATTGTTTCTTCTATTTGAATGATTGAGAGGTTGTCCAACTTGAATAAATTCATTCATTAAATTTTGTATTTTAATAATATCTATGTCGTCTATTACTTTACCAATTTCTTTTTCTATATTAATCAATTTTTTATTTAATATATTATTATTTTCATTAATAATGTTAATTTTATCATTAAATTGAGATGTAATGTTATTATTAAATATAATTATTATATTTATTTTATCAGATATTATTCTTTTTATTATTATTAATTTTATCTATAATTTTGTCATATCTTTCTTTATCGGTTGCATCAAGGTTTCCTGTTATACTTTTTATTATGGATCCCAATCCATCTATTAATACGCGTTTGTTACGTTTAATATTTAATAATTGAATTTTTTCATTTATATGATATCTAAGTGAATTTAGAATATTTTTATTATTCGTTATTTTATCATTAAATTTATAAGTTCTCAATTTTTCATATAATATTGCTACATTATTTTCTAATATTTCATGTTGTTCAAATAGGGATTTCAATGAAATTTTGAGGGTGATTATTTACCTGTATATGAACTGTTCCAAGTTCAAGGATATTATTTCCAGGATTTTTATCATCAGGTATGTTTTGAGGATTAACGAATGGTATTAAACTGTAACAATAAGAGACTTTTCAGTTTTGAGAATTTATGTTTTTTTATTTTGACCATCTAATATTTGTCCTCGCTCTGGTATTACTTTTTGTACATTCAATATTTGAAATTTAGGTTTTTCAATTTTTCCAGAATTTCATTTATGAATTTTGGCATGAACTTGTGGAGGGATATCAACTTGGTTTTCTTATGGTTTGGAGTATTTGGATTTATTTTGTACTTCTTTATTTGTTTAAGGGTTTCCACGTGTTTTTGCAGATAACCGTCAGCAATTATTTCTTCCGGTTTTAAGTTTAATTTATAATTTTCGCCGGGTATTATTTCAAGGGGTGTTCTTTTTGTTATCGAGTGTATGCTATTATTGTACGCCATTAAAGCGTAGTTCAGTCGTTCTTTTAATTTTAATGTTTTAATGGGGTCTCTCACCATTTTTTTTTAAATTTTTTTATGAAACTTTATCTATACTGAAGACTATCTACACTTTTAAAAAGTCTTAATTGTTATTCATTAAGCCACAATGATTTTTTTAAAAATATTGTGACGTCATAGTAGAGGTGTTGCTGGACCTAAAACAGTACAGATTGTAAGTAATTGTAGTCAAATATTTTTTTACTTATTTTATTATTATTATTACAATAAAATAGAACATTTATGTAACAAAAATTATTTAAATATCTACTGTTTTAAATCTCTACTATGACGTCACAACATTTTTAAAAAAGTCATTGTGGCTTAATGAATAACAATTAAGACTTTTTAAAAGCGTAGATAGTCTTCAATATAGATAAAGTTTCATGAAAAAATATTTTAAAAAAATGGTGAAAGACCCCATTATTGGAGTTTTGATTCATGACTCTCATATGTTCAATTAAGGAGGAATGAAAGCGTTCAGCGATTCCATTACTTTTAGGATTATCTATTGAGATATAATGAAATTAATTTTTCTTAATGTCAAATAATTTTGAATAATTTTGAATAATTTTATTATAAAATTCTAAGCCATTATCTGAAATAATTTCTTTAGGTATAACAAAGTGTCATGGCGTTTTTATCTTTAACGACATAGGCGATAGCGAATTTCGGAATGAGTCTACTATTGTTAAAATTTTAGTTTGTTCAAGTGATATTAAGTGTATATGTATTTTTTCAAAAGGTTTTTCTGCTGTGGGAGTTAATATATTCGGGATTTGTATAGGATTCCGTTCATATTTAGTTGTCAAGCATACGTTACATTTATTAATGTAATTTTGAATGTCTTTTACCATGTTAGGCCAATAATAAGATAGTTTCAATTTATTATATGTTTCAGTTATTCCTCTATGATTAGTTTTGCCTTCATGGTAGTTTTGTATTGTTAGTTGTTGGTCGTCTTTAATTTCTACGTCGTTGGCTATTGTTTTACAAGACACTAATTTATAACTTCCAGAACAAAAATATTTTTGTAGTACTGCTATTAAAATTACACCGTTTTTGCAGCAAATCCAAAACTATATTTCACTCTAACGTCCAGTGATCTTCATTCAAGTTAAAGTATAGTAGTACAATATAATTATTTAATTTTGACGACGCTCAAAATTACATAATAAATAAATACTTTATTAAACGTTCACGTACATTTTTTATTTAATTTACTTACGGTGAATTCTTCAAATTTATATTTTATGTCGTTTATATAGTATTTAATATCGTTTTTATCGTTTAATTATTTAGTTTTTTAGTTATATTTATCATTACTTTCGTTTGTTCAAAGTAACTACGATCTAAGAATATATTTGTTAGGTAAGTTTAATTTTATTTTTAACATTTCTCCCCCCAGGGCCCTGTTTCACGAAAGTTACAATTTACAAAGTCAAGTTCACAAGTATAGGTGTTTCATGAAAAATTTTAACGTCTGTAAAAAATAGTTACAACTGTAACTTAAAGTTACAAGTATACAAGTTAGGTTAGGGTAAACATAAATTTAAAGTTAAAGATTGTATTTGTAAGAGTGTATATGATAATATGATGTCATGAAAGAAGGAAGGGAAGATGATTTAGCATCATGTTTGTGGCTCTCTCAGACAAGAGAATAAAGTAAAAAGTAGAACTTGCAGTCAGGTCCACAGACACCTATAACGTTTAGGCAGTTATCGCCATATCTATATAAAGCTCTTCATTCTCTACTGGTGCATCTGTTTTAATTAGTGTTCCATCCACACACCCGTTGACCAACGGCATCCGTACTTTGGGCAGTCGAAAACATGGGGAAATTTGATATCATTTACTGCACTACAGACACTTGCTTTTGATATTCTTACAAATCAGCGACACCATGGTACTGACCTCCACTCCATCGACTAACCAGTGGGGAGCTGCGCACAAATAATTGAACTCTTTCAGAAAGTGCCTCACTTCTTGTTGCACGTCGAAATCTGTGCCCTATGTCTCCAAGTAGTAATTCCATATTCACAGATGACATTCGAAATCTCTCATTGAATTCGTAAATGATAACAAAATCTAAATATGTTATCTTAAATGTTGTATGTATAATTCATCGTCAGAGGAAGAGTCCCACATACCAAGTTTTATTAATAAACAAAACAAGTTTACACGAAATTGTAAATTAATTTGTCAGAATAAGAAAATTACATACCTCGTGAGACGGGTGAAAATTATTGTTTATTTTCACAAGTGTAAACTTGTAACTTGTAAAAACGCATATTATTACAAGTGTAGAATTGTAAAAATGTTACCTGTGAATTTGTGAAAATTCACTAGTTATTACAAGTGTTGTAACTTTGGTTTGTGAAACACTTGTATCTCCTGTTTTTCACATATTGGTGAAAATTTACTGGTGAATATGTAACTTGTAACTTTCGTGAAACAGGGCCCAGGTGTAGCCTTTTCCCGACAGATGGACGTTGGGTGGCCAGTTCTTCGAGTCGTTTATATTTCTTATATATAAGCAATTCCTCCCGGTCAACTTATGCTTAAAAATAGAATTGGAAATTAAGAGGTTCCGCTCCATACAAAAAGAGACTATTTTCCTACCAATACTGTACGGAATGTCAACTAAAAATTCTTCAGCTTCACCTAAATGATTTAGCTGTATCGACTTTCCTGATACCTCTAGAATCACACTCTACAAGCTCCTTTCTCAGCTCATCCAATTTCAAATCAATTAGGTAATTTCTCCTTCGATATCTTTTTTGATTTAGTGTTATAACGTAAAGACTAAAGTAACGAGTACAAAAACTTATAAACTAACACTTTTCACTACTGTAAACAAACACTATTATTTATATAAACTAGCCGAGCGATATTTATTTTTGACGATATATTTATGTTTAGACCGAGCGATATATTTATGTTCATCTGTTCTTCACAGTAGCTTCGGCGTCAACTGACTGACTTCCGATTATTCGCTCTTTTCTACATCACTTTCCTTGTTTCTGGAAGCTTCGAGATTCTTCTCTATTGTGGCGCGAGCGGACCGGTTGAAACAAGTCGGTGCTGCGTCTTCTTCTTCTTCTTCTTCCTCTTGCTCCTGTGGGAGCATAGGGCGACGCAATGTCGTTTCTTAGCGTTGGTTTATGGTGGCCGACTTGCTAGGTCTGCGCACCTTTCATTTTCCTTGCTCTTAAATGTACTTATGTACTTATGATGGTCGTTTAACGATTTTTTGTATCAAATTTTTCCACCCTTCTCTGCTTACTGCTATGCTTTTAGCCTGTTTCCAAGTTGTGTTTATTGTTTTCAATTCTTGGTTTACCGTTCGTCTCCATGTTTCAGATGGTCTGCCAGTACGTCTGTTACCTGCTACATTGAAATCTAGGGCTTGTTTCGTGATACTTTCTGGATTTTTCCTTAATGTATGCCCTATCCACCTCCATTTTGCTCTTTTTATTGTTGTTTCTACTTCCTCTTCTTCCGTTATTTCTAGAAGTTCCTTATTTGACATTGTCTGCGGCCAGAAAATCTTGCATATAAATCTAAGACATTTATTAATAAATGTCTGTAGTCTTTTTAGGTCCTGTTTATTTTCGTTCCATGTTTCTGCACCGTATAGCAACACAGTTTTAACATTTGTTCTGAAGAGTCTTATTTTTGTGCGCTGGGAGATTTCGTTTGATGTCCATATTTTCCGTAGCATGTTGAATGATTTTCACGAACAAGGAAGACAAAGGTACAATGAAAAAAGAAAGTGGTAGCAAACGGAAAAAACATAAAAAGAGGCAAAAGAGGAACAACTATGTAATTAACAACGAATTAGAAACAAGAGAATTTTTTTATATTGGTTGCTGGAATGTTAGAACAATGACAGATGCAAGCAAAATAGAACAACTAGCGAAGGAAATGAATAAAAACGATATTCAAATATTAGGAATAAGTGAAACAAGATGGAATGGAACGGGTCGCGTTAATCTGGCAAATGGTAACAGTATAATATATTCTGGAAACGCAGATCCAAATGCAACCAGAGAAATGGGAGTAGGAATTATGATGAATCAAACGACAAGCAAATCACTACTAGATTGGGAAGGAGTATCGGAGAGAATAATGTGGGCGAGATTTAAAGCGAAATATAGAAACATCACAATTGTAAGCATATATGCACCAAGTAACAACAAAGAAATAGAAGAGAAGGATCAATTCTACGAAGAGTTACAAACCACACTCAACAAAGTGGAAAGATACTTTAAGAGGGATATGAAGTTAATAATAGGAGACTTTAATGCCAAAGTTGGATGGGATAACACAAATAAGGAGGAGGCAATGGGTAAATTTGGAATAGGTGACAAAAATGAAAACGGAGAAAGACTAATAGATTATTGTAGCATGAATAACTTTGTAATTGGAGGAACATTATTCAAGTATAAAAGAATTCACAAAGAAACATGGATCTCACCGGATGGGAAAACAAAAAATCAAATTGATCATATCCTGATTAATAAAAAATGGAGGAACACACTCAAAGATGTAAGGGCTATGAGGGGTGCTGACGCCGGATCAGACCATATACTTGTTAGAGCCAAATTGAAAATTAGTCTGAAAGTATATAAAAATGAAGCGTCAAGACGAAAACATTTTAATACCAGATGGCTAAGAGGAAACGATAACATAAAAAACAAGTACCAAGAAAAGTTGAAAATAGAAATAGGAAACATAAATGAACTATGGAACGATGATGTCGAAACTGTCTGGAACAAATTTAAAAATGCCATGACAACAGCAGCAAATGAAATAATTGGATTAAAAAAGAAAAACGATAAAATATGGTTATCTAAAGAAACGCATATAAAAATTGAAGAAAGAAAAGAAATAAAAATGAACATACTACGTACAAGAAATGAAACGGACAAGAAAAATTTAGAGAAGAAATATTGGGAGAAAAATAGAGAGATACAAAAGAGTACCAGAAAAGACAAGAAAATCTTTATAGAAGAAACTGCAAAAGAAGCAGAACAAGCTGCTTCAATTAATGACATCAAAACACTCCACGAAATAACAAGAAAATTGACAAGGAAAAGACATATCCAAAGTAGAAAACTGAAAAGTAAAAACGGACAAAAAATTTACGGAACAGAAGAAGAAACAGGAAATAGATGGGTAGAGCACTTCACGGAAATTTATAAGAACATCGAAATACCAAATACGCACGAAGAAAGTAGAAGGACAAGAGCGCACCTAGATATAAATGAAGATGCGTTCTCGAAAGAAGAAATAATAAACGTAATATGCAAACTAAAAGATGGAAAAGCAGCTGGTATAGACAACATACCAGCAGAACTACTAAAGGCAGATACAGAAATAACTGTTGAGGTTATGTACATATTATTAAAGAAAATATGGGAAGAAGAGACCATCCCAGACGATTGGTCGGAAGGGATAATTATAAAATTGCCAAAAAAAGGAGACCTATCACTATGCGAGAACTGGAGACCGATCACGTTGCTTTGTAACGCTAGTAAAATAATGACAAAAATAATGCTGGAAAGAATGAAAGATACAATAGATAATACCCTTAGAGAGAATCAAGCCGGTTTCAGAACACGAAGATCATGTATTGACCAAATATGCACTTTGAGAATTATCGTAGAACAAGTTACAGAAATGAGAGGTGATGTTTACATAAACTTCATCGATTTTGAAAAAGCCTTTGATAAAGTTAATAGGAATAAAATGTGGCATATACTAGAAGAATATGGAATACCAGAGAAATACATAAAAATGATCAAACTGTTGTACGACATATATTCTGCGAGAATCGAGCATGAAGGCAAACTTACATCAAGAATAAATATACAAAGCGGCGTCAGACAAGGATGTATCCTTTCCCCATTCTTATTTTTAATAATAATGGACTGGATAATGTTACGAACAATAGATAATAAGACCGGAATACATTGGAACCCATTTAAGAAACTAGAAGACCTAGAATTTGCCGATGACTTATGTCTACTAGCGGAGAAAAAGATACATGTCCAGGATAAAACTAACAAATTAATCTCTGTTGCTGGAGAAGTTGGCCTAAAAATAAATGAGAAGAAAACCAAGTTACTAGCGAAAAAGAACGACCAAGCAAACAGAATCAAAATAGGAGATGAAGAAATAGAAGAAGTAGAGGAATTTTGTTATCTGGGTAGTGTAATAAGCATAGACGGAGGCACAAGAAGTGATGTAAGTAGGAGGATAGCTCAAGCACGGTGCTGCGTCTATTTAAACTCATTTATTCACTCGGTGGCGTAAGCCGACAAGTTTCAATTTGTTGTTGCCGCGTCCGTTACAGTGTGAAAGCACTTTCAAACTAAATTGAATAATCAATACCTGATACCTCTAGCTAGATCAAGCTCTTCAAGCTCCTTCTTCAGCTCATCCAATTTCAAATCATTTAGGTAATTTCTCCTTCGATATCCTTGTTGATTTAGTGTGAATGTACTATCAAACTAAATTGAATAATCATTAATAATAAAACACAATCCGAACACCTGACACCAATTGTAACGTTTCACTCGTTACTCGACGTCGGTGAAGTTTAATTAAAACAAACAAATTGATTTATTTATTTCCACTTATTTATTTAACACACAAATACACGAATAATTACATTTATTTACACAACAACTATTTATTTCAACCGATTATTTATTTCTACTGAGTCTTACCACGTCGAATATTTATTCACATTCACTGACGCCGTTCGTTCGGCAACCCCTTACATATCCAGCTCTCGATTAGTTCACTCGCCATCAAGAAATTTCTAGAAACGGAGCCGTGTATTTCTCGGGAGTAACGTCAATCCGGCATGTTTCAACCTACACTGCCCCTACCTTAAAGATAATGTCCCCGAGTAAAACATTACAATATATACTTCGCTTTTAAAATGAGACACAATACTCTAGATTAATTTTGCATATTTGAACTAATTATATTTTACTGTTTCGTGTATCAAGTAAACTTTCACTTCCGTTTTTTTTTAAATTATTATTATCATTATTATTATTATGATTAAATTCTTACAGTTACTAAGTTTCGTTGCTGTATCTTTTTTCGTTCGTGGATTATTTAACATGCGAACACGTATCCCTTCATCTGTCCATACAAACGTCATTGATAAAATGGTCAAAACGAACGGGTTTATAGGACCTCAAAACATGTATTTCCACAAAAATTTCGTTATAATTTTTTATTTCATGACTCCTATACTTCTTTAAAATACGTAGGGGAAAGTAAAAAAAGCTAACTTACGGTCGAAACTATTTTGTCACAAACCAATGAAATGAAAATAAAATCCCAGGAACTCATTATTATCCACAAGCAATTAGAAATTTCCACATTTTTGTGAACCTCTGGTGAGGAATCAATATATAGTAGATCCATAAATAAAAATACACTTGCAAACGTCAAAGATGAATATGAAGATATTATTTTAACCAATATAATAACATCATAGGTTTTATTTGTGTATTTAGTTAAAAGTACAAGCGAATAATGAATTGTGCAAAGTTTTTTAAATATTCTTTTGAGTTCAATATCATTCAAATTTTTCTCACTGAAAATTTCTTGCAATTTGACGTTAACCATTTTAAATCTACTGTAGATTAGAAGAAGGAGAACCAATAATTCACCAAATGAAAATAGACAAAAAGATGCTGAGAATAAATTTAAAACTATAATTATTACAATTATAAAGGATATTTCCGGAAGAAGCAACCTGTGCAAATATATAGAGTAACTATATAATAATAAAAGTGTTATAGCAATACCAGATGCAACTCGAAATTTTAAATTGCGATAATTTGTTTCAATGCCAATTGATCTACAAATAAAATCTAGTGTGTGAATTGTGTCAAGGATGTAAAAAACTCTTTTTTTATTCTTCACACTATAATAGAATCCGCTATACATCATGAGCAGTGCTGTTGAAAGCATAATAGTTTGAAATATAGTATAAACTAATTTTACTGAATCACTTGCTCTGGGTGCACTGACTTGCAATACGTAGGAAGTGCAAAATAAGACTCGAACACCTATCCAAAAATTATCTGTTTTGACTTTAGAGTTATTTAGTTTAACACAATACGGAACATTTCCAATAATTCTTGATACTTTATAAAATGGTGCAAGGGCTTCATATATATTATTTGCATTCATAGACATTCTAGAAAATAAAAATTTATACAGCTGCACAAAAACTAAATGGTAATTAGATCAAGTATTTCCAAGTATGCCATTAGCATTATTAATTCATTTATGAAATATCTTTAATGGAAACTTTAAGGAAAACATTTTAATATTAAAAGAAAACAAATTAATGCAAATTAGTTGAACGTTAGTTTTACGTAGACTGACAAAGATGAATTATATATTTTTAAATCATTTAAATTAAAATATATATTTTTTAAAGTCCCTAGCTGTACAACTCTCACGCCGGATTTATAGTAAAATAATTTAACACAGAATAACCTAAAATTTGGTGTCCAGGAATCATTTTGCGCAGCACACGAATTGAACAATCAATGTTCAATTTTCTGTGCCTGTGCTGTGCCTTCCATGTTTTCCGTGTACTTTTGATATATTTCGTGTTTGTTCAGATAAGTGTTTCCTAGTACCCTTTGCGAAACCATCTAATATAGACAAAGCCAGGTACATGTTTTCTTCTGTCACTTCGTATGTGCTCTAATTTATAAAAACCCCAAATGCAGTTCTATGATAAATTATTCTGTGTTAAATTATGCGTGTGTTCTATGCAAATTACAAATCCAGCTTTATAATAATTATTATGGTTTTTATTTACCACGGAAAACCGAGTTTAGTTTCTGAAAAGTATGGTATGTGTATGGTTTCATAGGCCACTAGCGTTACTTGTTCTGTACATTCAGGGAGAACAACTAAATCTCGGTTAATTTAAATGATACCTTAAATAATGAAATCCAATTGTTTATTAGAATATAAAAAAAATATGAATACGAATTTTTATTCACGGCTTCGTCTGACTCATGCTTCAAGGCTGACCAATCATAATAAAAAATGGAGGTCACGTCAGGGCCTGCTCCAAGGGGCGGACAGCCCTGACATTTGTCCGGGGCAGCATGTCAGAAGGGCTGCATTTTTGCTGTTAATGTGACAAAATGAAAACCAAGAAATTTATAATATAATAAAAGACGAATTCCGGGGTTTATTAAATTGTTCAAGTTTTATGTTCAATAGTTCCTTGTTTTAAATTATTATAATGTATTAATCCCATAAGTAATCTGATGCAAAGGAAATATTTTTATTTAGCATCTGCACTTGATCTTTTATAAATTTGCAAAAATTTCTTTGGGGATTTTCAATCGGATACGTCCTTTAATGAAACAATTGATGATGCAAGAGAACTTCCTAAAGAAATATCGTTGATTCTAATCTAGAATCACTATACCACAACACCACGCAACAAGAAAGAAAACCACAAGGAAGCACGAATTGAAGCAATCAAAAATTCCAAAGAAAAAAAGATTTTTTTTACAATTGATCAATCCCTAACTGCACCAGATGCTAGTTACAACTTGCAACTTACTCTACCATAGCAACAATTTTTAATTCTTATAATAATAATAATAATAATATAATAATATACACGATTTAAATACCATGTCGAAAGAAACGCTGTTAAAACACTGCAAGGATTTGGATTTTAACTGATGGCGATTCTTTTGACATAAATGGGATATAATTAATTGGAAATTTCTGCGGTTTCTGCAATTTTGGGAAAAAAACTTAAACAATGTTAAATTATCAGCAATGTTTAATTTTGTCCCAAATCTTAGTGTTGCCTTAAGAATATTGTTTATTATACCAATAACTTTAGCATGAAAACAGAAAACAGATAAGAAAAATGTTTACAGAACTAAAACTGAGAAAAAAAGTTTCTTGTGAGTTTAGCGTACGTGCTGTGATTATAGCATTGCGGAGGTACTTATTTATTTCTACTGTTTTGTACTACTTGACTGTTAATTTTAGGTTATATGTATCTGTAATTTAACAGAGAATAATTTAACATAGAAAACATGGAACTTGATTTGGTGATTTTATAAATTGCACAGAATGACATACGAAGTGACAGCAGTATAGTATATTCTACAAGTAATGGAATGGCACATATTCCACGCGAGCAAAAAGTTTGTAGTCCGAGCCAAAGGCGAGGGCTACGGTTTGCGAGCGTGGGATAGACCATTCCGTTACATGTTGTAGACTATACTTTCTATAAAACGGTTTTGGAAATTATACAAAAATACAAATATAAAACTGCTGAAATCGTCAAATTCAAATAAATCAAATTAAAACAAACAGACGTAACCGTAGTAACTGAATCAAGATACTTCATATGTTGCGCTAATAAGCGGTTCTGATTCGTCGAAAATATTCCATTCTGGAATGTTAGTGATTCCATAACAATTTTTAGTAGTGGAATGCCCAGTTTCTAAAACAGTGTTATAGAAAACATATACCAGTATGTGTCTATGTTAGATGTTTTTGCGGCGGTTACTAGGATACACTAACGCGAAATATAACGAAATTATACGGTATACATAGAAGGCACAGAACACACACACGCACAGAAAATTGAACATTGTTCAATACGCGTGC
Organism: Poecilus cupreus; assembly: GCA_963942605.1. Taxonomy (NCBI): domain Eukaryota; kingdom Metazoa; phylum Arthropoda; class Insecta; order Coleoptera; family Carabidae; genus Poecilus; species Poecilus cupreus. The sequence goes on from OZ012726.1 coordinate 16,506,803, forward strand.
TCTACTAAATTATTCCTGCACTATGGAAACCATATATGGAAATATGCATTTACATGTAACCAAAATTTGAAGTTATTCTGTGTTAAATTATTATTGTGTTCTGCGTTCTATGCAAACTATAAATCAAGCTTTAGGATTCCTGTTAGAAAATAAAGTACCTATTGGTACTATTTCAAAAGGGCGTTACAATTTTTAATCACAATAAAATACTTCATGAAAATACTATTATCCAAAAAGGTATTTTGCAAGAGTAAAATATTATCGATTTTTTGTGAACTAAAAATATGTTTTATTAATAACTTTTGTTCACTAAAAATTTTTAATTCTTTTACTACAGTTCCATATGATTTCATGTGAAACAGTGCTAAACAGTGTTAATATTTATTTATGTATCAAGGCACTAAAGATTTACTTTTTATCGCGAATATGGAATTTATTTGCCGAGGCTCGTACGGCCGACAAAAATAAAAAATAAACCATGAATGATAAAAAATAAATTCAAAACCGCGGTACATATTAAATTTTAATTGAAATCTAAAATAAGAAAGAACTTTAACTAAAATATTTATTAAAATTATTTATATAAATTACATTTATTACTAATATTTGTATACATTTGATAACTACAGCGCATATTTAAACGTTTTTATAAAAATCAATTACTTTTTGACCATAAAAAATTTTGGCTGGTGCATCTTTTAAGAATTGATCAACTGTTGTTTTTTTTTGACGTTTTAGAAAGCCACCATTTCTTCTTTTAAGGCAAGTAGGTAATTGATTTCGGGAACTTATATTAGTATTATTTCTAACCACCAACATTGCGTTCAGCATCGAATATTGCACCCAAATGATAGCTTCCACAATTTTTTATCGTTCATAAAAATATGCTAGTAACTTTCCCTGTATTTTTGAACTTCTTTAATATCACACTCACATCACTTGTTGAAAGCTTCGAATTGTTTTCATATATTTTTGTCGGCAGTAGTTCAACTGTGGCTTCTTCTTCAAATTATCCATAATCAAACGTCCCTCAAAAAAACACATAATTTTTCACTTCGTTTCAGATGTTTATTGCATAATGCTATACGTTGGTTTGAACGGTGGGCACCTGATGTCCGCAATTGGATAACTTTCCGGCGCGACTTTTTAGAATCATTCCCGAGCGAACGTAATTTAGGTCGTATGCTGGATGAAGCAACCACATTTAACTTTACTCGCGTAAACAGCTAAGAAACGTATGTGCACAAGAAGGTTATGTTATTGCGTAATCTAAGAGCATAATGGAAAGAAGAAGACCTAATCGAACTTGTTGTTCACGGGATTGTTGAACCCGATGTTAGGAATGCTGCAACCAATCGCGACTGCAAAACGGTTACAGAATTATTGAGTTATGTTATTACATTCCCAAAACCTATGAAGACTGAACAACCGCGCAAATCAGATTTTCCTCCACAAAAGAATAGTAATGGAAAATCAATTAAATGTTTCACATATAGAAAAGTGGGTAATGTTCGTGCTAATTGTAAATCCATTGACAAAAAGCCGGTAATTCATGAAGTGCCTAAACCGTCTACAGGTTTCTAAAGGTCCGAAAATGATTCTAAGGATCCATGTTTTTTCTGTGCGAAACGAGGTCACACGGTTAATAATTGTTTTCTTAAAGCAAGTATCGAACGACGTAAAAAGATCATTTTTGTTCATCGGGTAGTTTTAAAGATTATACTATTATTATTATTGACGCTGAGAAATTTCGCGGTTTAATTGATACCGGGGCTGATGTGTCCTTAATGACAAATAAATTTGCGTATATCTTCCAACACAAAATGAAGCCTTGTAAATCGTCTTTAAAAGGCATTACTCCTGGCTATGTGGAAGCTACCCAAACGTTTACTGGCGAAACGGAGATTACTGGTGAGAAAACGTTTATCACTTGCTTTGTGGTTCACGATAAAACACTCGATTACGAAGTTTCTATGGGTTGCGACCTTTACAATGATCGCTTGCTTGCTTCAATTACTGATCATCTGGGCTAACGGGTTGTTCGTCGACAACTCCCAGGAATCAATCGCGTTATCGAAACACTGGATCGCGACAGCCTTAACGTGCAGGTTCCAGAGGAACATCGTTCTATTTTGTTAGACGTATTACAACCATTCGCGGATATAATAACAACAGGTAACTGCGTTGGTTCCATCAACAACTGTTGTCTCGAAATCCGTCTAGAGAAAAACGTAATTGTTAATCGTCTACCTTATCGCTTGGCAATAAATGAAAGAGCTGCAGTTCGTGACACAATTGACGATTTATTACGTAATAACATAATTAGGGAAAGTGAGTAGCCGTTCATGAGTCCGAACTACTTGTGAATAAGAAATACGAATCTTATTGTATATCTGTCGACTATCGGGAGCTTAACCGACATACAATAAAAGACCGATACCCGCTTCTGTTAATAAGATCAGTTAGATCGTTTAAGTAAAGGTCGTTATTTAATTTCACTTGATATGGCATTGGGATTCCACCAGATTGCGATATATGAAGACTCTATTGCCAAGACAGCCTAAGTGACTCCTAATGGTCATTATGAATACCTCCGTATGCCTTTTGGGCTTGCAAATGCTCCAGCCGTTTTTCAGAGGGTGAATTATAAAGCATTAGGGCCTCTGAGACATACTGTCGCATTGGTTTACCTTGACGACATTCTGATTCCTTCAAAAACAATTGAAGAAAGCCTTTAATCTTTACGCATGGTTTTACAAGCATAAAAATCAGCTGGATTTGCTATAAATATCAGAAAATGTAGTTTTCTACAAACGTCCAACGAATATCTTGACAGAGATATATCTGCTACCGACGTTAAAGGCGTTAGACAGTTCATGGGTCTCGCTGAATTCTTCCGTAACTTCATCCCTGACTTAGTGCACTGCTCCTATTACGAAACTCACAAAGACAATCGTACAATTTCCCTGGATAGACGAACATGAAAATGCACGTAATTATGTTATTAGTTGTCTGACATCATATCCCCTACTTTCAATATTTGATCCGACTCTTCCGACAGAATCACTGATGCTATCAGCGTCGGCTACGGTTAAATTCTTTTACAACGTTTCAATGATGACATGCGAGTTATTGTTTATTTCAGCAAAAGAACCTGCAAACTTGAAGAAAATTATCATTCTTACGAGCTCGAAATGCTTACGAATGTAAGATCATCCAAACATTTTCGTACTTACCTTCTGGGAATACATTTCCCTGTTACGGATTGTAATGCTCATCACTTTTGGTTTCCACGCGTGAGGCTCTTTATCAAAAATTTTGTGCGCCATTTCCTGGTTTGGTTATTCTACTATTACAAAAACCTCCAGAACCTTTTCATACTTTACACGCTGACTGCCTCGGACCTCTTCCAGTCACTTGTGAGGGCCATAAATACATCTTAGTTTTGGTGGACGCTTTTATCAAGTAATTATTTATTTATTAATCAAACCAACAGGATACAAGATCCCAATTATAGGATGATTATATAAAGATAAATCACAAAAATTAAATGGTTGCAAAAATTTAAGAATTATAAAACCAAGATAATAAAAATATCAGACTTAGATAATAATAAAAAAAAAAACTAAGAGCAAACAAAAGTATATGATATGATAATATCAATTTATTAATTAACCAAGTAATGTAACAAAATGCTCTTAAATTTATCAAAGGAGTCGCCAAATATGTCAATATCACAATATATATTATTATAAGCAATACAAATTTGTCTTACTGGAGATTTAAATTCATAATTAGTTCTAGATTTTTTACAATGAAAAGTAATTTTATTTCGTGAAGTAACACGAGGAGTATAAAATGGAATATGCTCAAGGGTACATGGATCGTCAATGGAGCTGTTAATTAATTTTTATAAATATAGACAGGATTGTAATTTTCTTCTGTCAATTAATGGTAAAATTTTCATTAAAAATGTAAATGCTGTCATAACTGGTATACCATAGGTTTTAAAATAAAAGTTTTTATGGAAATACCAAAGAATTTTGAGGAGATTGCACAAAAGGCCATAGATCTGGAGGTAAAAATGAAATTGGTACGAGAGCAAAAACTATGCTTCGCGAATTCCGAAAAGGGAACAAGATTTCTCTATTGAAGAAGTCCCTGTACGGACTAAAACAAGCAGGCAGAAACTGGCACTTAGATAAAATTTTGAAGAATTGTAGTGCAACACCATATAAATTTGATCCTTCCTTATATTATATTGGATCAGGGGAAGATGTGACGTTAATCTTGGGTACGTAAATTACTGTCTAGGGGTTGAATTTAATCGAGGCGATGGGTGGATATCCATGCATCAGCGAGGCTACATAAATGATATACTTACTAGATTCGGCATGAACGATAGTAAACCGGTGGCTACACCAATGGATATGGGTACAAAGTTAGTAAAATTCGAGAAACAGAGTAAAGAAGACTTGAAATTACCTTACCGCGAATTGGCGGGGTCTCTTACCTACTTAGCATCGACAATACGACCAGATATATTGTTTTCCGTAAGCTATTTGAGACAGTTCAATAACTGTTACTCAGTCGAATATTGGGAAGCAGCCAAACGCGTTTTACGGTATGTAAAAGGATCAAGCGACATTGGATTAGTATTTAGATCGAATTCAGAACCGATTATGGGTTTCGTAGATGCCGATTGAGGTAGTTGTTCTGAAGACAGAAGATCATTTACTGGATATATATTTCTATTGAATGGCAGCCCTGTTTCTTGCAAAGAAACAAAAGACAGTGGCTTCATCCAATACAGAAGCCGAAAACATGGCTCTGTCAGAATGCGCGAAGGAAGTAATTTATCTACAACGTTTTCTACGAGAATTAGAATTCATGGAGTTGAAGAAGCGCATTAAAGCTGGCCGAAAATCCTATATTCCACGCCCGAAGCAAACACGTAGATATACGTCATCATTTCGTGCGAGAAGTGATTCAGAAGAAACAACTTCGTGTGGACTACGTGTCGACGGATAATCAAGTTGCAGAATTTTTAACAAAAGGTTTGCCGAAGACCAAGCATTTATGGTGTATTCAATCAGCTGGACTTCGAAGAAATATATAAATTAAAATTAATATTGTATATATTTATGTTCTGATGGAAATGATAAACTTAACGAGTTAAATCGAGGGGAAGTGTTAAGATATATTAAAACTAGCGATTATATTCGTAAAGTTTATTATAAAATGATCGCAGTTGGTGTAAAATAATGTTTTATAAAATAACAAAAATACATTGTGAATGTCATGTTTTATGCAATGTACCAATATAGTTTGAGTAAATAAATCGTTTTATTGTTAACTGCGCGTTTTAACAAGTTGACATCTTGTTGTAGCAGTGAACAATCATCTTGTGAATTAACAAACTTAACAAATTTGATGTGGTCTGCATATAGGAGGTATTTAGAATTATTAATACAATTCGCGATGTTATCAATAAATAAGTTAAACAGAAGTGGCCCAAGATTTGATCTTTGCGAAATTCCAGAGAAAGAAAAAAATTATTGTAACGTACACGTAAATTTCTATCTATTAAATTGGAGCAATATAAGTCGGTTAAATTAGCAAGCAATTTCTATATTATAAGACAATTAAAATGAGCGAAACAAGAATTTATTTAGACCAGTGGTTCTCAAAATGCGGGGTGCAACTTTTTTATTTTAAATGGCAACTTATTGTTTTTATTTGCTTGTTCGATTCAGTATTTTTTTTAATTCAATTATATCCACATATAATAACCTAAAATTAAAAAATATTTGAGAAAAATTCAAAATTAAAAATGTATAATTTTTATTTAAATATGCCTATACAAAGATTCCATGGAAGAAAACAATAAATCAAATGCAGAAATTATTGCAAAATCTGCCCCTTTCCATTCTTGTTAGAAGGGTAAGATTTTTGCACATTTTTTAGCCTCTCTAGAAACAGTGTACTTTGTAATTTTCCTGTTACCTACGAATATTTACTAAGATAAAGCAACTGAAATAAATCTAAAATTGGATTCAAATCACAGCTAATAGAAAGTAAAAAAAAAAAAAAAAATTTTTTAAATTATAAATCCGCCGAAAATTTGCCGCCGTAGGCTTCAGCCTACTTAGCCTAATAGGAAATCCGCCACTGACTTCTGCGCCTTTCATTGTGTTTTTTCTATAACTTAATTAGCATTCTTGGATTAATCTGATTTCGAATTCTTACTATGGAATTTCGTAGTACATTTTCATTCTAATATTTCCTAATATAGAGTTTATTTTCTCAGTAACTATATAAAAAATCTAATTGTGTAAATTCTCTTTCTATTTTCCTTCAAATTGAACATTTAATTACTGTACTATGACCTGTGAATTGTGAGCAGAAGCTCCACCTTGCCGAAACCACATATTTTATATTTGGCAATGTATCTAAAATATCTGTAATATTATTTTGTTACATATTTAAATATCTAGGGCTATTTAAATTTTCGTTCATTATGATTGGGAAAATTAGTAGAATTCTTAGTATACCACACCATACAATGAAACTAAATTTAACTCGATGGCGAGATTCTATTATTTATTATTTTATTTTTTCCATAGCAGCCTACGATTTATTTATTCATTTCAATTTTATTATAAATAACAAATTTCGTTAATTTTTCAATTTATTATAAAAATTTATTGTTAGTGTTTTATATCGTTGTAAAGCAAAAAAATCTCTTCTCAAAAATGTCATGGGTTACTATGACCTCCATATGAAAAAAAATTTTGATTCCAGTAACTCGTAAATGTTTAGATATAAAAAAATTTGAGTACTTCTGCAAATTCACCATTAAAAAGTGTAATGAGAAAGTGGAAACCAAAATATCGTATTATGTTATACAACGAATGATACATGATACACAATTAGATACAAGTGTTTTTTATCAGCTCCTAATTAATATTGTTTTTTTTTTGTGGTTTTTTCGTTCAGTATCTGTCTCAAATTTTGCATCCAGCTTTAATAAATTGATTTTAACACAACAGCGGTACTCCGATATTTGTAACCCTCATCACTTCCGAGTAATTCAGTTTTTAAATCTAGTGCATCTGTTTGAGTAAAGATCTAAGTAAAAATATTAATTAAACAAGTTAAATCAACTCAGTGCGGCAAGTGTCAACGACCTGTGAATAAAAGAGGCGGACAAAGATTGTTGGAAGTGCCAAATTTCTTTTCATTTGTTGTGCGCGAATATTACTGAGCAACAATTAGGCGTACTCAAAACGTTGGACTCTTTGTGGGTCTGTGAGCTGCGTCGCGCATCACTCCGATCGGCAAATGATAATGATAGTGAAGCAACTGAAAAAGTAAACATGCGCGCGCTCTTCAATGACTTTAAAAAAGAATTGACAGCTGAGTTTGATGAAAGATTTAATGGCTTAATCAAATCCATTGATTTTTGCTCGGATAAAATAACAGGTTTTGAATTAAAATTAAAAACATTCGATGAAAAAATTAAAGAAATGGAAAATTTAAAAATCGAAAATAATCTATTAAAAACTCAAGTTATTAATTTGAACCAATCCATAAAGGATCTTGAATAGTATTCAAGTTTAAACAATTTAATTATTCACAATATACAGGAGACGCGAGATGAAAATGTTAATAACATTGTTATAAATCTAGAGAAAGCAGACGGTGTTGAGCAAAATGAATGCAACGTAGATGCCCTGCAAAATTTAAAAACATGAGCGCGTTCAATTGTTGTGAAACTAACGACTTGCTGCAGTAAAAGCTAAAAGTACTTAAATCAACATTGCTATATCCTGATAAACCCGAGAATAAAATTTTTGTCAATGAGCATCTGAGTCCAAAAAATAATTCCTTATTTAAGTTATGCCGCGAACAACTAAAGCCGAAAGATTTCAAATTTATTTGGACTAGAAATTGTAAAATTTATGTCCGTAAAAATGAAAACACTTCATTACATTTAATCCGCACAGAACAGGATTTAAATAAATTAATCTAAAAACTAAAATAATTACTCCGCTTTAATTTATTAATATCTTTCATTAAATTATGAACATATCCGTATATTATAAAAATGTAAGAGGTCTTCGTTCTAAAACAAATGACATTCGTCTAAATTCGGTATTGTACGATTTTGATATTATTTGTTTGACAGAAACTTTTTTAAATTCTTCGGTGTATGACGCTGAAATTTTGTGCAGTGAATATAATATAGTTCGACGCGACAGGGGTATCGATACTTCATCAAAGCTTGATGGAGGCGGTGTGCTGATTGGAGTTCACATAACACTTTCCTACCTCGAAATAAATGACTGGTGTTCGAGTGCTGAAGACGTCGGTAAGTGTTAATTATAACAATAATCGTTTTTATGTCTGCAGTGTGGGTATTCCCCCGGATGATAATGTAGCCTTGATGTCATTTTTACACAAACTTTCTTCAATCGTTGAAAAAGAACCAGACAGTAAATTTATTATTTGCGGCGACTTAAATCTACCTTATCTGCAGTGGGAATATGAGCACAAAACTAATATTTTAATGCCAGCTCCTTCTTATAACAGATCATACACTGAATTTGTTCACATTGTTACATATTGTGGACTTTCTCAGTTCAATGGGGTAAAAAATGTAAATAATAGCACTCTAGACTTAATTTTATCAAATTATGAAAATGTAACGGTCTTAGAATGTCATGACCCATTAACAAAAATTGATACGCAACACCATCCTCCCTTAAACATAAGTATTGATTTAAATAATTTCGTAAATGTGGGTAAAAAATCTATAAAAAATTTTTTTATATAAAAATTTTGAAAGAGTTAATACTTTCTTTAATGATGTCAATTAGAGTGAACTATTTTGTGATCAAGGTACAGAATACTTCTATGAAATAATTTGGGAAAATATTTACAAATATATTCCTCAAAAACAGTACAATCCTAATAGTTATCTTCTCTGGTTTTCAGGTGATCTAATTAGGTTATTCAGGGAAAAAGAGATAGCTCATAAAAAGTATAAACGATTTAAAACGCAGATTTATTATAATGTATTTGCAGCACTGAAGATACGAGGGTTGCCTTTTATATTTCGGGATTCGGCAACCCTAGTGCTGCAATCTGACAACTAACGTTTCTATAGTAAAGTTTGACATTTTTGACAATATTCGTATTCAGAACATTTTGACGTACGAACGCTATTTGTGTTGTTCTCAGTAATTTGAAAAATTCTCGTCGACCAAAAATGGAATTAAATCGTGAACATTTTCGTGCGATTATTTTTTACAACTTTCGACGTGGATTAAGTCAACAACAGTGCATCGATGAACTTAATTCGATTTTTGGCGATGAAGCCCCATCAAGGACCAGTGTTTATCGCTGGTTTACCGAATTCAATCGTGGCCGTAGTTCGCTCATCGACGAATTTCGTGAAGGACGTCCAAAATCGGTTGTTGTTCCAAAAAATATTGATTCTGTGCGTGAGCTGATACTGCAAGATCGTCATATAACGTATCGTGAGATTGAGGCAACCTTGGACATTAGTGGGACCAGCATACATTCAATATTGCATGAACATTTGTCTGTAAAAAAAATTTGTTCACGTTGGATCCCACATAATTTGACAATCGCTCAAAAAAAGGCTCGTGTCAATTGATCGCAAGAAATGCTCGAAAAATACGATCGCGGTGCTTCAAAACATGTGTATGACATCGTGACAGGTGACGAATCGTGGATCTACGCGTATGAGCCCGAAAGTAAACAGCAGTCGACTGTATGGGTCTTCCAAAGCGAGCCAAACCCAACAAAAGTCATTCGGGCTCGGAGCACTTCGAAGCAAATGGTCGCCTGTTTTTTCGGAAAAACTGGACCTGTCTCAATCGTACCATTGGAGCAACGTAGAACGGTCAATTCTGAATGGTACACAACCATTTGTTTGCCGGAAGTCTTCGAAGAAATAAGAAAAACCAACCGCCGAAAACGGATCATTCTCCACCACGACAATGCGAGCTCGCACACATCGGCTCAGACAAGGAACTTTTTGGGCACTCAAAACGTCGATTTGATGAGTCATCCGCCGTATAGTCCTGATTTGGCACCCAATGACTTCTTTTTATTCCCGAACATTAAAAATAAATTGCGGGGTCAACGTTTTTCGACACCTGATGAAGCGGTTGATGCGTTCAAAATGTATGTTTTGGAGGTACCTCAATCAGAATGGAAAAAGTGCTTCGAAAATTGGTTTACACGTATGCAAAAGTGTATTGATCTACATGGTGAATACTTTGAAAAGCAATAAAGTCATTTGCGATTATCAATATTCATTTGTTTTCTCTAATCCCGAAATATAAAAGGCAACCCTCGTAAGAGTGAAAATACTAATTAATACTTGCTATAATAATTATATTAGTAATGTTGAAGAACAAATAATCTGACGTCGAGCAATGGTACTGAAACATGTAACTTTTTCTCGGATTATTTTAAATCTGTTTACACTGATGGTTCCTTAAATTCCATTGTAGTGGGTTCATTGCAGAATCAGTCTTATATATATATATATATATATATATATATATATATATATATATATATATATATATATTGATGAACAAATAGTTACATTACTGAAACTAGATGTTAATAAAGGATCTGATCCATATGATATTGTAACGTTCGTGGGTTTTAAACTACTTATTTAGATAATAAAAGTAATATTTATAACAAGTAATTATAATAAAGAGTAAATAGTTAATTAACACTAGGTTTATAACACTAAAATAACGAATACAAAAACTTATACACTAACACTTATTACTACTATAAATAAACACTATTATTTATATAAATTAGCCGAGCGATATTTATTTATGACGATATATTTATTTTCACACCGAGCGGTATATTTATATTCACAAGTTTTTCATACAGGCTTCGGAGTCGACTAAGTCATCTGACTTACTGACTCAACTCGACTAACTGAGTCCGAGTCTCACTGACTGACTGCTCGGGAGTCAAGTAACTGACTGCTCGGGAGTCATCTGAAAGACTGACTGACTGACGGCTGCCGGCGATTCCTTTTATATCTGGCGTTCCTTGTTTCTGGAAGGTTCTGGAATATTTCCTATTGTGGAGCAAACGACTTGTTCGAACCCGCAACGTTACGTCATACACTCGGCCGCGCGGCGTGGCGGCGCGGCTTCCCTATTGTGGAGCAAACGACTTGTTCGAACTCGCAGCGTTGCGTCATCACTCGGCCGCTGCCGCGTTCGTTACAATATTCCAAGTATCTTTATAAAGCAGTGTGCCACATCCCTGAGCATTCCCCTTGCAATTATTTTTAACAAGTCGCTCGAGGAGGGACATTTTCCACAAATCTGGAAAAAAGCATATGTAGTCCCTATATTAAAAACAGGTAACAAAAATAATGTTGAAAATTATCGGCCTATATCGAAATTATGTATAATGGAGAAAGTGTATATATAAACAACTTTTTTCCAGTATTAAAATAACCTTCTTGAATATACAGACTACATACTGCCGGCTATGGACAAAAGGATACAAGTTGACGCTATTTACACTGATTACAGCAAGGCCTTTGATAAAATTGATCATAAGCTCTTGATAAAGAAACTTATTGGAATTGGTGTCAATGGTAACGTGTTAAAATGGTTCATGTCTTATCTGACTGACAGATCGCAGTGTGTGGTGATAAATGGTTAGCATTCTCATTATGCTTACGTAACATCTGACGTGCATTTACAAAAATTTTTTGTGTATCATATATAGTATGTTAATTAATTAAAATTTTTTAGTACCACTCTGTTATTGGGACCTGGTCCTGTTGAGTGGCAAAACCGCAAATAAATAAATAAATAAACGTTAGTTTATCAGCAACTTTCGTCTAATTTAACCAACTTCGTATCTCTTACGGTTCTCGGATCCCAATGCATTCGTACCTAAATGGGACACACTGTATGTATACGGGGTGTAAATCAAAAAGCGGGCCATAGGCAATTAACATGGGAAATCCGTGCGCAAAAGTTACCAAAAGGTTTTAGATGAAAATGGTTCAAATTAAAATTGTAGAGAATTTATTTCTGCATATAAATCACTAATCAGATTTTATTTGACACGTCTTGTAATCCGTAAAATCGGCTTTAAATTTACATAAATATTGCTCATTTGTAATGATAGCCATGGAATTGAAACAAAATTACAAACAATTACATGATGTTCGAACTGTCAGAAAAGTTAGTTTATTAAACTTTGTAACTACTGTTTTATAATAATTTCAAGTTAATTATCTTGCAAAAGGAATCAAATTCATAAGAATGAATCATTTTAATCATGAAGAAAAGCTGCAAATAATAAAATGGTATTATTTTGGAGAGCGTTTAAGGAAAATTCGAGATTTAATAAGTGTTTAGTGGACACACAATCGAATTCCGAGTAAAACTATTATTGAAAGATTTATGAAGTTTGAAAAAAAAAAACTGGTACATTAAATAAAGGGCTGTAAAATACAAATGTACTACAACGTAATTCTGAAGAATATGTGGTTGCATTAATCACAATTTTAGTTTACGACAAATCGCACTAATCGCAGCAAAAATTGGAATCAGTCATATGACAGTATACAACATTTTAAAAAAAAACAAATATTTTTATATAAGTTTCATTGTCATCAAATATTGTTGCTTAATGATTTTGACAATCGTGCTACGTTTTGTGATACACAGATTTTTTGAGCATATCTCAGTAAATACATAATTTGAAAAGTTGATAGAAAATATGAAGAAATATTTACATTGATAGAAAAGCAACTATAACATGGTTTATAAACGTGAATTCAAACGAAGATTGCATTGAATATTAAAAATGACAATATGAAATTTCTTTATCCCCAGAACCCGTTACATTCGAGTTTGATAAATGCATTTTTAGGTCATTTGAGATTACAATTTTGTTTTATTATTGTAATCTGCATTTATTATTGCAATCAGTACATTGTTTAAATAAATACGAGTACATTATTATAATCAATAAGAATATACTGTTGTAATCGACACAAGTACTTTATTGTATTCAATACGAATACATTCAGGCTTATTCACGTGTACATTGTTATGAAGTTTGTCTTGTTACATTACAAGAAATTGTTATTTTAAAGATAATTGTTCAGATTCATATTCACGTGTCAACAAAATCTTGTTGACTCAACAATTACTGTTAGAAATCTGGCAAGAGCTGCGCGGCCCTTGCCTGCACGTCAACAAGATTGTTATGCTAGGTTAAAATGGCGAACGACTTTGTGCTTCTAGTGGATGCTCTTGCAAATCACACAGAAATCTATTAAAATAGTACATTAACAAGTTAATAAATAAATCTGTATGAAAAGTGCCCGTTTTTATTAATTATGGTCTGTAGAGAATTTGGTTATTACATACTTTTGAAAGTGTTGTAGACAAGAATTAATTCAAGTCAGCTTTGAAATGTCAGTGATCAGTGATCTCTTATCCAGAAAACATAATTGGGTAGTTTTAAGAAAATAGTGACAGACAAAGTTTGATTTATTTGATGAAATAACTATATTAAAGAATTTTACAACGTTTTGATGGTATTTCCTATCAATTAAAGGTTATATAAATCACAGTTCAAGCAACCATAAGAAAGTATTAAATATATTTATTTATAGGTTATAACAACTCTTTTATTTTGTCCGAAAACTCAATAACCACATAAGAGAAGGTTATATATTTAATAAATTGTGATAATTATTAAAACTACATTCCTCTATTTTGTAATTTATTTTTTCCAAAAATTAAATGTTTATTTTGTATTGATTCGTTGATATTTTTGGGGCTTGTTTGTTTATTTTTTAACAATTTATAATAAGATTTGAAAAATTAACAAGCACATGAAGTGTAAATAATTTCAACAACTAAGAACACGTGTTTATGTACACGTACAGAGCATGCTTGCCACCAGTTGAAATTTAATGTAGCAATTGTAACCTTTAATTACTAGCTTATAATTATATTTTTACGTTACTTTTATCTTATATACATATTCAGTACACAAATTCATAATAATTATACCCATACATTTATCATTTTATACTGAAATTGTTATTAGTTCATTTCTGTCATGTTGGGAACACTTCGACTTTTAAAAATGACAAGCGTCTTGTAGATAACTTCATGCAATATGATAACAATAATCTTTACGTAACAATGTTTGTTACAGTTCAATAACAATTTGATAGCTGAATACAAAATACGAACAAGATTGTTATTGAATATTGTTACTTAACAATTTCTTGTTTAGTAACAATTGACACGTGAATAAGCCTGATTGTTGTAATCAATAAGGATACAGATCCATTAAGTTGGCCCCCCCAGTTATTAAATTTAAAATATATTATTACGCTAATACAATGTGCTTACTATGTACTGCAATGTGCTGTATGTTATTAAAAATGTGCTGGATCCGTTTACCTGATATTAAAAAATTCTTAATGAGGGGCCAACTTAATGACAGCCCCGCAACTAATAATTTTAATGTTTTGTTGGCGGAAAATGAATGTGCTTGGAATGTGCTGGGATGTGCTGTATGTTATTAAAAATGTGCTGGTTCCCTTTACCTGTTTTTAAAAAATTCTTGATGAGAGGCCAACTTAATGACCGTTCCCCACTAGATGTTTTGTTGACGGAAAATGAATTTGCTTGGAAATGTGATGTAAGTTACTTTAAATGTACTGGTTCTTTTTTCCCGTTTTTCAAAATTTCTTAATGACGGGCCAACTTAATGCTAGCCCCGTCAACTAGTAATTAAGAAGTTTTGTTGATTAAAAATAATTGTGCTTGGAATGTGTTGGGATGTGCTGTATATTATTTTAAATGTGCTGGTTTCGTTAACCTGTTTAAAAAAATCTTTATGAGGGGCCAACTTAAGAATGTTTCTCCGTGACTTCTCTAATCAAATGAGTCACTATCCACCCGTCCAACTAGTAAATTATGAATTATATTATGACATAATATAGTGTGGCGTTACTTCGCTCTTGCGGGGTGATTTTCCAGGACTGTGCTGCAGATGAATCCTCGGGCGCCTTCAGTACGGTCAGGTGCAACCACAATCACAGGAAAGCCGGGAAGTCAGAGGGAGGCCAGGGATTTTTAAAGGATAATCGCAAATTTTAACTAAGTGATTTATTTTATACCCTAAGATTACACCAAAAAATAAATGAAAATTATTAACTAATAAAGCAAACACAATAAACTATTGATTACAAATTAATAAAAATTCATAAGAAAAAAATATGTCCGTGATGGGAATCGACCGCGGGCCCTCGGCGTGAGAGTCCGGCTCCCTGACCGCTGGACCAGGCAAACTGCGTGCTGTATGCTTCCACAGGACGGCAGATGACGCGTAGACGGAGTGTCGCGGCGAGACAAATGAAGCTAAAAATAAAACCGGAAACGAAGACAGCGACTTCAAAACAAAATAGGGAGAGATAAACAGGCGAATGGGGTCGCGTAGCCGGGTCGTCGCGGCGAGAAAAAAAAGAAATCAAAACAAAAAAAATTCGACAAACGAAGAACACGACTCTAGTAGCCCTGGACCCAAGGCGCGGAACCCTCAAGCGTTTG
Organism: Poecilus cupreus; assembly: GCA_963942605.1. Classification (NCBI taxonomy): domain Eukaryota; kingdom Metazoa; phylum Arthropoda; class Insecta; order Coleoptera; family Carabidae; genus Poecilus; species Poecilus cupreus. The sequence continues at coordinate 16,522,480 of OZ012726.1, forward strand.
TAGCTCTAGCAACCAAAGCTACTAACTGTCTTTTGTCGCAAAAAACTCGGCTTATATACCCCGTTCCGTAATTGAAAAATACTTAATAAATGAAATTCGGTTTCAACAGGTCGTTTCGCCGCTGTTTAATAAAAAAAATAAAATAAAATAAAAACTCTGTCTCGCCTGGGGTTTCAACGCGGGTCGTCACATCCACTCCCGAGCACTCTACTGACTCGGCCACACCGGACGGTACGGGCAGCTGTAACAAATAAGATAAACGGGGGGCGCTTCGTCACATCCCCCTCTTACTCTAGGGAAACAAAAAAAAAAGAAGAAAAAAAAAACCTCTATAGTTACCAAACCTGTTTCTTCTTCTCTAACAAAAATAGTTACTCGTGGGCCGGTTTGAGGTCGGATACGTGAATTCTCCGTAAGGTTCTACCGTGCTCTCCGCGTAACGTATATAAGGCGGGGGAAATGCGATCAGCAACGGTCCAGGGGCCGGAGTACTTGGCGGATAGTTTGGCGGCTACGCCTTTAGCCGCTGATGAAAGTGGATGCTCGCGGCGCATCACGCGATCGCCAATGTTAAATCGCGCCTCCCTTCGGCGGAGATTGTAATACTGGGCTTGCTGCGTGGCCGCTCTAGCGATATGTATCCGGGCTAACTCTTGCGCGTCTTTTAGTGCTCGGAGGCGTTCGCGGAAATCTTCCGAGAAATTGGGTTGGCTGGCTAATTCAGTCGTATCGGCGGGGAAGGCTGTCGGCAGTCGTGGTTCGCGGCCGTAGTTTAGGTAGGCCGGTGAATATCCGGTGCTGCTGTGTTTGCAGGTATTGATCGCCATCGTGAGTTCTGGGAGAAAAGAATTCCACTTCCGATGGTTGTCCGTGCAAAATTGAGCCAGCATTGGCTTCAGCACGCGGTTGATCCGTTCGACGGGATTGGCTCGCGGTGTATAGGGTGGAGTTAGTTGGTGTTCAATGTTGTAGTTTTCCAGAGTTTTTCGAAATGCTCTATTGTCGAATTCGGTTCCATTGTCTGTAATTACTACTCGGGGACACCCATATCGGCATATAACGGCTTCTCGGAGTGCTTGAGTCACGGTGGCTGCGGTTGCTTTCCGGAGGGCCCGACACTCCACCCACTTAGTCATTCTATCTTGTAGTACGATTAGGTATTCCTGGCCTTGTTGGGTACGGGGAAGAGGGCCCATACTGTCAATGGCTACAGTTTCCCATGGCTTGCCGATCCTAGGAGGGCCCATCTTTCCGGCAGGTCCTTGTTGGGAGACTTTGAACTTTTGACAGCTCTTGCACCCTCGAACATATTTAGTGGCCTCCCGAATCATTCCGGGCCAGTAATACCGTAGGGCTAGACGGCTGACGGTCTTTGCAATCCCCAGGTGGCCTGCTTCGGGGCGGTCGTGGTTTTCGGCGAGTACGGCCGCTCGCTGCGGTCCGGGTATACATAGCTTCCAAGCTCGTCCCGGCTCGTTTTCGACGAGGTCCGTCGGGTCCCAAAATTTCCGAAATAGTTTACCGTCGCGCACCTGGTATTCCGGAAAATTTCCTGGCTGCTTCTGTACGTCCTCGAGCTTTCTCGTATACCACGGGCACAGCGTCTTGGCTTCCGTAATGGTTCCCAGCGGTTTCAGGTCATTCGATTGTAGTGGTTTCCGTGACAAGGTGTCGGCCAGTTGGTTAAGGGTACCCTTCCGGTACACGACTTTATAATCGTATTGCTGGAGGAAGACCACCCAACGGGCGAGTCGTCCAGACGGATTTTTAAGGGAGCCACGTGAGTGCCTGGTGATCCGTAACGACGGAAAACTGGTAGCCTTCTAGGTACGTACGGAGCTTTTTTATTCCCCAGACGATTGCCAAACACTCCTTTTCTATCACTGAATAGTTTTTCTCGGCGGGTGAGAGTGTTCGGCTAATATAAGCTACCGCCTGCGGTTCTTCAAGTGTTCCTTGGGTAAGGGCTACGCCAATCCCGTAATCGGAGGCGTCGGTCTGCAGATAGAACTCTTTGCTGTAATCCGGGCAGGCGAGTACTGGGGCAGTGATGAGGCATTGTTTCAGTTTGTCAAACGAGTTTTGTTGACTTGGTCCCCAGTTCCAGATCTGCCTCTTCTTCAGTAGTTGGCGTAGAGGTGCGGCTATAGTGGGCAGGTCGGGGATAAAACGTCGATACCACGAGAGGGCCCCTAGGAACTGGCGTACTTCCTTTGGTGTCCTTGGTGCTGTCATTTTCTGGATGGCTTCCACCTTGTCAGGGTCCGTGTTAATGCCTTGGTCAGTGATGACGTGTCCTAAGTATTTTATTGATTTGAGACCAAACTGACATTTTTCGACGTTTATTTTTAAGTTCGCGCGACGGAGTCGGCTGAAGACCTCGGCCAAGTGTTTCAAGTGTTCCTCCATGGTTGGGCTGGCGATTACAATGTCATCGAGGTATGCAAAGGCGTGCGGCTCCATCTCGGGGCCGATAACAGTGTCTAGTAACCTTTGGAACGTGGCTGGCGCTGAATGGAGACCAAAAGGCATCACCCGGAACTGAAAGAGCCCTCTGCCCGGTATTGTGAAGGCGGTCAAGGGCTTACTGCTTTCGGTGAGCTCTACCTGCCAATATCCATTTTTTAGATCGATTGTGGAGAAGACTTTAGCTGCTCGAAGTTTCTCTAAAATAGTGTTGATGAAAGGCAATGGGTATGCATCCTTTTCCGTGGCGTCATTTACCCGACGGAAATCAATGCAGAACCTGGGGCTGCCGTCCTTTTTTCCGACAATCACGGTTGGGGAGCTCCACGGGCTGCTGGATGGTTCGATAATATTGTCTTTGAGCATCTTATCCACTTCGTCGTTGAGAATTTGTTGCATTTTAGGATTACGTGGCAGGTATCGTTGTTTAATGGGCGTTGGGTATCGCAGTTTGATTTCGTGCTGGATGAGAGGTGTGGTACCAGTGAGATTATCGAACGTAGGTAATTCTCTGGTCAATAATTCGGTCAACGTTTCCCCCGCCATGGATGGTGCGTTCGGCTTTCCCAGCGTACAAAGATCTAGCTTACTAGATGGTCTCGACAGGGTTAGTTCTCGTGCTGCTGCGTCTATTTTCATGTGGAACGCACATATTGCATCCATTCCTAAGATGACGGGTGCAGTGAGGTTTGGAATGCTTAGGAAATTTATTTGTTTCCATATCCCTTCAATGACACAACCGACGTCGGCTTCTTCTGCCACGGCCACGATTGTTCCGTCGGCTAGCTGGGCTTGGGTAGTTTTGGTTGTTGGGCGAAATACGCGGCATTCTAAAGCGATTTTGGAGTTCATATATGATCGGCTGGCCCCGGTGTCAATCAGTGCCAGATATTCTTTTCCTTGGACTGTAATGGTTACATACAGGCGGTTGTCGGTGTTGCCGCTGGCCAACATCGGCAGAGGAGGGACGAGGCTCATGTGCGGGGTCTTCAATGGAAGTTGCGTTGGCACCGCATCAACGCAACTTATTTTTCCGTTTCCCGCCGGTTTCTTGCAGCAGTCTCGTGTAAGAACCCCAGGTTTCTTGCACTGCCAGCAGAAAAGTTTTGGTGGATTCTTGCATGTACTGCGGAAGTGACCTGGTTGGCCACATCGCCAGCAGAGAACTGCAGCTGGGTCTGGTTTCTCCGAAGTCGTGACGGCTGCCATTTCTGAGGGTCTGGGCGGCCGGGTGGCTTCCTTCTCCTTTCGGATGGCGTGCTGTAATTCTTCATATTCAACCATTTCATGTATGAGATCCCGGATGCTAGCGACATGTCTTCGTTTGATCGTTGTTTTATATTCGGGTAGCATATTGGTGTACACCCGGAACAGTTCTTGTTCCGCAGTATATTTGCCATGTCGTCGGATAATGGTTCGGATGTCAGTCACGTACGTGCGGCATTTTTCCCAAGGTCGTTGTTTTCGAGCGTTGATTTGTTCTTCTAATTGGTGGGACGTACTGTCGGCTAGGTAAAAATCTTTGAAATCGTTTTCAAAGTCCTGCCAGGAACACCAGTCTCCTCGGTTGTTGCGTAGCCATTTGAGGGCCCCTCCACGAAATAGCTCTGGCAAGGCGGGCAGTAGGTCGTGTCCCTCAATACGGTAGGCTGCCTGTAGTTCGGTGAGGCGTTCCCAGAATGTCATGGGGTCACCGGTCCCGTCAAATTGACAGTTCCACTTGCGAATGATTTCACAGGCGTGTGCTGTAGTAGTCACCGGTTCATTCCCGGCAACTTTCTCTGTGATTTTTGATTCATCGGAGGTTGAGCCTGAGGCTTGCTGGGTGGCGAGCGTAGCTAAACTGCGAATCGCCGTTGTGATACGATTGCGGAGGATGTGAACAGTCCCCGTTGTATCGAGACCCCATTTCGTCATTTCCTCCACCAATTGTTCTCGAGTGAGGGTATAAATCCATGAGACACGTGTCGAAGGGGCTGGCGGAGCGGGGGGTATTTCTGACCCGTCCTCGGTCATTTTAGACACGGTTTACGCGATCTTCGCAGTCGTATGAAAAATCGGTGTACAGAAAAGATAACGTCTTTAATTACTATTTTGTGAAAACTGAATGGCCGTCAGTTGCGATTTGGTAATAAGGGACAAAGGACGAAGGAAAAAAAATTTAAAAAAAATTTGGGAACGGTCAGGCTCGATCGTGGTCCGTTAGCACCGGTGGCGGTTGCGTTGACCACTAGACCACGACGGCTTCGTAAAGAAATATACGAAATGCGTTGATTTAACGTCCCTGTTCGGGCGCCATTTTGTGGCGTTACTTCGCTCTTGCGGGGTGATTTTCCAGGACTGTGCTGCAGATGAATCCTCGGGCGCCTTCAGTACGGTCAGGTGCAACCACAATCACAGGAAAGCCGGGAAGTCAGAGGGAGGCCAGGGATTTTTAAAGGATAATCGCAAATTTTAACTAAGTGATTTATTTTATACCCTAAGATTACACCAAAAAATAAATGAAAATTATTAACTAATAAAGCAAACACAATAAACTATTGATTACAAATTAATAAAAATTCATAAGAAAAAAATATGTCCGTGATGGGAATCGACCGCGGGCCCTCGGCGTGAGAGTCCGGCTCCCTGACCGCTGGACCAGGCAAACTGCGTGCTGTATGCTTCCACAGGACGGCAGATGACGCGTAGACGGAGTGTCGCGGCGAGACAAATGAAGCTAAAAATAAAACCGGAAACGAAGACAGCGACTCTGGTAGCCAAAGTCACTGACTTCAAAACAAAATAGGGAGAGATAAACAGGCGAATGGGGTCGCGTAGCCGGGTCGTCGCGGCGAGAAAAAAAAGAAATCAAAACAAAAAAAATTCGACAAACGAAGAACACGACTCTAGTAGCCAAAGTCGTTTCTTCGATGCTGAACAGCAAAAGAAAAGAAAAGATAATAAAAAAACTACCGGCGAAATCGCGTATTGATGACTTCGCGGCGCGACAGAACTAGACGAGAGTTTCGGCAAGTGAAGAGAGTGACTCTAGTAACCAAAGTCCACGTCTTCAAAGCGAAACGGCACAAATCGCGATCGCGAGAGCAGCGGTATACGGTACGGTGCTACTCACCGTAGGAGATGTCTTCAGCGGCAGGACAGCCAGAAAGCCACAGCTATTCTTTCGCTTCAGACGACTGTTCTTTGCCCTGGACCCAAGGCGCGGAACCCTCAAGCGTTTGTAGCTCTAGCAACCAAAGCTACTAACTGTCTTTTGTCGCAAAAAACTCGGCTTATATACCCCGTTCCGTAATTGAAAAATACTTAATAAATGAAATTCGGTTTCAACAGGTCGTTTCGCCGCTGTTTAATAAAAAAAATAAAATAAAATAAAAACTCTGTCTCGCCTGGGGTTTGAACGCGGGTCGTCACATCCACTCCCGAGCACTCTACTGACTCGGCCACACCGGACGGTACGGGCAGCTGTAACAAATAAGATAAACGGGGGGCGCTTCGTCACAATAGTTACATTACGCCGTGGTGCATCATTTAGTTCTAGACTTCAGATTTATGAGTTATATTTTTTCAATCAAATAATAAAACCAATTTAAAACTCATTGGCTTTAAGGCGAGATTATAAATAAAATTTTTTAATAAAACTGAATGTAATCAATTACTTACAAAGTATTATTATTACTGTAACGCAACAATCATCTAGTTAATTAAAATAAAGGATCACCTACCTTTACCTGTGTACCTACGTTGTGCTTACCTGAAAAACAAATATAACCCCACTGAATTCGTAATACGAATTTCCCGGCAATGGTGTGGGAATCGGTGAAAGTATGAATACAAGTAATAATATTTATTTCCTATTAAAGTTAATAATAATATATTTGCAGTATTGTAGTACCTATATACAATATTGACACAGTTTATTTATTTATTTACGCTACACAACAGGAATAAATTCTACTTGCTAAGCACGGGACCGCCGGCCCAACGTGAAATCCGAACCACGTCTCGATAATGTATTATACTATTTTCATTTTAAACTGGAGGGATCGGCATAAAACGATTAAATGCACCGCAATTACGTTTACAAAGGAACTCAAAATATGACCCGCTATAACTGATTTCACAAGATTCGCACAGGGTTGTACGACCCTATTCGCCGGTACGTGTATAATAAATACAAAAACAAGTAAACTGCAATATTTAAATAAGTATATTTCCTTATTCATACGATAAATGTCAAATTCAAATTAAAAAAGTTTTATTCATATTTTCGTTATATACATAAAATATTTACAACAATATACAATTATTTTTGTGCCGTTTTAGGGCTTGGCCCTCTACAAATTTACAAAATTCGGCTGTTTTTTTATGGCTTGAAATTCACCGTACTCACTGGCGCACTTTCTGTACGCGTTGATCACTATTTGTTGTGCATGTTCATGTAAATTAATTTTAGATAAATGTATTTCACTTTCCTCTTGATTTTGACCCATAGTATCTTCTTCGGAATTGCACTCAGATAACACAATTTCATCCAAATATTGTTGTTACTCGTACCAGCAACTTCATTCTCACATATCCACGGCTGCCAAATGATTTTTTTTTTAAATATATTTGTCCTTACTATCACGGGAGTAGAAGTACAAATAGCTGTATATAATTATTGGCCCCTTGTATATGAGAAAATATGTTATTATAACGATATTTAATATTCTTATTGAACAATAAGTAACATAACTGCTAATTGGTTAATTTATCCGGATTAGTAATTTTTAAATTTGCAATCATAGGAAAAAAGTAAGAGTAATTTTAAGCGGAATACGACCCTTGAAATTTTACCTGTTCTGACCATCGTGAAGCGATTTGCGGTAACCGCACTAATGGCTTTCATTGTAGTTATATGGGACAGGGACGTTTAATCGTTTTATGCCGATCCCTCCAGTTTAAAATGAAAATAGTATATATGATTTTACATTTTCGACATCGAGATTGCTGGTAGCAGAAACCAACCCCTGGATCCGAATGCTAGATCATTAGCCACTAGTCTACGCCCGCTACTTTCAAAATTAATTTAGTTTTATTTAAACAAAATAAATGCCCTTAAATATCTATTTTACTAAATTAACAAATAAAATAGATTAAAAGTAATAAAAATAGATTAAAAGAAATTAACAAAATGTGTGTGCGTGTCAGCTCCGACACGCGACTGGAGTTTATACTCCTAAGTGACAGATTGTCATTAGTATATGTTCACGTATTACAATAAACTCTCAGTTATGCATGTGCCAAATTTGAACTCATTCAGTTGAGTATTTTTCAAGTTAGCTGTCCGCCATTTTGTTTCAAGATGGCGGATTGTCAATAATATATGTTTATATATTATACTTTTGATCGATGCTAGGACTCCCCGAAATGGATTATTTATAATGAAAACTCTTGTAGCCTTCTGTAGGAGTTTTATTATTTATCTAACACAGAAACTTAAATCTGGACGTTTCGGCAGAACAACTTCTGCCTTCTTCAGCAGCAATACATCGAATAAGTTATAAGATGATGACATTTTTCTTTGTCACTTTGATTTTATTAGGTTATGTACGGTTATAAATCATATAAGTACGTTTCTGTCTTTTTTTTATTTTTATAAAGCAGTCAATGTTTAGAATTTTTTGATATATTTTTTACTGTACGTCATGTACATGCAATCTTGCTTTAATATTACTTAGATTGTTAATAAAGAAATTTCTACCCTTTTATTTAAATAAGAAGAAATAATGATAGGTAAATGTTAATTGAAGATAAGAAGATATTATGTTGTTTTGTTTGTTAATGAAGACACTAATTTTGTTTGATAAATGTCATAGATTTGTTTTATTTACAAGTAATTATAAAACTGATTGATTACTAAAGGAAAGGTTGCTTTACTTTACATATCAAAATATGTACAACTGATTATTTCATTCACTTGACCAATCAGAATGTCTCATTTTCCATTGTTGCGCATTTTAGATAAGTGAATAAACAGTACCATGCTGTTTATTCGCGATTAAATTGAAGCTAGCTTTTATATGCAAATTTTGAACATTTTGAAGGCATATTTAGATGGATAATTAGTAGCAGAAGCAAGATACTTACATGTTTTTTACCTTGGTATTCTATATCTTTAAACATGCTGAATTATTCTATTCATGTTATTTTTATTTACAAATTTTTGACATTTATTTGACAAATAAAAAGAAAAACAAACAATTTGCTATAGTTACACAATAACAACATAATTTTATGGTGCTTTTTGTTTATGAGTGTACCGATTTATTTATGTGAAAATGTGTCAAAATAAACGTTTTAGTTCCATTTCTTCGGCAAATATTGAAGTTTATGCTATGAATTTATGAAATAATCTTGACATATACCCCTCGTGCTAAAGAATTAAATCGATTAAATTTGATGTCTGGCTTATTTACAAAATTTTGCTTTTAAAAAAGTGTTATTGTACATAATAATTTAAGATAAAACCCCTCGACCTGCGGTCTCGAGATTTTATCAAATTATTATGTACTCAAACACTTTTTAAGCAAATTTTTTTCATAAGCTAGACATGTCAAAGGGCCTAGCGGGATAAGATAGGTGTGGTTGCCCCCGGGGGTTTTTGCTTTCCATCATTTTATTCGTGTCAAACACCAAAAAATAAAAGATTCTGCACAGATTTTAACCTAATAATACCCCTCTTTGCATTGTTATTGAAGAAATTCAGTTTTTTTTTTACTATGTTATCGATTATTATTTTTTTCGTGCAATTGAACAAGTTATTATAAGCTTCTGTAATTTTTTTATTATTGTTTACACTTCGAGGAGTATGTATGATTTTTTTTTTAATTTTCCAAAGTTATTTCGATAGTAAAAAATTTAATTATTTATAAAAAAATCTAAAAAAAAAAGATTTTTTCATAAACAAGTTGCTGTTTCATAGGGTTTTTATAGGATTTCTGGGTCCGACTACTCATCAAATATAGTCCATTATGTGACCTGTAAGATGCACTTTGGATCCTTAAATTATCTTTTTCCGTTTGGCCGACAACTTGATTTAACTGAAGCTACTTTTTGGAAATAGTTAAATTATTTACACTAAATCATATTATCTATATATGTACCTCATGGGTGGTTCATTTAAAATTGTTTTTGGTAATATCTCGAAAACTACGCATCGTATAAAAAAGTGGACAATGAAAGTTGTTAGCCTCGACGGGGTTCATCCAATGATAACAAACTCGACCCCCCAATGCCACCCATTGAGGGTGGGGGTGGGGGAGGATAAAAAACTTAAATAGGAACCCCCCACTTTTTATTTCAGATTTAGATTCTCCAGAAAAATTAACACTGATCGACAAAATTAAAATGTATTTTTGGGGGTTAGTTCTGATACCATTTGATAGTATTTTTGAAAATATCACAAATATCTCGTTTAATTTTACTAATTGATGTGTATTTCTTGAAAATGTAATTATATAAAATCAATTAAAAAGTAAAAGAAATAATAAAAAACTTTATTGTATTTCATTTGATGTGATTTAGATTAAATAATTTAACTATTTCCAAATAGTAGCTTCAGTTAAATCAAGTTGTCGGCCAAACGGAAAAAGATAATTTAAGGATCCAAAGTGCATCTTAAAGGTCACATAATGGACTATATTTGATGAGTAGTCGGACCCAGAAATCCTATAAAAACCCTGTGAAACAGCAACTTGTTTATGAAAAAATCTTGTTTTTTTTGAGATTTTTTTATAAATAATTAAATTTTTTACTATCGAAATAACTTTGGAAAAAAAAATCATACATACTCCTCGAAGTGTAAACAATAATAAAAAAATTATAGAAGCTTATAATAACTTGTTCAATTGCACGAAAAAATAATAATCGTTAACATAATAAAAAAATCTGAATTTCTTTAATAACAATGCAAAGAGGGGTATTATTAGGTTAAAAACTGTGCAGAATCTTTTATTTTTTGGTGTTTGACACGAATAAAATGATGGAAAAGCAAAAACCCCCCGGGGGCTACCACACCTATCTTATCCCGCTAGGCCCTTTAATCGATTAAATTCTTAGCACTCGTGATATAACTATTGATTATAAAATAAAAATATTAATAAACAATCAAGATTTTTATTTAATGTAATTCCCCTACATACATTTTTTGAAAAAGCCGGATAGTCGGCGCTCTTTGCCGAATAGTCGCCGACTAAGATAGTGCCGGATAGTCGGCTTTACCGACTAGTCGCCGACAAGTCGGAACATCTCTAAGAATAATACATCTCGTTTCGGAAACTTTTCGTGTTGTGTCACAGAAACACCAATAAATTGGTTATTTCTACAAGTTTTCTGTAATTTTCTGAAGTTTGTGGCTTTAGATTTTTAATTTATTATACTAATGCTAAAGTGGATGTTTTTGTTTGAGTAACTTGGGGGTTGTTATAATAGTTACATGCTGCTGAAAACCGATTTGCTTATAGTTATGTAAAATTTGCGACATCAAAAAATTGTTTGTAATTTTGTTTCAATTCCATGGCTATCACTACAAATGAGCAATTTTTATGTAATTTTAAAGCCTGTTTTACGGATTACAAGACATGTAAAATAAATCTGAATAGTGATTCAGATGCAGAATTAAATTGTCCTCAATTTTTATTTGAACCATTTTCATCTAAAACCATTTGGTAACTTTTGCGCACGGAAATACTGATTTCCCATGTTAAACGCCTATGGCCTGCAATATTTGTTAAGTTTGCAATAAATATTTATATTTTTAAATTGACTGTATATGATTTTCTCTTTTTTAAATAGTAGGGTAACAAATAAATTTTGAATTAATGTGTAAAATAGTTCCTCAATCTTTAATTTAATAAACCATCATTTAACTATTGTCATTAAATGTACGGGCGACGTTAATGATCTCCGAATTCGTAACACACAGGGAATTCAGTCATTTTATCGAGGAATGACTATTTTAATATAACCTAAAAATTTTCTTAGACTAAACCGAAATATTGGGACAGAACGAACTTTAACTAGTTGGAGATGCTGTCAACATAATTAAAATTAACTACCCACCGACATTTCGACCGTGATAATAAAGAACTTATAAGATGCACATATAAAAATTGTAACAGCAATCTATCGCCAAAACCGCTGTAACAATTTTTATATGTATATCTTATGCAATTAATTATCACCTTGAAGAAGACTGATTACTGATCAACAGTCGAAACGTCGGTGTGTAATTAATTTTAATAATATTGACTGCATCTTCAACTAGTTGTTTTATTTAATAATTAAATCCAGTCGAGAAATCTCCTACATCTACAAACTACATTTTACAATACAATGGGTAGATAATTATCCTTATTCCATTTTAGCATTTATGAACGATGCTATGATAGCTAACACTGCCGATAATTCAGTTATGATCTAAAAATAATATAAACATAATTTAATTAGAATGCTTGTACAATAACATCGTGAAATTATCTTACTCTATTTAGCACTGTATAATCTAAATTAAATACGCCACATGCCGTGATGCTGAATTTAGTGTGAAGCATTTGTAGAGAAGAAGTTGTAATCTGGAAGTAAATTCTTAATCTACTTTAAAGTACAGCAAATGTTTTTATTTTTACTTATTACTCACTTGTATTCACCATTTACCCAAGCCCTCTATTACATTTGAAAATTAATTCTAACAAGTTATTAACTGACAACTGCATTATAAAAAAATACAAGTTAGTAAGTAAACAAGGTTAACAATGCACATTGCCACAATAATTTTTATAAGGCTCATGCGAAATCATTTCAAATAATTTTTGACACAATTGTGTATAGCTGACAGGATTTGGTTATAATTTCTTAATTTTTATTTTTATTCAAATAGAGTAACAAGTTAAATGTAGTACAATAAACGCAAGGTAACTGTGTTTACTGCTTCAAAGAGGTGACAGGCTCGCCTATTCGGCTCGTCGGTGATTTCTTCTATTCAGCAGTAAAAACTGTTTTACCTTGCTTGTAATGTAAATAACTATTACCATGTCTTCATGTGCGTTCAAAAATCTAGCATTAAAGTGTAAAACCTTTGGAAATTCGTTGGCCTGGAAAGAATTTTATTTAATTATTATTAAAATTAAATTTGAATGTTATTATATTAACGTAATGAAATATATAAGCTGTAAACGAATAAGTGCAATGGACTTCTAGATTATGTAAATAGAAGTAGTTCATAATGAATAAACTTTTGTAAATAAATTCACGTCTGGAAGCACATCCGTTTAATTTTCTTGTAATTGTAACGTCAAAAAAATTTCGTTGCAAATGTTGCACTTGGAAATCATGCTACAACTCATTTGAAGGAAGATCCAGACTAGTTGATAGAGGCTGCACAAAATATGTAGAAGTTGTGTTGAAACATGAATAGTAGTTAGGTGCGACACTTGTAATATTTATATTTATATTTATTAACAACATGATAGCATCTGGTTCGAGCAGAAGTTTCTCCTGACATGAATTTATAAAATTGATTCACTCTTAGACACGGATTTAAGTTATGCAATCTTGATTTTTATCTCTTTGTTATTAATTCAGATTTTTAATATGTTTTCAGACTTAGGTATACGATTTTATTAACCCTTCCGTGACCAAGAGGGGTATTTCATATACCCCACAGATTTATTTTTACGAAGGGTTCGTTTCATTTATTTGTCCATTATTGGTCTGACGTTCCATTAACAATTGTTAGAAATTTAGGACTGAGATATATGAAAATAACAATTAAATATCTTAGTGGAGTATGGTATATAATATAATAAATTGCATTTTCAGAATTATGGACTAAAAATGAGCTTTTTCGGCAATCATTTTTTACTACAGTCATACCTCGAACAGAAACAGCGAATGTTCAGAATATTAACGATAAATGTATTAATTCTAAACACATTTTATTTTACTAAGTTACAATTTACGGTTTTTAAGAAGAAGAAAACAGAAGTGCATTGGCAAAAATATTGAAAACAAAAAATATTTCTTTAAAAAATTTTGGTATTAATGCATTCAACATACTCCATTTAGGTACATTACGACAGTAAATTATTTTGGTTACGGAAGAGTTAAATTAGTCCTTGGCCTTAATTATACACCATTCCGCATACGTAGTATGTATTACTAGGAATTGTAAAAAAAATATTCGTGAAATTCAGGTTGTGTGGTCCTTTGAATCCGTTTAGACCATTTTCTCAATGAAGTCTGTATAAACGGATAAATGGACGAGTGTTCTTTTATTCAATAATTCACGAACGAGAAAATATAGAACAACGAAACTTTGTACATATTAATTTCATGACATTACTAAGTTGAATTTGATCACAAAATCAGAAGTGAAAATTTATTGGACATTCAATATTTTAAATGAAAATGGTAATAATATTTGGAATGAGAAATCTAATTTGCGATTTATTTACATCTGCTTCCACCCACGAGAAAAACAAAATTATATAGTTGGAAAAAACTTTCAGAATTTATAAAATTGAAATAATAAGATTTTTTCATATAGTTCTGTATATATGAGTTTATTTAACTCAACGTTTCAAATTATTGAACATAATTCTTCGGTGGGAAGAAAAACGATTAGTTGCGAAATAATTATTTTAAATATTAGTCCAGGCAATGAGTACTTTCGGGGTTACAAAAGGTCAAGGAGTGTTCGTTTTTGGTAGATTTTTTACAGTTCGGTGTCCTAATTAATATTCTGAGTTTGCGACCTTGAGCGACCGCCGCTCGCGCCGCCATATTGAAAAAAAGGTACTAAAAAACAGTTTTTCGGGAATATCTTCTCTCCAGCGCCACCAAAGTTGAATATAGTTATTACAAAAATTATAGACCATAAAATTCTCTAGAGAAAAGGTTCTTAATAGTTTTTGTGTAAGTGTTATAGTTTTCGAGAAAATCGAGAAAATAAAAATATAAAATTCTCAGTCTGTGTAAACCAAGTCATAAATTTGTGTTAATACACAAAAACGGCTGACATTTTTTAACGGCCTGAAATATCGACTACCGGTTATCAACATTCGATTGCCCGGACATTTTTGTGTTAACACCATTATTTTTACACTTTACGGAAGTCTAGTTCAGTTGTAATATATACATATTTCCAGAGGAAGCATAAATAAATTAAAATAATTTTCTTAAAATTTTGTGTTTAAATTACTGTAAATCTTGAACGGAATCAAATAGCGACTTCCGGTTTTAGGCATTCGATTGCTCGGACAATTATCTATTTGGACCATTATTTTTACACTTCTGGGAGGTCTAGTAAGTAGCTGTATGTGTACATATTTTCCGAGAAAACGTAAATAAATTTAAGTAATTTTCTTAAAATTTTGTATTTAAATTACTGTAAACCTTGAAAAGAATCAAATATCGATTTCCGGTTTTCATCATTCGATTTCTCAGACATTTATCTATTAGCACCATTATTTTTACATTTTTGGTAAGTCTAGTTCAGCTGTAAAATATACATATTTCCCTAGAAAACATAAATAAATTTAAGTAATTTTCTTAAAATTTTGTGTTTAAATTACTGTAAATCTTGAACGGAATCAAATAGTGACTTCCGGTTTTCGGCAATCGATTGATCGGACATATATCTATTAGCATAATTATTTTCACACTTTTGGTAAGTCTAGTTCAGCTGTAATATATACATATTACCCGAGAAAACGTAAATAATTTTAAGAAATTTTCTTCAAAATTTTATTTAAATTATTGTCCAGGCAATGAGTACTTTCGGGGTTATAAAAGGTTAAGAAGTGTTAATTTTTGCTAGAATTTTGCAGTTCGGTGTAATAATTAATAGATGTAATAATTAATGTTCTGAATTTGCGACCTTTAGCGGCCGCCTCTTGCGCCGCCATATTGGAAAAAGGTACCAAAAAACAGTTTTTCGAGAATATTTTCTCTCCAGTACCACTAAGGTTGAAAATAGTTATAACAAAAATTATAGAGCATAAAATTCCCTAAAACTTCTGTTATAAACATTTTCCAATCAGATGAGTATTACACGAGTTACAGCGGAGTTAAACTCTGCAAATTTCTGCAATTCGCAAAATCGCTTTATTTTTTCACGAAATCTATCTATTACTTAATACGCATTACTGTTTTCTATTCATTTGCACACAACAAATTGATAGTATTTACAGGAGTTTTAGATTACATCATATGATTTTCTCTTAGAACTATAAACGAATATTAACGAACAGGATTTCGGGATACATCAAGCGTTGCGAAATTATTGGCACACGAGGTCGAAGAAGACAACAAAGGCCTAGGGCATCGAAACGGAAAAAAAAATATGTAAATAGCGAATTGTGGATTAGGCCTACTGGGGATACCACATGAAAAAAAAAAAAAACGCGCCTCTCATTCTAGCTCATGGTGGTGCGGAAATGAGTAAAAATCGGTAGTACGTATTATGTAATCGATATTTGCTTAAATTTCGTGAAAAAATATAGCGATTTTGCGAATTGTAGAAATTTGCTGAGTTTAACTCCGCTTTAACTCGTGAAATACTAATCTCATTGGAAAATATTTAAAACAGAAGTTATTGGAAATTTTATGCTCTATAATATTTGTAATGACTATTTTCAACCTAAGTGTTTTAAAAAATTGATTTTTGGTACCCTTTTTCCAATATGGCGGCGCGAGCGGCGGTCGCTCAAGGTCGCAAACTCAGAATATTAATTAGGACATCGAACTGTAAAAATCTACCAAAAATGAAAACTCCTTGACCTTTTGTAATGAAAGCCCATTTTTATGTCTTCATTGCCTGGACTATATGTGTTGGCAATAAAATTTGAAAAGAACAATATAATTTGCGATTTATTTACATCTGCCTTCACTTTCGAGAAAAACAAATTACTTATATAAGTGAAAAAAAAAAAACTTTCTGAACTCATAATAGAAATTTTAGAAATCTTAATATAGTTCTGTGGATATAAGTTTAAATTCAACGTTTCGAGAGGAAACCCGAAGATTTTACCCTTCTCGCTAACGGCGAAACGTAACGACCCAGGCTACTGTCCTTCTGCGTAGCTCAGGAATCATGGGAACACTATATTTCATGCTATGGAATCCATGCAGCTTCGAAATTAGCCACCTGACTACCATCATCTAACTACCCCATGCGAAGACGGACAGCATCGGTTCACAAAAGGGTCGCACTGCCCCACACCTACGCTACTAGACGAGCTTAATATCGGATAAGTTGCGCAACCCGATACCTGTGTCTCACATAAGTATGTACTGTGTTGCTTCCATAGATATGAATATCTACTAGGCACCATTCAACCCATCTTTTGCCATTTATAAGAGCGACAAATTATAATTATTTGTATAATTGGAGGTACATAGTGCAGAGAACGAACCGTCTGATTACATATGCTAAAGCTAAACGGTCTTAGCCTTTTGACCACCAGTGGCTGTTAATAATATATTTAATAAGATTCTTTGGGGCCATACCTGCAGACAAGGATTCCAATTCCAGTATACCGAAAAAGGGTCTTCAACCTGTTCTTTACTACCCTCCAATCTAACCCATCTAGTCTACAGCTCAACTTCGGTATCGCCAGCTTCATGATGTCGTTGTCTAATAGAGGTTTCCGTAAGTCCAGTAGATTGTCCATCAACATGCGATAGGTCGGCTTCTGGTGTGAACGTGACTTGTACTACAAGGGGGCCTTGACGTTTTTATTTATTATTTAACTTGATACACTTTCTTCGTCGCCTTGGCTGTCGCGGCTAGCTTGAACAGTGGAGACGGTCGTGCGGTCAATATGTGAAGCAAGCTATCATAAGAAATTTTTGTAGGGCACCAGCTGGCCATGCAGCTAACTAAAACGAATCTCTGGAGACCGGCCAACAATTCTCCAGAGTGGCCAAGGGACGTAGTAACTGTCGTAGGCAGTAGCAAAGGGATAGCAACGAATAACAATGCCAAAATATGCTAATCATTAGTATATTGCGGCGTAAAGAACGTATTTACAATTGTGTACAATAATGCTATCGTCCGAGTTATGACTGCTCTGATAGGCGTGGACTAAATCAAATGGTAGCTTAATTATTTCGCGCAGCTCGATGACGTAGTGACAGTCAGGGTACAAACATAAGGAGTTGAAAAAGCGCTCAACAGAATCACGATGGTTTCGTTGGTCGTCCAAGAATATACGTGACGCGTGTAAGTTGAATCGGTAAACCCCACCGCCGCTGACCTACGTCGTGCCACGGAACAATAAGCGCTAAACAGCATGCAAGTGTTACGTTCGCGACGATCAGACCGAATCGCAATCGGTTGATAAATGATGATAACAAATAAATAATTTACACAAAATGTAAAAATCGACCGCTTAACAATGACAACAAATAAGTGAGCCCAATACGATTTCACATTTTCTGTGAATGTGATGCAACTTCATACCAAACCTGTCTGCTGTCGCCATTTTTCCATTCCAGAATGATTAAAATCAATGGTCTTTGCGTTGTTCCTCCGGTTGCTATTATCCATCGACTACTGTTGTCCTTAAGACGGTGAAAATTTTTTCCTTCCGCCGGCAACAGTGCTTTTTGGCACGGTCTTCTTGCTCGTGCGTTGGCATTTCAATGGCTGTTCCCGATTAATATTCAATCTGGATGTCATATTCCTATAGCCTTCTAATCCATCTGGCTACTTGACCTTCAGGGTTCTTAAATTTTAGTAACCATTTCAGAGCAACGTGATCTTTCCGTATTAGAAACTTGCCGCCCTGCAAATATTTATAAGACAGCTCAACTGTTTTCACAACTGCGAGCAATTCCTTTCGAGTGACTCAATAATTTCTGTCTGGTTTTGATAGCGTTTTACTGAAGTAGGCCAATACTTTCTCTTATCTATTTTTTACTTAAGAGAGAATGCCGCCAAATGAGTTGCTCAAACGTTGATTGAAAGACCTTTTACCAATTGAATTTTCTGCTTTCTTCAGTATGTAGTGTCAAATCCGAGCACATATCCTCGGTAATAGGTGCATAAACTAAGGAAACTTCTTAGTTTATGTTTGTCGATTAGTACTGGCCAGTTTCTCAAAGCTTTTAGTTCGTCCGGGTTAACTGCAATTCCCTTTCTGGAGACTACATTGCCCATGTAATGGACTTTCTGTCAAAAAATATGACATTTCTTCGGACTGAGAATAAGATTAGCATTTATCAACCTTCTGGAAACATGTTCCAAATTCTTCATTTGGTCTTGAAACGGTTTACCAACCACATAATGCCGTCCAAGTACATCAGACAGGTTTTCCATTATAGCCCAGCTAGCACGTTTTTCATCAGTCTCTCTAATGTTTCAGAGCCCAAATGGCATCACGGTGAATCCCATTCCTATTGTGAAAGCTGTCTTTTCTCGATCAAATCGAATTGACAATTCCCACTCTTTCAGTCCCAATTCGAGAAAATTTTCGATTTAGCCATGTGTCTAATGTGTCGTCTATTCTTGATAGCAAAATCATGTAGAACCATCCTTTTTCTTCACTAGTACCACTGATGAAGCTCATAGACTGCTAGAAGGCTCAAAACGCTTTCTATCTTCATGTCTTCAATGGTCCTCTCAGCTTCTTCGCGCTTCGCTAGTGATAGTCTCCTTATAGATTTGGCGGATATGTCTTGCATCTCCGGTGTCTATCTCATGCCGGACTACATTGGTTTTTCCTCTGGACTTCGTGTCGCACTCACACTTCTTGATATTTTTTTATTAAATTCTTTGCTATAGCTCTCTGTTTAAGTATCAGTTTTTGGAATGATTTTGTCATCTGGTTATTTTCCTTGATTTTCATAGTCCGAGCAATTGAGGAAATTAACATAAATTTTCGTATTATTGTACCTTATTTAGCCATAACTGTATTCAGCAGCATTTTAAGTGGCCTTCTATCAATAAACCCATCCACGAAGATGCTGCCGGCTGGATGATTTATACGACTGTGGTGCTACAAGATTATGGGTCGACCTTTTTCAAATTCTCTTCTTCTTCTTCAGCTTTCTTCATCTGCAATTCCCACAAAACATCTGCAGGTGGCCTAGTACTCCGCAGTTTCAGCAACGAAGCTTTCTTTTTCCTGTAAGCACTTCATTGTCGATTCTTCGAATCTCTTTTCTCAGGTCTTCAGTGGTTTCCTTCTTCTTAGAATCTATTTTTCGTACACGGATTTGACCTTGTGAAGCTCATTTTGCTGCTTCATGCTCCAACACATATAACAATGCATCAGTTAAAATTTTCGGATGAGATAATCGTAGTGTATGTTATGTTTCGTTATCCCTGACACCATAAATAAATGCCTGAGTAGCTAGGCTCTCCAGAACACTGTCGGGGGCGGTAGGGTGTGCTTCTCGCACCAAGCGAGCTATGTCGGATTCGAATTCTTGGAGGCTCTTTTGGGCGCTTTGACTTCAGTTTCTCAGTTGAGTCTGATATACTTGTTCAAGGTGCGCGTTGTCATATCGCATCTCCAATCTCTTAACTAGTTGGCCGTAGTCTTCCTGTTCGTGGCTTCTTCTTGCAACGAGATGGTCAATGCTGTAGCTGCAAATTTTTTCAAATAAATGGGCCCGATGTCTTCAATTAATTTCGCCTGCAATGCAGTGTTCTAAAATTTTCTTGTAATTCTCCTCTCCGTGTTCTAGCTTTTCCTTGTAACTCTTTTTTGAATGTTCTGGAATTTTCTGTTAATTTCGCTTCTAAATTTTTAGAATTTTCTTGCAATCATTATTTTAAAATTTTAGTGAAATCGGAAATACTGTACAGACATATATAACATCACGCTATATCCCACTTAGTGCGATAGCACAAACCCAGAAACACAGTCATCCAATAATCAATCTCTTCAAAACATTCCTATCCTGAAACAGTACTTTCGCCTCGTCCACATTCATAGTACGATTCACACATGCTCGTTTATTCTTCACATTCGAAATCATTCGTTCACGCAACAAACCATCAATCATACCTAACCAGTTATTCCTCGGACGCTCACGCAATCGTTCACCTTCAATCTCACCCACATATATTAGTTTCACCAACCTTTCATCCGGCATTCGCTCAATATGTCCAAACCACCTCAACTGACAAACTCCCACTTTCTTAACAACATTCTTCTTAATCTCACACTCACCATACACCAATGTATTTTGTATACGATCACGTCTCGTATACCAACACACTCCTCTAAATATCTCATTTCTACAGCAGTTATACGTCGTTCATGCTTCGTCATCTATACCCAGCATTCAAAAATATACATTAATATAGGCACTAACACACCGTTATAAAAAAAAATTTCTTTCGCACATTGAAGGACAATGCCCTTAAATTTCACCCAAACATCATTTATACAGCAATCAAAATTAGGCTCACATTCAGACAACTATTCGTATAATTTCTCTACAAATTCTGCAAGACATTGGATTTCACATGAAACAAGCTCTCAGAACTTTTTACCCTCATTCTCCAACACTTACCTAGACGTATACGCGACACAACCAAATAATGATCATTCGTTCCCAGCTCCGACCCTCTTGTCACACGCGTATCTACCACCAAACTCCTCGAGCGCTCATCATACAAAACAAAATCAATCACACTGCATCTATTCGTTCTTACATTCTCCCATGTAAATGTATGAGCTAACTTATGCTTAAAAATAGAATAGGAAAAGAAGAGGTTCCGCTCCACACAAAAAGAGACTATTTTTCTACCAATACTGTACGAAATGTCAAATAAAAATTCTTCAGGATCTGCGCCCGCTTCTTGCAGAGCTTCACCTAAATGATTTTGCAGTATCTACTTTTTTCCTGATACCTCTAGATCACGGTCTTCAAGCTCCTTCTTCAGCTCATCCGATTTCAAATCAATTATGTAATTTCTCCTTCGATTTCATTGTTGATTTAGTGTTGTAATGTTCGTGGGTTTTAAAAGTATTTAATTATACAAAAAAATAATATTCATAACAAATAATTTAATTAATACAATAAAGCGTAAAAGTTAATTAGCACTATTTTTGAAGACTAAAATAACGAACACAAAAACTTATACCGTGTGTCCCACGTAAAGGTTGGCATAGGCAAATAACATGTAAAATCAGTTTTTTGAAAATAAAAAGTGTCCGGCAAAAAATTATGCATTCAAATTTTATATCACAATACTGCCAATATCCCTACATCTTATTTAATACAGATTACATTATTTTGATACCGCAATTTAATGAAATTAATAATAATAATTCCTAATTTTCGCCTACTCTTTTTATTGCTACTGACGTATAGTGCCTGCAATTTGTTTTAAATATTTTAATCTGTCACTGTCATCAAGAATACATTAAATGTCGAGAACCGTGTAAATATTATTAGAATATATTATGGGGGCACAGTGCAAGACAAATATCTGAATACAACACAGGAATGAACGCTGAATAATTTCCATCGCCAGAAATTGACAGTGACAGATTAAATTATTTAAAACAAATTGCAGGCACTATACGTCAGTAGCAATAAAAAGAGTAGGCGAAAATTAGGAATTATTATTATTAATTTCATTAAATTGCGGTATCAAAATAAAGTAATCTGTATTAAATAAAATGTAGGGATATTGGCAGTATTGGGATATAAAATTTGGATGCATAATTTTTTGCCGGACACTTTTTATTTACAAAAAACTGATTTTACATGTTAACTGCCTATGCCAACATTTACGTGGGACACACGGTATAATAACACTTATCAATGCTGCAAATAAACTATTATTTATATAAACTAGCAAAGCAATATTTATTTTTGACGATATATTTGTGTTTAGACCGAGCGATATATTTATGTTCATCTGTTCTTCATAGTAACTTCGGCGTCAAGTGACTGGCTTCCGATAATTCGCTCTTTTGTACATCACTTTCCTTGTTTCTGGAAGCTTCGGGATTCTTCTCTATTGTGGCGCGAGCGGACCGGTTCAAACAAGACATCGCTGCGTCTAGTCAAACTCATTTATCCTCTCGATGGCGTAAGCCTACAAGTTTCATCTTGTTTTTGACGCGTCCGTTACAGTGTGAATGCATTTTCAAACTAAATTGAATAATCAATACCAGATACCTGTAGGTAGATCACGTTCTTCAAGCTCTTTTCCTTCTTCAGCTCATCCAATTTCAAATCAATTAGGTAATTTCTCCTTCGATATCATTGTTGATTTAGTGTGAATGCACTTTCAAACTAAATTGAATAATCAATAATAATAAAACACAATTCGAACACCTGACACAATTGTAAAGTTTCACTCGTTACTCGGCGTCGGTGAAGTTAAGTTGAAATAATACACACGAGTTTAATTAAAACTGACAAATTGATACACAAAAATACGAATAATTACATTTATTTACACAACAATTTTTTCAACCGATGATTTATTTTTATTGAGTCTTACCACGTCGAATATGTATTCACACTCACTGACGCCGTTCGCTCGGCGACCCCTTACATACCCAGCTCTCGAATAGTTCAGGCGCCTTCAAGAAACTTCTAGAAACGGAGCCTCCCCCGAGTAAAACGTTACAGTATGTATTTCATTAAGCATATAATTTAGTTTAAAATTAGACAAAAATACACTAGATTACTTTTGCATATACGAACTTATTTTTATTTGCTGTTTCGTATATCAAGTAAACTTTCACTTCGGTTTTTTTAAAGTATTATTATTATTATTATGATCAAAATCTTACAGTTACTAAGTTTCGTTGCTGTATCTTTTTTCGTTCGTGAATTATTTAACATGCGAACACGTATCCCTTCATCTGTCCATACTAACGTCATTGAAAAAATGGTCAAAACGAACGGGTTTATAGGACCACAAAACATGTATTTCCGCAAAAATATCGTTACAATTTTTTATTTCATGACTCCTATACTTCTTTGAAATACGAAGATGAAAGTAAAAATAATTAACTTACGGTCGAAACAATTTTGTCACAAACCAATGAAATGAAAATAAAATCCCAGGAACTCATTATTATCCACAAGCAGTTTGAAACTTCTACATTTTTGTGAACCTCTGGTGAGGAATCAATATATAATAGATCCATAAATAAAAATACACTTGCAAACGTCAGAGATGAATACGAAGATATTATTTTAACCAATATAATAACATTATAGGTTTTATTTGTATATTTTGTTAAAAGTACAAGCGAATAATGAATTGTGCAAAGTTTTTTAAATATTCTTTTGAGTTCAATATCGTTCAAATCTTTCTCACTGAAAATTTCTTGCAATTTATCGTTAACCATTTTAAATCTACTGTCGATTAGAAGAAGGAGAACCAACAATTCACCAAATGAAAATAGACAAAAAGACGCTGAGAATAAATTTAAAAATATAATTATTACAATTATAAAAGATATTTCCGGAAGAAGCAACCTGTGCAAATATATAGAGGAACTATACATTAATAACAGTGTTACAGCAATACCAGATGCTATTGTAAATTTTAAATTGCGATAATTTGTTTCAATGCCAATTGATCTACAAATAAAATCTAGTTTGTGAATTGTGTCAAGGATGTAAAAAACTCTTTTTTTATTCTTCACACTATAATAGAATCCGCAATACATCATGAGCAGTGCTGTTGAACGCATAATAGTTTGAAATATATTATAAACTAATTTTACTGAATCACTTGCTGTGGGTTCACTGACTTGATATGCGTATAAAGTGCAAAACAAGACTCGAACCCCTATCCAAAATTTATCTGTTTTGACTTTAGAGTTATTTGGTTTAACACAATATGGAACATTTCCAATAATTCTTGATACTTTATAAAATGGTGCAAGGGCTTCATATATATTATTTGCATTCATAGACATTCTAGAAAATAAAAATTTATACGAGTGCACAAGAATTGAATGATAATTAGATCAAGTATTTCTGCTTTATAAATGCTATTAGCATTATTAATTTATTTATGAAATATCTTTAATGGAAACATTAAGGAAAACATTTTAATGTTAAAAGAAAACAAATTAATGCAAATTAGTTGAACGTTAGTTTTACTAGCCTGACAAAGATGAATTATATATTTTTAAATCATGTAAATTAAATTATTTTTTTTTTACATTTCTCTAGCTGCACAACTCTAAGCCGGATAAATAGTGAAATAATTTAACACAGAATAACCTAAAATTTGTGCACAGGAATCATTTAGCACAGAACACGAATTGAACAATCAATGTTAAATTTTTTTTGTCTGTGCTGTGCCTTCTGTTTTTTTCGTGTACTTTTGTTATATTTCGTGTTAGTTCAGATAAGTGTTTCCTAGTACCCGTCGCGAAAACATCTAATATAGACAAAGCCAAGTATATTTTTTCTTCTGTCACTTCGTGTGTTCTCATATGCATTTTATAAAACCCCAAATGAAGTTCTATGATTTTTTATGGTAAATTATTCTGTGATAAATTATG
Organism: Poecilus cupreus; assembly: GCA_963942605.1. Classification (NCBI taxonomy): domain Eukaryota; kingdom Metazoa; phylum Arthropoda; class Insecta; order Coleoptera; family Carabidae; genus Poecilus; species Poecilus cupreus. The sequence goes on from OZ012726.1 coordinate 16,547,496, forward strand.
CGTGTGTTCTTTGCAAATTATAAATCCAGCTTTATTGTAATTGTTATGGCTTTTTATTCACCACGGCAAACCGAGTCTAGTTTCTGAAAGGTATGGTATGCGCATGGTTTCATAGACCACTAGCGTTGCTTGTACTGTACATTCAGTGATAACAACTAAATCACGGTTATTTAAATGATACCTTAAATAATGAAACCCAATTGTTTATTAGAATATAATAAACTATAAATTCGAATTTTTATTCACGGCTTCGTCTGACTCATGCTTCATGGCTGACCAATCATAATAGAAAATGCAGATCACGTCAGGACCTGCTCCACGAGGCACCACCCTGACATTCCTGGGCGGCATTTTAGCTGTTATTGTGATAAAAAGATAAAATGAAATACAAGAAATTTATAATGTAATAAAAGACGAAGTTGAACCAATCAAAAATTCAAAGGAAAAAGATTGTTTTTACAATTGATCCAGTCTTAACTGTACCAGATGTTAGACTTAAACAACATAGTTCACCATAGTAACTCGTTTAAATTCTGATAATAATAATATAATAATATATGATTTAAATACCATGTCGAAAGAAATGCTGTTAAAACACTACAAGGATTTGAATTTTAACTGATGGCGATTCTTTTGACATAAATGGGATATAATTAACTAGAAATTTCTGCGGTTTGTGCGCTTTTGGGCAAACAAACTTAAACAATGTTTAATTTTGTCCCAAACCTTAGTGTTGCCATAAGAATATTTGTTAAAAGTGAGAAAAAAAGTTTCTTGTGAGTTTAGCGTAGTTGATGTTGGTTTTGTCTAGTATTTATATGATAGTTTTTTTTCTACTGTGCAGTAAATCTCGGATATAGTTCTCGAATCAAAAACTCGGATCGTGGACACTACCAACTTGGACGAAAGAATCCAATAGAAATCTATGATGAAAAAACGCGTTTTGTCAGATTATTTCATACTAGTTACTAATTTCATATAGATGTTACCAAATTAAAATTTTGACGTTTATTATTTGAAGAGCAGAAAATTTTTCAATCAAAGCTGAAAATTAGTATGTTCAAACAGTTTCTGAAACATGAAATATATATTTTATTTCTCGTATAAACAAATGTAATCTACTTATGTCAGAATAATTTCTTGAGTTATATTTTATAAGTTTTTTGTATTGGTAGAATTGACTGAAGATAACTTCATAAAAAACATGACATCTGTTGTCATACAAGTTCACTGTTTATAATATAGAACTATATCCGAGATCTCGGACCGATTTCTATCACCGTGGACACAGACCTTAATGTATCTTTATAACAGCATTACGGAGGTACTTATTTATTTCTACTCTTTTGTACTACTTGACTGTTAATTTTAGGTTGCATGTACGAGTATCTTTGTATGTGTTTTTATTATACTTTAAAACAATTAGATTTTTATTTAAAATAAAGTTATATATTTTTATGATATATCTGAAACTGGGCGGCAATTTGTTCTTTAATCCAGAGCGATGTAAAAGCTGCAGTGGGCGCTGGCCACGTGCGACTACTGTCAATTCAAAGTCGAACGAAGCCGCGACTAGAATTTTGTTCAACTTTTTCGTCGCATGAAAATACAAAGTAGTACCAATCATAATTAAAAGTAGATATTTTTATTAGATAGATTGTATATTAGATACCTCTGAGTAAGAGAAATATTGTTTTTGGTCAAAAAATTGGGTAGTGAGTTTTCAATGAATAAGCACGTTTCAAACTGGATTTAAAGTTGGAAAGAACATAGAATAATTTAACATAGAACACATAGAACTTCATTTGGGGTTTTATAAATAGCACAGAATAACATACGAAGTTACAGAAGAAAACATATACCTCTCTTTGTCTATGTCAGATGTCTTCGCGGTGGTTACTAGGAAACTCTTACACGAACTAATGCGAAACATAGCGAAAGTATACGGTATACATAGAAGGCACAGTTCACACACACACAGAAAATTGAACATTGTTCAATTCGCGTGCTCTACTAAATTATTCCTGTACACTATGGAAACCATATGTGGAAATGTGTATTTCCATATAACCGAAACTTGGAGTTATTCTGTGTTATATTATTCTTGTGTTCTATGTTCTATGCAAAGTATAAATCAAGCTTTAGGGTTCCTGTTCGAAGTTAAAGTACCTATTTGGTACTCTTTCAAAAGGGCGTTACAATTTTTAATCTTATAAATGTGCAATAAAATACTTTATGAAAATACCATTACCCAAAAGGTATTCTGCAAGAGTAAAATTTTATCGATTTTTTATAAATACTTATTTTTTTTTTTTATTACGAAGATGAGAAGCGAACTAACTACTTTGGTCATATGCCGCCTCATGTGTAGATGATTATGAGTTTTATGAGAACAACACAAACGACCATGCTCTTCAGTGGGATTCGAACCCACGACCTCTAGCGTGCTAGGCTAGTGACATAGCCACTACGCTACCGAGATCGGCATATACTTATTTTTGAGTAGGTACTTATTATTTACTCATTTAATTTTACCTTTTAATTTATTACTTTTTGAATGCATTTCTATGATTTTAAAAGTATATATTAAGTCAAAAGAGCACAATGTGCACCATAAAAGGAAAATTCTTTGTGCACAAAAATGTTCATTCCCGCCTGCGACGAGATCGAGTCAGGGACGGATGGGACGGCCGGGACACCGGGCAATTGCCCGGTGGGCCGCAAGGTTAAGGGCCGCCGGGGCCGGTGTCGCGATCGGTTAGATAATTTTCATTTAGAAAAGAATAGACAAGTTTAGAAATGGATAAGAGTAAAACTAACTTTAAATTAATTTTTTATATACTTAGATACTTATAAAGCAAACCTTCATGGACAAACTCTTTAATAAAAATAGTTATGTTCATCGTTTACTTTCTGTATCTATTTCATCATTTGAATATCAAAAAGAACTATATTCCAACAACAAAATACATTGAAAAGTTTCCATTTAATTCTAAGTATCAAAACTTAAATTAAAATAGTTACTTAATAAACTAGTATAAAAGGTGGTGAATCTGGGAATGCACTATAGCGTTTTCAATGTTATTTTTGATATGTTCAATTTATTGGCTTCCCTAATTATTTTACATCAAAAAAGTTAAATTGTAGAGAAAAACTTTATGCATTTTCTAACTAACATTTATAATTTTGCACTACCTGGAATCGGAAAATTAACTAAATTGTTTAGTGATAAAATATCGCCAGTGCCATGAAAAGCAAAATAAATGTTATGTTAATTTACAGGCAGATTCATAAAAGGGATTAGCGTTAACTCCATTTTTATTATTACTTGTAACTTCACTTTCCATTCTTAGAACAAAATTATATTAACTAAGGTTGTAATCAAGATTGGTTAGCATAAAATTTGACACATTTTGATAATACAATTAATTTAGAAACGAAGTTACAGATGATTGAATAATTCCTTTTATCTGCCTGTAAGACTTTATTTTATTTAATAAATTTTTGTCGTGCACTATTTTGACCATTAAACCATTTGAATATGTCTAACTTTTCTTCCAAATTATAAATTTTTAATTAAGACACTTAAGGGTCAGTTGCACAGTTACCACTTAAGTATAAGTTTAGTTAAACATTAAACTGCAGTTTAAACCAAATACTAGAGTTGTATATGTAGCACAGTTCTCAATAACAAAAATACTTACCTAAACTAAAAAATATGAATGTTGGCAAACACGAATATCAATTATTACTGTTTTATCTCTATCTATCTAAATAAGTGAAGATTTTTAGCTGTAGCTGTAATAAAAATTAAATATCCCCCAAAAATTGTGTGGAGAGAGGAGAGAGAAATAAGAGTGGCAGAGTCAAATCTTATTCCGAGTTTTGAAAAAATGTGAGTTGTTGAAGTTTTTCACCATTTACTTCTTATTTTTTGTATTTTCATAATTTTAGTTTGAAATATTTAATTTTAATAAATGTGAGGTTTATCTTAAGTTGTTTTCATTCGTGTGTCTGATTTATGTCACTGTACAGATATTTCGACAAGGACACCGGGACAAAATACTGAACAAGTAAGTGCCCGGGGACTGATAATGATTGGGAAGACCTGTTTTAAAAAATTCTTCATCATTCCATTCATTGAAATTATTGTACCTATTCTCTCCAGGACTATGACGAGGTCTCATGAAAATGTTAATATATAAGATTTCTTCATTCTCATCGTCATCAATATCAATAATAATTATAAGATCTATTTTAGAAATGTATCTAAAGTAGATAAAGCAAGTGAAAAACATTAAAAAATTTTAAACTTTGGTTTAAGCGACACCACATGACCGCTTAAGTATTTGATATTTAAGTGACAGTTTAAACTGAAAAACGAAACTGTGCAACAACTAAACCATAAACTAAAACTTAAGCTTAAAAAAACTTAAGTGGTAACTGTGCAACTGGACCTAAAATCAAACACTAATGACAAATGACAAACAAAAGCAATAAGTTTCAATTGGTACATTTGTTTGTTATTTCATCATGGCACTGATAATTTTAAGAAAATTATCAATAAACATTTCCAAATTTTTTCAGTTGAAATTTTAAATATTTGTGTTAAAAAATGCATAATTTCTTCCCCTATATAAACTGGTTAACTATTTTGACGTTAAATAATTAGGGAAGTCAATAATTAAACATTTCAAAAATAACATTCAAAACGCTATGCTGCGTTCTTCATTTCAACACCCTATATAGGAAAACTGAAAACAAAAAATGCCGGGGCCGATCACTCCTAATTTCCCGGGCCGGTGTAAGTTACCCCATCCGTCCCTGGATCGAGTTGAAACGTAGTAACAACGACAGGTTTTATTTTGTTGACTACAAGTTTAATGTTCAGTGTTCTTTGATTTACATTTGAAAATGTTGTTACCAATATTATTAAATTCACAAAAATATTATGTTGAGATAATACCGTCGGACGGTAAGCTTCTATGATGTTTGTGTTAATTGTGTTAAGTTTAAATTTACTGATTGCTAGGTTACAACAAAATAAATGAATAATTTATGTTATTACTATAGTATATTTTATTGCAATGGATTGTTAGTAATAATGTTGCAGTGATTATTTTATAATTTAAAGTCATTTTATTTTCAGTTGTCACGAAATTCAATTTTAACAATTTTATTGGGTTCGCAGAAGTTCCGTGAAGTTGGCCCTACATAAATGCGTTTTACTAAAAAAGTATATGTGTAAATAATGTACACTTTATGTACATTTTTGTACCATAAAAATTAATTTTTGTACATCTTATAATTTCTGGTAATTGATAAAACTAATTTATGTAGGGCCAACTTCACGGTGCCCTACATTTATTTCATAAACAAATAAACTATAGCTAATAATAATGTACACATTATGTACAATTTTGTACAGCAAAATTTAATTTTTGTACAAATTTATTTGCATAATATGTAATTTATTTGTTGAATATATAAATAAATATTAAATATAAGAATTAATTAAATGCAGAAAAGTTATTTTGTGTATTATTATACAGTGAAATTTTATTTTTCTAGAACTTTGCCCGCGATGTGGTGGCTGCAACGTCATCAAGAATATTCGTATGGGTTAAGATTTGAATGATGGGGGAAAATTCATGACGTCATATATGTTCTCAAACAGTTATGATGAACAAGTTATTAGCACACTTCTATTCTTACAAATTAAGATTTATTTATTAATGAAAAAAGTTTAATAGTGTTTTCTTCATGCTAGTATCATTACAAATTACTTCAAAATTGAATACTTATGATAATGAATTAATTTAATAATTTCTAACAAAGACCATTGTTTAAGAATCAACGATCTGACATTATTTGATGTTTGAGTTTTACAGTTCGAGATCGAAGTGGTTCAAGGTAACAATAATATAGTACTCTTATGTGGTTTACATTATTGTAATTTTATTATTAATACTTATTATTATTACTATTAAATATGAAACTGTAGTTATAACCTAAAATTAATACTGAAATGACAGATTGAAGTTTGACATGAAGTATCATCTATCCTTTTTCTTTTCAAGTAGTGGAAAAGAGATGGATATATTAGACATACGTTAAAATAACCAACTATTTAACAATCGTGTATGTGACAAAGACAGACTATATTTTAATTAATTATTAGTTCGGAAACTAATGACGTAGCCACCACATCGCGGACAAATGTAGGTACCTTTAATTTATAGGTACCTAAATAATTGTGAATTCAGAGGCAGCTTATGTCACCGCAACCCTGATTTCGTTTATTTATTTAAAAATTATTAGGTTCAAATTTGTGAAGTGTGCATTATAGATACTTACTAAGTTTAGGTAATAAAGTGTAGAATATCTGTTACCTATACAGGGTGTTAAAAAAAGTAGATAAAAAAATCAATTTTCAAAATTATGGACATGCTACTAGAAGAGCAAATTTCTAATGCCACTGGTTGACAGACGTCAGAATAAAATTGATTCATTTGATATTTAACATCAGTTACGTGGTTAAAAATTCATGATTATTTTAATTGAAAATTACGTGACAACCAGTGGCAATAGAAATGTACTCCACAATTTTGCGAATTTTGAAAAAATTCTTGTTGGCTTCGAATCACCACATCAAAATGTATGTACCATGAAAATTGTTTACCCTTTTAACTCCCGCCTATTGTTTTAGGTCAAAAAATTGGGTAGTGAGTATTCAATGAATAAGCACGTTTTAGGGTTAGGTACAAAAAATTTAATTTTGTGCATTTTTGCTTCTTTTATTTATATGAAGAGCTGATTATATTTTGGTTGTAATTGGTCAACCGGAAGTTGTTCACTAGCAGCCCTTAACAGTGTTCCGTAAATTTTCATTTTTTTTTGCGAAATGTGACACATGTCATTGTGATTGTGAAGCTGTTTTCTTAGTGAAATATGTATCAAACAATTAAATAAATATATGAAAGAAAATTAAATTTCTTAAATATAAATAGAAAATAAACAAATAAGAAGGTATTTTTCTGTATCATCCAATACTATTTTGTAACGTTTAAGGGTTGTATCGGGCGGGAGGTTACACATTGATATTTTTAACATCCTGTATAGGTTGTAAAATAATACTAATGCAAGTAGATCAATTATGCTCTTTATTTTAATATTGAATACGAATTATATGAATTACAATTATGACTAAAAATTAAAATATAGAGATATTATATTATACCTAATATTATCTTTTAAAGAAACACTTAATATCTTTTAACACTTTATTAGCACGACTCTCATATAGAACCAATCCACAAGACACACCAGCGATAACTGCCTATATTACTCTAATGCAATACAATAATTGCTTATTATTCAATACGTCTTAGTTAACATTATCTAATACTTATATTCTTATTAGCTAACACTAATTATGAAAATAATGCAAATAACAACAATTTCCATTAGAGTAATATAAGTTAATAAATGCGATAATATTTTTAAATTTGTATTTACAAGAGAAGTTCAAAATTATTTAATATTTATTTTTTGTATTGGAATTTTAATCATTGTACTACGTATCTGTGCTTTTCTGACTTCATTGCTGTAGCGTCTCTCCTACGCTCTTGTGTCTTGTATTCTCTCTTCTCGCTTTCACCCTCACTATCACCACGTCTAGTCACTGCTCTAGCCTGACTGTCCTCTTCACTCTCCCGACTACCTAACTCTCGTAACGCCTGCGCTTATGCCAAGAACCACCTATTAATTAAGTACATTACCGCATACCCTACAATATTAAATAACGTACATTACCGCATACACTACATCCCTTTCTTTTTATATATATTTTTTGTTGTTATTAAGGTATTGGGATAATTTTAATAAATTCACAAATCTATTACAAAACCCTTGTTTTTATTTGAACCAAATAATTCATACAGAACCCATGAAAATAACCAAGTATTTTTGAAATGAAATTAATTTAGACTATTCTCACTTCCCAACTTACTTTCTGCCTCTACTTGATTTTTTTCCTCGCTAGCTTCTTTCTCTCCATCCATAACTTTCCACTGTCCTTCCACTTTCTTTAGATGTACTACATTTCTTCTATACGTTTGTCCAGTTTCATCGTTTCGTATATCTATATCTTCCCCTTTTCTTCTTTCTATTGTGTGTGTCGTAGGCTCAAAGTTCAAGCTTAGCTTATTTGCATATTTAAGTTTTTTATATAAACTTTATCTCCTACTTGCATATCACATTCTTTTGCTTTTCGCTTCCTGTCCGCATATTCTTTTCCTTTCTCCTTCCTTTCTCTATCGATACCTCTAATGTCGCTGTCGTCCGATTTATTACCAATGTCACTGATCATAGGAATTTTGTCACGAAACTGTCTCCTCAAAAACAATTCCGACGGTGTTTTACCAGTCACAGAATGTGGAGTACTATTGTACATGATAAGATAATCCAGTAAGCATTCTTTCCAGTTCCGCTTTTCGACTTGACTAATCTTTAAACGTTTTAGGATATCCCGATTTTGACGCTCTACTTCCCCGTTTTGTTGGGGCCAATAAGGTACGGTGTTGTACATGATTACGTTTCTTTCGTTGCAAAATGACTTGAACTCTTCGCTGGTGAATTGTCTGCCATTATCCGCTGTTATTGAAACTGGATACCCAAGTCGACTGAAAATTTCCTTTAGGTGGTTAATAATGTCCATGCTAGTAATTTTCCGCAAAACTTTTATTTCTTTGTACCTACTATAGTAGTCAACAACTACTAAAATGTAGTCATCACTAGGTAATGGACCCATTAAATCTATCGCTATGTCTGCCCATGGCTCATTTGGCAATTCTCGACATTTTAGTGGGTTTGGCGGATTTGGTGTTGAAACAAGAGTGCACCCCTTGCATGATTTAACTAAGCTTTCAGCTTCTTTATCATATTTCGGCCACCATACTTCCGTCCTTAGCCGTGCTTTCATTGCAACAATGCCCGGGTGACCTTCGTGGGCAGCACTTAACACTTGATTCCGCAGCTTCTTAGGGATCACTATTCTCGTTCCTCTCAGTAAAATGTCTTCATAGAAGCATAGTTCAGTTTGAAATAACTTGTAGGTTTTGACTTCCTCATCCCAGTGATTGTTATATAGCCCTTCTTTCACCTTTATTATTTCTTTGTCCATTTTAGAATAACTTGCTACATCTTTCAATTTCACTGCTACCGGTTTTATATATTCCATGACTTGTTGGATGTAAGTATCACTGTCTGATGCTATCACATTGTTAATGACGCAAAGTCTTGACAAAGGATCCGCAATATTATTTTTTCCGGGGCGATATATCACTTTGTACTTGTACGACTGAAGCCGTAATACCCACCTCTCTATTCTTGCACAAGGTTTCGACCTATGGCCAAATATAACTTCTAACGGCTTATGATCCGTTATTAGATCAAACTCTTTGCCGTATAGAAAAATATGAAAATGTTCGACAGCCCAAACTAGCGCTAGCGCTTCCTTCTCTGTTTGGCAATATCTCCTTTCGCAGTTAGTCAAAGTTTTATTTCCAAAAGCAATGACTCTAGGGCCATTGTTATCTGTCTGAACTAATACGCCGCCTAATCCTACTGGGCTAGCATCAGCAATTACTATGGTTCTTTTAAGTACGTCATAATATCCCAACGTAGAAATATTTGCAAGCGCTGATTTCAGAGTCTCAAAAGCTGTGTCTTGTTTTGTTGTCCAATATTTCTGGATACACGATACTCTCTCTGGTTTATTTCGCAGTAGTTCTTTTAATGGTTCTGTTATCGTTGCTAAGTTTGGAATCCATTTTCCAACGAAGTTTACTAGGCCCATAAAACTTTGTAGCTCTGCTCTAGTTACAGGAGGCCGAAATTCTTGTGTAGTAGAAATGTACTTTTTTAGTGGTCTTACTCCTTTTACTGTCAATTCATGTCCTAAGAAATGTACCTCGGTAACTCCAAATAAACATTTCTCGTTTCGTAACACCGCATTATTTTTTTCTAACAGTGCCATAATCTTCTTCAGTCTTATATCATGTTCAACTTTGTCTTTCCCGTATATTAATATATCATCAATAAAATTGATAACACCTTCACATCCTAAAAGCATTCGTTCTAACGTTTTTTGAAAAATTTCGGGAGCACAAGTTATCCCAAACATCAGGCGTTTGTATCTAAACAAACCTTTACTTGTAATAAAGGTGGTAATATGTCGCGAATCAGGGTGTAATTCAATCTGGTGGAACGCGTCTTGGATGTCCAGTTTGCTAAAATACCTTGCATTCTTAACTTTGGCAATAGTTTGTCCATCGTTGGCAGTGGGTGATTTTCACGCATAATTGCTTTGTTTGCTCGTCTCATGTCTACACAAAGACGAACTTCGCCATTATTCTTTAAGATAGGCACTATCGGTGATACCCACTTGGAAGAACCTTGGACAGCCTCTATGATATCTCTTTTAAGTAATTCCTCGATTTTAGCATCTACTTTTTCTTCTAAGGGTATTGGAATTCTCCTATATGGTTGTGAGATTGGTTGAACCGAGTTATCTATCGGTATTTCAATCAAAACGTCTTTGAATTTTGGGAACGCTCTAATCTCAACTTGGTTTACCTCAATTTTTAATATCCCTAACGCCATAGCGGACGACTTGCCTAAAAGGTTTCTGGTGCCATTTGCAATTACATAAAATGTATAATTACCGGATCGCTCACCTACTTGTAAGTTTGCATCAAAAGAACCTTTTAGTTTCAGTGGCACATTGCTCCCGTATGCTAGAAAATTTTTGTTTGGATTTCTCACTTGATTGTATACTGCGACCTTTTCCTTTTTCATCTCTTCCCACGTTTCACTCGTAATTAAATTTTGTTTACACCCTGAATCTATCAACATTTCTACTTTTACTCCTCCAATCTTGCATTCCACAACCGCATCATCATCTATATGAAACACGTAATCTTTCTCATGAGTATCTTTCCGGATTACTTCATTCACGGTACTTGAATTTCTGTTAGACTTAAATCTTTTCAGGCTGTTTCTATTTCTGTAGTTCTCTTCAGGTTTCCTTTTATTAAAATGTACAGTTTTGCAAAACTGACGAAAATGTCCTCTACGACCGCATCTTAAGCATTCTTTTTCTTTAGCTGGACACCTGCTGTCTTCTGAAGAATGTTTATAACTTCCGCATCTTCCACAGCCAGTATTCTCTATTCTCTGGTTCCGCCACTTTCTGTTCGGTGTATCTTCTATTTTATTTATATTCTGGCTTGTGCTACATTCATTTCCAAAATCTTTTATTTGCCGGCCGACTGCCTCAAGAGCATTAGCTTCGGTTATTATATTATCTAACGTAATTGTGTCACCAATTTGAAGGATTTTTTTTCTTAGTTCGTTAGAAGTGCATTTCTCTACAATTTGGTCAATAATGTGATCATTCGTGTCATTAAATTGACACTTGCCTGCTTGTTGTCTCAGACGCACTAAAAATTTCTCAAACTTCTCATTTGGTTCTTGTTTAATCAATCGAAACAGGTGGCGTTCATACACTTTACTTTCTTTAGGAGCAAAATACGCGTCCAGTTTCTTAATAGCTATGTCGAAAACATCTGCCCCTTCGGGTTGCTGGATATTTGTATCTGGAATGTTGTAGAATATTTCTTGGAGTTCTAGTCCTCCAAAATGCAGTAGGCTTGCTCTCTTCTTTTCACTTACTGTGATGCTTGAAGCCTCTAAATAAATATAGAGCGCTCTTTTCCACCGTTCCCATCTTACTCCGACTGAGCAAGAGTCACCTTCACATTCGAATTTTTCTAATGTTAGTGACATCTTCCAGCTTTGCTGAAAACCCTGGAAATAATCAATTTTAAGATTCAGAACTAGTCTGCTAATAACAGAATATTCTGCTATTCGTCAATTTAATGACCAGATTTTATCTGCTTATTTTCGTCAATTTAATGACCAGATTTTATCTGCTTCTTTTACGTCAATTTAATGACCAGATTTTATCTGCTTCTTTTACGTCAATTTAATGACCAGATTTTATCTGCTTATTTTCGTCAATTTAATGACCAGATTTTATCTGCTTCTTTTCGTCAATTTAATGACCAGATTTTATCTGCTTCTTTTACGTCAATTTAATGACCAGATTATATCTGCTTCTTGTATGTCAATTGAATGACCAGATTATATCTGCCTGTTTTATGTCAATTGAATGACCAGATTATATCTGCTTCTTGTATGTCAATTAAATGACCAGATTATATCTGCCAGTTTTATGTCAATTGAATGACCAGATTATATCTGCTTATGTATGATACATACACATCTACTTTCTTTCAACGTCAATTTAATGACCAGACATCGTCTGCTAAGTTTCCATTTGGTATCTTGTATTATACTTTTTTTTTTTTTTTTTGTACTTACTTTATTTCTTTTTCTTTTATCCTCGTCGCCACTTGTAGCGTCTCTCCTACGCTCTTGTGTCTTGTATTCTCTCTTCTCGCTTTCACCCTCACTATCACCACGTCTAGTCACTGCTCTAGCCTGACTGTCCTCTTCACTCTCCCGACTACCTAACTCTCGTAACGCCTGCGCTTATGCCAAGAACCACCTATTAATTAAGTACATTACCGCATACCCTACAATATTAAATAACGTACATTACCGCATACACTACAATTGCCTATTTAATTTCGGTTGTTCCTCAATATCCATTCCTATTATTTATATTATTATTGCCGACGCAGCTGTCAATGGTAACAATTCGATAAATAATGAATTGTGTTGTAAGGGTCTGCATTAATTAGCTGCGTAAACTATTGCCCATAAGAATGAAAATTGCCGAATTTACTCGTAAGGATAATGTTCTCATTGCGGAATAATTACACATGCGCGTTTCTATTTTGAAAGACTCCTGTGAGAAAATTAAAATTAAATTCGTATACTTTTGTCGTATTCAGTATAAGAATACAGGAATGTACAAAAATTTAAAGTAAATGTGTGTTTATTTTAGAACTATTAGGAAACAATTACGAAAGCTTAAACGCAGGAATTCCAATTAAATAGAATCAACAGCTACTTCAACTGAATTTATTATTAATTATTAAACAAATAAGCGAAATTAGGGTTGCGGCGATATATGCCTTTGGATTTACAATTATTTAAGAATAAATTAAATTACCCTTACGGTTTTAGAAAAATTAAATTTCACTGCATAATAATACACAAAATTGCGTTTCTGCATTTAAGAATTCTTAAATTTAATATTTATTAATTTATTCAACAAATAGGTAATATATTATGCAAATAAATGTGCTGCTATGTTTAGTTATTTTTAAAAATATAGAGTTTACGGTTGTCAAAAGCGGGTACTTTATTCATTATTATTTAAATTACACGAAAATTAAGGCTGTACAAAAATTAAATTTTGTTGTACAAAAATGTACATAATGTGTACAATAGTATAAGCTAAATTAAATTTTATAAATTCCTAAATGTAGGGCTACGTGAAGTTAGCCCTACACAAGTTATTATGAAAATAAATCAGAAACTGAGCGCGTACAAAAATTTATATTTGCTGTACAAAATTGCACATTATGTGTTCATTATTATTAGCTATAGTTTATTTGTTTGTGGAATAAATGTAGGGCACCGTGAAAATGGCCCTACATAAATTAGTTTTATTAATTACAAGAAATTATAAAATGTACAAAAATTTATTTTTATGGTACAAAAATGTACATAAAGTGTACATTATTTACATATATAATTTTTTAGTAAAACGTATTTATGTAGGACCAACTTCACGGAACTGTTCGCAGATCAAGACAGAAACATTTACAAAGATGATATTTTTGTCAAAATATGTATAATATATAAATGATACCAAATTGGCCGTGCAAGTTATTCATGGTTAAATAACAATAACCGATTTAAGTAAATTTTACACAATTTTTAGTTGTTACAGATGTATCTTAAGAAGAAAATAGCAAGCTGAGAATACATCAATACATTCGGATGAAAGTGTAACTGATACTACAGTTTCCCCGAATTATGTGCGTGAGATATTAATCTTTCAGATATTATGTAATGATAACAAAGTATTTTAATTCTTTAGAGTATTTATTTTGATGTAGCTGAAGTCAGTAATTTTTTTTTCGATGTTGATGACTAAGAATTAGAGCTTGAATCCACGACATTTATCCAAAAAATGATAATTAAACTACTATATTTTTTAATTATCTAATTAGTTTACATTTGATACATTATAAAGTGTATGGTCAGTAAGTGTGGCCCGTATCCAGAAAATAAGGAAATAACAGAATTAGCTGAAGCAATTTTGGATATATGCAAAAACGACAAGAGTAGTATACCACATGCGAGAAGCGAGATTTTAACATGTTTTATTTATTTATATATATATATATATATATATATATATATATATATATATATATATATATATATATCGTAGTCTGTTAATTACGAATTTTATTGCCGTTCATCTTTTATCATTCAGAATTTAATTTAATAATATTTATATTATAGATTAAAATACTATTTGCAAAAATAAAATATAATCATCAGAAGGTTGAAAATATAAAAAAAGAAATATTCAAGGAATTCATCAGGAACAAACATACACAGAAGAAAATTTAGTGCAAATTGAGAATGATGTCCAATTTTTGTGCAATGACTAGCTCTCCAAAAAGATGAAGAAATAAAAAAAACCCATGGTTATCGGAAATCATTAACAGATGACCATAAACTTAAAAAATTGCCACGATTTTTAAATTTCCCGGAATTGGTAATCAATGTAATTCATTGAAAATTATAATAATTTATTATTATTTTATTTTAGATTTTCCTGAAGAAGAGAAAAGATTGATTAAGGAATGGACACATTTAAAAAATAATTCTACTTGTGTATATCGATTGTTTTGGAAATGATACACCCGCCGTAATATATGGTTAGTCATTTATATTTGTTATTTTAACTATCATACTCCCATACATTCATTATAGGCTGGGATGATATTACCAACATCTTTTTGCTAATATTATTATTACCACTTCCAACAAAAGGAACAAAAAAAACCCAAACCCGAGATAGCCATCAAAATAAGGAAGCTTGTTGTTCTCAAAGAGGTATCAAGTTGTAAATACCAATTCAGCTATACTAATTGCATTTTTATAACAATGTTATTACACAGATATCAACACATGAAGAATTATTAAATAACGTAGATATTGCTCAAACGTATATTATTGCTGTTGGTGGAAACCAGAAAGCAAGTTCCAAATATTTTATTTCTTTTGATAAAGCTTTAATACCAGTAGAAGCATCTAATTTTAGACATACTTTAGATGTTTTCTTTAAAGCACATTATGTGTTCAATTTGCTATATAATGTTGAATTAAAAATATTTTGCAATTTTATGCAAACATGTATTTATAAAATAGAAGGCTCAATTCCATTTACTAAAGCTACAGATATCTACTTTGCGATTACAAAGCAAATAAAATTATAAATACCTATTTTATTAAGCTACTGATTTCACTTTGTTGTGCTTCAAAATGAGCTTTCAGTGTAATATTTGTTATCTTTGTAAGAATAGTCCAAATTTAGTTGTAAAACATTTACAAACTTTTCGTTTATTGGATGAAAGAAATCTTGATTTGTCATTAATATGTTTTCAAAAAGAGAATAGAGAAATTATAACTCACAATATTGATGAAGTCATAAATATTGAGAAAAAAGACACGTGTGGCACTCGGGGACTGCCGCGGTAAAGCTATTGCATAGCATTTTTTATCAACTTATGCAATTATAATTATTTATTTATTTTATTTATGCAGTATTTTTTTTTCTTTGTTTTTTTCTTTGTTTTTTTCTTTGATATTAATTCAAGTTACACTTTTTGAGCGTGGTGACCGATAAGAAAACAATTTTTTTTCTTTTATTGAATAAATGAGAAGTTAATATTGTTTAAAATATATTTATTATCTTACGATATATGTAGGTTATTCAGGAATTTTTATCCTTGATACTATAGGTTTATGGTAACTGAAATAAGAAACATAAGTTTGAGACTTGATATCCTCTAAATATCTGGAAAATACCGCGTCAATGGTGGTCCCATATTTTGTTGTGGATTCTTGTAGATCATTATTCATTTTCAAATTCAATATTTCCGAAAGAAAAGTTGTTAACTGCTAACTCACTCGTGGACGCGGCCAAAAAGCACGCTGTCTCACCTAGCATTGTGTCTAAAAGAGATAGAATCAGTTATGAGCAGTTAGCAGCTAGTCTACTCGCATACGTCTGGTCGCACGCACACAAACAACACCGTGCCGAAGTCTGCCGAACTGAAACGACGTTAGATGATGCACGGCTTTTAACGCCGCACTGCTGTGCCGTCGAAGTGGGGGGTGTCAGGTATTTTTCGTTACGGAATTTCTTGATTCGGTCGCCGCGCTCTAAGCCCGCGATAAAAGCTATTCAATAGCTTAAAAAAAGAAAATAAATGCTTCATTATGATATCTGAAATGATGTACCTGGGTATTTCGGAAACAACAATAGATACTATAATTTCTCACTCAAATAATATAATACATGTTATATTAGAAACCATCAAATACTTGTTTGCCAAATAATAGCCACGAAAGCCCGTAGAGCTTGAGTGGCTTTTGCCAAATGGCAACAAGTTTGAAAAAGATACTGGAAAATTATTTTCAATTTATTCTCACTCTCGAGTTTTATTTAATTAGATTATTTTTTGACGTTTCTTAAAACCAATGAAATGCTTCATTGTATGTCACGTGTCTGCGTTTTAACCAATCCTATCAATATTATACTGAGAAAAAAACTCTAGTGATTATTCCCGGCAATACATTTGTGTAACTTTATGTTTTTGTTGACAAATGTCAGATGTCATATTGTCAGTCTAAAACTCTAGTGATTATTCCCGGCAATACATTTGTGTAACTTTATGTTTTTGTTGACAAATGTCAGATGTCATATTGTCAGTCTATCAGTCTGTCAGTCTGTCAGCCTGTCAGTCTGTCAGTCTGTCAGTCTGTCAGTCTGTCAGTCTGTCAGTCTGTCAGTCTGTCAGTCTGTCAGTCTGTCAGTCTGTCAGTCTGTCAGTCTGTCAGTCTGTCAGTCTGTCAGTCTGTCAGTCTGTCAGTCTGTCAGTCTGTCAGTCTGTCAGTCTGTCAGTCTGTCAGTCTGTCAGTCTGTCAGTCTGTCAGTCTGTCAGTCTGTCAGTCTGTCAGTCTGTCAGTCTGTCAGTCTGTCAGTCTGTCAGTCTGTCAGTCTGTCAGTCTGTCAGTCTGTCAGTCTGTCAGTCTGTCAGTCTGTCAGTCTGTCAGTCTGTCAGTCTGTCAGTCTGTCAGTCTGTCAGTCTGTCAGTCTGTCAGTCTGTCAGTCTGTCAGTCTGTCAGTCTGTCAGTCTGTCAGTCTGTCAGTCTGTCAGTCTGTCAGTCTGTCAGTCTGTCAGTCTGTCAGTCTGTCAGTCTGTCAGTCTGTCAGTCTGTCAGTCTGTCAGTCTGTCAGTCTGTCAGTCTATCAGTCTGTCAGTCTGCCTGCCTATCTGATATTTTGATATTTTGTGCATATCAATTGTAACTCCTTTGGAAGAGCTGATTAGTTTTTAGTGATAATCCAATAACCGGAAGTGGTAGTTTACCTGAAGCGCTATCAAGCAATTTTAGTAAAAAATTTTTATTAGAATAATGTTTCAAATATTATCAACTACAATTATTGTTTGAAACATTTTCCTTCTGCTGTCACCATTTACGAATTACAACACGTTAAAGAAAAATTATATTTTGATATTTTTGTTTAAACTGCTAACCTTTATTTTTTGAAAAAACAAAACAACGATTGAAAATGTCATAATTTTTTGAAGGAATGAGCGTTTCTCATCTATGGCGGGAGGTATTGTGGTGCCCACAACAGATTTTTTACTTATGTTGATGATAACTATCTCACATTTGTCAATAAAAACAAAAAAGTTAAAGAGATTATTCCCGGGAATAATCATAAGAGCTCTATTCTCAGTATAATAATAACAGGATTGGTTTAAACACAGGCTCGTGAGCACGTGACACATAAAGACGCAGTTTTGTTAACTTTCATGTGTAACAAAAATGATATATATAAATTACAAAAATTACAAAACCGTGCAATGAGAATAATATTAAAATGTAATAAATCACTAATATAAATGTCATGTTAAAAACGTTAGAATGGTTAAATATTGAACAATTTGTAATGTGCTTATATTTATATTTAAAATGTTCTCCGGTAAACTGTCGAATTATTTGAACAAAAATATTAAGTATGTTTCCGATACGCATAGTTACGCTACTCGGCAAATTAACCAGTTATATTTAGCCAGAGCGAATAATACGAGAACATGTAAATCTATATTCCACAATGGATTACTAATATATAATAATTTACCTTGTATCATAAAGTCATCAAAAACAGTTAATGAATTTAAATCTAAGTTAAAACTGCATTATTCACAAAATGATATTTAAACCAATGTACATTTTTGTAATAATTACTATTATTTATATATTGTATTAGCTACGCTATTTAATAGAGCAATTATTATTATTTTTTTGGTTTTAAGAAACGTCAAAAAATAATCATATATAAAACCACACGTGGGCTCAGTTATTGTCGAATATATTGTGTTGTTGCCACGAAACGTGTTATTTGGAATACCACGACTCCGCAGGAAGAGTTGAGTTTTGCAGGAAACACATGGAGTCCAAAACTGTATATTCAGATGATTTTTGAAACTCGAGTATATGTTAAGACTATACAATGAATCAACCAATTATATTAAACAAATTATTTATTTAAGTCAAAAATATTAATTGTTTGTTTATATTCATGGATTATATGATTACATATGATTCATTTGTTTGCGACCGAAAAACAACTTTTGGTCTATTTTCCTATGAGTTATATAGTCATATGTATAATATTATCGCTGTGGTATACATGTAACTAAGGAGATTCTCAATGTTGATTGGCCGAAAATATGTCACGTGACATATGAATTGTATTATCTGCAAAATTAATAATTTCTTTCTACTACGGATTACTTCATTCTAAAAATAAACCGTCCATTGTAAGTTGTAAGTTTATATTAATCAAACACTTCCCGGTGGGCTGCAAGGTTTTAAGGGCAGCCTGTCGATTAAATAATTTTCATTTAGAAAATTAAGCTGATTTTAATTATATACAAGATGATTCATACCGTACGGATAAAATTGAAAATGGAACTAGATTGGCCCAAAATAATGTATTTTCCTTAATAAACTTTTGACAAATAAGTTACAGCAACTTAAATGAGCAATCGTTACAAACTACGGCAGTTAATTATCTTTTAAATAGAAATTGGGAGTACTTTAAAGTTACTCGAACAATATTTAGTTAGGTAATGTACTTATTATCATTAAAATTACAACTATTTAAATTTTTCTTTTATAAATAAATAATTTACGGAAAAGAATGAAAGTGTAGCTAGGGGGGCTCAAAATAATGCTTTTTCCTTAATAAACTTTTGACAAAAACTCATTAACTTAAAACATACATAAAATTGAATTTTAACGTCCACCTATTGAATACCGCTGAAAATGATTGGGAACAATAGTTATTTGTCAAACTAGAGAGGAAAGCGCTTCTTTTTCCCCCTCGAGTTCGAAGTTTGCCTCATGAGCGCAGCGAGTGAGGCATTTCGAACGAGAGTGGAAGAAGAGCTTTCCTCTCGTGTTAGACACAACATTTTTTTCACGACATGTTTCTAAAAACGATTTGCTCGGACCTAAAATACACTTTAAGAACACAACTGACAGATTGGCACGTTAAAAGTTAGGTTATCAGACACAAGGCGGTGTAGCAGTGTTGCCAATGAATCAATCTTAAATATATTTAATAAGTTGTCAAATTGTGATTTAATAACGAAAAGAAATATATAAGAAATAATTGTAAGATTATATAAAGTATGTATATCACTTAAATAAGGATTTTCAATAAAATTAGGAATTTATTTATAATTTTTATAATATATTTCTTATAAATAACTTTCATATTGGCAGCACTTCCATATTTTCCTCTCTAGAGAGGAACAACACATTTTCCTCACTATTTCGGGAGAAGAACGGTGGAGTTTCCTACCATGTCGTGAAAAAGATTATTTTCTCGTTTCTATAGAAATATACAGTATGTTCAATTTAACTGATGACATTGAAATATATCGAAAAATACACATCGGACAAAAAAATTTTAAACTAAAATTTCTTCCTCTCGGAGGAGCACATCCAATGATACCAAACTCAATCGGCCACCCCTTATCTCCTAGGAGGTGAAGGGTGGTGCATATAAAACTTAAATAGAACCCATATTTTAGTGCAAATTTGGATTCTCTAGGAAAAAATACGACAGTCTTGTCTCAAATATTTTTTGGTATTCATGACAGATGGCGCTGTAATCGACAAAAAAATATCTCGAGAAATACATTTCAAATCAGAGAAATAAATGTAGAGATATGTAATATTTTGAATTAATCCCCCGCCCTTTCGCTCCAAGAATGGGAACGGAACTTAACTAGTGCTACTACTACTATTACTAGTACTAATACTCAGTAACTACGATGTGGATGCAGTAGTTTTCTATTCCCTTTGGGGTGCTTTATTAACCCTTTCCTTTTTGTCGGAGGAATACTACGTTTAGAATGGGGTTTCACGTTAAAAATTATGAAATTATTGTCTTTTCCACCCTCGGAACAAGGGGGTGACGGGTTAATTCAAAATACCACATACGTCTAGTTTTATTTCTCTAATTTGATGTGTATTTCTGGTGATATTCCCAATTTTGAACTCTTTTTTAACCATTTTGATTATTGTCGATTACCACGCCATCTGAATATAAAAAATGTTAAAAATGAACCTGTCGTATTTTTACCTGGAGAATCCAAATCTGCACTAAAAAATGGGGGTTCCTATTTAAGTTTTATATCCACCACCCCCACCCCCTACGTGATGGGAGGTGGCGGATCGATTTTGGTATCATTGGATGTCCCCTTCCAAGAAGAAAAAATTTTAGTTTACTTTAAAATTTGTTTAACAGATGTTTAGTTTTCGAGATATTTCAGTGTCTTCAGTTAAATTGAACACCCAGTATTTCATTCAAATTTGACAATTTACTGTTAATTTAATTTTAAATTATGCACCCAACAAATAATAATGACAAAAGCGGTGAACTATAGAAATATTTTTAATTAATTCTATAAACCATAATCATGTCTACATGTTCCTCGTTGCTGAAAATATTAACCATTTGGCACTTAATATAATTTGACGTTTAATGAATTAACATTTAAATGAATTTG
The DNA here is from genome assembly GCA_963942605.1 of Poecilus cupreus. Taxonomy (NCBI): domain Eukaryota; kingdom Metazoa; phylum Arthropoda; class Insecta; order Coleoptera; family Carabidae; genus Poecilus; species Poecilus cupreus. The sequence goes on from OZ012726.1 coordinate 16,568,933, forward strand.
AATTTTCCAATTGTATTTTTGTTTGAAACTGACTCAACCACACGGACAACAATTTTCGAGTAATAATAAAATTCTGTTTAAAACATTATTAACCGCTGTACTTTGTAATGACTGTTTATTAGTTTATTCAATTTTAATTTGCTGCAACTTTTTTGTTATTGCACTTTGGTTAAAAGTTTATTGGTCTCCCTAGTTACAATTTCAATCTTTTCCATACTATATACATCGTATGCTTTATGTATCAATTTCATCATTTGTAATAAAATAAATAAATATATCATCACGACTTTTACCCATTATGGGTGTGGCACTCTGCTTACGCAGATCTCGGTAAGTGATATATTTTTTCGTATGAAGTGCGGTTACCAGCCGTCAAATAGCTCCGTGGTAACCCGACAGTTGCCACGTTCAATTTACCCCTGTGGTTCCCCCTCCACTAACAACTTGGGGGGCTATGACTTGACGGCTGGTAACCGCATTTCATACGCAAAAATATATCACCTACCGAGATCTGCGTAAACAGAGTGCCACACTCATAATGGGTAAAAGGCGTAATGATATATTTTTTTTTTCATCATTTGATTAGGACAAAGAACCTAAAATTATTTACAAATAAAAATTGAATTGTAACTGTATATAGATAATATTATATTTCAACAAAAAAAAATATTAAAGTTTTTATCCAGTTATAAATAAAAGTGAAAAACAATATAAAAAATACTGTTTGTTAGTTAATTATTAAAATTTAATTATAAGTAGTTTCTTAATGAACACGTATATGAGAAAAAAAATTGAAACATGGATTGGTTCCGGGGCTGACCGGTCCTACTTTCCCGGTCTTACTTTCCGGGACCTCTGTAACAGTTTATCCATCCGACCCTGCTTATTACGATACTGTCTGTCATGAAACCTTGAATGCCAGTTTTGGATTTGTTGAACTAATGGGTATTATATTTGCACCATATTGTAACAGTACAAAATTATTTCTAACAATCGACGCCTACGTTGTGTTTGTAATGAATAAATGTAACCCCATAAGTGTTCGTAATACGAAGTAGCTATCAATGGTGGCGGAATCGGGATAGGTTCAGTTTAAAGGAAAGAACATAATTCCTTCCAAAAGACATGACCGTGACACCACACCTTGTGCGCTTATTGAAACTAATAAATATCCAGCATCAAAGAAAATCATCACAATGTTATTATAACAATTTAGAACAGAGTGATCTGAACATCTGTAGTGACAAGGCCCGCTCTATAGGGCGGACAGCCCTGACATATGTCCGGGGCGGAAAATCTATAGGGCGGAATTTTGACTGTTAATGTGACAAAATATTGATAAGTTAAACACCCAATTAATTGAATCAAAGATCTAAATATAAGACAGACTTTTCTATTCTATCATTGTTAGAGCCCTAAACACACAAGATTCTATAAAGCAGAATTACTTCTGTCATGATAGCTGGCGCTGTCTAGACTAGGGCGTCCGCAGAATTTTTTGTACGATGGGGCCCAATTTTTTTTTTTGTGCTACCGGACGCGAAATCCAATATAATAGTTTTTTTTTAACTTATTTCGCGTCCGTTACCATTTAAAACGGACGCAAAAAAAGGAAAAAAAAACAATCATTTTGGCACTTGAGAATAGACATTATTTTTTCAAAACTAATTGTTTGGTTTATCAAATATCAACCCCATAGGAACTTTCTATTTACAATAAAACTGTTTAAAATTTGTAATTAAAATTTTCTGCGGTTGCACAAAAAATTGTGTGTACACCTTGTCAGCGAAATCCTTTATCGCCCTCAAGATTGTCCTGCCTCGGCCGCAAATGGCCTCGGCGACAATTTTTCTCTCGGTACGTGATTTCGCGGCCTTGGTATATAAATAATCCAACGCAAAATCACTACAAAATTTCGAATGAAATTTTTTGTCGGTAATATTACTGGTATAGGTTTTCTATGTTAAATTGTAATAAATGTATATGTAAAATCGTAAAACGTGATTCTTAATCCGTATTAAAATGATTTATTCCTTTATCCTTCAAAATCATAGATGGGGCTGAGCCCCATCTTGCCCCTACCCCCGCCCCCTGCGGGCGCACTTGTGTGTAGACGTGTATTTTTGTGCTGCCAAATTTTTTTGTCTAAAAATTTTAAATCGCGCTTGTCGTGCCTTTTATTTTTGTTACTATAAATTATATCAACAATAATTTAATGTCTACAATGGCGGGACGTACGAGAAATGCAAAAGTTTCAGAAGAAAGTGATAAACAGCTCATTGCCGTTGATTCTGACGCATTTTTTGAATCAGTGAAAAGTACTTTAGTGCAAACGATGTCTTCAGAAGATTTCATTAATAATCTATATGGTGTGATGAAAGACAAAACTGAAGATATGTTAAAGCCTCTTAATACTACAATTGAGCAATTGCGCAAAGAGAATAATGAACTCAAACAACAATTACAAACTGTCCATGCATCTGTTGATTGTCTAGAATAGTACTCTCGTCGTAATAATCTTCGTGATTTTGGTGTGCCAGAGACTGATGGTGAGAATACAGATGAAATTATTGTCAAACTGTGTGCTAAGTTAGGTGTGCCAATTAATATGTGGCGCAAAGAAAGAAGTCACCGGATTGGCGAACGTGTACCTTCTGAGATAAGACCTATAATTGTCAAATTTGTCTCGCACAGAGACAAAACCGCGATATATTATAAAAAGAAATAATTGAAAAACACAAAAACTTTATCTTTTAAAACGTTCAATTGTTTAAAATCGTTTTGCTAAAATTTGATAAAAAGCATGTATGGACGCGTGATGGATTAATTTATACTAAGGTCAATGACACCGTGCACAAAATCAGCTGTGTAGGTGATATCGCAAAACTCAAAAAATCTGTTAAAGGCGATGATAGTCTTGGTAAATAACCGTTTGATTATTGTAATTAAATTTTGGTAGCGCAAACCTGTATTCTGAAATTTATTTATATTTCTATCTTGTATTATACTCCGGGTTTATATTTACCTCATATATTACTTTGTTTCTGATAATTTATTTATTTCAAGTGTTTAACTGGTATCTGATAAAAGTGCAATATGAATTTCACAGTTGCTTATTTAAATGTACGTCCTCTGTCAACCGGATTCGATATTCTTAAAGATCATATCGTTAACAAAAACTATATGTATTTTAGATGTAATAATTAAGCGACTGGAAAATGATCATAGATAGGATAATACGCATGGATGCAGTCATTCGGTATATTTATTTTATTTTGTCAAAAAAATAAATATACCGAATGACTGCATCCATGCGTATTATCCTATCTATATGTATTTTGTATGACTGAAACTTAGTTGAATAAAGCTATCAATTCTAATACGTTTCATATTGATGATTATAATTTGATTCGTGTTGATAGGCAGACAAGAGGAGGAGGAGTTGCGATATATATATATATATATATATATATATATATATATATATATATATATATATATATATATATGCTCTAAAATTATTGTTCTAACTGTGACCTCAATACTGAACAACTTTGGATTGAAATAAAAATTAATAATTTTACGTTTATAGTCGGTGTCTTATACAAACCACCGCAAGTAAATGGAATTCAATTTGCGCGGGCGCTGGAAGATATTTTGTCTCTTTTCTCTCAATTGTGATTATATTATGTGCTGCGGGGATATTAATACAAATATGCTGGATGTCAATAGTAATACCGTCAGCACTATTAACTCATTACTGAATTCATTTAATTTAAAACAGTTATCATTGAACCGACTAGAATAACTACACATACGGAAACTTTAATAGATATAATTGTTGCTAATGAAGATATTGTCTTGAACTCAGGAACTTTAAGTTTACATTCTGTTTTTGATCATTGTTTAGTTTATTGTGATCTAACGTTAAAGAAACTACCTTCACCTGCAAAATTCATAACTTTACGTGACTTCAAAAATTTTGATAGAGATACTTTTTTTCATTGTATGAATAATTTTAACTGATCTCTTATATATTCTCTATCATATATAGACGATAAAGTAAATATCTTATCAACAGCAATATTAGAATTATTTAATATACATGCGCCATTGAAAAAAATTCGTGTAACTAAACCTAAAGCTCCATGGTTAACTGACAACATCAAGTTACTTATAAAACTTCTCAATAATGCGTATCGAAACTTTATACTTCAGAAATCTGATTCGACCTGGAATTATTATAAACAGTTACGGAATTACACAAATAGTGCCATCAGACAAGAAAAAAGCTCATTTGGAATATACACTGAAATTAACTAATAGTAAAAATATATAGCAGGAGTATCGCAAACTTAATTTAACACCTAATAAACGCACGGACATTCAACCCCAATTAAATAATGTAGAGTCGTTAAATGATCATTTTTCTAATCAATTCGTAAATTCTAATAAAAATACAGTATTGTACAACTATTACTCGAATAACAGTTACAATTGTAACGCAAGTACATTCTCATTTCAATATATCTCTGCTGAGGAAGTAGAAGAAATCATTAATAATATTAAATCGAAAGCAGTAGGAACTGATTCTCTGTCAATTACAATGATTTCGCTATGTATACCGTTCATGACACCCTATTTGTTACATATATTTAACATTTGTTTAGAAATTGGCTATTTTCCACTTGCTTGAAAATCTGCCCTAATTACACCAGTACCTAAGACAAAAAACCCTAGTAGTTTTCATGATCTCCGTCCTATCAGCATTCTGCCAGTTTTGTCCAAAATATTTGAATGTTTGCTTAATAAGCAAATGAAAATATATTTAGAAGATCTTAATATAATTCCATTTGTGCAGTCAGGTTTCCGAGCTGGCCACAGCGCTGCGCTACTTTACTAAATAGTACTGATGATATACTTTCTGCGTCTGACAACAGTAAAGTCACAGCTCTAGTACTATTAGATTTTAGTAAGGCTTTTGACACTATAAGTCATGAATTACTATGTGCAAAATTGAAATATTATAATTTTGACGATTTGTCAATCAAATTAATAATTTATCTTATTGGAAAATAAACTGCAGTACGTACGTGTAAACAATTTAAATCGACAAGCAGAACTGTAACATCTGGGGTGCCACAAGAGTCAGCGTTAGGGCCTGATTTGTTTATTTTACATACAAGTGATCTTTGTAGCATCATTAGTGATTGTTCATATCATTTTTATGAGGATGACACGCAATTGTACCATTCGTTTTCACCTTTGAATGTCGCAGAAGCAGTAGCTACAATTAATTCTGATTTAAATAATCTAATACTTCTTTCATGGCAGCATTGACTAAATATTAATCCAAATAAATCAAAAATAAATGGTTGAGTTTGCTTAAACATTCCCGTGTCAATTAATAGTTTTTTCACAGAGCGGCTATGGCGTTGCTATGAGTTTTTGTTTTTATGTTGTTGTCCAATAAATGTTGTTGAAATTGTGTTTTTTATGTGTAGTATAATTTTGAATTTGAACCAATCTGATTATTTATTACGTAATTTACTAGTAATGCTTTTTGGTAGTAAAAATAATTGCGCAAAAATTGAAAGCGAAATAAAAATTGCTGTAGTTTTACCTATTTGTATTTCTTGCAAAAATTTGGGCTTAATAATTGATCCCATTTCAAATTTACGGAATATATAAGCTATATAATTAAACTATCATACTGCACTTTAAAATCACTGTGGATTCATAAAAATATTTTGAGTCAAAATATGAAAAAAAAACTTTAACATTCGCTTGTATTATCGAGGTTCAATTACTGCAATATCGTTTATGGATCACGTATAGATCAGTTCATAAGACAACGAATTCAAATGGTACAAAATACTTGCATTAGATTCATACAAAATCTACGTAAATTTTACTCAACTTCTGAAAAAATTAAGGAGATTGGTAGGTTAAGTATGGATAAGAGACGATATCTTCATTTTGCTTGTTTTGTTCACAAAATAATAACAACAAACACACCTTCATATTTGTATAATAAAACGAAAACGAATTGCTATCTAAAATGGACCTTGATAAGTTAACATTGAATGCTTTTAAGAAAATAATAATTACCAAGTTATTGTCTAGCTCTTGATAATCGACAAATTTATAAAAGCACTTCATTTTATTTTATTTTAAGTAATTATTTATTTTTCGAAATTTCTCATAAATATTTGAATATTATTTTTTATAATGTATGTATTTATCGTTATTTCCTGCATATTAACTTGTATCATGACTGCAATTTCTTTCTCTGTATTATTTGTTGTAATGGTTAAGTGTAAGAGCAGCTCCAAGCTGAACTTTGCAATGTACTTACTTACTTAATCTTTCGCCTTTCTACCTTTCGGTGTAAAGCCGGGGACGGTATTAGGTTGTGTGCTGTTCTGGGTTTCTTCTCCAAATTTCCCTCCATGCCCGGCGATCCGCAGTTTTTCCTCTTATTTCACTTAGTTTTATTCCTCGCTCTGTTGCCGCGTCTCCGGTTTGTGCTTTCCACGTCGTTATCGGTCTTCCCCTTTTCCATTTTTCCTGTAGTCTAGCTTCGAATATTTGCTTAGGTAGTCTGTTTTCGTCCATTCTGTAGACGTGTCCTAACCATCTCAGTTGGTTTTCTTGTATGGTTTTTTTATCGGTTTTGTGTTGAGTTTCTCTCTGTATACTTCGTTCCTGATTCTGTCTAGTTTCGTTTTTCCTTCTATTTTTTATATTTGCCTGTTTCGTCGATTACTGATTGCAATTCGTCGAAGAATTTTTCTTTTTCTTCTTTTTTATCATCTTCATTAGGTCCATACGCCACAATCAATGTATAATCTTTCTTGTCTCCTGTTGTCCAGTCAATTTTCATTATTCTTTCATTAACATAATTTTCTTTATCTATTTTCTCGATTAAGTGTTTTTTAATTACTATTCCCACTCCTGCTGTAGCCCAATCTATTTGTTAGGGTCCGGACCAATACATCCAGTAATCCTGTGTTAATTGTGTGAATCCTGAACCTTTGCAATGTACCGAAATGATTAATAAATCGAATTTATTATTATACTTAAAAATACAACTTTGTGAAAAAGTGTAAGATTACAAGAGTGTAAGAGTATAAGTCTATTAAAGACGTCGGTACAGTAGGATTATGCTTTGTGGTGAGCAATAAAAGATTGTAAAATAATTACAATTCACTTTTCAAGCTGTGCGGCCACTAAGTAAAAAGCATATTTTTGACAAAACGCATCATAGTAATAGTGGACCAAACTGCATTCCTTTTACTCGCCATGTTACATAATTCGGACAATATTTGTTACATGTATTTTTATTATAATTTTAAACTATTTGATTTTTATTTAAAATAAAGATAAATAAATTTTAATGGTTTATGTATTAGGATTTTATGTTAATTTTAATAACATACTACTCTACTACTACTACACTAGAACCATCTATGTAATAGAACAATGGCGAGAAATTTGTTTAGAGTATTGCACACATGTTTAACGGGGCGTCAATTAGCTGTTTTTGTCCGAGGCGACGTAATATCTGAAGCGGTCGCTGGTCGTGGATAAATAACTCTCCGACATTCGTTTTTAAACACAAGCGGGAAACCAAGACAAAAAACTCAAGCAAAGAGAGAGAGAGAGAGAGAACAAAATAATAAATATTGTTGAAATACAGCGTATCAATATGACATTTTGTAGATTTAAACATATCATAAATATCAAAATAAGATGGATAAAGAATGCTCCGTGCCTGCCCAGGCGAAGCAGCAAGAGTGGTGAATTAATTAAGGATCATCCGTACCTGACCAGCCAAAAGCAATAAGATGGGTAAATGATGCTCCGTGCCTGGCCAGCCTAAGCAACAAGAGCGGTGAATTAACTAAGAATCATCCGTGCCTGGCCAGCCAAAAGTAATAAGATGGGTAAAGGATGCTCCGTGCCTGGCCAGCCAAAGCAGTAAAAGAGGTGATTTAATTAAGGTTCATGCGTGCCTGACCAGCCAAAAGCAATAAGATGTGTAAAGGATGCTCCGCGCCTGGCCAGCTAAAGCAGCAAGAGCGGTGAATTAATTAAGGATCATCCGTGCCTGACCAGCCAAAATCAACAAGATGGGACTCTACTAATTTATTCAAAATTTTACTAAAGCTATGACATTAATTAGACCTGAATTAAGAAGCATTTTATTAGCTGTTATTAACACTAAATTGACAGATAATGCCAGCATAATCATAAGGAATCGAAATTTTAATGATTGGGAAACTTTGATAATCCATTTATTAGATGCATATTCCGCAAAAAGAACTACAAGCCAATGGCAACTCGAATTACACTCTTGCCGTCAACTACATAAAGAAAATGTTCTATACTATTCTAATAAGGTAAAGAATTGTAACACGAAATTAATAAAATCAATTAATACGTCACCTGCCGAAGAAGAGCGTACAGGAGCTATCAACTTAATCATAAACGAAGCATGAAAATTATTCATTAATGGATTAAATCCACAACTAACGTTAATAGTCAAATCTCAGAAACCCTCAAAATTAGAAAATGCAATCTCACTAGCACAACAAGAGGAACAAGCACAAAAATCTCGTTCCGAAATACAAAATTATCAATTAGTAAATTCATTAAACGCTCGATTTTGTTCATACTCGTATTGTAATAAATTGAAGTAACAGATAAAATTCTAATCCAAATTCAAATTTCCGTAGACCTAATAAATATGGACGAAATGTACGATATGTTTATAACTCAAACGCTATCCGCTATTCGCTAAAGTTGTATAAAACACAACTTAATCATCTTCTAATTAAATAAAACCCTCATAACTCCCAAAATGTTTCAGATCAAAATTTTAAGCAAACCTCGTCAATATAATTCTAATTATAATAGTAGGCCTAGTAGTAGTCAATCAAAATTTTGTAAATATTGCAAGAATCCTGGACATCTAATAAATGAATGTAGAAAAAGAGAATTTAATAACAGTAGGAAACAAAACATTCCAAACAGATTCAATTCAAATAATTCTAACCAATCAATTAGTAATAACAATCAACGATCTCATTCCAACAAACATTCTTCAAACACGAACGGTTCCCAAGGAACTTCGGCAACCTTGAGGACTGCCAATTTTGCTCCAGCCCGACTTCGAACAGTTAATTTAGCGGGTATCACTTCATATGTAATACTAGAGCTCCCAGAACTTAAGCGACCATCTAAATTTTTAATCGATACCGATGCAAGTATATCTTTAATTAAATTATCACTTTTAATACCAGATGTTATATGTTACGAAGATAACCCCATTAATCTCAAAGGTATCGATAATGTCGAATCTCCCCAACAGACTGTTTGTTACTCTTTATTAAATCTAAACCTTCCTAATAATAACTCTTTCCATATTTTCCACGCTGTTCTTGACAACTTTCCTATTGAATTTGACGGATTAATAGAAAATGATCTATTAACATCATTTAATTCAACAATCAATTACGAAGCTGACACATTATATTTAAATAAATTTTCAATCAAATTACATATCATGAAACAAACCGTAAAAGGCAAAAATACGTCAGAAATAAAGTCAAATATTATTCAAGATAAAATTTTGTCAACCTCACAAATTCCAATTTACCAATCAATAATAATAATTTTTGTTCAAACTCTTTTATGTCGTACGAAGAAACAAACAATGACTCTAAATCCACTATCCTAAACAGCCAGATAACAAAAGATAACAATTCCAATCCAAATGCAATTAAGACAGCAGACAACTGCAAAAACAAATAAAAAAAATTCTTTAAAAGATAAAATCTAGATAAAATCTTGATTGTCAAAATTAACGTTCAAAATTCTAATTTAAACTTAACTATTTTTGACGTTCTATACTTATGCTCGTTTAGTAAAAATTGATAAAATTAACAACAATGGACTAACTTCAATATTAAACACAACTGAAAAAACTGTTAACATAAGATAAATCGACTTCGACGTCGGATCTTTTGAAATTAATAACCCCACAGATAAAAATTTAGTTTCAATAAATTCTATTTCGAATACCCCAGAAAATTTTAATTCTGTCACATTAGATAAAATTTCCAAATTATTAAGAACCACTCACATAAACAAAGAAGAAAAAAATCAATTACTAAAATTTGTCACGTCTACAATGATATATTTTATATAGAAGGCGACAGTTTTCATCCACTGGATATTTTCACAAGGATCCCAAATGTCCGGCAAGAGATAATACGTGCTCCAGATGTCAAAAGGAAGGTCATTTTGCTGCAGTCTGTCATACCGGAAGAGACCTGAGGAACCCCAAGAATGGCGCTAGAAAGAAGCAAGGCCTTGACAACCAAGCCGACGAAGCGGACTACGCCTTCAACATAGGCGACGGCTGCAGGGTTAACGCGCTAAATGAAAAGTTGTGACGCACCTGGGTCAACGTCGCCAATGGGTGAGGTTGCCGGCTTCTCGGTGGAGAAGGGTGGGGGGGGGGGGGGGTGTTGTTGAGGTCACCACGCAATTTGAACAGTGCGCTCACCCAAACTAAATTGCGATAGTGGCAGGAAATCGTGATGATCCAAAAGGGAAAAAGAAAGGGAGAGAAATAATAAACTAACTCCAAAATAAACAAATAGGTAACTTTAACAAAATAATATATTATTCATCCGAAAATTTATAACAAAATTTATTGAAGAATAGTTTAGTTTCTAAGCGGGGGCAAGCACAACCAAAATCAATAAATAATGAATTAAACAAATGCTCCTGAGAGTTGCCTGGCACACACACACACACACACACACACACACACACACACACGCACACGCACACGCACACGCACACGCACACGCACACGCACACGCACACGCACACGCACACGCACACGCACACGCACACGCACACGCACACGCACACGCACACGCACACGCACACGCACACGCACACGCACACGCACACGCACACACACACACACACACACACACACACACACACACACACACACACACACACACACACACACACACACACACACACACAAGGGAAGTCACGCGGTAATCCCAGAGCTATGGCTAATATTCGCCAATAAATAGTTAAATCAGGACGCAACAATACACGACGGACGTTGGTACCAGCGTATTAGTGTAGGCGCGTTTATCTTAAATGAAATATTTCGAGCCCTAAAATTACGGCTATGCCTAAACCACACTGTAGCCTATGTGAATGCCACACGTAGCTCAGAACGTAAAATTATGTAACTAAATATAGGTACTTGACCTGCTTTTACATTAAACTAACGCTACTCTTAAATTAATGTTCAGAATAAATAACAATATATATATATATATATATATATATATATATATATATATATATATATATATATATATATATATATATCCAATAATATTAAATATAACAGTCGCTAAACAACGGCTTCAAAATTAAATAAAATAAACAACAAATAGTTTCGCTTATCTGAAACACGCGAAGTTGTGATCTCTCGTCGTCAGCTAGTCTTATAGATGAAGCACGTCCGACGAAGAAAGAAGAAAAGGGTTGCTTCCTGAATTGGCACGCGCAGTTAGCTGCTCCAATCTTTCCGATGTTGGGATTGCGTAATCGATTGCTCCAAAATTTAGCAACCAATAACGCTATTTACTCAATAATGAAAACACTTCTCACAAAATTTTACGTAGCTTTTAAATGTCAATCCAAGATTGATTGATTTGTTTATATTATTTTCAAGAATTGTTTTTCATCACCATGGTCCGTAATAATTATAGTAATCGAAATACTTAAATAAAAATTAGAGTTGCAGTAGGAAGAAACAAAATACGTCAAATAAGATGACAGGTGACAGTTGATGAAACTGTACCGTTACAAATTGTATGGACGCTAAAATAGAAGGTATTAGTATAAACATGTTAATTGATTAAGCCTCATGTAACATTATCAGTGAAAATTTGTGGAACTCTTGCAAGAGACAGGGCACAATTTGTAGATCCTATAAAACTTCAGGTAGAAAATTTTTTTCCATATGGTCAAAATAGGGCTTTAGATTTGTTTGGAGAATTTAATTGCGAGGTAAAAGTTTGGAGAAAAGCAAATTATGCTAATTTTGTAGTTGTAAAAGGAGAAGGGCTAGTTTTATTGGGTTATAAAATGGCTAGTGAACTGGGAAATTGAAAAATTTGCAGTTAAAGCGGACTATTAATCTTTCTTTTACTCCCGTAGCACAACCGTTACGTAGAGTACCATTTAAAATTCGTGACCAAATTCAGGAACAAGATGAACAACTCAGTTTGGACATTATTGAGAAAATATAAGGGAAAACTCCCTGGCTATCGCCGGTGGTATCTTTACGAATTACAACATTCGTCGTAGAATCAGGCTTGTACAAATATAAACGGCTCGTGTTCGGTTTAAATTGGGCTCCTGAAATGTTTCCGAGGATATTGAAGTCAGTATTAAGCGATTGCGAGGGAGCCGAGAATTTTCTAGATGATATCGTGGTACACGAAAGAAGAACACGATGCACGACTAATCAAAGTTTGTAAAACGTTAAGAAAAAGGGGTTTAACAAATGAATAGGGACACATGTAAGTTCGGGTTGAAGGAAATAGATTTTATAGGGTTTAAAATCACGGGTTCTGGTTATAAAATTCAAGAATCCAAAGATGGGTTTTACGCTTACAACCTTATACGTATAGTATTAAATATTAAAAAGGGAGCACAAATATAGCAGATCCACTCTCGCGGTTAGTAAATTCTCAAAATTCGGTAATACATAGGAAAAGTGGAGAAACGAAGGACTATGTGTACTTGGTGGCTAAAGAAGCGGTTCCAAAAGCCGTCAGTATAGCTGAATTAAATCTAGAATCGGGAAAAGATCAAACGCTAAACGAAGTTCGTCTAGCTAAAGAAGGAGGTAAAGTAAAGTAAAGTTAGGTATTTCACGGTTCAAGATATTTCAAAACGAGTTATGTACAATTGATAATAATATACTACGCAGTATGCGCATAGTAGTGCCTAAATCTTTGCAACTGAAAATTTTAAAAATCGCACACGAGGGACATATGGGAATTATTGGTACGAAAAATACGCAGTAAAGTTTGGTGGGAGAGCATAGATAAAGTTTGAATGTTTTGAAAAATCTTGTAAAGGATGTCAATTGGTACAAAAACAGATTGATCGCGCTCCACTCTACCGAAATGTACTTCCGAACAAGCCATGGGACACTTTAGCAATGGATTTGTTATGGCCACTTCCATCTAAAGTTTATTTTCTGGTAATAATTGATTATTATAGACGATATTACGAAGTAGAAGTTTTGCCTCAAATAACCAGCACAGAACTGCAAGAATGGGCACAATGCGCGGGTTTTGAAATTAAGCTTACTGCGCCGCTATGGTCACAGGCAAACAGCGAAATCGAAAGACAAAACAAAAGTCTTCTTAAAAGGCTAAAAATCGCGCAGATTCAAAAACTAAACTGGAAGGACGAGTTATTAAATTATTTATTAGCATACTGTTCTACCCCACATAGTACCACGGGAGTTAGCCCAGCGGAGATGTTGTTCAACCGAAAAATTAAGACAAGATTGCCGAAAATAAATAATAATATTTTATTAGATGAGGGAGTAGGAGAAAGAGACGTATGGAATAAACAAAAAGGGAAAGATTACTATAATAAAAGAAACCAGGTGATATTGTGTTATTACAAAAGTCAAAAGAAAATAAATTGAGTTCTAAATTCGATTCAACCAAATACCAAATTACCATTAGAGTAAGAAACACAGTAACAATAAAATCAGATTCGGGAAACATATTTACGCGAAATATGTCGATGTTAAAACGATTCATTCCGCGCAGCGATAAAAACACAACAATTATTCAGACTAAAACTGAAAATTGCGTCGGTTCGGAATCAGAACTCATTGCAGAACTAAATTTACATAAGATGAAAAGAATATACATCCTAATGTAAATCAAAGCTCAGATCAAAATGCAAAGCCCCACGTAGAGCCAGACATAGATTCTAGTCAGTCAAATAGACCTAGGAGAGAAAGACAACCTCCAGAACGATATGGTAACTTAGTTTCACATTAAAAGTATGTCACCACATATGTGGCTTGTCAATTTTTCTAACAGTTAATTCATAATTTAGAATAAGTATATTTATATATTTAATTATGGGCTATATTGTTAAATTAATTAAAATGTAATAGATAATCGTCAGCTAATTTGAAAGTTACAAGGAGATACAGGATAGTTGATACAACTGTTGTTATGTTAGGGATAATTAGGTAGGTAAGTATGAAAGTATGTGTCATACAACTCGTGAGATGTTCGGATGGTTGAACAGACACATAAAGTTATACGTACACGTGCGATGTAAAGAGAGAAGTTATAAATAAAAAAACACTTTATTGTTATGGTACCAAACCAAAGTAAGTAAATCCTTTTCTAATATCTCACAGGTAGGTAACTAAAACAAAATGTAATGAACAACCAACTAAAATTTATTCGATCCACAAATAAGCCAGAATAACCCCCTCGTCACTTTCTTTTATCGTAATAACCTCCTACTAGCGGCAAAAGACATTTACATTTTTGAGCAGACCTACACTTACCTTCACACTATACATCCTACCTAGACGACAATCCTGCATTACACATACTTGCAGCCTCTTAGAGTCTATCGATCGTAGTCTAAAGCGGGATTTATAATGAAGTAACGCAAGAAGCAACGCGGTTGAAGTAAAGTAACACAAAAGATAAATGTACGGGACTACACATACTGCTTTATAACAAAACGCAACGCAGAGACGCAGAAGAAACGCAACGCAAAAGTTGGCCAACTCCCAACTTCTTGCGTTACTTTTCTACCTGTGACTAATCCGGATGCACTATTTCAAACTACAGTGTAGAAAGCTATATTATCGATATGTTTGTTTGTGTTCTCGAAACTGATTTCAAACCACAACTTGTATTCATTTAATTTTTTCTGATTTTTAGTTTGCATTATTGACAATTTGGTTAATTATCAAGTATTCGTAAAGGCGCTTAAAAGATTTCATTTATGTATGATCGGTTTATTGCCTTTGTATGCATTTAGTGCTAGACAGGCTGCCACCTAAGCTGTTAATTACCGTCTGTGCGAACATCTGCAAATTCATAAATTCCCAGAAAGTTGAAATTGGGAATTTTTCATGCCTCTTTCGAAGCCTGTTCAGCCCTACCATTTGAAGGGTACATTATTGTTACCATCCTCAATTTAAAATTCCACTTAAAACCGATTCTGTTCTACATTCGACTAGCAAGAGCTTTCTCTATGCAGTATTCAAACAGCTAAAGAAGCAATAAGCACTAGCCCTGTGATTGGCTGCAAGCAGCCACGGATACTTCATTATAAAGCCTACCGAAGTTTCTTGCTTTACTTCTGCATCACCGCCTGCGTTGCATCTTGCGTTACTTCTTACTTTACTTCATTATAAATCCCGCTTAACAATATTGAGGTAGATCGCTAGCAGTTCAAGACGTAGTAACCAACGCCACCGAAAACCACGCTATATAACTTCCATGCGTCCTAAAGTCCACACGCCCGAAAAACCACGCCCTATAACTTTTCCCCCACCACAATATCCACGCCATAGACACTCGTTCTGCATAACTTGCTCTTGTAATAATATTATTTCTATTTGTATTATTAGTTCTGTTAGTTTATTTATAGTTAGAATAAGTTTATTTTTGACGTTAGAACTATGGCGATTCAATACAAAATAAATCTCATACATGGCGCTGTGCACTAGTAATCCAAATAAATATCCATTATGGTATAATATATAATTATATTTATAGTCTATTATTCAATAAGTATGTAATGTACGCTTTTACGGGTAGGTATCATGATTACGAATATTCCTACGTTGACAATTCAAGCCTTGAAAAATGATGCGCACGAATCCTGTAAAACTCAAGTATTTTTACATTAATTATTCTAGTACCGATTAACGAATATCTCAAATTTGCAAAATTCTAAATATTTTAACGCGACTATACATTATATTAAATTAAAATTTTATTTATATATATGTTAAACAAAAACATATTGTATTCAAATATAAAGTAATAAAATAATATTATACTCCGTAGAGAAATAATTTCATGAGAAGGTACTATTAAAAAAATGATTAATTGAAGAAATGCAATTAAACTTATGGACAGGGGAGAATTCAATTTACATAATTATAAATAAAATGAACTCGAATAAAATTATATTGAAGATATAAATAGGAAGAAATGTTAAATTTAAAACTTATTTAATAATATTTGTGTACAATAATAGTATATTATGATACAAGTGTATAAGTAAGCTTTTAAAGCACGTACGACGAGTTATATACCTGCATCATACTCGAACTGAAAAGCAGATATTAACAGTAATTATTTGTGTTGTTGCTTAGCAACCTTTAAAGCACGGCGTGTTTTAATCTTGCGTTTGTGAACGCTGCAACGTGTTTTAAACACGGATTATGATGCAGGTATAATAAAAAAAAAACTATTATTTAGATATGAGATACAGGCTTTGGTTAAAAATAACAACGCATGTCAATTTGTAAATAAACTGTCACTCATTATTATTGTTTTGTTCAATATTCTATTTATCAATAAAGTTCATATTCCTAAAAGCCCTTAATTGAGTACAAACAACATTTTGTGCCAAGTTGTGAAAACAACAGCAACAAAAATTAGTATTTGTTTCAGCGCTCTTCTGTCAACAGAATCTTTAGTAATTAATTGCAGGCTTAATTATATTACAATATAGATGAAAACACGAAAAATATTCATATATTAACGTCTATTTTCGAAAAATAAAATAATTGGTTGAAGAGCGTATTAGACGAAAACTAAGAAAACATTTTAATTCAAATTAATTGTTTTTTATTGCCAAAACAAATAAAATTACACATCCAAATGAAATTATGAATTATGCTAAGGATTATTAATTTTAGTAATATGTCTACAAATACTGTATCGAATTTATAAAAATAAATAAATTAATAAATGCGTATTGTTCAAGTTATATCCATTTCAATTCACACAGAACTCTTTTAGAAAAAAAATCTTTGGATATTAAACAATAATTAATATGAAACGAAATAATTAAAATTAAATTATTATAATTTTCATTTGCAATTTTCTCAAAATTTTTATAATGCAGTGGTATGAACATTTTTCGTCGTTAATTAATTGCACCACCACTGGTCTAAAAAAAATTCTCTTTTCGCCAGTTAAAATTGTTTTATAACATAGAACATGTTTACTAATTTAACCAAAACTTAATGAACTTTCTGTTTACGTCGGCGATGATTACCATGTATAGTCACAATTTTACAATAACAGTTCATTTATAAGCTCAATAATCCAATAATTAATAATAATAAGAATAATACAGAAAATACTTATGAGTTTACAAAGAGTTCAAAACAAATCAGATACGCGTAATTCTAGAGACCTCATATTCAATTGTTTTGCTCTATTTCCAAAATGTAACAAAGGAACAATATAATAAAACAATATAAAATGTAACAACAAAAATACTTACAAGAAAACATGTATCAAACAGATTTCATACGATCTTACATTCTTTTTTGACCATATTCTGGTTCGCGAATTTTGATATTTCTATCAATTCTAGAGTCTATAATTTCGGGTAAAATTTCATAAAGCTTTTTTCAGATGAAAAAAAGATTGAAGCAATAAACTTAAAAATTAAATAAAATATTTGGAAATATTTACTCTATTGCAATAGCCATTTATGAACATAAATTATATAGAATAAGTACCTCTTATCCTTTTCTTTTGGAGTTTGTGCAATCAAGTTTTCATCTGGTAAATAACTGCATCCAGATTCAATAAGATTTTTTCTGAGATACTGCAACATACAGACAATATAATATATAATTGTTATTTATATACCAACTTTGAGTCTAATCAAATGTAATTTTAATTGTCTAAAGTAATTCTTTAAACTAAAAATTTGAATTATCTTTGAATAATAGTATATTACACATTGAGGGACAGAAGTATATGATTTTTTACCCGCGGAGTAAATTGAAGCATGAGTCATAGGCGAGGGCTAAAATACGACAGGGAAAAATACACTTCTCTCTTGCGATGTATATCGTATGTGAGTGTGAGACAAAATCTGGTGAATGTCGACATACACCGGTGAATATCAATATACTCGAAGTCGCTTGGCGTATGTCCGAAATATTGATCAAACATCATTATTTGTAACTTACACCTGCGAATGGGAAAAGTTTTACAATATAAATAAAGAACGTCCGTGAACCTGACCCGACCATTTAAAATTTTTGATATATTTATTTCAGAAAAGTATTGTTTAACGTTTGTTTACGTTTGTTTAGCCATACATTTTGTTTGTTTACAATTATTTTACCTATTTTTTTAAAAATAATGTTTGGTCGGGTCAGGTTCTCACAAGCCCGACCAAATTTTCAAATCGTTGGTTTAACTTTACTAACTTGTTCTACAGTGTTTGTTTAAATATGTTTACTACTTTAAAACGTTTGTTTTGCTCCCGAGCCCAAATTAAATATAAAACAATATGGTTGCACCAGGTTCACGTTTACCCGACCAATTAATTTTTTTAATATTTTTGTTACAAAATAGTATTGTTTATCGTTTGTTTACGATTGTTTAATCACAAATTTTGTTTGTTTACAATTATTTTATTAGTTATTTTAAAATAAATATTTGGCCGGGTCAAGAACACAGTAGCCCGACTAAATGGACTAATAGTTTGTTTTACTTTACTAAACTTTACAGAAAACAAAAATTAAATATAAAATAATGTGGTTGCACCAGATTCATGTTTCCCCGACCAATAGATTTTTTTAAATATTTTCATTAATAGAATAATATTGTTTTTCCGAAATCGATAATAAAGTGCACGATATTACTATGTACGCGAAGTTAGCTAACAACTTGAATTACAAACCTAAAATAACAAAAAATTATTTTATAACACTATTGGTGAATTTATTTATTATTTACCTTTGATAATAATTTTTCGAATTTAATGCAGATCACATGCAGAAAATATCTAAGAACATATAAAAATAATAACAAAATTTGACACTTTGACAGTACTTTTGTTATCACAGCCAATCCCGTCGCAACAGTTAGCTGACGTTTTACAAATACATAATGCTATTTACTTATGTTTTATTTAATAATTTAACAATTTCGGAAATAATATAATGTATACCTCGGCACTAAAGTATTTTTTATTACTCATATGATTTATTCTCCTCGACTTTAGTGCCTTGATATACAAATAACTATTATTTGAAATCGGCACCAAAGTGCTCCAAAATCGTCATTAAAAGTTCGGAAATCGATTTTGAGCAATGCAGTGTTGGCAACCACATAAAATGAAAAAATATAAGCAAGAATTAACTAATTAATCACGATGAAAAAATTGAGGACAAAACACGGTTTTGAGTATTATTTACGATAACTTCAATGTTTGAGGATGGCAACACAGGCACACTATACAGTATGTCCCATTTAAGATACGAATGCTTTGGGATCTCGAGACCCGTAAGAGATTCGAAGTTGGTTAAATTAGACGAAAGTTGCCTCATTAGTATGGTAGTCTGAACATGTATTTGTTTTTCCAATTGAATGCATAGGTCACTAGATATTGGCTGAAATGTTAATTTAGCGATTTTCTTTTTCTGCTGATAACTTTGTTATGTGACAAAAAACGAGATTCTGGTTTGCACTTCTTATGATACTTTTTAATGGTGAATTTGCCATGATAATTTTGAATAGAGATTTTATTTGCTGTACAACGATATAAAATAGTAATAATAAATTTTTATTATTAATTGAAAAATTTACGAAATTGGTTATTAAAATAGAATTGAAATAAAAAAGTGAATCGTAGACTGCTGTGGAAAAAATTTAATAATAAATAATAGAATCTCGCCATCGAGTTAAATTTAATTTAATTGTATGGTGTGGTATACTAAGAATTCCACTAATTGCCCAAATCATAATTAACGAAAATTTAAATTACTCTAGATATTTAAATATGTGACAAAATGGTATTGTAGATATTTTAGATATATTGCCACTTCGTCAAACACAAAATATGTGGTTTCGGCAGGACGGAGCTTCTGCTCATACTCACAATTCACAGGTCATACTACAGTAATCAAATGTTCGATCTGGAGGTCAATAGATAGGGATATAACACAATTAGATTTTTTTATAGAGTTACTGAGAAAATAAACTCTTTATTTGGGAATATTAGAATGAAAATGTATTACGAAATGCCACTGTACGAATTCGAAATCAGATTAATCCAAGAATATGAAGTAAGTTATAGAAAAACAGAATGAAAGGCGCAGAAGTGCTTGGATCAAAGTAGCCAATTAATAGAATATTTATAGCTAAGTTTTCGTAAATTATTTTTCAATTGTCTGAAATTGTCATTTTCTTTCATAGCAACCTATAATTCATTGTTTTCATGTCAATTTTATTATAAATAACAAATTTCGTTAATTTTTCTATTAATTATAAAAATATTTTATTAGTGTTTTACATCGCTGAAAAGCAAAAAAATATATATTCAAAAATGTCCTGTATACCAAGTACATGAACTATCACTACCCGCGTCACTATAAGATTTACAAATTTTATCAGGTCTTAAAATATAATATTTGATCGGGTCAAATACAGAGTAGATCGACCAAATAGTTAAATAATTTGTTTAAATTAACTAAATTGTTTTTCAAAGTTAGTTTTACTATTTAGTATTTTCAGTATTATATATTATTATTATAATTCATTTTTTTCATGTCAATTTTATTATAAATAACAAATTTCGTTAATTTTTCTATTAATTATAAAAATATTTTATTAGTGTTTTACATCGCTGTAAAGCAAAAAATATATATATTCAAAAATGTCCTGTATACCAAGTACATGAACTATCACTACCCGCGTCACTATAAGATTTACCAATTTTATCAGGTCTTAAAATATAATATTTGATCGGGTCAAATACAGAGTAGATCGACCAAATAGTTAAATAATTTGTTTAAATTAACTAAATTGTTTATCAAAATTAGTTTTACTATTTAGTATTTTCAGTATTATCCTTAAGGTAACTAAGTTCATTTTATACAAGACCGACTGATACCTGCAACGTATTTTTCGTTACTTGGGTTGGGGGAAGTTGAATCAATAAACAAAACTTTAATTATAATTTTTTTGTTATTTTAGGTTTGTAATTCAAGTTAGACATAAGTGTAAAGTTTAACTATGTTGGCTAACTTCGCGTACCTAGTAATATCATGTACTTTAGTATTGCTTTCGGGAAAACAATATTATTCTATAATGAAAATATTTAAAAAAATCTATTATCGGGCAAACATGAATCTGGTGCAACCACATTATTTTATATTTAATTTTTGTTTTCTGTAAAGTTTAGTAAAGTAAAACAAACTATTTGTCCATTTAGTCGGGCTACTGTATTCTTGACCCGGCCAAACATTAATTTTAAAATAACTAATAAAATAATTGTAAACTAACAAAATTTGTGATTTAACAATCGTAAACAAACGATAAACAATACTATTTTGTAATAAAAATATTAAAAAAATTAATTGGTCGGGCAAACGTGAACCTGGTGCAACCATATTGTTTTATATTTAATTTGGGCTCGGGAGCAAAACAAACGTTTGAAAGTAGTAAACATATTTAAACAAATACTGTAGAACAAGTTAGTAAAGTTAAACAAACGATTTGACAATTTAGTCGGGCAAGTGAGAACCTGACCCGACCAAACATTATTTTTAAAAATATAGGTAAAATAATTGTAAACAAACAAAATTTATGACTAAACAAAAGTAAATAAACGTTAAACAATACTATTCTGTAATAAAAATATCAAAAATTTTAATTGGTCGGGTCAGGTTCACGGACGTAAATAAAGACATTGTTGGACAAAACAAACAGTAAGGCATTGCTAATCACGAAACACAACTAAAATTATATCAATATAATAAACGAATACATACATATTAATTTTTAATCTGAAATATAAAAAATAATAATGATTATTTCACTCATTACAAATTTGACCAATCAGAATGTCTCATTTTCCATTGTTGTACATTTTAGATAAGTGAATAGACAGCACCATGCTGTTTATTCGCGATTAAATTGAAGCTAGCTTTTATATGCAAATTTTTATCATTTTGAAGGCATATTTAGCCGGATAATTAGTTGCAGAAGCAAGATACTTACATGTTTTTTACCTTTACTGGTATTCTATGTCTTTATACATGCTGAATTATTCAATTCAAGCTATTTTGATTTACAAATTTTTGACATTTATTTGACAAGTAAAAAGAAAAACAAACAATTTGCTATAGTTACAATGTAACAACAAAATTTTATGGTGCCTTTTGCTTATGTGTGTGTTACCGGCCAAACCCGATTTCAGGATAAACTAGTAGAAAGACAAAGGAAATAGGTAAATTGAATAAAATACTATTTAATTAAAAACAATCATTTTTATTAAAACGATATTGATTCGTCGCAATAACTATTGGATGATTGGTAACACAAACAATCATATTGTAACAAATAATAAAGTGTTTTAATAGAAACAATAACTATACCTCAATAAAATAATTATTAAAATTATTATTTATTTCTACGTGGTGTGTTTTGGTGGCACTTAGAATTGCAGAGCATCATTTCTTTCTTGCACTTGCATCTGTTTGTGGAACAGTTTTTGTTACAGCTACATCTCACAAAACATTACAATAAAAAAAAGAGTACTGTAAAGTCCCATTTACCGGACTTAAATATTACGTATAGTAATTTGAAACTTTGTATTTAATAATAATAAAAGTTTGTTGAGCGTGAGTTGTAAAGACCATAGCGAATGATTACTAATTATGGTATTTCTAGAAGTGACTTCTATAATTTTTAGGTTTATTTCATGATCAAAAACGACAATAATATATCCTTTTCAGCACATTTTACTTATGTATTGAGAAAAACAAAAGATTATTCCCGAAAATAACCTGTAGAGCTTTATATTCAGTAATAATATAACAAGAGAGTGAGAATAAATTGAAAATAGTTTGAAAGATCTTTCGAAAACTTGTTGCCAGGCAACTGCCAGAGGCCAAATGGGAACTAGTTTGAGAAAGATAATGGAGAATTATTTTCCAATTTATCGAAATGTTGAGTTATATTTAATTAGATAATATTTTATTCAATTTACCTATTTATTTAGTCTTTCTACGTATTCTATAATGTTTATACTAGGCCATACCAGTTTATCCTAAGAGTGTGTATTTCTATCAGGATAAACTAATTTGGCCTAGGCTAAACTGGTTTATCCTATCTGGCTTAGAACGAACTAGTTTAGCCTAGGCTATACCAGTTTATCCTATTGCATGTAGGAAGAATTAGTTTAGCCTAGGCAAAACTAGTTTATCCTGAAATCGGGTTTGGCCGGTAACATGTGTACCGATTTATTTATGTGAAAATGTGTCAAAATCAATGTTTTATTACAATTTCTTGGGCAAGTATTAAAGTTTTTGCTATGAATTCATGAAATAATCTTGACATATACCCCTCGTGCTATAGTATATTGTGTCATTAGGAGTAAATGTGATACTTTGTGTGCTGAGCATGTAAAATAAATTGTGAAAATCTAAGGCTAAGAATAATATAAAAACTTAAATTTATCCCCTAAGCCTTAAAGTTAAAAGAAATCTAATAAAGAAATCTAAATACGTATTTCGACAACTAAGTTGTCATCATCAGTAGAACAAAAAGAGGGATACAACCAAGATTACACAACTTGTAAACCAAGCCAGTGGTCAAGATTGAATCCAACTTGATAAACTAAAAATACCTATTTATACTAAAACGAAGCAATCATCCGTGTCAAATTAACCAATAATATTTAAGATAAAATCTAATAGCTTAGTGCTTGGGTCAACTTAAAAACTAATGTTCTAATAGGTCGAACAATTTACTGTTAGGTATGGGACCCAGGTCAGAATTAATCAGCCGATGTTTATTTCTAAATATATTAATACTTTCAAACGCATCTAATTCTCTATTATTACAGACTGTTTTTATAAGTTTTAAGTTTTTCGAGTTAATGTCATGATTTTTATGGAAAATGTGTTCCGCAACACTCGATTTTTCCGGGTTACCGTGTTTAACGTAGTTAACATGTTCTTTAAATCTAGTTGATATTTGTCTTTTAGTCTGCCCGATATAAACTTTATCGCAATCATTACACGTAATTTGATATATTCCCGATTTATTAAGGAGTTGGATTTTATCTTTAGGATTATCTAATAATTTTATAATAATAAAATTTTAGTATCTTTTGATGTTAGTGCTTTATTTCCTAGTATACCCATCCCACAAACCTTAGAATTCTTGAAATTATTTTTGGAAAACAATAACATAGAGTCTGTTAAAATAGAAGAGTATTTAAAATTAACTAAAATTTGTATGGATCAGAACTATTTTCAAATTAATAATAAATATTACCAACAAACTGAAGGTACGGCTATGGGTAATAGTTTATCCCCATTTTTGGCAAACTTATTCATGAGTTATTTTGAAACAAATTTTAAAAAGAATAACACAGATTTTCCTAGAGTTTGGGTCAGATATGTGATGACATATTTGCTATAGTCAACACTAAAACTTGCAATATAGATAATTTTTTAATTAAATTAAACAGTGTCTACCCTAGCATTAAATTTACCGTTGAGAAAGAATTAAATAATAAGTTACCATTTTTAGACGTTTTAGTTATTAGAAATGAAGATAAAGTTGAATTTGATGTTTATAGAAAAAGCACTAACACCAATTGGTTCATTATTTCATATTCTAATCACCATTGGCAACATAAAACGGCAGCATTTAATTTCTTAGTAAATAGATTAATCAACTTCCCTTTAAATAAAACAAGATATAATAAGGAATTAAAATATATTAAACAAATCGCGATTTATAATGGTTTTTCAGAAAAACTAATTGATAAACTTGTCTCTAAATTTAAACATAAACAAGATATATTAAACAACAGTACTTTAAATTTAACTAAAACCAATAAAAATAGATTCATTTCCCTACCCTATGATTCCATATCACGGGGGTTAAACAAGATATTTAATAATTTCGATATCAAAATAACGTATAAATCTAAAAGCACCCTTAAAACATTATTAGATAATCCTAAAGATAAAATCCAACTCCTTAATAAATCGGGAATATATCAAATTACGTGTAATGATTGCGATAAAGTTTATATCGGGCAGACTAAAAGACAAATATCAACTAGATTTAAAGAACATGTTAACTACGTTAAACACGGTAACCCGGAAAAATCGAGTGTTGCGGAACACATTTTCCATAAAAATCATGACATTAACTCGAAAAACTTAAAACTTATAAAAACAGTCTGTAATAATAGAGAATTAGATGCGTTTGAAAGTATTAATATATTTAGAAATAAACATCGGCTGATTAATTCTGACCTGGGTCCCATACCTAACAGTAAATTGTTCGACCTATTAGAACATTAGTTTTTAAGTTGACCCAAGCACTAAGCTATTAGATTTTATCTTAAATATTATTGGTTAATTTGACACGGATGATTGCTTCGTTTTAGTATAAATAGGTATTTTTAGTTTATCAAGTTGGATTCAATCTTGACCACTGGCTTGGTTTACAAGTTGTGTAATCTTGGTTGTATCCCTCTTTTTGTTCTACTGATGATGACAACTTAGTTGTCGAAATACGTATTTAGATTTCTTTATTAGATTTCTTTTAACTTTAAGGCTTAGGGGATAAATTTAAGTTTTTATACTGAGCATGTAAGTTTGAACGACGAGCGAAGCGAGTCGAACAATTACATGCGAAGCACCCAAAGACACATTTCTTCAAATAGAAAATAAAATTATAAATATTATAAAATGCTCAAAACTTCAAAAAATATTCTGTCTTATCTAGCATTTCAAGTTGCCGTAGAATATGCTGTTTTGTTATTTTTGTTTATTTGTTTTATTTTTAACTGTCAAATTATTGAATTACAACCTATTTTTCATAATATTTTACTTTGTCCGCCGCCGGCGTAAATGTGTTACCAAGGATACACTTTTACGCCGGCGGCGACAATATTGAACTTCTGCTTGTTGAATACATATACATAACAACCTACTTTTATGACGTTTTTTTGTGTTGACTTGCAAATTATTACAAATTTCGCTCGTCGAAAACTTTTCAAATGCCGTTTTTACCGAAATTTTTGAATCGCGAAATTTTGCCGTTATAATTTGCAAAAACAAAAAATATTCAAAAAATATTCACCTCTAGGGGTATTACCCTCGATAATATTTATTACAGCAACTGACACCGTCCAAAAACTTGTTGCAACCTGTCGTTTCCGACATTCACCGGAGCTCATTCATGCTTGTTGACATATACCGGTGAAAGTCAGAGTGTATAATAAAATTAAGAAATTTCCGGTCTTTCACCAAGACATTTGGTATTTGTCGACATCTACCGGCGAATATTGACATTCACTACTTTCGGACTCTCGCAGTAACATATACTAAAGTGCACAAATCTCCCGTAGATATGAAATTGGCTGTTTCTGTCATGATTTTGGTATCAAAGAAACCTAGTTTCTCTCCCGGTTGTAAAAATATTATGTTTTATTACTAGTTTCTTGTTCCTGTGCTAATTTATTTATTTCTTGCTTCTTGTCCGAATTCATATATTGTTAAATTTCAGAAAATTATTCCAATTATAATGTTATTTTAGTAATTTGTCCCTTCAAAAGAATTTCCTTTTGTGAAAGCCGCAGTTTCCTCTTTAAATCACGATCACCTTTCGCCATTTTTAATATACTTATACAAAACCATGTGCCTTAAAATATATTACTCGTACAAAAATCAGTTGTCAGCGCGATACCCCTCTCACCCCACGCGGTATGAAACTGGTCGATACAGGAGGAGCTCAAGGTTATTAGAGTAGTAAAAGGTTGCCTTATTCAATAAGCTGTGAGCGCGCATGCGTCGATCGTGACGTCAATGATAACATTTTTTTTTTTATTGTGTTTTGGAGGTTTTCAACTACATGGTTATTAAACCTCGGTACTATACATTAACATGTTTTAACATAAGGTTATATTTCATTGTACATATTTATGTTTTTTAAGTATTTGATTAGATTTTGGGTAGCTTGCGGATTGTTGGCCAGCGCTTCTTGGATGGTATCTGCTATTTGGTGTTTGTTTCTCTCATTTAGGTATCTTGGGCATTCTGCTATTATATGTTTTACTGTCATATTGGTGTTGCAATGGGTGCACGCTTCTGGTTCAGTTTGGTTGAGTAGGTATCTGTGTGTTGCTTTTGTATGGCCTATTCTTAGTCTTGTTAAGATTATTTGGTCCCGTTTTGTACCTGTTGTTGGCCATGGTTTTGTATCGTCTTTTATTGATTTTAGTTTATTATTTGTTGTGCTGTTCCACTTTTCTTGCCAGTTTCTTCTGATTTTGTTTTTAATGTGGTTTTTGAAGTCTTCGCTTGTGGTAGTTAGTTCTGTGATTTCCTCGGTGGTGGTGGCCTCTTTGGCTGCGAGGTCTGCTCTTTCGTTACCAATTATCCCGATATGAGAAGGTATCCAGAGGAAGACTATTTTGTTCGTATATTGGGTATCCAATATGTGGAGTTTTTGCAGGATTGTTAGGCTTGTTTGGTTGTTGTTTTGTTTGTTTTGGATGGTGTGTATGGAGCTTAGGGAGTCTGTGCAAATAACTGTTGGTGTTTGTGGGGAATTTGTCAATATATATTCGAGTGCTTTTTGGATGGCAAACATTTCTGCAACATAGATGCTAGTTAGCTGTGGTAGTTGGTATTTTTTAACTGTATCTGTTGTTGTGAAGGCTGCTCCGATCTTGTTGTTCGTTTTTGAAGCATCTGTATAGATTATTCGGTAGTTTTTGTATTTTTCCATGATTTCGTTGAATTTTTTTTTGTATATAGTTGGGCAAGTGTTTTCTTTTGAATATTGGTTTAGTTCAGTATTGTATTCATGGGGTTTTATTTTCCAGGGTGTTAGAGAGTAAATGTTAGAAGGTTTTATGGTTGGTAATTCTAGGTTAAGTTCAGTTGAAATATTGTTTATATGCTTTTGGAAGTTTGTGGTTGCCTTATATCTGATTTGAGGGTGTGGGAGATCGAATATGTGCTGGTAGGTAGGATGGGTGTTGTTATCGGCTATTGATGCTGTGTAGATCATTGTTAGTTGTTTGCGTCGGTATGCTAGATTTATTTCACCGGCTCCTATGAAGATGCTTTCTATTGGGCTTGTTCGGAAAGCACCGGTTATTGTTCTTAATGCTGTGTTTTGTATGACGTCCAGTGATTTTAGGTATGTCTTTTTCGCCATTCCATATACTACACAGCCATAATCAAGTTTTGATTGGATTAATGTTCTATATATGTTAAATAAAGTTTTCCTGTCTGCTCCCCAATTTTGGTTACTTAGGACTTTTATAATGTTTATTCTCTTGTTGCACTCTGCCTTGAGTTCGTTAATATGTTTTCGCCATGTCAGTTTCCTGTCTATATGCATACCTAGGAATTTTATTGTTGCTGTTAGTGTAATGTTTACGTTTTCTAGTGTCAGCTTTGGATGTTCTTCATATTTTCTTAATTTTGTGAAGTGCATGGCTTTCGTTTTCTCTGCTGAGAACTTAAATCCTGTAATGTTTGCCCATTGCTCAATTTGGTTTATGCATTTCTGCATTTCTGTTTCAACATTTTTAAATTTTTTCCTTTGCAAAGGAGTAGTAAGTCATCAGCAAATAAGAGAGCTTTGGTCGGGAAGTTAACGAATTTTTGTAGACCGTTTATTGCTATTAGGAAGAGAGTGACGCTAAGTACGGCGCCTTGAGGTAGACCATTTTGTTGTTCTTTGGTTTCAGATTTATATCCGTTCGTCACCACTTGGAATTTTCTGTTATTCATGAAGTTTCTTATAAAGTAGTACATGTTACCTCCTATGTTATATTTAATGAGGTGTTTCAAGATGTTGTGCCTCCAGACTGTGTCATATGCCTTCTGGATATCAAAGAATACAGCTAGTAAGTGTTGTTTATGTTTAAAGGTTGAATGGACTTCGGATGTAAGGTGTGTTATATGGTCTAGGGTAGATCGTTTTGTTCTAAAGCCACATTGGTTGTTTGTTATTATTTTGTTTCTTTCCAGGTACCATACTAGTCTTTTGTTAATAATTTTCTCTAGTATTTTACAGAGGCAGTTTGAGAGGGCGATAGGGCGATAGTTAGATGGATTTGTTTTATCTTTTTTTGGTTTGGGGATGGGTATTATTAGTGGTCCAGCACTTTTGTTTTTCTTTTGTTCTCTGATTGCTTCAATTAGTTCTAGTTCAGTTAAAGGTTCGTTTATGGGGTTAGTTTCTTGCAATTGTGGGCTGAGTTCTTCTTCTTCTTGTGTTTGTTTGTAGTCTCTAAATTCTTGTTTATATTGCTCGTTGTTGGATATATTTTCAAAGGTGGTTGCAAGTATGTTTGTAATTTTATATGGATCTGTTGTAGTTGTATTATTTTCTGTTATAGCGGTTATTCCTTGTGTAGTTTTTTTGCCTTTTATTTTCCTTATATTATTCCAGACTACAGATGGGGGGGTTTCACAGTTTATATTCGCAACGAATTCTTTCCACGATTTTTTCTTGCTAGTTTTTATTGTTCTTCTTGCAATTGCCCTTGATCTTTTCCATTTAATTAAGTTTTCTAAGGTATTGTCTTTTTTGTATTTGTAGAATAATTTTTTGCAGTTTTTTATAGTTTCTCGGCATTGTTCATTCCACCAAGGTGTTATTTTCCTAGAAATGTTTTTCTTATACCCTACCGCTGTTTCTGCTGTTTCTGTTATTTGATTTACTAGTGTATCTATTTCGGTTTCTATGTTTGTTGCATTAGGTGTGTCCATATTTTCCATTATTGTTGTGTATAGTTTCCAGTTGGCTTTTTGGAAGTTCCATTTTTTCATTTCATGGTTGGGTGGTGGAGGATTTATTTTGTTTATATGGTTTATTTTGATAGGGTTGTGCCCGCTGTAAACGTGTTGTAGTACTTCCCACTCGAAGTTGATGGCTATGTTACGGTGTGCGAAGCTGAGGTCGATTATAGTTTCTGTACCTGTTCTTGGACAGATATGTGTGGGATGTCCATCATTTAGAAGGATTAAATCTCTCGTTGCTTTTTCAATTGTTTTTCCTCTATTGTTTTCGTATCTTGATCCCCAGCTATGGCAATGGGCATTGAAGTCTCCTACCAAGATATACGGTTCGTCTAGTTGTTGTAGTAGTTGTCTTATTTCAGTTTCATTGGGGTTTTTGTCAGGTGGAATGTATATATTACATATGGTCATTTTTTCAGGCTATTGGGTTTTAATTGCTATTGCCTCGAGTTGGGTGTTTAGTATAGTTTCTTCTGTTTGTATGTTGTTCTGTACTAATATAGCTACTCCCCCGCTTGCATGTGTATGTTGTCTGTCGTTTCGATATACATTATAGTTTTTTAAATGTGTCTGTTGGTTAGGCTTGAATTTGGTTTCTTGGATACAGAGGAATTCGGGATTATGGTTTGCTATTAACATTTGGATTTCTTCTATGTTGGCATAGAAACCATTAATGTTCCATTGTATTAGTGACATTACTAGTACTGGTATTAATGTTTTCTGTCGATTTTGAACGGTATAGATCTTGTCGTTTTCGTACTATTTGTGATTTCAGTTTGGTTTGCAGTCTTGTAAATTTTCTTTTTGTTGCTGGGTTAGTTAGTTTTGGGTAGAGATCGCCAAGCATATGCAGTAGTTCTTCTGGTTGGTTGGTATATTCTTCAGCTATGTTTAGTTTGTCTTGAGATCCGTGTACGTTTTCAAGGAAGTGTGTAAATTTTTCATATGTTAGGATATATTTTTCTTTGTTTTCTTCAATTATTTGTTTTAGTGGTTTTATATCTTGTTCTATGTTTTCTTGTGTTGTTTTCATGGTTTCTTGTTTTGGTTTTTTGTTTTTCTTATTATCTGGTGATGAGGTGTTTTCTGTACTTTTCATATTTCGTTGTTCACTTTCAGTTTCAGTTATTATTTTTTCTTTATTGTTGGTGTTTATTTCTTCTGGGTGTAGTTCTTCTTCTGCTGGTCGTTTTTGGGTGTTTTGTGGGTTTGTTGTATCTTGTAGGTTTTTGTCGTTGTTTTGCCGATTTGGAGTTTCTCTTGTGTTAGTGGTCGTGGTTTCATGATGAATCGGGGTGTTTTGTTCTATTTGGGTACCTGTGTTTGTATTTGTCGGGCATTTATTTGCATAGTGTCCCTTTTCTTTGCATATATTGCAAGTTATACTGTCGTCCGTGATAAAAATTCTGTAGTTGACCTCTTCGTGGTTTATGATAACAGTTTCTGGTATTTGTATTTTGTCGTCTTGCGATATGTATACTTGTCGACGGAAGCTGAGAATATGTTCGTATCCTTCCTTCTGTACTCCTGCTCTTAGGTATGTAATTGGTGATACCAGTTTGATATTATTTTCTTTTAGGGTTTCTTCTAGTATTTGGTGTGGTATAGTTGGAGATACATTTCCTAGAATTAGACGTTTGGCTGGGGTGACTAGTCTTCTAATGTTAAATTGTGTGATGTCCTTGCGGTCTACGGCGGTTCTGGAGGACGTCACGTTGGTGACGGAGGATGCTCGGGCGCCAACCGATTGCTCGGATTTCTCAGTGAAGCGGGGTCAGGGTTTTTGTGCAAAAAAAAGACGTATTTGTTCACTAGATGTAAGTTGATATTTATTAAAAATAATATGAATTATATACAGATGGAAATGTGATAAAAACAGAATAACGAACGATGTAAGGCAGGCAAACAGGTTTCGCGAAATTAGAGCGCGTACGCGGATCAATCGCGAGTAAACAAGGCGAAGTCGGCGGTGTATGTCCGAACGCGAGGTATAAAGCGGGGAAGAGTCAGCACACACTGACTACGTATTGGGTTGGGGTAGGTGGAGGCTAGCCAGCGCTCACTGACTAACAGGAAGTGTCTCAGCACTCACTGATACACAAAGGTACGAGCGTCGGTCAGCACACACTGACCGACCGGGACGGACGTTGGTCAGCACACACTGACCAACAGGAAGCGGGCGTCGGTCAGCACACAGTGACCAACAAGAACGGTAACGACTCAGCACTCACTGAGTCAGGAATGGTACGGGATACGGACCGGAAATTAAACTTGCACTACTCACCAGCAGTATTTCTTCTTTTCTGGAGCTATCGGCACTTATCTGGCAAACACCAGGCAAGAGAACTCAAGCTAGAAGGCACACACCTTCTGACTGTTTGTTTGCCAGCTCTCGTATTTATACCCAAAATCCTCCCACGAAAACAAAGAATTAATTGTTCGCGTACGAACCCCAAAAATTAGCAAGAAGATTTGAACTGCGGACCGTCCGCGCACCAAGCGAACACGCTGTCCGTTCGGCCACCGACTCACATACATTACAGACATGTTCCGGCGCATAAATCGTGACATCGTCACAGTAAATATAGGGTATACTATTAAAATAATTATGTTCTTCAACACGAGGCGCTATAACAGCTACACGAGTATGAACAATTGCTTCAATTGAACTGGAAAATCGAAATAACACCTTTTTTTTCACAGATAAAGTATCAATTTGATCCAAGCATGAAGTAAATGTGTAACAATTAATTCGTAAATTTTTGCGAAACATTTACTACCGGGTATTTTATGCCATTGACGAGATAATCGGTGATACGATCCAATGTCATAAAAAAATTGTAGTAAATATGCCGAGTTCTCGTGTTAGGTTGAACAGTATTCCTCATATAAGTTAATATTTATTCAAATAAATAAGAAAATATGTCATCTATAGAATTCTACATATCATTCAACACTAATTCGGAAAGGATCGCTGTCATTTTTCATTATTCTTCTTTCTATATTTAGAATATGAATTCTTTCTCTTTTCTCCGCCACCATGATTAAATTACTAGCAAGTACTAAAATTACAGGTAACATTTATACATAAAATTATTATAATACTTACAATATGAATATTTTAATATAATGTATTATCTTTCTTTCAATTGTAAAATATTTTATTGGAGAAATAATATCAATTATTATTTACATTTGTCATACACGTGACATAATAAAAAAAAAATAGTCAATACACAGTCGTGGATCTTAGGACTCGCTTAGCGCTTTTTTTTTAATTAATATTATTTGAGCGCTCGTTCAACTGTCTCGTTAGTACTATCGCGACCGTCGACGCGTTATAGCGCCATTTTATCTCACTTTTAGAACTTCCGTCGCGTTGTCGTAGTCCTCGATACCATCGGCGCGTGTCGCCGCTCCCTGCACGTCTTTGCTACATTCAGTCATTGCGATCAGTTCGTGAGTTCGTGCGATGTGTGGTCAGGTTCCTACCGTCTCTATAAGTGTCAATAGCGTCGCAAATTTTGTATTTTCCGAATAATTTACTTCCAATATATTTTAATTGTTAAACACAATTCAGCGTTTATTTGTGACATTGACCGGCTCGCTCCCTTCCCGTTATGCTGCTCGGTTTAGTCTTTCTGGCCAGCTGAGTGGTACGACCTGCTCATACGATGCAATTGTTTTGTCCGAGACGTGGCTAGCTCGCTAACTGACAACACCTTTCACCCTGAGTTGTTCGATTCCCGATTTGCTGTATTTCACTGTGACAGAGACCGAGAAACAACCGTTGAGGAGGAGTTTTCATTGCTGTCAATAGGCTGTTGAACCCGTTTGCAGACTTTTAACGTGTGTCTCCAAAAACTTTCAGTTTATTTGTGTTAAGTGTTTATTTCAAAATAGACCATTTTATTTTATTTCCCACCTAGTACACCACAAGTTCCTTATGAAGAATTTTATGATTCATTGTTAGAGGCTTGATTTAATTACTCCATGCCAATTTTCATTATGGGTGATTTCAACTTACCATCATTTGTAGTTCCATTATTGAAACTAAGAATCCTTTGAATATTAGAAACTATCCCTGCTAGTATAATGGAGAAATTCATTACTACAAAATGAAAACTGGAACCAAATATACGTAGAATCTGATGTTCAAAACAAATTTACTAATTTCACAAAAATTTTCTTAAATCACTATAATAAAGCTTTACCAGAAATAAAACAGTATATCAGTGAGACTAAAAAAAAATACTTGGATCACCAAGGGAATAAAAAGATCATGTAAGTTAAAACTTAAAAATGTAATTGAATTAGCGAAATAGAAAAATATTGCTCATCGAATCTCCTCTTCTTCGAATACTATAAAAACAATGTAGAATATGTAAAACAAGAAACAGTTCATAATTCTAAAAACACTGAAGATAGAAACATTAAACTTATAGTTCATGATAACGACGGGAATAATGAAAATACATATACAACTCAGAATCCTCAAGAAGTTGCTGAAGTATTCAATAAACACTTTCTTAACGCTGCTAATCAACCAGGACATATTGGTCCAACTCATTACAATCTTAAAACCAAAAGGATAAATTCGTCTATTTTTTTGGAACCGACAACTGAAAGCGAAATCTATAACAATATCAGCATTAAAAAATACATTCTCCTGTGGATATGATGGAATATCGTCATTTATAATAATAAAGTGCGCATTAAATATTATTAAACTACTATGCCATTTATTTAATTATTCGTTCCAGTGCGGAATTTTTTCTAAAGAATTTAAAATAGCCGTGATAACACCAAAATTTTAAAATGACAATAAAACATGTGTAAATAATTACAGACCAATATCGCTATTACCAGTCTTTTCTAAATTACTTGAAAAACTTATGTACAATAGACTAGTGTCGTTCCTTAATAAATATAATGTAATTTCAGATAGGCAGCACGACTTTGTCACAGGTAAATCTACCCTTACGGCAATCTATGAATTTACAAACACAATTTCAAGCAATTTAAATAATAAAAATACTGTGTGCGGCATATCGTGTGACCTCACAAAAGCCTTCGATTGTGTCAACTATAATGTATTATTTTAAGAAAACTTGAACATTATGGAGTGCGCGGTATGGCGTTAGAATGGTTTCAGTCCTACTTGCACGGAAGAAAACAAGCGTAAAGTATACGGATCAAAATAAAACGGCTCCATCCTAGCCCCCCTTTTGTTTATTCTGTATATTAACGATCTTCCTACTGAAAGTAACTGCAATCAATGCACCATGTATGCCGACGACACTTACTTTCTAATTTCTAACTTGATACAAATCGTGTAATAAATGTACTAAATGATATTAATAGATGGTGTTCTAACAACTGCCTTAAATTAAATTTAGCAAAAACCAGTCTTGTACAATTTACTTACTGTGATAATACCAAGTATTAACTATCCTGATGTATCAGTCTGCAATTGTATAAAATGTCTGGGACTGTACATATATTGTAATCTAAGAGAAAATGTTCATATTGATAACCTTATTCCAAAATTAAATAAGGCAAATTATTGTTTAAAAGCTCTATCTAAAGTATCTGATCTCCATACCCTAAAATAGTACATTTTACTTACTTCAATTCTCTATTGATGTATGGTAGTATGGTATCATTTTCTGGGGCAGCTCAGCCAAATTGAACGATGTATTCATATGTCAAAAACGAGTTATACGTTCTATATGTAATAATAAACCATCAGAAACATGTAGAGGCAAATTTTCTGAGTTACAAATTTTAACAGTTCCGACCCTGTGCATACATCTTATTTTCAAATTTGTTTTTCTTAATTTCAAAAAATTATTTTTTTTTAGATAATAGGGATACACGACAATCTAAAAATACCCTTGTAGTCCCCAAACACCAAAAACCAAAACACAAGTTGTTATGACATAAACGTGGCCCGAGACCGTTCCGACCTCTGGGGGTATATGGATAACAAAACAAACCAAACTTGAACCCAGGAGTGTGTTCCCGAGCGAGGTTTGGGCTCCGGCTAGCTAAACAGTGGAGACGGGGTGGTTCGTCGTTGCTGAAATAAGGGTAGTAGATAGGGCGCCAGTCACTTATACACAGAGCCAAACGGCTGAGAGACAAGCCCTCAGGAACGTGAATGCGGATACGGGGAGGAGGCAACAACAACAACAATAGTTCAAGCTTAAAGTATGTACGTACTCTATATTGTACCAAAAGTGTTACAGATAATTGTGGGCGTAACGGCGACCACGGCGGCAGTCTCGCGCGAGTTGTACTGTGGCTGATACTTAAGCCTGAAGGGCGGTACGTCGCGAAAGGGGCAGGAGTCGTTGAGAGGGGTGCGTCGAAATATGAAAGCGCAACAACACGGACCGCAGTTGATCGATCAAATACGTCGGGGCGCACGGAACAATTAGTAAATACGCTCATAGGCTCGCAAGACGAGCAATAACAATAAACACAATGTAACGCTGCAATGGCCTCGCGGGAGCCAGCCTATACCTCTCACGTTACCCAGGTATAGTTCGAAATGTACATACAATAAATATTGGTTCACGGAAGGTGAACACAAAACCAAACCAGTAATAATACTATATACAAAATACGTATTGAATTTAATTGTAAAGAAAATAATAATAATCGTGTTGCTTATCTGGCGCAGCAGTGGAGGAGCAGCAGGAACCAGGTGGTGTGGCAGAATGGCGACTGTCGGCTCGTAACTCGGAATGCCAACCATAAAATCCTCTCCAACACAGTGACCAGGAACAGGACAACACGTAGACGGACGAAGACGCCGATAACAGCGATGATGACGATGATGTGTGAGATCTCGTAATGGGTTGTGCGGTACGGTAATACAGGCGACCTCACACAGCGATACCTACCAACGGTAGATCCAAGGGATCAACGATAAACGGAAGCGATAAATAAAATAAATATCGCAAAAAAAAAACAAAATCGTAAAAAAACAAACAAAGCCTAAAAGAGAAAACATAATCAGCACATGGTCGACTACCCAATCCAAGATGGCTACTATGATATACTACGCTTTAATTTATTTGTAATGACTCAAAATCGCAATAAAGTGAATAAAACAATATTAATATCATATCTATATTTAATTATTTACCTTAGTTGTAGTGCGGCTTAAAGTATTAAAAGTTTAGAAGGTTATTAAATCCAGGAAACTCCTGTGAGAATATCAAATTCTCTCAACACGACTTAGTGTGTATCAAATCCCCAAAGGGTGCTTAAAGCCCAGTGTACGATACTTCAAAAAAACCAAATTACTGTCTTCAGCAAATGCACAATAGGTCTAGTACCTTCTACGTTACTTTTTATCAGCGAGCAAACTCAAAAGTGCAGATTGCAACTGCCTTCATTGGTTCAATTACTGATCTGAGTCATCACTCCGGAATGAACTAAAATGCAAGAAAAGGGTAGGGTAGTGTCCCACATTGCTGGTATGTTGTCCCGGTAGCCTACGTGACGGGATAATAAGGTTACGCTTGTATCCAGGCTTGCGCGCATGCGCTCGACAACAGATTGTCGCCTGAGAACTGTCAAACAGGTGGCGAATAACGGAACGTCAAAAGTAAACAAACATGAATTATGAATGAATAATGAAAGAGAATCTGGACGGGGTAAGTAATAAAATGGGGCACTAACCTGACTATCTTTAAATTGTAGGGATACCGAAATTGAATGAATAAGATGTCGATGGCGGAAACTAATAACAATAAGTTGTTGATACGATTCAGAGGTTAACTAATCTGTAAACAGGTACGTAACGTTGCAAATATATAAAATGTTTATAAATACTAACTGGATTGCAGTGATAGTACGGATAATGAATGATTACGGCACGAAGGAATGAAGAATACGAGAGCACGAAAGTATTGAAATGACGACAATGGATGAATGATGAGTTTGACACGTAACAAAGTTACGAAAAATGTATGTACTATACAGCCTTCAAAATGTACAATGCTCTACCCAACTATATTAAAAATTTAAGTACAAAGAGAGCACTTCAACTTGTTAAAACTATTTTTTTAATAAAAGAATATTATACAGTCAACGAATATTATACAGATTGTAGTAAAAATTTATTTTTATAGTGAATTATGAATTTTGTATCGCCAAGTTTGTGATTGTAACAACAAGATTGTTATTGATGGTTATTATCTTGTAAATTATATTTCAAATTATTTCATTTGAATTATAATTATTTCATAATTTTCTTTTCTAATTCAATTCTGTAATTTATTTCTGTCTACACTTACTATATGAGTGTAACAATAGGATTATTATCGACGAGTAATATATTGTTAATTATTAGTATAAGTTTTCGTATATTTAATATAATTCCATTTGCATTATAATTATTTATAGCTTATTCTTTTGTATTAAACCTTTGTATTATTATTGTACATATCTCTACAACAATTTTGTAATTTGTTTCTGCTAATTTTTTCTGTCTACATTTTCTATAATATGTATATTTGTTTACCTTCCGCATGTCTGTATGGACCTTAGGAAATAAAGATTATTAATATTATTATTTATTTATTTCATCATGGGGGGAAACCAACAGTCCGAGAACCAATAATAGATTTCCACGTAATACATAAAATTAAGAAAATGATAGAATGATTATAGTACATTACATAATTACAAAAATAATACATTATGTAGGTACATATTGCTATAAAAATACATCGCTCTATTTTTTTTTTTTTTTTTATTAATGTTTGAGGCGGTCCGACGTCTGTGGTCATTTGCCGCCTTTATATTTCAATGAGGTTGAGAACACTGCTATGAGCGAATTGGTTGGTTTGAGCTTGTTTGTGATCGGCGCGATTTTAATTTGTGAGAAAACCAAACAGTTGAAGTGTGAATTTTGGGTTATGATATTGTTTATGGTGGGTTTACAGATGTAGGTGTCTGATGTATTATTAATATTATGATTTTATTATTACAAGGTAATTATTATTAATATTATTATTGTATATATATATATATATATATATATATATATATATATATATATATATATATATATATATATATATATATATATATATTCGATATTTAGAATTTGTGCTTAATTTTCAGTAGTAAACTATTATGTCTGCGAATGATTTAACACAGTACACAACATGGAATTAGGATTCGCTAGTGAGGTCCTTCACAGCTAAAGGTACAAGACAAACAGGCAGTAGACCTTGGGAAGGATTACAGTAGAGAAATGTATGTTAAATTATGTTGATGAATTTTATATAGGTGAGAATTTATATTATATTTTGTTTATTAATTTGGTGTTTTTAAAAAAAATTGTTAGATTATTTATTTGGTTGTTATCATTGTTGTTTTTTAGGCATGATGTGCTAATTTGGAATTGATGTCGGAGATTTAGGTATTTATTGCAGTCATTTTGTTCTGAATTTAGGATAAAACTCATATACCTTTTCAATATTAAGGTTTTATTGAACAAGAAAATTACACATATTATTGTCAATGATTTAAAACGACATTACGACATTTATATAAACAATGTTAGTTTCTATGGTAACAAAATATCACCTCAATCACCCGTCTCTAAAGATCAATAATAAAGTCTTTGAGACGAGTAGGCAAACGTCTTTCACGGGTTGGACGAGCTGGACTATTTGTAGTTGGACTATTTGTAGTTGGAGAGTTCTCTGAGGGTCTATCATGACTCTGGTTTAGCTCGTCTCTTGGGAATGGACAGTTTGTAATTGATGGACTCGTAGAGAGTCCGCCATAACTTTGGTTTGATTTGTCTTCTAATTTGCCTTCTGTTTCTGAATTTTCTGGTGGGTGGTTTTCATGAGTTTCATTCATAGACCTATTCTCTGATCTTATTATAGAATCTCCAGGAGGTGCGAGGTAGCGAGTTGAAACAGTTGACTCTCGACCATCAGGAAATCTGATATGGGCATATTCGGAGTTTGATTCTAACAACTCAACCTCCTCCACAAGAGGGTCGTATTTACTGGCTCTGATGTGTTTTTTCATGAAGACTGGTCCAGGTTTGATCAACCATGTAGGCGTGGAACTCCCATTGAACGATCTACGTGGATGGTTGAACATACGTTCTTGAGGTGTGGCGTTTGTTGACGTGCAGAGAAGGGATCGGATAGAGTGAAGTGCCATCTCAAGTACATCTTCCCAGTGCTCAGTCTTCATGTTTTGTGTCTTTAAAGCAAGTATTATACTCTTCCAGATTATACCGTTATATTTTTCCACTTGACCGTTCCCCTTTGGGTTGTATGGCGTGGTTCGACTTGAAGCTACGTCATGTGAAGTCAAAAAAGATTTTAGTTCCATCGACATGAAAGCCGTTCCTCTATCCGAGTGAATATAAGCTGGGGTGCCGAACAGAGCAAAAAGAGTAGTTAAGTGTTGAATTACAGTTTTAGCTGAGACGTCAGGACAAGGGAAGGCGAAAGGAAATCTCGAAAATTCATCCACTATTGTCAACATGTATTGGTTTTTTGATTTTGAGGGAAGTGGGCCTTTGAAGTCTAGATTTAGGCGTTCGAAAGGTGATGTAGCTTTAATTAAGTGTCCTTCATGTGAAAAGTATCTTGGTTTCAATTCTGCACACACTCTACAATTATTCGTAATTTTTCTCACTTCTTCCACAGAATAGGGGAGATTCTTCGCTCTAACCCAATGTGTCATTCTGGTTATTCCAGGATGACAAAGAGTGTTGTGTAGTGTTTGAAGATTTGTTACAGAGTTGGCGGCAGCACTTACCCTTGACAGAGTGTCAGCGGACGAATTTTTGTTTCACGGACGGTAGACAATGTCGAATTTGAAGCACGAAAGTTCTAAACGCCACCTCATAATTTTCTCATTTTTTATTTTACTTCCATGATGTTGGTCAAACATAAACGATACTGAACGTTGATCTGTTAAGACTATGAATGGTCTGCCGATGAGATAATGACGCCAGTGCCGTAATGATTCGACAATGGCGTAAGCTTCTTTTTCAATTGAGGAATGTTTTAATTCTGACTTGTTTAGTGTCCTAGAAAAGAAAGCAACTGGTCTTCGCATCTGACTCAAAGTTGCTGCTATAGCAAAGTTTGATGCATCTGTCTCGACTTGAAAAGGTTTATCATCTTGAATTGCTGAGGTTGCTGCATTAGCAATGTCGTTTTTCATCTTGTTGAACGTTGAAACTGCCTCATCAGAAAAGGGTAATGTTGTTTTCAACAGAGGGCGTATCTTTTCTGAAAAGCGTGGTATCCACTTACTGTAATATGAAAACATACCCATAGCTCTCTGAAGGGAAGCTGTATCTTTAGGTATAGGTAAGCTTAGAAGTGGCTGAAGACGATTAGGATCTGGTTTGATTGCGTGATTGGTAATAACATACCCAAGCAAGTATACAGTTTTGACAGAAAATTGACATTTTTCTCTATTCAAAGTTAAATTATATTTTTCTGCAGCTGCTAAAAATTTGTTCAGATTTCTATCATGTTCTTCTTGGGTTTTCCCACATATCGTCACATCGTCTAAATAAGGGAAGGTACCTTTAAGATTTTCATCCTGCACAACGCGATCTATGACTCTCTGAAAGCAGGCGACACCATTTGTTACCCCAAAAGGAATCCGAAGAAATTGGTATAACTTGCCAGCTGCTTCAAAAGCAGTATATTGTTTCTCAGAATCCAAAATAGGGATTTGGTGGTAGGCGCTTTTCAAATCTATAATGCTGAAAATATAATTTTCTGAAACTTTTGATATTATTTCTTCTATTTTTGGAAGCGGGTATGCGTCCAATAAGGTAAATCTATTTATTGTTCTTGAATAATCAATTACCATTCGGGGTTTTCGTTTTCCTTCTCTTACTACAAATGCTTGAGCGCGCCAGGGAGAGTTACTAGGTACGATCACACCTTACTCTAGTAGTCTGTTTATTTCACTATTTACGAATAGACTATCCTCTTTTGATTGTTTGCGAGATTTAGTTAGAATAGGGGTACAATTTCTTGTCAAGTTACTAAATAAAGAAACGGGTTGAACACATGCTACAGCTAAGCTACAAATCTTCAAAAGAGGTCTGGAGCCATGAAAAACTATTTCTATAGCAGAGTGGTTTTTAAGTATGTCATGCCCAATTATTACATCGGCACAGAGATTTTTCATGATTAAGATTACTACATCCTTGTACAAATGGTCAGCAAGTTTTAGATTTACTTTACACTGTCCTAGTATATCTGAGTATAAGGACGAATTGGCCATGGCGATTTTTCCATTATAAGGCAAAGTATTAGTCTTACATTTTTCAACTAATGCTGAGTTGATGAAACTCAAAGAACTGCCAGTGTCAACTAATGCTCTTAATTTGACTCCATTTATTGTTATGTCAACCGTTGATCTCAAAAGACTATTTGGTGTTGCTGCGGTAGTGGTTGCTAGTAGATTAGCTGCGGCTGATGTATTTGATTTTTGATTCCTATTAATATTTAGATTTGTTTTTCGGTTACCTAGTCCAGATTGTGATCGACAGGCACGTTTCCAATGTCCCGTTTTTCCACATTTCTTACATTCATCACCCTTAGCTGGACATGATGATCTTTGATGCCAATCATATCCACAGAAATAACATAGCTTTGACGACACAGCTATAGTGTCTTGAATTTCTGAGTCACGTTCAACGTTGGTAGCAGCACTTTGGGTAGGAAAACTTGAATAAGTTGCGGATTGCTGTTCAGCTAACTCTAAGGCTCTAGCTTGATCGTAAGCAGCGTCTAAAGTAAGTGAAGTATTTTCTAAAAGTCTTTGTCTAATGCGGGTATTGGTTAAACCGGTGATGAAATCATCTCTTATATAAGCATTTTTATGTTGGTCTGCAGTAACAGCTTGGAAATTACAGTCTTTACTCATTTGTTTCAAAACTTGAAGGTATTGGTCAACTGATTCTCCAGATTGTTGATTTCTGGTGACCAAACAATGTCTAGCATAAATCTCATTTTTCGGTTTAATGTATAGTGCTTCAAGGGCATCCATAGCGGTTGTGTAGGTCGTAATTTCACTAAAGTACTCGAAAACATTAGGTGCAACATAATTAGTTAACAGCTGCAACTTACAAGAGTCTGTCGCGTCGAGCATGTGCGCTAAAAAATTGTTAAAAGTCCTTTTCCAATGTAACCATTTTTTGTCCGCAGCCACCGCAGTTGGTTCTGTGTCGAAACGTTCCGGGCGTAGGTACTTGTCCATTATAGTTTTACCTTTATTTTATTAATATATCTTGTTCAATAAATTGTTCTGAATTAGGATAAAACTCATATATCTTTTCAATATTAAGGTTTTATTGAACAAGAAAATTACACATATTATTGTCAATTATTAAAACGACATTACGACATTTATATAAACAATGTTAGTTTCTATGGTAACAAAATATCACCTCACATTTAGAATGTGGCTGACAGTCAATTGACAGTTACAAGTATTACAGATTGAAGGGTTGTCTTTCGTAAAAAGATGACTTTGTGTGAGACACGTATGGCCGATGGAAAGACGAGAGATTACAACTTGTTCTCTTCTGGTTAACGACGTAAACCGAGAAGAAGACCATGCCCCGATGTTAGGTTTGATGTGTTTTAGGAAAGTATTTTGGTTGTTCCACAGTGATTGCCATTTGTTAATACAATG
Source organism: Poecilus cupreus (assembly GCA_963942605.1). NCBI lineage: Eukaryota > Metazoa > Arthropoda > Insecta > Coleoptera > Carabidae > Poecilus > Poecilus cupreus. The sequence continues at coordinate 16,612,830 of OZ012726.1, forward strand.
TTCCATAGCTTTTGTTGTGAGGTCAGGACTTCGAACATATGGATATAAATCTTCATTGGAATATATGTCTGTCTGTGATTTGGCAGCGTTTACAGCAAGAAGATCGACTTTGTCATTTCCAATAATACCTTTGTGGCTTGGTATCCAAATAAATAGAACGTCAATATTGTGTTCCGTTTTTAGAAAGTAAACTATATTATAGATATTTATTATGATTTGGTCTTTGGTTGTCAAAGTATTTTGAAGGTTAGTGATTGTACTCATTGAGTCTGAACATATTATAATTTTTTTTATGTGAGGTTTTTCAGTTGGGAGTAATCGATATCCAGCTTTTAATGCTTCATAAATTGCAATTACTTCAGCGGAATGAACACTACAGAGAGGAGATAGACAAATAGATTGGGTTAATTTTTGATATTTGATGTCGTATACTGCACACCCCGCTTGACCGGTCTGGATTTTTGAACCGTCAGTATAAATAATGATGCTCTTATGATCCTGTTCGTAGGAATGAATTATGTCTCTGAATTCATTTTTTATCACTATATTTGGTACGTCGTTTTTACTGAAATTCGATAATTTTAGGTTTATGTGGATTAAAGGAAAAATCATCCAGGGGGGAACTGCTGTTGTGGTAGTATGTTCTGAAAATTTGTCATCTGAAAGTGTTTTAAATTTATCTACATTTATTTCAAAGAAAAGATTGTGAAGAATTAGTGATAATGGGCAGTTTTTGCTTGAAGTCCTTTTGTTAAATAAGTTCTTTGTTTCTTCATTGTTAAAAATTATATTGTAGTTAAGGTGATTTTTTAAATTCCAAATTTTTATTGTATATTTTAGTGTCAAATATTGTCGACGAATATGAAGAGGAGGGATATTTGTTTCGCAGTATAGGCTGTGACTGGGGCTGGTTCTAAATGCTCCTGAAATTAGTCTAAGACCTGCATGATGAACTGCGTTAATTTTATTTAGGTGACTTGGTTTGGCAGTATTGTACACGATGCATCCATAATCTATTCTCGACAAGACTAATGTTTTATAAAGTGTAGTTAGCGAGTTCCGGTCAGCGCCCCATTTTGTGTTTGACAAGTATTTAATTGCATTCAAAGCAGTACGTGAAGAGGATATTACCTTGGCAATATGATCTTTCCATGTAAGTGATTTATCAAAGATTATTCCCAGTAATTTGACTGATGTACATTTCTTGATTTTTAGGTTGTTGTACATTTTTAAGTCAGGAGAAATGTGGGGTTTTCTTAGTCTACAAAAATCAATGCTTTGCGTTTTTTGTGCAGAGAAAGTAAATCCTGTAGATGTGGCGTTAGTGGTTATGGTATCAATAGCTTTTTGGAGACGGCGCTGGGATACTGCAATTTCTTTTGTTGTTGTGAAAATTACCAAATCGTCTACAAACATGAGAGCGTGTACATTGCTGGGAATATTTTGGGTTAAATTATTTGCCGCTATGAGGAATAGGGTAACAGATATAGTGGATCCTTGTGGAATTCCGTTTTGAAGAATACAGGTTTTAGAATATTTATTACCTACTCTGACTTGGAAGGAGCGGTTAGAGAGAAAATTTTGAATGAATGTAGGAAGATTACCTCTGAGCCCCCATTGATGTAGCTTTCTCAGTATTCCATATCGCCAGGTCATGTCGAATGCCTTTTCTAAGTCGAATAAGACCGCGACTAAGTGATTGCGTTCTAAAAATGATGTTTGAATTGCATTGGTGAAATTTACAAGAATATCAGTTGTAGAGTGATTTTTTCTCGATCCACATTGAAATGAATTAATTAGATTATATTTTTCGAGATACCATGTCAATCGCATATTTACTAATTTTTCATAAATTTTTCCTAGATGGCAGGTAAGTGATATTGGTCTATATGCTGTTACGTCTTTTGGGTCTTTTCCAGGTTTAGGTAATGGGATGACTATAGCTTTTCGCCATAAGTTTGGGTATTTGCCTTCTGACCACAACAAATTGAAGAATTTTAGAATGTATGTAATCATATCAAAGGGAAGGTGTTTGAGCATTTTGTATGAGATGTTATCAGGGCCGACAGCTGCGGAAGACTTTCCACTTGCTTGTATTACATTGTTAATTTCCTGTATTGTGAAGTCTTTATTATAAAAGTCGGAATCAGGGGATGTTTGGGTACTGGAAAAGTTGAGGGGAGTTTCTAGTGTTGTTTTTATTTTCCTGAATTTCAGATTGTAATTGTCATTGCTACTGACTTCTTCAAACTGTTTGGCTAATTGATTAGCTATGTCGCATTGTTCTACGTAGTTGCGACCATTATCACATATGAGGGAGATCTTGTGATTGCATTTTGTTCCGTTTATGGTTTTAATTTTTTTCCACAGTTGGTCGCTGGTGAGGCTCGAGTTAATTTGGCTAACGTATTGTTGCCATGAGATTTTCTTTGCAGATTGGATTTCTCTTCTGACTAATGCTCTTGATCTTTTGTAATAGAAAAGGTTGTTATCATTGGGGTGTTTATTGAATAATTTTAATGCTTTTCTTTTTTGTTTTATTAGGTTGGCGATGTTCGTATTCCACCATGGTACAGGTTTCTTGAGTTTGGGCCTAGACGGTAGTATATTCGGTGATGATGAGTTTGATGATAATGACGAGGTTTCTGATGTTGTGTTCCAATTGTTTTTGGTTGTATGGTTAAGCGAATAGCTTTTGGAAATGGGGATTGTTGATTCTGCGGCAGTGAGTATTGAGTCGTTAATTAATTCAAGTATTATGTTGACATCTGCTTCTTTATTAATAGGTTGATCAGGAATTTTGAGAATGTTTGTGAAATTAGACCAGTCTGCTTTTTTAAGTAACCATCTAGGAGTAAAACTGCTGTTATTATCAGGTGTTAGTGAGTGACGGTCGATGAGTATTGGCAGGTGATCGCTGAAGAAGGAGTCATTGGATATAATATCCCAGGACAATACATGTCCTAAACTTGCTGAACTTATTGTTAGATCAATGACAGAAAACTTTTTAGATCTTTGGTTAATGTAAGTTGCTTTATTTGGCATGTTTAGCAGTATACAGTTGGTATTATTATCTAGGTAATCATCGACGATTTTTCCAGAGGGGTTTGGTGCAGTCACTTCAGAGTTCCACGTAGGACTATGTGCATTAAAATCGCCGCAGAGGACGAAAGGGCGAGGAAGTTGTTGTGTAATGTTTTCCAAATCTTGTAATGTCCAAGTATGATTTGGTGGGATATAGATTGACACGTAGGTGATTGTACGAGGTTTGAGAATCTGAACTGCAACTACGTCCAAGTTTGCCGTTATATTTACAGGTTTGTGTGGGGTAGAGTTTTTAACTATTATAGCGACTCCACGTTTAGCTCTGCCGTCAGTGATGTTGTCGCATCTGAATATTGAATATCCTTTAATTGAAAATGAGTCTGAAGGTCGTAAGTGTGTTTCTTGAATGCATAAAATGTATGGATTTATCTCCGCTAATAATAATTTCGTTTCATTTATATGATATTTTAAACCATTACAATTCCACTGTATAGCCATATTTAAGCTGTTAATTTTGATTTAAGCTGATTGAAGGAGATTTTGTGTATGATATGTTCTGATTTCTATGTGTAAAGTATATACTAGTATTAATGGGGTGGTTTCTTAGGATTCTTTCGGTTTTGAACCCGATTTTGCGTTTTATTTTTGTTCGAAATATTTTTAGGGTTGGTTTGCATGGATTCGAATACAATTTCGTTTAATGAATCAAGGTCTGAGTTGTTTGTAAAAGAGTTTGGAACAGCTGGGAAAGAGGAACATGGAGACTGTAGATCGAATTCAGCAGTGAATTCGTTATTTTTCTTGCTGGTAAGAGTTGCGTTGTTTTTAGGTATATTTTTTGTTTTTTGTTGTGTTATTTTGCTTGATTGTTGATTGTGCACATCAGCTGAGACTTCGAATGTTGTGTTGGGATAATCGATGGAAGGACTGAATGTTTGTGTCGTGTTTTGTGTTTGGTAGAGGCAGTCAAGAGAATTTTCGTTATAGGAAGAGATCATAGACGATAGGGCTTCTGTTAAAGCCGTTTTCATAATAGGGATGAGAATTTTAGCTAATTCAGAACTGTCAAATTGAGATGGCTTCGAATCGCTGGTATTATTATTTGAAGTAATTCGAGCATAACTTGTTTTCTTTGGGCGAGCAGAGATGGATTCAATATGGTTACGTGCTTCAAAGTAGCTGCATCGATTTTTAACTCTATATTCATTTATGGAGTACTCATATTTGAAGAAAGCACATTCGCGGGATATTTCAGAGTGTTTTCCGTCGCAGTTGGGGCATTTTAAAGATGATTGGTCGCAAGGTTGGTTTTCGTGTGGTGGCATGCCACATATACATATTTTTTCTCTTTTGCATACTGATTCAAAATGCCCGAAAGATTGGCATTTAGTGCATCTTAATGGATAAGGTACATATGTGAGAATAGGTATAGAGTACATTGCGATATACAAACGAGGTGGTAGGGTTAGGGTGTTGAATGTAACCACGAATGCTCCGTTTTCTTTTTTAATACCTGATCGGACGGAGAACAGAGGTCTTATATTTATAACACCTTGTGATTTGGTTTCTAATAATTCTTCATTAGAGCAATTTAGCAAATCTGGGTTGAAAATAATTCCTTTCGAGTAATTTAAAGTTGGATGCGGAATGCATTCAACTTCTTTGTTACATAGTTTTGTGATTTTCAGTAGTTTCTGACTTTGATTTTTGTCGTTAGTTACGATCATTAACCCGTTTTTAATTTTTTTAGTGTCAGCCACATTGCCGCAAATGTTTTTGATTTCGAAATTTAAATGAATAGGGTTTGTGCTTTTAAAGTCACCATCTTTACATTTTATTATTAAGTATTTGGTTAAGGTATTGATTACGCTTTCATCTTCAATACTGGCTACCCTCGGGCGCTTAGTATTTGAGATGTCGATTCCGTCCATCCTTAGATGGACGGAAATATTTTAAGGGGAGCAAACTCCGTTAAGTGTTATTATTTTTCTGGGTAGTTAATTAGTAATGAAAAGCTAATATGAATGATTTAGATACTAATCTAACGATTTTAATGATATATTTATTGTGATATGATCTCAAGGTTAATTAGCAATAAATGACTCACAAGACTCGTATTCGCTCGCTTGCACTATTAGCACGACCGGCCACTAGGACAGTTGAGAGAAGACTCTATCGCTCTATTGATCGGGGAGTTTTTAAAACAATAAGTTTTGAAATAAGGTACATGAAACAATATCCGAGTTTTTGTGAACTTCGCAGGAACATTGAAATTAAATAAATGAAAGTAAAGTTGGCTATCAATAATAAGATTGATTGATTTATACAGGAAAATAATATCATTTATAATTCTTCTGTTTTCAATTGAACTTATATTGAGATTCTGAAGGGCCATATTATAATCAACATATTCCAAGTGAAATTTCTGATGGAGAATGAACACAAATTTCTTCTGAATAGATTCGACAAGTTTAATATTTTTGTCATAAAATGGATTCCAAATGCAAGGTTAATATTCAAGTTGTGAACGCACTATAGCATTGTATAGTAATATATAAGATTCAGGTTTATTAAAAGTTGAAGCAGTTCGCAATGTAAAGCCTAATAGTTTATATGCATTAGAAACAATGAAAGTAACATGATCATTAAAAAGAAGTTTTGAATCGTATATAATCCCAAGATCTCTGGTTTTAGTTTTACGTTCGATTGAAAAGCCATTTATAGTAAAGTTAAAATGAAAAACTTGAGAATTTCTTGTGAAGCAAACATTGTTACATTTAATTACATTCAAGGTACCCCATTTATATAAATTATCAAAATCTGATTGTAAGAGGCTGCAGTCGTAAATATTTGTTATACGTCTATAAAATTTCAAATCATCAGCGAACATTAGGAAATGACTATTTTTAAAAATACTGTGTATATCATTAATATAAATATTATATAATATAGGCCCTAAATGTGACCCTTGAGGTACACTAGATGTTACATCAATAAATATAGATTTGTAATTATTGGAGACAACTAATTGAGATCTATTTTGTAAATATGACTGCAACCATTTTAAAAGAGAGCCATGAATAACCATATGACTTAGTTTAAACAGTAAGATATCATGATTAACCCGATCGAACGCTTTACTGAAGTCCGTATAGAAAACATCTACTTGCATACGGTTGTCAAGATTTTTAGTTAAAAATTAAGTAATGGGAGTAAGATTGGTTAATACTGATCTTTTTGGCAGAAACCTTGTTGTCCCGGAATTATGAAATTGTTAAAAAAATTCTTGAATTTATCAGTAACAATTGCCACAAAAATTTTTCCAAAAGTTGACATAATTGATATTGGTCTATAGTTGAGTACGTCTTTTGGATTACCAGATTTAAAAACAGGTATTATATGGAAACTTTCCAAACATTGGGAAAAGTACCTTTTTTTAAAGACTGGTTGTGAATTATGAACAACGGAAGTATAAGATAATGTGCGCAAGTTCTAATAAACTTAGGTGGAATTCCATCAGGGCCAGAACCCTTTGATACATCTAAATTTACAAGCTTAAATAAAATTTCGTCAATTGTAATGGAAAGCATACATCTATATTACTATCTAAGTAATCAGCAATTAAGTCTAATTGAAATATGTTATTAGATGTATATACAGACTCAATATGCTCTGCGAAAATATTACATATATCTTCACCATTTTTGGCTTTCTTATTATTAAATGATATTGTGTTAGGACTGCAGTCACTTTCCGTAAGTGTTTTAGTGTAATTCCAAAAGGCTTTAGTATTAGATTTTATGTTATTCTCTATTTTGGTAACGTATTCTCTATAGTTTTCTTTCATAATTAATTTATCTCTTTTACGTCAAGTATGAAATAAATTAAAATCTGAAACATTATTAAATTTTTTCCATTTTGCATGAAACTTATTTTTTTCTTTAATAATTTTTATTAATGAGTTACTAAACCATATTGGATATTTACGTTGCTTGCAATCTTTTCGTATAACATAATTGTCAAAAAGGAAATATAGTGTTCCATAAATACAATTGATATTATCATTAACATTTGAGAAATTAAGGCGGTCGTGCCAATTAATACATGATAATTTGTAAATTAATTCCTCATAATCACATTTGTTGAAATTAAATATTTGACAACACGTATTATTTTCAAGAAAATTACTTGTATTCATATTTAAATGTAAATCAATAATTAATGAAGGATGATGTTTGCCAAGTGCGCTTAGAGGAAATTCACATTCATTAACATTACAAGATATAGAACTTAAAACTAAATCCAATGATCTATTATTACAGTTTAGGGTACTATTAAATTGTGAAAAATTACATAAATTGAGAGTATTCACAAAATCAGCATGTATGTTGTTATTACCAACTGGATCTGTGTTCGTGCCACTATAATTATTAGGTAACCAGCGTAAATGGGGTAGAATGTAGTCGCCAGTAATGAAGAATATATCTTCAGAATGAATGAAGCAAACGTTAGTAAGTTTATTAAAATGATCACTATAAACAGTCGTATCAGTGGAAGGCGGAAAATAAACACAACATAGATGAATTTTTTTATTGTTGCTACTATTCACAGTCACCCACAAATCTTCAGCTATGAAGTTCCACGAGTGTTGAATTTTAGAGTTAAGTTTGTTAGATATTCATGACACCACCTCCTTGCGTTTTTGTAGGATCATGACGATCACGGCGATTGACAAAGTATTTGCTTAAGTCACATATTTCACTATCAAAGACACTTAAATTAAGCCGTTTCAGTAAAAAAAATGATATCGTAATTGTTTATAGCAATTTCATTGTAAATGTCTTTTAATTTTGTTTTTACCCCCGAACGTTTTGATAATATATTTTTAACTGCATTACGATATGAAAATTATTTTAATTGAATTAAATTTCAGAAGATTTATATCATTTTGTTGAAGCCACTTTCAGATTTTATGAATATGATAGGTGATGTTTCATTTTTTCTTGCAAAATTTTTAAATCCTTTCACCCATACATAAATAAATAAATATAACATCACGCCTTTTACCCATTATGGGTGTGGCACTCTGCTTACGCAGATCTCGGTAAGTGATATATTTTTAAAGGGGTAAATTTAAATTTGTAACTGTCGGCAGTGGGATTCGAACTGAGGATCTCACGATCCACTGTCCGACACGTTACCTCGGAGCTATTTACCCCATACGAATTTATTATTCATATTTTTTATTATAAGCTTCAGATTTGGTTTTACTTAGGAGAGATTTATTTTCAGGGCTGAAGTGGTCATTTATGTATATTTTAATTGCTTTTGTGAATCCAAGGGCATTTGAATTTAATTTTTTATTTTGTCTTGCCGTTGCTACAAAGTTATCTCTCTTCAGCCGGGAAGTAAATCTAACAATGATGTTCTTAAGGTTTCGTGGCATCATGCTGACAGGGGCTACTCTATGGATTGCATCGATATCGTTACCGGAAACTGGATAGTTGATTTTTTTACCAACATTAATCAGTACTTCTACTAGATTTTCTTTGGAGGTATCTGGAATACCGCAAATTTCAACATTGTTTAATCTTGATCTTTGCTCAAGATCGCTGAGTCTCAATTTTAGATTATCATTTTCTGTTTTTAGTTGATCTATTAGTTTAATTTTCTCGGTATAACCATTTAATTTCTTCTCAAAATCATCTATTTTGTTACCATAATGTTTTTAGTTCCGTTAATAAATTAACGATATCGGTTAGTGAATGCTGCTTGGTCGAACTAGTTGCAAAATTATAATTATAATTTTGAGATCGGTAATTTAATTTATCATTTGTGTCGCCTAAAAACAGTATAAAAACGCGATTTCAGTGACTTATCGGCAGTCTGTAGCGAGATAGCTACAGAGTGCGAGTCATCTTCGGCCTACGAGTGGAAGTCAGCATCCGTCCCGTCTTCAGTACCGCTGGTAAGCAAGTTTTAGTTATTTCTTGTCCACCTGCGGCTGTGTTTGCCCTGACGCAGGTCTGGTGCTATTTGTTTATTTCTTCCGTGGCTGTGCTTGCCCCGCCACGGCTTTTTCTACCACCTGCGGCTGTGTTTGCCCTGACGTAGGTTTGGTGCTGTTTGTTTATTTCTTCCGTGGCTGTACTTGCCCCGCCAGCGCCACGGCTCTTTCTACCACCTGCGGCTGTGTTTGCCCTGACGCAGGTCTGGTGCTATTTGTTTATTTCTTCCGTGGCTGTGCTTGCCCCGCCACGGCTTTTCTACCACCTGCGGCTGTGTTTGCCCTGACGCAGATCTGGTGCTGTCTGTTTATTTCCTCCGTGGCTGCGCTTGTCCTGTCACGGCTTTTTCTACCACCTGCGGCTGTGTTTGCCCTGACGCAGATCTGGTGCTGTCTGTTTATTTCCTCCGTGGCTGCGCTTGTCCTGTCACGGCTTTTTCTACCACCTGCGGCTGTGTTTGCCCTGACGCAGATCTGGTGCTGTCTGTTTATTTCCTCCGTGGCTGCGCTTGTCCTGTCACGGCTTTTTCTACCACCTGCGGCTGTGTTTGCCCTGACGCAGACCTTGTTCTATTCGTTTATTTCTTCCGTGGCTGCGCTTGCCCCTCCACGGCTCTTTCTACCACCTGCGGCTGTGTTTGCCCTGACGCAGGTCTGGTGCTATTTGTTTATTTCTTCCGTGGCTGTGCTTGCCCCGCCACGGCTCTTTCTACCATCTGCGGCTGTGTTTGCCCTGACGCAGATCTGGAGCTGTCTGTTTATTTCCTCCGTGGCTGCGCTTGTCCTGTCACGGCTTTTTCTACCACCAGCGGCTGTGTTTGCCCTGACGCAGATCTGGTGCTGTCTGTTTATTTCCTCCGTGGCTGCGCTTGTCCTGTCACGGCTCTTTCTACCACCTGCGGCTGTGTTTGCCCTGACGTAGGTTTGGTGCTGTTTGTTTATTTTTTCCGTGGTTGTGCTTGCCCTTCACGGCTCTTTCTACCACCTGCGGCTGTGTTTGCCCTGACGTAGGTTTGGTGCTGTTTGTTTATTTCTTCCGTGGCTGTGCTTGCCCCGCCACGGCTTTTTCTACCACCTGCGGCTGTGTTTGCCCTGACGCAGATCTGGTGCTGTCTGTTTATTTCCTCCGTGGCTGCGCTTGTCCTGTCACGGCTTTTTCTACCACCTGTTGCTGTGTTTGCCCTGACGTAGGTTTGATGCTATTTGTTTATTTCTCCCGTGGCTGTGCTTGCCCCGCCACGGCTCTTTCTACCATCTGCGGCTGTGTTTGCCCTGACGCAGATCTGGTGCTGTCTGTTTATTTCCTCCGTGGCTGCGCTTGTCCTGTCACGGCTTTTTCTACCACCTGCGGCTGTGTTTGCCCTGACGCAGATCTGGTGCTGTCTGTTTATTTCCTCCGTGGCTGCGCTTGTCCTGTCACGGCTCTTTCTACCACCTGCGGCTGTGTTTGCCCTGACGTAGGTTTGGTGCTGTTTGTTTATTTTTTCCGTGGCTGTGCTTGCCCTTCACGGCTCTTTCTACCACCTGCGGCTGTGTTTGCCCTGACGCAGGTCTGGTGCTATTTGTTTATTTCTTCCGTGGCTGTGCTTGCCCCGCCACGGCTCTTTCTACCACCTGCGGCTGTGTTTGCCCTGACGCAGGTCTGGTGTTATTTGTTTATTTCCTCCGTGGCTGTGCTTGCCCCGCCACGGCTTTTTCTACCACCTGCGGCTGTGTTTGCCCTGACGCAGATCTGGTGCTACTTGTTTATTTCTTCCGTGGCTGTGCTTGCCCTGCCACGGCTCTTTCTACCACCTGCGGCTGTGTTTGCCCTGACGCAGACCTTGTTCCATTCGTTTATTTTTTCCGTGGCTGCGCTTGCCCCTCCACGGCTCTTTCTACCACCTGCGGCTGTGTTTGCCCTGACGCAGGTCTGGTGCTATTTGTTTATTTCTTCCGTGGCTGTGCTTGCCCCGCCACGGCTCTTTCTACCACCTGCAGCTGTGTTTGCCCTGACGCAGGTCTGGTGCTATTTGTTTATTTCTCCCGTGGCGGTGCTTGCCCCGCCGCGGCTCGTTCTACCACCTGCGGCTGTGTTTGCCCTGACGCAGACCCGGTCCTGTCAGTTATCCCTTCCGTGGCTGTGCTTGCCCTGCCACTTTAATACTGTCAATTCCTCTCAAAAGAGATCATTCTTTTCCGCTACACCGCGATTCTCCACCTGTGACCCGAGGACTCCACACCGGCCCAGGGATATTATATATATATAACTTAAAGTTTTATTTATAGTCGCTGTGTTTTTAAAAACTTTTATTTTGTTACTAACAAAAGTACAATTTAAATTCAGATGTTTTCCATTTAACAGTTCAACTAAGACTGAATACAATATAACATAAAATATTCTAAGACAACTACAATCTTATCTCATTATTCTAAAAGGGGTGTCATGTTGCACCGTGGGGCAGTGCTGACGGTGCGGCTCCCATCTTCTGGAGCGATGTAACTCCTCCCTCCTTAGAACAAAGCTCCCCCGGGAAGTTGAGATTCTTCTGGTTCGGCTTGGTGGTTCTGTTGATTTCGTTTAACCAATTTTGCAGTTAAACGTTTACATGAAACATAAATAATTGTTATAACTATTCCAAAGTATAATAATAATGTCCAAATATTAAGTGAATAGTATCTCGTTAAGTTATGTTTAATTATTGTAGGAGTGTGGATTGGAATATCTTCAAGTTTAATTTTCTTTAATTTAATAGTTATGTTTGATATTTTATTTTCACTAAGTTTGAAATTTAGTTTTGGTAATATTAAAGGTGTTCCAGATGTCTTCTCCAAATAATTTAATGTTTTTTGTTTAAATATAATCGCACACTTATTTCCCTATATTAAGTATACACCCACTAATGTTTTAATGTTTGTGTTATCCGGGCACTGGACCGTGATTCTTTCTTCTTCTGGAAATATTCCCAAGTATTGGTTAATTTCGGGAATAATTTCGATGTGGTTTTTATTGATTTCTAATTTTGTGAAATGGCATTGGCTTGAGTTTCCCTTGAGCAGGATGTCTTCTTCACAGGACGGGTTGAAATGAGCGTGAAACTCATTTGGGCACTGGTATACTCTGCTTTTAGTACACATGCTACTTAGAGGCTTTATTTTATTATCTTTCGATTTTAAAAAGTAATTAACGTCAGGTATTACAGTAACGAATTCTGACTCATACCTAGTAGGTAATGGATGCAAATAATATAAATCAAAATCCTTTTCGAAATTTATTGGAATTGAAATAAAATAAATTATCTGTGCGTTTTCAATTTTACAATTTACTTTTAACAATGACTCATAATCCAACATATTTTCTAACTTTGGTTCAAAAGGTAATTGTCCTTGATAATAATGCGATATTCTATATAATTCTGATAACAGCTGTTCGGGATTTATGATAGAGGGGTGCAATGTCCTCATCTTACAAAATGTTATTGAGTTTTCAATATCTTGAACAATATTCAAGATTGTACTATAAAGTGTTATTAATTGATTATACAGGTCTTTTACGAAAAGAATTTCATTCAGATTAAGATTAAGGTTTAATAATTTATTCAAATGTTCAATTTTTTCTTTTAAAATAGATTCGTTATGCCGAATGTTTTGAATTGTTGTATTAAAATTTCTTATTAATTTATTATTAACAGAATATGCCAGTTTTAATTGATTTTCAAGGTGATATTGGTTTTCTTCTAAATGTTTCAAAATTTGATTATATCTTTTGCCATCTTCTGCGTCCAAATTTCCTGTTTTTTGTTTAAATATGGTCCCCAGGCCATCTATAAGGCCACGTTTACTTCTTGATTTTGAATAAAGTGTCATTCGATTTAGTTTTTCAACGATATTCCCACGAACATATTCCAAAATTTTATTATTATTTTCAAACTCAGTTAGTTGAGTGATTTTATTAGCCACGTTTAGTTTTAGAAGATTATATTGTTTGTTTAAGTTGTTGAATTCATTTAAGAGTGGGTTTAGGTCGTAATAGTGTACAAATGTGTGTTGAAGTTTTTCTAATTTTGCGGGTCCCAAGTTTATTGGCAGAATGCCTCTGTTCTCCGTTATGTTTATTATTTCGGATCCATAGCAGAACCCGAACAACCTGGAAGATTTTTAAATTTATTAGTAAATTTTTTAGGTTTTTTAATATTTGAGAGGTGAATATTTTCAGCTGTATTACCGTGTCTTACATTTAATTTTGCGGTTTTTAATTTCGGGTTTACGCTTTTAACTATTTCTGCTTTATATTTATTACGCTTCTTTTGTTGTTTTTGACGATTTTTTACATATACTCGTTCTGGGATTTTCGGTAATTCATCGCGGTCTTCGTTACGTTTATTTATAATTTTTTCTTTATGATGTTGTAATTTTTCATTTATTTTTTTATACAATAATTTCATTTTATCTTTATGATGAGATATATAATTATTTACTAATTGTTTATCAATTTCAATATTAAATGGGGAATTTATGTCTAGGTGACCAAGTGTTATTTCAAATGGTTTCAATTTAGTAACGGAATGTATTGTGTTATTGTAGGCTAAAAGCGCATAATTTACTTTTGTCTCTATAGCTTCTTTTTTGTATTCGTCTTGATTGTTAAACAATCTTATATGTTCTATTAAAGTTGAATGGAATCTCTCAATGATGCCGTTAGATTCAGGATGTTGTGAACTAACGAAATGAATTTTTACTTTATGTAATTCTAATAATTCTCTAACTAGAGAGTTTTTAAATTCCAAGCCGTTATCTGAAATGATTGTGTCTGGTATACCGTGGTGAGTAAAGAATTTTATTAAATTATTTACAATTTCTATCCCTTGTGCTGAATTTAATCTGTATGCTTGAGCATACTTAGAGAATGAATCTACTACTGTAAGAAATTTTACTTTTTCTAATGTAATGCTATCTACATGAATAATTTCAAAAGGTTTCGTAGGTGTGGGAGTAATGTTAAATTTCAATTTTAACGGTTTTCTATCATATTTAGTTAACTGACAGATTTCACAGTTATTTATATAAGATTGGATGAGTGTTCTCTGTTTTGGCCAGTAATATTGTTGTTTAATTCGAGCTAATGTCTCATCAAGTCCGCGGTGGTTGGTTTTTCCTTCGTGATAGTTCTGAATTAGTTGAATCACTTCGTCTTCGTCGTATACGTCTGTTAACATTCTTGTACATTTTACAAGTTTTATACTAGAATTTTTGAAATATGTTTGAAGCACTCTACTGAATTTTTCATACAACTCATTTTTAAAATATAAATGATATTTAACTTTAGGTACAATAAATTCTTTAATAAATTTAATCATTTCTGACTCAGGGTTTGTTTTAGATAATTGTACTAAGAATCTTTGTTTATTCTCATGAATTTTTAAAATTTTAGGATCACTGGGGCTATGTTCAACTTCTGATATTATAATTTGATTTTTTCCATAATTTACTGCACTTTCAATTATTGGTATACCAATAATTGGGTCTTCTAAATTTGAATGTATGGTATTGTCACTATCATCATCGTCGTCTTGAACTTGAGTTTTCTTGTCTACTTCTACTATTAGGGACTCGTTGTCGTTCGGTATATTATTTTTATCTTTTGCAAGTTGTTGATTAAAGTCATCCATATATTTAAAGAATGCGTCACAATCATTAGTTTCGTTAGCATTAAGTTCATAATCTGGTATTTTATTGTCAATTGGTTTTTTATAAACAGTGATCATTATATCAGTATTTTTAAAAATAAATTCTAACATTGATTTTACGTTTGACCATTGTAGTAAATCTTTACCACATCCTAATTTTGGGATACTTAAATTTTTTATTTTATGTTTTTGACAAAATATTTTTAAATTTAAAAGTGTATAAAACATATCCTGATTTGATGACTTATTATAATGATTAATTTTTGATATTAAATAAATTATAAATCTGGTTTTACTTTTTAAGTAAACTAAATTATATAATTCAGGATTTTGAGCTTTTAATTTATGTAAATTTTTAAATTTTTCTCTAAATTGTTTAGCGATACCACGAAACATTTCCAAATCTTTACTAACACAATGAGCAAGACTCTCATCGTGAGGTGCGTTAAAAAGATCACCTTCTACTTCAAAAATTTTATAATCACTAGGTAAATTATTTTGTTTACTTTCTAAGTACATTTGGTACTGAGCAAGAGGTGATTCTGTTTCTAAATTTTCAGGGGAATTTTGAATAAGTGTTTCGTTATTTTGTGGTATACGGCTCAAAGCGTCGGCATTTGTATTTAATTTACCTTTTTTATATACGATTTCATAATCGAATTCCTCCAATTTTAAACGCCATCTAATTAATTTTTGACTACACTGTTTCAATGAAAAAAGCCATTGTAGAGGTTTGTGGTCTGTAAAAATTTTAAATTTCCGTCCAAATATATAGGGCCGGAAGTATTGTGTCGCCCAAACAATAGATAAAAGTTCTTTCTCTATTGTTGAGTAGTTCATTTCGGTTGTATTTAAAGTTCTACTTGCATATGCAATGGGAAGGTCATTACCTAGGCTGCCTTGCGATAACACGGCGCCAATCGCAACATTGCTTGCGTCGCAGGTTAAGTTGAATTCTTTCGTGAAATCAGGGTATTGTAAGATTGGTTCATTTATTAAAAGATTTTTACAAGTTTCAAAACATTTAATATAATCGGGATCGTCAATGTTTATAGTAGCGTCCTTTTTTAAGCATTTAGTGAGAGGTTTAGTGATTCGAGCAAAGTCTTTTATGAATTTTCTGTAATAACCGAGGAGTCCTAAAAAGCCTTTTATTTGTTTCGGGGTTTTTGGAATCGGATAATTTTGAATAGCTACAATTTTATCAGGGTTTGGCTTTACGCCATTGGGGGTAACAATATGACCTAAATAAGCCACTTCTTTTTGTAAAAATTCTGATTTATCTAATTGTATTTTAAAATTTGATTTTCTCAATCGGTCAAAAACTAATTTTAAATTATTAATATGTTCCTGAAGGCTAGTGCTAAAAATAATAATATCATCTAGGTAAACCAAGCATTTGTTATTAGTTAAACCTCTTAGAATATTATCCATTACGCGCTGGAAAGTAGCGGGGGCATTTTTTAAGCCAAAGGGCATACGTAGAAATTCGTAGTGCCCATCTTCTGTGTTGAATGCTGTTTTTTCTATATCTATTTCATTCATTTCGATCTGGTGGAAGCCAGATGCTAAGTCCAGGGTGGTGAAATACTGACATCGTCCTAATTTATCTAATAAGTCAGTTATGTTCGGTATCGGGTATTTATCGTCACTTGTTTTATCATTCAACTTACGGTAATCTATGACTATACGCCACTTTCTTTTTCCAGAGGCGTCTAGTTTTTTAGGCACGATCCAAATCGGTGACGACCATGGTGAACATGATGGTCTTATGATATTTTGATCAAGCATGTTTTGTATTTGAGATCGTACTTCCTCTTTATGAATTTCCGGATATCTATATGATTTGGTGTAAATAGGAATTTCGTCTTTTGTTTTAATAGAATGTTTAATTTGATTCGTAAAACTCAACTGCTTATTTTCTAAATGAAAAATATCCGAATACTCGTGAATTAATTTAGTGATTATTAATTTTTCTTCTTCGTTCATATGATCAGTACGAATTTTTGATAAATCAAATTTTAAATTTTCTGTTTGTATAAAATTTAAATTCGGACTAGAGTACGTCTCGTAATTATCAATACTTTCAACGTTAATTGGTTTCAATAAGTTTAATTTAATTTGATCATTTGATAAGTTTATTACTGTGCAAAAAGCATGATAATTTTGGGCTTTGGATCCACATTCGGGAATTAAAATATTATTAGTTTTTATTTCGGGGATTAATATTGTGCCGTCTTTCTTATCTACTTGAACTCTGATTACCTTCTCAGTTCTCGGAACTAAGATAACGTGTCTACTTTCATGTGAGATGTTGTTAACGTCTCCTTTATTCTCAGAATTGTGATGATTAATTTTAATTTTTGAAT
Source organism: Poecilus cupreus (assembly GCA_963942605.1). Lineage (NCBI taxonomy): Eukaryota > Metazoa > Arthropoda > Insecta > Coleoptera > Carabidae > Poecilus > Poecilus cupreus. The sequence continues at coordinate 16,629,917 of OZ012726.1, forward strand.
TTAATGTAATTAATAAATTTTGATTCAAATCTATAACTGTTTTTAATAATTTCAAATTATCTAATCCTAATAAGATATCAAATTGATCGTGAAAATCGAAAAGGTGATATTTTAATTTTAGGTTCTTTTTATTTAAATTAAATATTTTTGAAGCTGGAATAAAAGTACTATAATTTTCTGTGGATGTTCCGTGAGCTGTCGAAATTTTGAAAGGATCATTAATTATCGAGTTTTTATAATATTTATATGCAATATTTGGTTTGATAAAGGATTTAGTACTTCCTGTATCTATGAGAACTTTTAATTTATTCTCGGGAAAAATAATGTACGGTAATTTACTTTGATTATTTGTTAAATTCATCAGTTCGATTCGTTGAACTGGTGCTGTTCTATTTCCGAGGCTACTACTCCTAAAAAATGGTTTTGTTCAAAATTTTGAAAATCGTAACTTGGATTTTCATCTGAGTGTTCTATTATGGTGTTTTCGTTTTCGGGAATGCAATTTAATTCGCATTCAGCGTTAATTTCATTTTCATCTATATTATACATTTCTTCGTGTACAGTGTTTTGCGCGGGTCTAGCATATTGCTGAGACGGTCCTGGTCGTGGTTGGAAAGTGTTTCTTGTTGAAATACTCATGGGTGTTGGTTTATAATTATTCGTAACTCTTGTTTGTTGTGTAAATTGTCTTGGTTTTTGAAATGTATTTTGAGTGAATGGTTTTGGTGTTTGATATGTGTAATTATTTGTTTTTTGGGGTTGAGAGTAATGAGTTATTTTAGGTGGTAGTTTATTTTGTTGGAATCGCGAATTATTTATAGGTTGTTTAAAATTATTTTGAATCGGTTTAATATTTTTAGGTGACTCGAATTGAAAGTCGTTTGTAAGCATATTTAATGCGGAACTTAAGTTTTGAGGATTTTTGGCACGCATAAGCTGACCAATGGGTTCTTTCAACCCTTTGAGTAAAATTCTCAAAGCATATTCTCTAAAATATTCAGTTAAAACTGGTTTCTCATTATTATTTTTATGAGTAGCAATGTAAGATGTTATCATGTTTAATACTTTTGTAATTTTATTATAAAAATCAAAAACGGTTTCGTTATGATTCTGTTTGAGTTCTGTTAACTCGATATTTAATGTGAATATATCACGTTTATCTGCATATGTGCTAATTAATGCATTTTTTAAATCATCCCATGTTCTAATGTCACAGGACGCAATGTTAACGGCGGCTTCGCCTTTAATTTTTGAATAAATAGTACACATTAAATATTCATTTTGAAAGTCGTTTGGGTTGGCTAAATTGTAAAATGTATTAACTAATTTTTGGCAGACTTCTATAAATCTAGGTAATAATTCTCTTTCACCATGAAAGTCAGGAACCATGTCCAAATATTCTTTACGTAGTGGTACTACTGCTATTGTGTTTGTTAGGAGAGTTGCTGGTTTCAGAATTATTCTTTGATCAATGTGTAAATTTTGTATACGATCTTCTAGATCGGAGTCAGAATCGGACTGAGTGGAATTTTCTGTGTCTGAATTTAAATTAAAAAGTGTTGAGCCTCTAAGTGACATGTACTTACAGCAAGTGAATCCAGTACATTGGTCCTTGGCTGTGTTGTACTCTTCCTGGGGTTGTCCTGGTGTCCTGGGCTCGGTCGCGCTGATGTCCTCTCAGCTCGTACGGGTCAGGTAGGCAGGCACCGGCTGATGTTCGCTCAGCTGGCGGGTCAGGATGCAGTTGATATTCGTTCAACTTTGTCAGAGACTTCAACTTTTCACTCGCGACTTTTGTCGATTGCCAAATAAATCGTTAGACGAAACAAAATTATATCCGTTAATTTTGTTTTGGCAATCCTACCGACTGCGCCACTTAAAGTTTTATTTATAGTCGCTGTGTTTTTAAAAACTTATTTTGTTACTAACAAAAGTACAATTTAAATTCAGATGTTTTCCATTTAACAGTTCAACTAAGACTGAATACAATATAACATAAAATATTCTAAGACAACTACAATCTTATCTAATTATTCTAAAAGGGGTGTCATGTTGCACCGTGGGGCAGTGCTGACGGTGCGGTTCCCATCTTCTGGAGCGATGTAACTTATATATATATATATATATATATATATATATATATATATATATATATATATATATATATATTTAGAATATAATAAACTAGTGGTGAACACTAAAAGATTTTTACTGGACGCCTGGAATACTCCACTGAGCCGATCCGGCATTTTGTGACACGGTTGCCGCCGCCACGAACCACCCGTCACACAATGAAATGCTTTATTGTATGTCACGTGTCTGCGTTTTAACCAATCCTGTCATTATTTTGCTGAGAATAATGCTCTTGTGAGAATTTAACGCACATACATGGCAACCAATAAAATAACGAATTTGTTTCAAATTAAGCCAATGAACGACAAGCTTTACCGATTGTAATCACTAGTGAAAATTAATAAGCGATTATACTTCACTGTAAATAAAAATCCTAGTTGTCATGTAAATGAAAGTTATATTGACAATTGTTTTTTAAACGTCAGAAAGAAAAAGTGTGTAAACTCGTGTAAAATGGAAAATTGCAGATGGGGAAATGTATCTACAATAGAGATAACTAACAAAATTGAAGAAAATATCCCAAAAAATACTAAAAAGGCGAAGAAATATGCTTGGGGACAATTTATGGATTTCTGCAAACAAAGAAATTATACATTAGAAGAAGGTACAACCCGTATTCAGATTTGCAACATGCTTAGAGGTTATGCTTATAACATGAAGAAGAAAGATGGTACAGAATATAAAGAAAATGTAATTAAGTTTAATTGGAATGTCACTGCAAAAATGTTGCAAGAAAAATTTTTCAAGGATTATAATCTAAAAATAGATCCTTTTTCGGATTTGAAATTTTTACCTGCCCGTCAAGCTAGAGATACAAAACGAAAAGAACTTGAACAGGATATTGATAATAGAAAAAAAAGTTCTGATGCCTTCACTCCTGAAGAACATTTTCAATTACAAACCTATTGGTCGGAAGACAATCCGGAAGGCCTACAAAAAAAATTCTATTTCATTGCAGCTAAAGAGTTAGCGTGGAGGGGCAACGAAGGTGTTAATGCAAAGGTTAAATATTTTGTTATTGAAAAAGATAATTGTGGAAACCAAACGGGCCGTATAGAATATAACCCTATCTTTACGAAAACGAAACAAGGAGGATCAAAATCATGTTCAGAAAGTAAGTGGTTAATTAGTAATAAAACAAATTCAGATATTTGTCCTGTGCGATTATTTTATAAAATGCTGGATAAACGTCCTAACCATATAACAACTGATCGTCTGTTTTTAACGCCAAATCACAAGTGGGAGTTAACTCATGATGCAGGCTGGTATAAGAATTGCCCCATTGGTATTAATACAATGTCAAAATGTCAAATTGGTTTAGACACTAAAAACAAGAAATTTACCAATCATAGTCATCGATCTTCAGCAGTTACGCACCTTGCCCAATCTGAAATTACTGAACAGGAACTTATGAACACACTAGTTCAAATTCTCTCAAGCCATATATAAACATGCAATCCAAAAGACATAAAGAAATCCTAAGCAGAATCAGAAACAGCAGCAATACCACTAACGTGAATTCTGGATCTAATATCAACACCACCAATATGAGATCTGAATCAAGTGAACAATCGATGTTCTTCCAATGTACTTTCAATGTACAAAATTTTAATTGTGGTAATCTTTAATTTGTAGTAGCTATGTATGTTGTAATAAATAAATACTATTTTTATTGAGTATCATTTGCTTGTTAAATTCTCACGCAAAATACAACTCGTGACATGACCATTGCCAAATTATTTTTTTGACATAATTTTGAATCGTTGTTAAGGCAATAGGAAATACAACTCGTGCTGCGCACTCGTTATATTTCCAATTCCATAACAACTCATTAAAATTAATGTCAAAAAATAATCGGCAATGTCCATATCACTTGTTATATTACTTATGATTATTCCCGGCAATTTTCTCTGTAGCTTTTTTGTTTTTAATGACAGATGTCAGATGTCAGATAGTTATTATCAACACAAGGTAAAATGAGTCAAAAAGATAAATTTAGTGGCGTGCCTGATGATGAAATCAAAAAATAATCTAATTAAATATAACTCGAGAGTTCGATAAATTAGAAAATAATTCTCCAGTATCTTTCTCAAACTTGTCGCCATTTGGCAATAGCCACTCAAATCCTACACGTTTTCGAAAGATCTGTCAAATTATTTTCAATTTATTCTCACTCTCTTGTTATATTATTACTGATAAAATCTAGAATAGTATATTCTACAACAAGTAATGGAATGGCACGGTTTGCGAGCGTGGGATAGGCCATTCCGTTACATGTTGTAGACTATACTTTCTATAAAAAGGTTTTGGAAATTATACACAAATACAAATATAAAAATGTTGAAAACGTCAAACTCAAATAAATTGTGCTGCTAGTATATTTTTATGAACGGCCAAAAAATGTGCAAGCTATCATTTGGGCGATATTCGATGTTGAAAGGAATGTTGGTGGTTAGAAATAATAATGATATAAGCAATTTCCTGAAATTAATTACTTTCTTTAAAAGAAGAAATGGTGGCTAGTAACCTAACAAGTCAAAATTACACCAGAACAAGTTGATCAATTGTTAAAAGATGCTCTAGACATCGTTCATCAGGCAAATCATACAGACCAGTGGCAGTGGTCAAATTACATTTTGACCAGGACGGTTGAAACCGGTTAAAACCTGTGGATAAAACCACACTGGTCAAAATACCTACAACCCTGATCTAAGGACGAAATAGACTTAAATCTGTAGCGGAGAACAATTCCCAGAAAAGGCAGAGTGCTCAGTTCAAAAGACTTTATATGTGAAAAACATTTTAAGGCGGACGATGTTATTAAGGAATGGACCTGCGGAGCTAGAAGTGTAATATATTAATGTTTTATTTTAAAATTACGTTTACATACATTTGTAGGTACCATTGCAGGTGCACTTCCGACTGTTTTCCCAAATTGCTCCAGTTACTAAGATATAAAAACAAATACAAAATAAGAAAAAATATTAAATGTGACATTGCACATAAGAAAAAAACCTATAATTAAATATATAATTATTTAAATGTGGACAGTGGTATGTAAATAACTAAATAAGTTATTCAAGGGTTTTAATTTGATTATTTTTATTTTGTGCCCAGGTCAAAATAGAAATGAACCTGTACCATATAAAAGTTCATCAGACGCTATTTTTAATTTATCTTGGATAAATACTCAATTACCTAATAATTAAAGGACAAAATAAAAATTCGAAGAAAATAGAAATAGTTACATATCTTTCGTTAAATTATCATTCGATTCGAATCATCGTTTTTTTATCGAAAAATAAACTGTCCTTGATGAAAATATAAATAATAAAATTTTTATTTCTAATCAATTATAAATATAATACTAATAATAATACCTGTTTTGAGACATTTAATATATACTATTGATAAACTAGATATTTGCAAAGAAATATCTAAATCTTGAAATGAAGAATTTAATTTTTAAAGTTTGGAAAATAATTTTGGATACTTTACGTCACAAAAAATGCACTATAATAACCAATGGTACAGAATATATTTACAGATATTGTATATATTTAAATTAGAATTTAAGCAAAAGAAACAGTTAAAAATGCCAAGATGTAAAAATAAATTACGAAATCATTGAAAGAAAATCACTCGACTACGTAAAAAAGTATGCACTTGCAACAAAATTGAAAACTCAGTTAAATAAATGAAAATGTTATGAATGATAAATTAAATGAATTAAACACGCCATCAATTCAAAAATTATTAATGCAGTGCCTTAAAATATGCCAACAAACAAAGAAACAAGGCAGAAGATATAAATCAGACTGGTTAATTATTTGTCTTCTGCTCCATATGAAAAATTCGAAAACTTATAGATTTCTTAGAGTAAATAACATAATTCATATAAGTCATATTTTTAGTATGTTGTAACAATAATATTATAATAAAACAATTAAAAATTATGTTCTACCCATAAGCGTACTGTACAACAACCGGCCTCCTACCTTCTCCCATCCATCAATCATGAATAATGAAATTCCGTGCCGCTAGCTCCGCACAAGTGCCATCTCCTATCTATATTATACTTCGTGCTCTGGGGGAAACGAAACTTCAGGACGTCCCCTCCATACCCTCATCAATCCACTTCTCTCCGCTTGCCGACAAAAACAAGTCAGCAAGTGTTTGTGCCAAAACCCCGCATTAAAACAAATGTTCAACTTGTCTTCCGTTATTTACTAAACAAAATCTAGCCTTTTGAATGACGGTTTCTTGCATGCTTCTAATTATTGTAGGTGTTATGGAATCTGCTGTTTGTTGTATTTTGTTTTTCAAGTCATCAACATTGATGAGTAGATTTATGTAAACTTTGTTTTTTATGGAAGGCCACACAAAAAATTCCGACGGTGTAGGATCGGGTGATCTTGTAGGCAAACGAATAGATCATCCGAGTGAATAATGACTATACGAGCCCTAACAACAAAATGTTCGGACGCTTGATTTTTACTTATTACATTTACTTATTTAGCATATAACATTTACATTTAAAATTAATAAAGATAAGCCTAAATAATAATAATACTAAATGTTAAACTATAGGGGTCAATTATATTTAGCAACAGACAGTGGCGTATTATAGGGGATAATTTTTTCGGTTCAAACCCAAATTAAAAAAAAAAATTGTATCCGCTTAATGATCAATAAAATCTATTGTAGCAGCTTATTTTAAGCAAAATTTAGTTTACAGACATATATTTTCATGTTTGTCTACCTAAAAAAAAATAGGTTCAAAATTTTTCGTTTTCGACAATTTTTGACGTTCGACAAAAAAAAAATAGGATTTTAGAATCCAAAATCTTTCCTCTATGCTACGCCATTGTTTTCTAGGTATTCTTTACCCATTTTGTATATAAATATTAGGTGACAACATACAAAACATAAAAAAATGCGGAAAACATAAATCTTTAAAACTATTTTTTGAGTGACAGAATAATAAAAATATATAACAATAAACTAAATTATACTTAAAATATGCTGTTACAATATTTTAATAAACATATAATGTACAAATTTTTTGGGGGAAGTTGAGTTTGAACCCAATAATTTACTCTTATGATACGCCATTTTCTGTTGCTAAATATGAATAAACACTATAGTTTTATATTTAGTATTAATTCATCTTCGTTCATTTTAAATATGAATATTATGTGACAAGTCAGAAAAATATGCTTAGCAAAAATCAAGTGTCCGAACATTATGTTAGGGCTCGTAATCCCGAATATAATACTGTACTTTTTCTACTCTTGTAAATTCGGGAATAACTTTTAAAAATGATCGAATTCGGTTGAAAACACACGTAAAATGTGGTAACACATAACCTCCCGCCCAATACTACTCTTAAACGATACAAAATATTATTTTATGATACATAAACACCTCCTTATTTATTTATTTTCTATTTATATTTGCGAATTTTAGTTTTCTTTCGTATATTTATTTAATTTCTTGACTTATATTTCACTAAGAAAACAGCTTCACAATCACAATGACATGTGTCACATTTCGTAAAAAATTGAAAATTTTTCCATGGTGTACTAGGAATGCAAGATTTGTGAAATCTAATTTCTTTATATTTTATTATCTCTAAATCTAATGGAAATTAATAAAATTAGTGTAATCAAAACACATGTAAAACAGGGCCGTAGCCAGCTTCAACTTCTAGGGGGGGCCAGAAAATATTTAGGGGGTAAATAAAAGAGTAATTGAATTGACTTTTTTTATGATATAATTAATACAAAAAAATTCTGTTTATAAGTAATAAAGCAGAAAATATTGGAATTTTCTGTTTTTCATCTATTCAATTTTTGCAAAAAAAAATCTAAATTTAATTCTTTTGTACGCGTTTATTCGAATACTAATTCTCTAGTATTACATATAGAACGGTGATGGACAGCTTAAAAGCACGCACTATAGATCAGCCTTCCTGTCCAGTTCTACTTAGAAGGATAGTAACCACCTTGTTCCCTGAACAACCGGAAATTACCCATCCCGTAAACATACAAGTCACTCGTCGCGTTAAAGCGCCGCCAATTTCAGAAGAAGAACTTTTGAAGGCTTGCAATAAAATCGGAGATGCCAAGGCTCCAGGTCCGGACTGTATTCCGAACGTCGCTCTTAAGGCAGCCATCAAAGCACGACCAGAAATTTTTCTGGAGATATACAACGCGTGCCTCTAAACCACCAGAAGATCCTTCATCCTATCGTCCAATTTGCCTGTTGGATACAGCCGGTAAAATCCTCGAGAGAATTATTTATAATCGATTGGAAGAATTCAGCGAAGGTGCTCGAGGTTTATCAGAAAGCATTGGATTTCGAAAGCAGAAATCAACGGTAGATGCCATTAACGTTGTCGTATCTACTGCTCGAAAGGCCATCGGTGGGAAACGTTGGAAGAGAGATGCGAAGAAGTACTGCGCCATAGTCACACTAGATGTAAAGAACGCCTTTAACACAGCGAATTGGAATTGTATTCTGGAGGCGCTGAGTTTGATGGAGGTTCCTGAATACATTTTGCGAATTATTTTGAGCTATTTTAAGAACAGAACGCTACTATATAACTCAGATATAGGGCCTAAGACCTACAAAATTACAGGAGGCGTTCCACAAGGTTCAGTACTCGGCCCTCTACTATGGAACATAAAGTACGACGGGGTTTTGAGGTTGCTCATGCCTATGGGGACAAAGATGGTTGGATTCGCTGATGATGTTGCGGTGGCTGTTGTCTCAAACTACTTAGAAGAAGTAATCCAGATGACAAACGAGGCTGTCGCCACAATACGCCGGTGGCTCTTTGCAAATGGTCTACATCTGGCAGATCATAAAACTGAAGCAGTCCTGCTGACCAGCAGGAAGACACTAGAGACCGTCACGATCACCGTTGGAGGCTGCAACATACCTTCATAGCCGTCACTGCGATATCTGGGGGTGCAGATAGATGCCAGGCTACGTTTTGATGAACATCTGCGTATCGTGAGTACGAGAGCAGCTGGAGTAGCTAACGCCCTGGTGAGGATTATGCCTAACATTGGAGGGTCTAGGCAGAGTCGCCGATAGCTGCTTTTCAACGTTGTCAGCTCCATGTTGTTATATGCAGCCCCAATCTGGTCATCAGCAGCAGCAGTAGCTTCTTATACATCACAGATGACCTCCGTGTATCGCATGTGTGCCCTGCGAGTGGCACGAGCATATCGCACGTTCTCGTACGATGCCGTCTGTGTCATCGCCAACATGCCACCAATCCACCTGATGGTAGAGGAAAGGGTAGAGATATATAAACGTAGACGCGAAGATGGGCTTAACAATCGACTCATCATTGCCCAGGATGCGAGAACAGAGTTGTCAGCACGATGGCAGCGGCTCTGGGATGCATCAAGCAAGGGACGGTGGACCCATCGTCTTATACCTGATATCGCCGCATGGAATGGAAGAAAACACGGTGAGGTAGAATACTACCTTGTACAGCTACTGACGGGCCATGGCTGCTTCAGGGCGTATCTGCACCGCTTTCATTTGGACGACGACGCGTCGTGTCCGACCTGCCGGCCGGTTCCTGAGGATGCAGAGCATGTGCCCGCGTTTCAATGACGCTCGCGAGATCTTGAGAGGCAAACTGCAACTGCCGCTGACCCCAGAGAACATCGTTGGAGAGATGCTTATATCTCAAATCATTTGGAATGAAGTATCAGAATTTGCAGCCATAGTGCTGATAATATGAAAAGAGGCCAACCTGTAGCTTAGAAGAAGAGGATAAACCGCCAGACAGCTGGGCGCATATTGCCAGTTCACCCTCTGCGAAGTAATGCCTGACGGAGGTCCCGTGGAGCGGTGGGTTGCAACGGGAGGTGGTTTTAGTGGGTAGAAATCCCACATACCGTGGAGCACGGGCTTCACGGCGTCTTTCTGAAGATTTCCACCTACCCTCGTAAAAAAAAACACACACACACACACACATATACATACATGCATATACAGGGTGTAGACCGCGACCCCGGAACATAGGACTTTAACATGTAAAATCATACTTTCGTAATTTCCTGCTTAACAAATTATGTTAGACAAAAAAGTTTCAAATAAAGTTGAGAGATCATAAAATTCTACATCAGAATCAATAAACAGAATTACATTTACATGCCCTATAACGCCAGAAATTAAATATGAAAATATTAAAAATTAGCTCAAAAATCGGGTTAGCCTTGGAATTGAAACAAAATTGTATTCAATTGGAAATGAAAATTGTATTTTTTATTAATTATTATTATAAATTGCATAATTGACTATTTTTTTTTAGGAATTTTGTTTCATTTCCAAGGCTAACCCGATTTTTGAGATAATTTTTAATATTTTCATATTTAATTTCTGGCGTTATGGGGCATGCAAATTTAATTCTGTTTATTGATTCTGATGTAGAATTTTATGATCTCTCATCTTTATTTGAACCTTTTTTGTCTAATATAATTTGTTAAGCAGGAAATTACGAAATTATGATTTTAAATGTTAAAGTCCTATGTTCCGGGGTCGCGGTCAACACCCGGTAGACATCATCGCGAAAATAGTAAAATCGTATTATAGGGACTCTAAAACGTGCTTATTCATTGAAAACTCACTACCCAATTTTTTGACCATAAACAATACCTCCCTTACCTAGAGGTAAGCGGGAGGTAAAAACGACAACACAATGACAACTGACTACACTGTCAACTGTCAGACGGCTGTAGCTTAGTAATACACATCACGGCTTTAAAATAAACAGGAATAATTGATTTTTAGTTCTGTGATTGGTCGAGAAGAGTGATTTATGAATACACAATTCACTTTCGTGAATAATTAATCGAAAATTTTAAATAATGGGGATATATTTACACAGGTGTGGAAAAACGTTACAACGTCCGACCGTTACTGTTGTTATCATAATTTCCCACCTAGCCCTATAACAAATAACGCCCTAGGGCGTTATAAATTGGACGTTGTTGATATTGGACACATAATACATAAAACACTGACGTTAATTGGCAGATAGAAATTGTAAACAAATAAGAATATTGCGTTACCTACTTACAATGTTTGCAAACAAATAGAATATATGGTCGGACATTAAGCGTTGAACGCACCACGGGCGTTAAACGGACAATAATGCACTTGATACGTTAATTACTATAAACGTTCTGTTACGTTAGAAACTAAGTCTCGAAAACGTTTAAACATTCTGTTACCTTAAAAACGAGAAAAATACGCTACTAGATACGTATAGAAAATCAAATTTTATTTATAAATAAATAAAGATAACTATGTTCTCAAGATTGTTGTTTTTACGCAACAATCTTTAGAAATACAAATTTTACCGACAAAATAATCTTCCCGTAATATATTACATTACATTATTCGTAATTGGTAGAGACCCAAATTTTCCAAAACATATTTTTCCAGAATATTAAAATATTTTCCAACAATAATACTTTTTCAAATAAAATAACATTTTCTCAAAGAAATGAACTCCCAAATTTATTTTATTTATTAATTTTAATATGCAGATTGCAAAATTCGATATTGTGCCCAATTGACAGCAAATATTTTTTATTTTTTGTTTTGGGAAATAAGTATACATATTTGGGAATATCTTTTTGCCCCGATTAACATTTTGATTACCCCAGCGGTACTTAAATATTCTGCACACATTTTATTGAAAATATTATTCTTTTAATTATTGCCAAAAATATTTCATTTTGAATATATCATCACGCCTTTTACCAATTAAGTGTGGCACAAATCTCGGTAAGTGATATATATCTGAGCATAAAATGCAGTTACCAGCCGTCGAGGCCTACTCTCCAAAGGTATTAGTAGAGGGGTGAAGTTAAAATGGCAACTGATGTTGGACCTCACGATCAGTTAATCCTGCCGATGTTCTAAGTCACCTTCAAAGTAAAACCAAAATCATCTTGGGTGGAAAGCATCCAACACACGCACACGTACATTAATATTTAAGAATAAAGCAAAATAAAAATGTTGTTTAAAGGTTAATCGTGTAACAGCTCTTAATTCTATAATTCCATTTAATTATGAGTAAACTAGAAATCATCCATTTTAGTGGTAAGGTAGTACATCGACAAGTTATTTTCTCCTATTTTTAAACCCCATCCAGAGACACTATGTTACTAAAAATATTAGTAGTTTTTGTTTTTAATAGTATATCCAAGAAATTTTCTTTTAAGTAGTACGAAGAGTTAAAAAATATTTAAAGGGGTGCGCAGGGGTCGAAAGTTTGGGAAACATTGTAAGGTTGAAACGGCTATACTGACCTTATTGCATATTTGTTTTACAGTACTTAGATTTTTTCTTTCTTATACAAAGTATAAGGAAGTATTGGAATCACGAAAAAAATCGTTGACGAGACTTTTGCGGAAATACATATTTTGACGTCCACTGAATCCATTAAGACCAATTTCTCAATGATGTCAGTGCGTGAGGAAGGATGGATGGATGTCCGTGTGCGCAATATCTCATGAACGAGACAAGATATGTAGACTAAACTTGTAACTTATAAGTTTCATGAAAAAATGAAGAGCTGAGTTGATTTTGAATGAAATTGAAAAACCGGAAGAGGAAGTTTATTGGACACACAAAACAATAAATTCCATTTATTTCAAAAATAGAATCAGCTATGAGAAAAAATTTCAAATGAAAAATATTTGGAATATAAAATGTTATTTGCACTTTTCTTGTACATGCGTCTAATTTTGAGAAAAACTAAATTTTATGTTTAAGAATATATTTCTATAATCTGAGTTACAATAGTAACAAAAACTAAAACATTTTTAATATCTATCTGTCAAACGTGTCAAATAATTGTGAAGTGTCAAAAATATGTGTCGTGTGAAATATTATAAAATTAATATTTGTATTATTAGTTAGAAAGTTTTGAAGACTATATTGAGATCATAATTAAACAGGTTTAAATCTATATATCAAATAAATGTCAAAATAGTCATACGCAAGGAACAAGTTATACGTGTTCAGTTGGTTTTATTTGTATTAGAAAGTAGTGTGGTGCCCATACCAGATTTTTGTCTATAATGAAAGGAAACAATAATTCTAAATGAAGGGAAGTATATTTCATTTTAATACATATTACAAATTTGCAGAAGATACACAAACAAAAAATAAACGTAACTACCTAACCCACTTCCTAGTATTTAGGTTACTGACTATTTTCAAACTCTGCAGATTGAAGAACAGAGCCGCGCGCTGATGTGTGAAGTCTCATATGATCATTCAACTTACTTCACGTTACAAATATTACATTCATATATTTTCCTATGTATAACTAAAAAAAAAACTTCTTATTACTGACAGAACAAGTACACATAACCTAACAACTTATGTGTGGATAATTTGGTATTTAATACAACCTTCTTATCACAAATAGATCATTTAAAAATCTTTATTTTCTTTATGTTTACGCATGTGAGAGACTAAAGAATCCTTTCTTAAATACGCCTTATCACAAACAGAACATTTGTACTTTCGAATTCCAGCATGTTTGTTCATATGTGCAACAAAATTACGTTTCCGTAAAAATTTCTTATTACAAATAGCGCAATCAAAACCTACATTATTTGCATGAAATTTCATATGCCTCTCTAACTGAACCTCTTCCACAAACTTCCTATTACAAACAGAGCACTCATAGTCTAGTTCTAGTCTACCTTCGTGTATTTTCATATGTGGAACTAAAGAACTTTCATTTACAAACTTTTTATTACAAACAGAACATTTGTAATTTCGAACCCCGGTATGTATTTTCATATGTCGGGTTAAATACTTCTTTTGTGCAAATTTTTTATCACAAACAGAACACTTAAAATTTTTGTTTTTTTCTTCATGTATAAGCATATGAACTTTTAAATAACACTTACGTATAAACATCTTGTCACAAACAGTACATTTATGATTCCGAACTCCTGCGTGTGTTTTCATATGTTGGGTTAAATTATCGTTTCGTGAAAATTTTTTATCACAAACAGAACATTTGTAAACACTAATTATGGAATGCGCTTTCAAATGTCTAGTAAACCTAAACTTATGTACAAACTCCTTGTTACAAATTTGACATTTATGATTTTTACCTGGGCCTATATTAGTACAAGTTGCATTCACACTGTCTGCGTCCGCACTGAAGTTGGCTTCATCCACATCTTCACAACTACTCCTTGAAACGCTGTCTTGTTCATTATCAGGGGCCGGTTCATACTTTAAATGTTTCAAATAAAATTCTTGGTCTTCGCTGTCTGGAAAAAATTCTTCTTTGATGTCGATGTCATCATCTACAACGGTTCTCTGATCACGCTCCTCCAAAGAATTTGCGATCTCTTTTTTAATATTTAATTCACTATCCAAATCTTCCTCTCGTTCCATCGTCAAGTCTAGTTTATTTATTTGTATTTGCAACTCAGAGAATTTGTGACATCGCGGATCGCTGCTTGCTTGTAATATTTCCGTGTATTGTGTTAAACGACTATAATTCTCCAGACATGTTTTTCTAAATTTGTAGAACAAATTGACTGTTGTGCGGCAAGAAGTACAAATGAAGTTTGGAATCTCAGATTTCGAAATCGTCTGAAAAAGAAACATTATAACTTTAGTTTCTAAAGCGAATTTGATTTATCAAAATGGATAAATTTATTAAAATGTCTCGTCGTAGTTGGTTTCACAGAGGTTTCGCATTCTTCAATTTATTGCCACACATGAATTAGATAACTTTTTAATATTCTAAAGAATAGCTTAAAATTTCTTCATAGCACTCTTGTTACAGTAACATATAATGTAATTTACAATAATTTACATTTGATGAAAGTATTACTAATGATTAGAAATTTCTAATTAAGAAAATGTAACTTCCTTAAAAAATAACATAGTATATTGTGTTATTAGGAGTAAATGTGATACTTTGGGTGCTAAGCATGTAAGTAAGTAAGAACGACGAGCGAAGCGAGTCGGACAATTACATGCGAAGCATCCAAAGTCACATTCACTCCGAATAACACATGCTATTTTTTCTTCAAACATAGAAAATAGACATAAAGCTATAAAAAATGCTCAAAACTTCACCAAATATGCTACCGTATCCAGTATTTCTAGTTGCCACAGAATGTTATTTTGTTATTTTTGTTTATTTGTTTTATTCTTAACTGTCAAATTTTTGAATTACAACCTTACTATTTTGCATATTTTACTTTGTCCGCCGCCGGAGTAAATATGTTGCCTAGGAAACACTTTTACGCCGACGGCGACAATATTGAACTTCTGCTTGTTGAATACAAATACATTTCAACGTACTTTTATGATGTTTCAAGAAAAATGAATTTTAAATTAGATTTCATCAACACTACTTGCCAATTGCCGCAGATATGGTTTTCAATGTATTGGACGCATGTTAGCTGTGATTACCACTGACAACAGATTGACAGTTCATAAATAAATAAATTGATATGTTAACTTACAATTTCAGGCAAGCAATATTTTAACTGTTCTTGCACCGAAAATTCATCGTCTTCCAGCTTGAACACACTTTCAAGTTGCTTAGAATTAAGACACAACAAACAAAACTCTGATAAGTAGTACATTTTATATGAGACATAGAAATGAAGCACAGACTGAACAACAACGGAGCTTTGTAAGCGAAGGTTATGACAGTGACAGCAGCATGGCGCTTGACACAAGCATGACTTGTGCAATGTTGCCAACTATAGTATGAAAAAGTTTTCTTTTCAAATATCGGTTATTCCATTCTTCATTGCTTGAAATATATTTATAAATTACAAACTTAAGTTGACAAATTTGTTACATACACACAAATATACTTAATTACTTGCACAGGCGGTTAAACACAAATGTGTATAAGTAAACATCTTGGGAACTATAAGAGATACGACGGTACGGTTTTATTATTTGAAAGTTGCCACACTAGTAGGCCAATTTAATGGTGTTTTAGTTAACCTGAAAAAATGAATAGATCACATTATACAGAGTGGGCCATTTTAAGTTGCGTTCAGGAATATCTCGGAAACGAAGCATCGGATGAAAAATCCAAAAAACACGACTAAAATATTTTCGAAGGGGACATCCCATGACACCAAATTCAACGCCCCCCAACCCTGGTGGGAACACCCACTTTTTCTCAAAGATTCGCATTCTACGTTAACAACTACATGCAGTACCATCAAAATTTTCACCCCTGCCCCCACCCCGACCCTGGAAGGTGGGGTGGGGGTGAGTATGAAAACTTAAATCGGAACCCCAAATTTTTTTACAGATTCGCATTCGGCGTGAAAAACTAAATTCAGTAACATCAAAATTTGCGCCCCTGTCCCCCTCCCCCGTGCCAGTGCCGTGCACCCCGTTGGTTAGATGCGCGGGGACTCGAGAATTGGATCGAATCTTCGAGAAAAAGTGGGTGTTCCCGTAACCAATTTGAAAGTTTCCCATCACCCAACTGGCCCGGGGGGGGGGGGAACGGGGGCGAATACTTTGATGTCACTGAATTCCGTTTTTCACGTAGAATGCGAATCTGCAAAAAAAATTTGGGGTTCCCATTTAAGATTTCAAACCTACCCCCGCCCCACCCCACCAGAGCTGGGGCGGGGGTTGAATTTGGTGTCATGGGATGTCCCCCTTGAAAATATTTTAGTCGTGTTTTTTGGATTTTTCATCCGATGCTTCGTTTCCGAGATATTCCTGAACGCAACTTAAAATGGCCCACCCTGTATGAGTAAAAATGTAAAAATAGAGATATTTTTTAAATAATTTTAATTCCAAAATAGTATAGCAATATGGGATGTGGTTATATGGATAGGGGTGATAAAAAGAAGGAAACTTTATTAAAGGAAATGATAAAAACCTGTCGTGGTTAAATTTAAATAAACCTTTAAATAAACTCTGTCTAAATAATGTCAAAATTGGTTTTTATTATTTAAATTGCAAAAGTAACTACCTTAACGTTGCACTAACTTATATAGTACATTAACTATTAAATTAATTTAAAACTATAGCCCCCGATTATTTCGCGAACAACAAAACGGATTGAGAAACAAAAAAATACGTCCAAAATATTTTTAAATGTTCTATTGAATGATACCGAATGAGAGTTCCCCCCTCACCCCCTGGAGGGAGGGGTCACTTCGAAATTTTAAATGGGAACCCCCAGTTTTTATTGCAGATTTGGATTCAGTGATGTAAAAAATCAAGCTTTTATCCAACAATTTTTTTCGGTTCGCGAAAGATGGCGCTACAATTATTAAACTTAATCACCACAAATTGATTAATTATCTACATTATTTTGGTAAATCCGAAATTGATTATTTCTTTCACCACCGTTTAATGGTAGTGGGGGGGGGGGGGGGCAGCAATACGATTAACCCTAAATTTACAATTTTCAAAAGATTAACACGCCTTAAATTTATTTTTCAAATCTGACCTTGAAAATCCTCAGAAATAGAAAAAAAACTATTTTTTTGTGGACCGAAAAATTTTTTTGGATAAAAGCTTGATTTTTTACATCACTGAATCCGAATCTACAATAAAAACTGGGGGTTGCCATTTAAAATTTTTAAGTGACCCCTCTCCTTCAAGGTGGTGGGGGTGGGAAACTCTCATTTGGTGTTATTTAATAGAACATTTAAAAATATTTTGGACGTATTTTTTTTGTTTCTCAATCAGTTTTGTTGTTCGCGAAATAATCGGGGGGTACGGGTGTTATAAAACACCCTATATGTATCAAAAATGTACATTCGTTTTCTTAATAATTTTGTTGTCAAACATTTATTATTAATTACATTTACTTCAAAACAGTAAATTGTTCTTGAATATAAATATGTATGTACACTAATAAAATAAGGTTGATATTCAAGATCTATTATTGTATAAAAATAGTTTTCGAAAATCTTTTATGCACTCCCTTCAAAAAGTTTAAAAAATCGAGATCCGGATCTTACAATACCCAAATGTACGGATCTTAGATCCGGATATCCGGATACTCAAATAATTGACAGCCCTAATTTAAAACATTACATTACAGATACGAAATTTTCACATCAAATGTTTATAAACATTTTTGTTGTATACGCGCCGTCAGAGGGCGTCACCTTCTAGAGATCTGCGACGGCTAGGAAAAACAAGAGTAATCGTAATTGTTTTTGTTAGAAAATTGTAAAGTTGCCCTTGTTTATGAACATTAAAATAAGATCGAGTTATCGAAGATACTCTCGGTTCTTAGAATAATTTTAATTATTGAAGTTTTCAATTTACTATCTTTACTGATATAAATAAATACAGTCCAATTTACGAAGCTTCTTATTATCTCTTTTTTCAGCATCATAACATTTTGAACAGGTTATGGGCCCAGACCGATTCATGCCATAACTGATATATATATATATATATATTTAATTGCAATTAGTTGGAAAAATATATTTATAAAAATGGCGGAGGCAGATAATTTTACAATAGTACCACTACACGGGAAGCAAAATTGGGCAACTTGGAAGCATGGTATGAAATTGCTTTTCAAGATGCAAAATAGTTTAGGCGTGGTATTAGGCCACGAAACTATGCCAAATGAGCCTGATGCACAAGCCAAACAGGAAGAATTTCGGGCATATGAAAAGAGAAAGAAAACGTACGAAGCTTTAGATGGTAAGGCAAGTTTCTTGATTTTTAGAAATATTGCGGAAGATCAGAAAGATTTTGTAATGGACTGTGCGACTGCAAAAGAAGCATGGGATACTTTACACGCTATTTATGAGCAAAGCTCATGTGCCAGAATGGGTCGACTATTTAATGCCTTCTTTAATAAACGGCAAAAAGATCCTGCGGATTCAGTAGCTAAACACGCAGCAAAAATGATACAAGCGTGGAATTCAATGCAGGAGGAATTGCAGAAACGCCATAAATCAAAACTTCCTGAAGAACTTTTAATGAATCGTTTGGGTGAGTCTTTACCTGATGAATATTTTGAAATTATTGCAGTTTGGGACGCAATGCCAGATGAAGATAAATCTTCAGCAAAAATGGTAGAATTTCTCACTCGTCACGAACAAGGAATGTCAGAACGTGATGAAAAAGAACATAAAGAAAAATCTGCTTTTGTAGTAAAACATTCTCATCCTCGTTCTCATCGTAACAAATTTGAACACAAGAATATTAATTCAGAAAATAAATATGATAAGAAAGCAGATATTCTTAAAACAAGTAAAATGTTCAAGTGTTTCTTCTGTGGAGAACTAGGACATTTTAAGAAAAATTGTCCAAAATGGAAAGAAAAACAGAAATCACTGGAAAATAAATCTGACAATCTTGAGCTGTCAAAAGAAAAAAGAGCAGGAGCGTTTGTAGCCGAATTTGTTGAAAACGAAGAAACAGATGCTTGGATTCTTGACAGTGGAGCTACTGTACACATGACAGCAAATAATACATATTTTTTAAATTATGTAGAATTTGCAAAACCAGAAATGATTTCTGTCGGTGATCTTCATCAAATTGAAGGACTTGGTAAAGGTATTATTGCAATTAAAGTTTGGAAAGATGGAAAGATGTTTGGTATGTACCTAATATTGGGAGAAATCTATTCTCAGCAAGAGCAGTACTTAAATAGGGGTATGAGCTTCATATGAAAGATAATAACTGTCAACTTTTATTAAACGATGAAATTAAAGCTCTCGGACTCAAACTCTTGAACAGTGAGCTTTATGGTATGTTAATTAAAGTTAATTTGTCTCAAAATCAAAAGTCATTATTTGCTGAGAAAGTTGAGTCCTTACAATTGTGGCACGAGCGATTTGCACATCAAAATAATGTGCAAGTGCGCCAATTTCTCCAAGACCAAGGTATTAAATTTACAGATACTAATGATTTCTGCGAGGGCTGTATGTTTGGGAAGCAGCAGATACAAAGAAAAATGAATTTTAAATTTGATTTCATCAACACTACTTGCCGATTGCTGTAGATATGGTTTTCAATGTATTGGATACATGTAAGCTGTGATTACCACTGACAACAGATTGATAGTTCGTAAATAAATAAATTGATATGTTAACTTACAATTTCAGGCAAGCAATATTTTAACAGTTCTTGCACCGAAAATTCATCGTCTTCCAGCTTGAACGCACTTTCAAGTTGCTTAGAATTAAGATACAACAAACAAAACTCTGATAAGTAGTACATTTTATATGCTGCATAGAAATGGAGCACAGGATAAACAACAAACATCGGAGCTTTGTAAGCGAAGGTTAGGTTAAACTTGATTCTTGTGGTGTTGAGCACGTGTTTAGCGGTTAACGCGTTGGACAATGGGCTGGCTCGAACCCCGCCCATGGGCTGGATGGCTTGGGAACGATTTAGGTGTATTACAGACTGCGATTCGTACCCGAATGAGTGTATAAGGTAATTTTATTATTTAATTCTTATTGTATGCACGGTGTTTCCTTTAACACGTTGACTGCCAACTACGAGTTATCTCGTACTGTGTTTACTTGCTATATTCTTGCAGCTCCGATTAAACTCGTAGTATATCAGTGCTAATATGGATAGATGGCTTCTGGGAAGAGAACAAAAAATCAGTGCTGGCTTACATGAACAAAAAATTTAGAAATAAAATCAGAAAATAAAATTATAAAAAATTTATTCAAAATCAAAAAGTAAAAGAATATTACAAAAAATACTTTTTCGCGCCGCCGTCCGACATTGATACAATTACATATCTCTAAATCGGTCGGAAATCATGTTTTTGTCGTACTAGTTCGACAAAAATTGCTAACTTTTTATGGTTATATGTTGGCATCACTTCACTAATTTTAGCTATAACTTCTGACGCTAGAAATGTCAAAGTGTTACATTGACATAAAAATATTATGGCAATATATCTACAATTGAGTATTTACAATACAAGAAAACAGAATATTTATGAATTTTAAACATATTTATAAGTAATTATAATTGAATTTGCATTGTAAAATCCAAATATAAATATGTAGATATTTTTGGTTATGATACTGGAAAATAAACATAATTGACATTTCAAATATTTTAAAGTTAGCAACATAAAATAATTCCCTGTCATCAAGAAAATGAGTAATAAATTAAATTTATTTATTAAATTTACATAAATGTTGGCGCGAAAAATCTTGTGTATCCCTCGGTTGGAAACTATTTTGCGAGTGCTCGTATTTGTAGGACCCGCCTACGGCTCGTCCTATCAAAATAAAATCGCACTTTCAAAATAGCAGTTTCCAACCTTGTGATACAAATAACTATTTCTATGCTTTTTGATGATAACTATGTACTATAATTAGAGTTTTTAATAACATAATATGATTAAATGAAGTTGGCTTCGTAGACCGGAAGTCTGAAAATTGCCATGGCAGTCAACGTGTTAAAACAACCAGCGTTTTTTTGGGCGAACTAATGACTAGAGAAAAATGTTATGTACAAAAAATGGAAAATGGAAAAAGGGCCTTATTTAATAGAAATAACGCACAGAAAATTAAACCAGTGGTTCTCAAACGATAGAATAAAATTATATTTTTTAAATAGAAACCTATATAAATTTTTAGTCCATTAGATAGAGATTTTTTTCTGATTTCAACAATATAAATATGATATGAGGTTGCATAACAATTATTTTGAGAAAAATGGTATTAAAAATCAGAAATAATTTTACAATATAGAAGTAGGCTATGCAATAAACAACTATAAATACGATTATTGCGTAGGTCGCAACCTTCTTATATCTGAAATAACGTGTTTTACTAAGAAATTATTAATAACAAATGAACTATATAATGAAGAAATACCAAAACAATATCATGGAAATTATTTACAATTTATGCAACAAGAGGTGTTTTGGGTATTTTTTCACTTATAAATATTAATTTTTTTCTATAGTTTGTGTTCAAAAATGCCTCCTTGATTTTGAAGACAAAGTTCAATTTTTCTATTCAATGCAAAAGATGTAGCACATCTGATAGATTGCGCATTTAAGTCTCTAATTTCATAATGAATGTTATTTTTACATTCATCCTCAGTTGTTGGAGGAACATTAATCACTTTGGCTGGTACCACGAGCTCTGTTTTTGGGTGTTTTAAGAGCAATGTTTTAAGTTCGGTTTTATCTCTGTACAATGTTCTAAAATTGTTTTATAAAAAAATGCTTCAAATAGAAGTTACAGAGAAATGTATTATCTACCAGTTTTATTTGAAGTATTATTTTATAAAATAATTTGAGAACATTGTACAGCGCTAAAACAGAGCTTAAAACACTTCTTTTAAAACACCCAAAAACAGAGCTCGTGATCCAGTCTTTATTTTTAAGATAGCCCCAGAAACAAAGTCTAATGGAGTTAAATCAGGCGATCTAGTAGGCCCAAGTATTGGACCATTATTGCCTAGCCATCTATCATCAAAAAGTTGATAAAGTGCTAGACTGGCACGTTGTGTATTATGTGCTGCGGCTCCATCCTGTTGGAAATAAGTTTCTCTATACTGATTTAACGGCAGATTGTAATCGAATAGAGTTATGTCCGTCTCAATAATATTTAAATATAAATCACTATTAAGATTTTGTCCATAAAATACAAGCCCAATATTTATGTTGTCTTTAATTCGTTGAAATCAGAAAAAAATTCTATATATATATATATATATATATATATATATATATATATATATATATATATATATATATATATATAAATTTATTCTATCGTTTGAGAACCACAGGTTTAATTTTCTGTTTGTTATTTCTATTAAATAAGGCCCCTTTTTCCTGGCCATGTCGTGGAAAATATATTTTTGTCACTTCCGTGTTTAAAAGCCCTAATTAATTCTACTTCCTCGTGGACTGAAGTGGCCATTTTAAACTCGGAGGGATTATATTTCGAAATTTATTCTAAATAGATTAAATTGACAAATAACCACAGCAACAAGTAAAATATTTATTAAAATTATTTTTTTGTCGATTAACATTAAAGATGACACTTCACGGAGTCCTAACAGTCTGTAAAATGTCACTTTTATGCCTGTAAAAATATTTTACATAACAAACGCATAGTAACCGTTGAACAAATAGATGACAAAGTAAAAAGACAGCGATAACCCTCAAAATATGTATATACGAGCCCAAGCTCATAATAGTTCGGCCGGGTTACATTTTCAAGCAGAGGCCTAAACAACTCATAAAACTTACACAAATGATGAGACATTTCGACAAAATTGTTTCGACTATATTAAAATATATACTTTAAGCTTACAAAAGCTGAATATTTTATCCGAATAACATAATGAACAAAATTAATATAACAAAAACTTTAATGAACGGACAGCTCATAATAGTTCGGCCGATATTTAATATTGGATTACATCGCCTGGGAATTAATGCGCTACTGAACAAATCAACAAATACCTGTCAATATTAGTTGTATACGTGCTGTGAGACACAATAATAATAATACACTGTGTTTTTACGTTAATATTTAAGTAAAATGCCTCGTGGTAAATCTTTAAGTAAAGATTTGCGCTTATCCATCATTAATGTTCATAAAAAAGGCATTTCGGCACGCCGTATATCTGTTTCGCATTCAGTTCCGCGTTCTACAGTGCAAGATATTATTAATTTGTATAAAAGAACCAGTGAAGTCGAACAAAAAACCAAAACCGGCAGGGCATCTACAATTACGGAAGCAGATAAACGATCTTTACGTAGAATTATAAAAGCAAACCGGCGGTCGAATACTAAAAAAATAACTATACTATGGAGGGAAAGTATAGCAAAAAAAGTTTCGATGGCCACAACGAAGCGAACTAGTCGAAAAATAGGATACAAGTTCTATAAGGTAATATTTATTGATTTTTTGGACTAAAAATAGTTAACAGATGATTTGATTTTTTTCAATGCGCAAAAGAAAAAACTTTTTTAACTAAATTGGACTCAAAGACAATGGTATATTATAATTTGGAGTGATGAATCAAAATTTGATGTTTGTGTGGGTGACACGCGAAAACGACTTTTGCGTACTTCTTCTGAGGCTTATCATAATGATTGTTTGGTTAAAAAAGTCAAGTTTCCAGCTTCTGTTATGGTTTGGGGCTGTATGTCTGCAAGAGGTGTAGGGAAATTACATTTCATTGACGGCATAGTTAATTCGCAAAAGTACAGAGACATTCTGGAAGAAAGTTTTCTGCCTTCAATTTCAAATTACAAATCGTCCGAAGGTGAATTTATTTTCCAACAGGACGGTGCACCATGCCATACGGCGAAAATTATTCAAACATGGTTGAAAGATCATGATATACCAGTATTAAAATGGACATCTTCTAGTCCAGATTTATCTCCTATCGAGATCCTTTGGCATAATATGAAGAAAGAACTTCGTAAAAATCCGGCGCGTACTGTTTCCGAACTGAAAGCTACCTTGCAGAACATATGGGACACTACTCTACTAGAAGAATGTGTAAGGCTTGTGGATACAATACCTAGTAGAATTAAAGCTGTTATTGCTAACAAAGGCAGTGTAACGCAATATTAAATATCGGCCGAACTATTATGAACTGTCCGTTCACTAAAGTTTTTGTTATATTAATTTTGTTCATTATGTTATTCCGATAAAATATTCAGCTTTTGTAAGGTTAAAGTATATATTTTAATATAGTCGAAACAATTTTGTCGAAATGCCTCATCATTTGTGTAAGTTTTATGACTTCTTTAGGCCTCTGCATGAAAATGTAAGCCGGCCGAACTATTATGAGCCTGGGCTCGTACATATATATATATATATATATATATATATATATATATATATATATATATATATATATATATATATATATAAGACTATATTAAAGACTAAATTAATATTAATTTCAAATCGGTAAAAAAAAATCTGATGTGTGCAGCACATAACCTCCCGTACTACTCTTAAACGGTACAAAATAGTACTTGATGATACAGAAACATACCTTATTTATTAATTTTATATTTATATTTCAGAAATAAAATTTTCTTTCGTATATTTATTTAATTTTTTGACATATATTTCATTAAGAAAACAGCTGCACAATCAAAATGACATGTGTCACATTTCGTAAAAAATTTAAAATTTTTAAGTGTTTCCATGGTGTACAAGGAATGCAAGACATATGAAATCTAATTTCATTTATATCTCTAAGTCCAATGAAAATTAGTAAAATTAATGTAACCAAAACACATGTAAAACTAAATATTCTACAACTTTCGAAATAACATAAATTGATGAAAAAGGAAATTTGACTGTGTTTTTCACGAGAAACTGTTAAGTAAACTACTACTTCCGGTTGATCAATTTTATCCAAAATCTAATCACAAATATAAGAAGCAAAAATTCACCAAATAGTATTTTTTTGTATTATAGTATTTGAGTTATGCGAGACGAAAAAATTGCCACAAACTACACTCACACATACGTACATACAGACATCATGACGAAAATAGTAAAAACGTATTGTAGGGACCCTAAAACATACTTAGTCATTGGAAACTCACTACCCAATTTTTTGACCAAAAACAATACCTCCCTTACCTAGAGGTAGGCGGGAGGTAATTATGTGTTCAACTCGGCATCAAACACAGATTTACAGCATTCATTACCTCTGCTTCGCCTGGTCTATGAAACGGCAGACTCTGCTGTAAATCTGGTATTATGTTAAACAAATAACTATTATATAAACTACATTTATTATTGTTAGAATTAATAGGTGTGCCGAGCGGCAGGAAAAGACCATATATTGATAAATGTCGTTTATTATTGAAAAATATATTTTATATATTTTACTTTGACATGTACGCTTTGTTACTCAAACAATACAACAATTAACAACGTAAACAAATTAACAAAAGCTTGTGTATTTGGTGCTGCTCTCTGGTTGGCGCCAAATTTAAATAAACATAAATTAAATTGTATTTTCAACATTCCTCCTCAATTTTGTTTATGGACAATAATTAATTCGTGAATTCCATGTAATTTACGAAGTTTCACAAAAGAATCTTGAGGCAGAGGTTTGGTCAAGATGTCTGCAATCTGATTTTTCGTGTTTACATAAATTATTTTGATCAAACCCTTTGCATAAAGATCTTTAATAAAGTTATATTTGACATCTATATGCTTTAACCTTTTATGCTCCCATTTTTTAATCAAATGTATACACGCGTGATTGTCCTCGTAGATTTGGAGAGGTAGGTGAAATTCTACTTTAAGGTCGACGAGCAACTGCTTCAACCACATGAGTTCTGCCGCTGCCATGGATAGTGATACATACTCTGCTTCTGTGGAGGATAAAGCAACGCATGTTTGTCGTTTGGTTGTCCAGCTGACTGTGTTCCCAAATACTTGCAGTAGGAAGCCGGATATCGACTTACGGTCCAAATTACTTCCCCAGTCGGCGTCTGCAAAGCATTCAACTTTCTCTCGTGCATTCTTCCGGTAAATTAATCCGTAGTCTAGTGTCCCTTTTATATAGCGGAGTATTCTCTTGAGACCTTTCCAGAGCGATACTGTTGGTTTTTCCTGATGCCTGCTGTAGTAATGAACAGCTACATTCAAATCTGGTCTTGAAGTCAAGGTGATGTACAATAAGCATCCGATGAGTTCTCGAAATGGAGCGTCCTTCAATGGTTGATCGCTATCATTTCCTGCGCTTGGTTTAACTTCTATGGGAGTCTTCACAGGATTACAGTCTTCCATGTTGAATCTTTTTAGAAGATTTTGTAAATAAACTGATTGGCTCATACGGAGTTCTTCGGCGGTCCTTTGAATGTTGATTCCGAGGAAAGATTGAACTTCTCCGAGATCTTTCATGTCGAATTTCCTTTCAAGTGTGCTCTTCAGGTTATTTATCTGAGTTCTTGAATTTCCGGCGATGATGAGATCATCTACATATAGCAGTAGAAAAATCTTTGATTTTTGAGTGAAACTGAAATAGATACACCTATCAGCCTCCGATCTCTATAGGCCAATTTCAGTTACAAAATTGTCGAAAGTAATATTCCATTCCCTAGGTGACTGCTTTAATCCGTAAAGTGTCTTTTCCAATTTGCAAACGCTGCCTTCCTCATGCTTATACCCAGGAGGCGGTTTCATGTATATTTCTTCCTTTAGGGTACCATGAAGGAACGCGTTTTTAACGTCAAGTTGGTCGGCAAATAGATCCTCTTCGTGAATAATAGCCAGAAGAGTACGAAGCGTCGTTAGTCTGGCTACTGGAGCATACGTTTCGTTATAGTCATACCCTTCTCGTTGTGCACAGCCTTTTGCAACTAAACGAGCTTTATATCTGGTGATATTCCCGTCACTGTCTCGTTTAGTCTTAAAAATCCACTTGCAATTGATAATTTTCTTGCCGATTGGTGTCTCTACCATTTTCCATGTCCGATTTTTGTCTAAAGCGCCAAGTTCCTCCTGAACTGCTGTCATCCACTGGTGACTATCTTCAAAGTTATGAATGTCTTCGAAAGAAAGCGCGACCTCGTCTACAAAAGACTCCGCGTAATGAGCTACAATGGCATAATCCTCTAGGTATCGAGCTCTGGTCTTCGTTCGTGTGCTTCTGCGGTGCTTCTGCTGATTCAAAATGATCAGCTGTTTCCATAAATGGTATTTCCTGTGTTCCTTCCTCCTCGTATTTATCTTCTTCTGGATCCTCTTCTTCCGGTTCGTTGACCGTGAGAATTTCGTCATCTTCCTCCAGGTTAAAATCGTTCGATTGGCCTTCCTGGATCCAGTTTTCGCTGGCCATTCCTTTAAATGTGAACAGTGACTCCTCGAAGACAACATCTTTTCCGGTGATGACTTTCCGTTTTTCTGGACACCACAGCAAGTATCCATTGGTGCAATATCCTAGCATGTAGCACCTAAGAGATCTCGACTGGAATTTCTCTTTGATTTGCTCCTTAGGTACATGTAAGAATGCAATGCACCCGAAAACTCTCAGCTTCCTCAGATCTGGCTTCTCTTTATACCACAGCGACGCTGGTACGCGGCCGTTGAGAGCCGCGGTAGGGCTTCGGTTCACGAGGTAGACGGCACACTGAACTGTATTTGTCCAAAAACCTTTTCCCAGACATGAGTTAATCAGCATGCATCTTGCGCGCTCTACGATGGTTCTATTCATCCTTTCCGCTACACCATTTTGCTCTGGTGTGTACGTTATAGTGAACTCAGATTGTATACCTTTACTTTCAAAATAATTCTTGATTTCCTTCGTATAATATTCCCGTCCGTTATCGCATCTGAATCGACTAATTTTTAAGTTGAATCGAGCAGTTGCCATAGCCTCAAATATTTTGAAATAGTGAAATACCTGAGTCTTAGCTTCTAGGGTGTAGACGGCTGTAAAGTGAGTATAATCGTCAATGAATATTAAAATATATTTCTTTCCATCGTGTGAATTAGGGCTAATGGGTCCACACAGGTCACTGTGAATCAATTCTAGGGGCCTGCGCGCCCTCTTCCGATGTTGATCATGTGGGTCCTTCGTCTGTTTCCCTTCAATACAGGTTTGACATCTGGTTTTTGGTTTCTGATCCCCATCGATCTTCATTCCATCCACTATGTGCTCTAGTTTGTATAGACTTTTAAAGTTCAGGTGCCCTAGTCGCCTGTGCCACAGATCCAGACTTCCTCCTGATTTACAAATCATTGCTTCCTCTCGACGAAGTGTCAGCTTTAACTCGTACAGTTCGGTCGCCTGTCTCCTGGCGATGGCAATTGTCTTGCCGTTTTTCGAAATAATGCCCATTCCACTCTTAAACATTACTTCCAATCCGTTCGTCTCTAATCTACGAACAGATAAAAGGTTATATTGGAGACCTGGGACGAATAAAACATCTTTGATCGTAATTAAATGAGTTTTATCTTCTACTTTCACGTAACCGTAAATGTCTCCTTTAATTTTTGCTTCCAAGAATGATCCTGATTTTGCAACTTTAATTTTTATTGGAACTCGGAGTTTCCTGATATTCGTGATGAGTTTGTCGGAGTTGATAAGATGCTCCGTCGATCCGGAGTCCAAAAACCAATTGCTACATATTCCAGACGAATTTGTTGTGTCAGTTGTGAAGCAATAGGAAGGTTGCTCGGGATGATCTTGATCATCTGTTTCCGTTGCCATATGTGCGGAATTGCGTCTCGGCTGTTGCGGTCGTTTTGGTTTTCGACATTCAGTTCGTTGATGGCCGTATTGTCCACAGTTACGGCACTGAAAACTAAACTGTTTATTTCTGTTTACATTCCAGTTGCCAGTTTTTCGAATGTGTTTATTGATTGACTGATGACTAGAGGCTTGAGACGAAAAAGCATTAGTACACGGCATATTACTCATTTTTGGTTTGAGTTTATCATACTCTTTACGTTTTGATTCCTCATCAAGGAGTCGGTTTTTAACAAAATTTATTGTCAGGGAATCGGCAGACATTGTTTCAAGGGCAGTTACGACATTATTATATTCCTTTGGCATTGTCAGTAACAAATGACATATCACGTCTGACTCTACTAAAGTGGCCCCAGTATTTTTCAGCTCTCGAATCATTTTGTCAAACTTAACGAAATGATCCATCAGTGACTCAAATGAACTATTGTATTTCATGGTAAGGAGTGACTTACGTATTAGAAGTTGACTAGCCAAACCTTTTCTCTCGAAAACGTTGCAAAGCGACTGCCACAAATCAAATGCGGTGTCCTTGTCCTGGGCGTACTCCAGGTGGGAATCGGCGATTCTCTGAATAATCTGTGATTTACATTTCCGGTCAGCTTTTGCATGAGTCAACTGTAGGGCTTGTTTCTTTTTGCGTGTTTCTGCGTTGTCGCTTTCATTAATTACGGTAATCTCGTTGTGTCTTCTCTCAATGTAAACCTCCAGGTCCAATTCCAGCAGCAGTGTCTCGATCCGGAACTTCCAACTGCCGAAGTTGCTGCCGTCGAACAACGGGATTCTATATTTGTCTAATTCCGCCATTTCTTGTATAAGGTGTTCACGTGATTCCAGACAATTTTTTTAAATATCAATTCTGCCACTCTAAATTCCACCTGGGCCCATAACCTGTTAGAATTAATAGGTGTGCCGAGCGGCAGGAAAAGACCATATATTGATAAATGCCGTTTATTATTGAAAAATATATTTTATATATTTTACTTTGACATGTACGCTTTGTTACTCAAACAATACAACAATTAACAACGTAAACAAATTAACAAAAGCTTGTGTATTTGGTGCTGCTCTCTGGTTGGCGCCAAATTTAAATAAACATAAATTAAATTGTATTTTCAACAATTATTAATAGTTTTATACAGTTAATAACTACAGAGTATATTTAGACGTTTTTAATAAAATTAATTACTTTGACCATTAAAAATTCCTTGTCTAGTCCATTTTTGAAGAATTAATCAATTTTCCGCTGTAATTTTGCCTTTTTAGGTTAGTTGCAAGCATTTCTCTATAAGCGATTTGTATTAATTTCAGTGAGAAACTGTTTATGGACATGGCGGACGTGATTTCTTCAGAAGGGTACAAAGAAGCAGGCTATGAATATGTAATTATCGACGATTGTTGGCTGTCCCACGAGAGACATTCCAACGGTAAACTACAACCAGACCCAACGCGATTCCCTAGCGGTATTAAGGCTCTAGCGGACTATGTAAGTACTTCTTTGTTAATGTAACCAATATTCCATCTCTTATAGTACTCGAGATAACAATGGCAAAACATTTGAAATAACACTACACTCTATTCCACGAGACCTTTCATTAAAGGGATACATATCCACGTAGTTTCCTATGTTGTGATTGGTCCTCGAACAGGTGCTAAATACAATACAAACATGTATACAGTGTTTAGGTCAACCTACGGACTGAAGATAGCACTATATGAACATGACTTTTTTGAAACAATATATCATTATTATAATAAATAACTATATAATGTTTTATACCTACATTTGTAGATAAAAGTCCAAAGTTTTGTAATAAATTTTAAAAAGCTAATTTTGTTTGCAAATTATACATGAACATAATTTTTAAAGTAGTAAAATATATGTCACCCATTCCCATGAACGACTACAGTAATGCAAATAATTTGTATATTTATAAATATGATCGTCTATAACAGGGATGGCGAACCTTTTTGAAACGTGGGTCAAATTTTGATCATATTTTTTTTAGTACTAGCTCGTGGGTCACTAATGTCCATTTGCACAAGAGTTAAGTGTAAAATTGTTTAACGGAGTATTTTTAAAACATTTTAAAAATTCATTTCGCTTAACCGATAAAAATGGGCGCTGTTTGAGATTTAAAATTTTTTAGTGGGGTTAAAAATTCTTAAGTGCAAATGGCAGTAAGTATTTGAATAAACAAGGAGTAACGAAAATTAGCAATCGTGGGCCAGTTAAAAGCTTGCGTGGGTCAGTGTCTGACCCTCGGGTCATAGCCATCACTGCTCTATAACATACTAAAATGATTTTCCATTTGAATTTACAGTTTTTGAGAAACAAATAAAAATATACCAAAAAGTGTGTTTTTTGGTATATTTTTATTTGTTTCTCAAAAACTGTAAATTCAAATTGAAAATAAACTTAGTATGTTATAGATGACTATATTTATAAATATACGAATTATTTTCATTACTGTAGTCGTTTATGGGAATGAGAGACACAGTATCAAAGTTCTGAATTTTTGACCAACTAGACTTCAACTAATATATTTTTATAGTTTAATGTTATAGCTATCGTTTTCATCCACATATATAAATACTAGAATGTTCAAAGACTTCACAGTAATAATTGTTTTGTGTTTCGATAAAAATAACTGTAAGAAATAATTTATTCAAATTTGAATTTGCAAAACAAAATTCATGGGAGTGAACGAACCCAACGAAAATATGTACTTCATCTAACATTGCAATGTACAAGTCACTGTAAAACATCCATGAAATTTTGACGGATGGAGTTTGTTGGACCATAAAGAACATGAAAATAAATGAAGAATACAGAATTTGCTGTTTAAAAAAATAATAAAGGATTCGTTCTTCGACGCTTACGTTTAACCTTAAAATGTCTCACTACACTTTACTGTTTTGAGTTATACAATACCTGCAACGAAACGTGGAATATAGGAGTTGAGCATGGGATTTTAAAAATGTGTGGAAATTTGCTCTCCTGTACATTTTAAAGCAAAAGTACAAGAATTTAAAGTTGTTTAGAATTAATTGTACTTACAAAAACTCCTCAATTAATGCAATAGAATATCTCTTGCACTAGATATTTACAAAAGAGCATATGACATTTTCGTCAAGAATCAGATAGCCATGGAAATAAAAAGCAAATGAAATAAAATCTCATTCTGACAGATCAGTTCAGTGTTATTGATGTTAATTTTTGTATAATATTTTAATTGATTTATCATCACAGTCGATCATCGCTCATTCCTCCCGTTATTATTATAATTCAGCATTAAATATTAAAGTATTATGATCTTAATTGATATTTTGTTTTATTTGTTTTTTATTTCTATGGCTATCTGAATTTTGATGAAAATGTCATATTTTATTTTCTAAATATCTATTGCTACAGATATTTTATTGCACTAAATTAAGACTTTTTTAAGTACAAATTAATTTTAAACAACTTTTAATTCTTGTACTTTTGCTCTAAAATGTACAGGAGAGCTAATTTCCACACATTTTTAAAATCCTATGTTAAACTCCTATGTTCCACGTTTTGTTGCACACACTGTATGTAGGTATTGTTGGTAATTGACGACTTACGAATTTAAGATAGTTACCTGTGACAAAAAACAATTTAGGGTAATTCAATAAAAGATTATTGACAGACAATGTTTCATGATATGTCATCTTTTGTGTTTGTAATCATCACAAGTGTTCTCAATATATAATTAAACTGTACTGCGTTTTCTTGTCTCTGCAACATACTTCAACAGGTTATGGGCCCAGAGAAAGATTGAGAAAGTATTGATTGAAAAAATAAAATCAAGATCATTGAAATTTTTTCATTCGTTCGTAGACGAGGTTTAATTAAGTAACTAAAAATGAGTTCACAAAACGTTTTGCGAATCGAAAGTTTAAATAAAGAAAATTTCGATACGTGGAAAATCCAAATGGAAGCATTATTAATAAAGAATGATTCTTGGCAATACGTGAATGGTGAATGCAAATGTCCAGATCTAACAAAAGATGGTAATTCGGAAGCGGTTAATGTTTGGAAGAAAGCAGACGCTAAAGCAAGATCGGATTTGATCCTGTCGATAAGTCCAAGTGAATTAAAAATAATTAAAGGATGTGCAACGTCACATGAAACTTGGACCAAGCTACATGAAGTCTACCAATCCAAGGGACCAGCTCGAAAGGCAACTCTATTGAAACAATTGACTCTTCAAAGGATACCGGAAAACGGTGACATTCGGGAGCACATGCAAAAATTCTTCGACGCGGTAGATAAACTGTCCGACATGGAAGTAATCATTAACAATGATCTATTAGCAATCATGTTATTATACAGTTTACCGCATACTTATGAAAATTTTCGTTGTGCGATAGAATCGAGGGATAATTTACCTGATCCAAATACACTACGTATAAAGATAATTGAAGAGAGCGATGCGCGGAACAATGAAACGCGTGATAACAGTGAAGAATCTAAAGCTATGGTCATTAGTAAGCAGTTTTCGAAATATAAAAAGAAAATAAATAATACTTCGAGATCCACAAATGAAGAAAAACCAGTATTTCGATGTTTCAAATGCAAAAAGGTTGGACACAAGGCGAAATACTGTAGAACCGACAGAAGTAAAGAATCCGCGAAATTAACAGAAGAACAAAACGTTTTTAGTGTCGGCTCGAATGCTAACAATCAATGGTGTCTCGATAGTGGCGCTACTTCTCATGTATGTAAAAATTTAAGCGACTTTGCTGATATTGAGAAACATGCGCGATGTAAATTGAATTTAGCGACTAACTGTTCGGTTGATGTAACTGCGAAAGGAACAGTACAATTTAAAACGAAAGTTTCTGGTGAAGAAAAAGTGATACACTTGAAAAATACTTTTCATGTACCCGATATACGTACAAACTTACTGTCGATTGCAAAAATAACAGATAAGGGACATGAAATTGTTTTTAAGAAAGATAATGCTCTAGTACTTGATGGTGCCGGTAATGTAAAACTTGTTGCTGAAAGACATAATGACTTATATTATGTGAATTCAAGTATACATTCAGCTCAAATAATATCAAATGATTCTAGTCATGATCAAAGAACAAGTCAACTAGAAATTTGGCATCGAAAACTCGGACATCTCAACGTTAGAGATCTCACTGAAGCCTACAAAAACGGCAACATTGAGGGTTTTGATTTAAATTATATTAATGATATCTTTGATTGCAGTGTGTGTTCAAAGGCAAAGATAACTCAAACTACATTCCCTAAGAAATCCGAGAGAAGAAGCGAGCTCCTAGATATTATTCATTCAGATGTGTGCGGCCCCATACGCACTGAATCTCTAGGCAAGGCAAGATATTTCGTCACATTCACTGACGACGCATCGAGGTGGACAGAAGTTAGATTTATTCGATCCAAGAATGAAGTCCTGGAATGCTTCAAAGATTTTGTAAATAAAGTAGAAAATCAGAAGGGGAAGAAAGTTAAATGCCTGCAGAGTGATAATGCAGGTGAATATACAAGCAACGCCTTTGAAAAATTTCTCAAAGAACGTGGAATTGTTAGGCGATTATCAGTTGCTTATACACCAGAACAGAATGGTGTTTCTGAACGCAAAAATCGGTCACTTCAAGAAACTGCAAGATGCTTATTAATTCAGGCAAACCTGAGTGAATCTTTCTGGGCAGAAGCTATCAATACTGCCTGTTATACATATAAAGAACAGATGTCCTACTAAACCACTGGATGGCAAAACACCCTACGAAATTTGGAATAACATGATTCCAAACTTGAAACATTTATGTGAGTTCGGAACGAAGGTAATTTGCTTAGATAAAACACCTAATAAAGGAAAATTCGAACAACGAGGTAACGATGGAATTTTTCTGGGTTATTCCGATGTAACGAAGGGATACAGAATTTGGTTGACAGCGAAAAGGAAAATAGAAATTTCAAGAGACGTTAAATTTCCTAAATTGAATAATAATTCACAAGAAAGTCAAAATACTATCATCGAAGAACAAGCTACAGATTCACATCCACAATTCATTGAAGTTGAAATGTCATCAAATGAACAAATTGTGGAACATAATAACATTGAAGATGACGAAAATCAAGCAGACAATGAGGAAGGTCTACAAGAGCAAGAAGCTTTCAGACGAGGAAGAGGTAGACCAAGAATTATAAGAACAGGTCAGCTGGGAAGACCGAGAAAACAATATAATTTGGTACCTGATGTAGTAAGTTCTGCAACGGATGTTGAAGAAAACTTATTCCTATCTGAAATATCCATGAAGAATGCCATGTCCGGACCGGATAAAGAAGAATGGTTGGACGCCATGATGTCAGAAATGGTATCAATAATTAAAAATGATACATGGAATGTTGTCAGCCGACCGCAAAAACACGATGTCATTGGTTGTCGAATGATATTGCGCAATAAATATAAACAAGATGGTACATTACTGCTAGGGGTGTGCCAAATATCGATATATCGATAAGTATCGATATTTTTTTAAATTATCGAATAAATTTAATAAATTTTATTTTATCGATATATCGATAATCGATATTTATCGATAAATATCGATACTTATCGAATAATATCGATACTTATCGAATAATATCGATAAATATCGATATTTATCGAATAATATCGATAATTATCGATAAATATCGATAAATATCGATAATTATCGATTATCATCGATAAGTATCGATAATATCGATAAATATCGATAAATATCGATAAGTATCGATAAATATCGATAAATATCGATAATTATCGATAAATATTGATAAGTATCGATAAGTATCGATAAATATCGATAAATATCGATAAATATCGATAAATATCGATAAATATCGATAAATATCGATAAGTATCGATAAATATCGATAAGTATCGAAAAATAAAGATAAATATCGATATGTATTAGTAAATATTGATACATATCGATAAATATTGATAGATGTGGATAAATATCGAGAATTACCGATAAATATCGATATGAAAATTTATATATCGAAAATAATTATAATTCTGTATCGATTCTACGAAAAAAGTATAAGTATCGATAATTATCGATAAATATCGAAAAATAAAGATAAATATCGATATGTATTAGTAAATATTGATACATATCGATAAATATTGATAGATGTGGATAAATATCGAGAATTACCGATAAATATCGATATGAAAATTTATATATCGAAAATAATTATAATTCTGTATCGATTCTACGAAAAAAGTATAAGTATCGATAATTTGATAAATAACTTAAAAAATAACAATATTTTGAGTAGTTGATAACAAATTATCAAATAAATCCCAACATGGTCAAATATGAACAAGCAAATATCGCGCTTATTTATAGATTTAGCAATTTCTGCCATATAACATGATTTATACTTTTGAAACATGTAAATGGTAGCGGATTAGTGAATATAAATTTGTAATATAAAATAAATAAATAAAATAAATATATCATTACGCCATTTACCCATTATGGGTGTGGCACTCTGCTTATGCAGATCTTGGTAGGTTATATATTTTTGCGTATGAAATGCGGTTACCAGCCGTCAAGTCATAGCCCCCAAAGCTGTTAGTGGAGGGGAACCACAGGGGTAAATTTAAATTGGCAACTGTCAGCTATAATATCGTATTCGATTACTAATAACAGATTTGAAATAATAGATATTATAATTTTTAATATGTACAAAGCAGGTACGTAAATTTTGCTGTGTAGGTTTTCTTTTTTCTATAATTTAATTAATGATTATTCCAATGATGTTTTATCTTTTTGTAACATTGCCAGTATCTTTCTGCTCCTGTCGCCCATGGTTATTATTGTTTGAACTTTGTTCAAATACAGTGAGCATCATTTCTTCAAATCTGGCTGACAAAATATCACTATTTACCGCATATCCACCGGTGGCTCACGACGGCAGACGGTTATATGTTAAAATTATTACTCATGACGCCCGGTGGGTTACGGTAAAAAAGCTCAAAAATAGGCAAAAATAAATCAAAATCCCTAAAAACAGTAATAATTATCTTTAAAAATGCATATGCATCAGTATTTATCGATAATTATCGATATTTATCGATAATTATCGATATTATTCGATAAGTATCGATATTTACCAATAATTATCGATATTTATCGATATTTATCGATATTTATCGATACATATCGATATTTATCGATAATTATCGATATTTATCGATAATTATCGATACTTATCGATATTTATCGATATTTATCGATAATTATCGATACTTATCGATATTTATCGATAATTGTCGATACTTATCGATATTTATCGATAAGTATCGATATTTATCGATACTTATCGATATTTATCGATAATTATCGATAAGTATCGATATTTATCGATACTTATCGATATTTATCGATATTTATCGATAATTATCGATATTTATCGATAATTATCGATACTTATCGATAGTTATCAAATATCATTCGATATATCGATAAATATCGATATATCGATATATCGAATATTATCGATACTTTTTCAATATCGAATATCGATATTAAATTTTTCATTTGGCACACCCCTAATTACTGCGAAGAAAAGCGAGATTAGTTGCGCAGGGATTCTCGCAGAAACCCGGAATCCATTTTAATCAAACTTTCGCTCCGGTTGCTCGAATAAGCTCAATCAGAATGATAATATCATTGGCTGCTCGATTTAATATGAAAGTACATCAACTTGACGTAGCCACAGCCTATCTAAACGGTGAGTTACAAGAAACTATTTTTATGGAACCACCAAAACAATTACGAGAAATTCTGGATAGAATCGTAACGACTGTTGAAGATCCTGTAATAATTAAAAAGGCTAAGGACATGCTGTTTGAACTAAATGGCAAGAATAAGGTATGCAAATTAAAGAAGGCATTATATGGACTTCGACAAGCCGGTCGAAGTTGGTATGCTAAACTGGACAGAACATTAAAAGAATTGGGTGCTAAATCGTGTAAATCAGATCCATGCATATACCAATTTGGTCAAGGGGAAGCAAAGACTTTAATAGCAACCTATGTAGATGACATTATTGTTGCTTCTTCAGACGAAAAGATGATAAAAACAGTAAGCAGAAGATTATCTGAAGTTTTTGAAATGAAAGACCTCGGAGAAATTGGTTATTGTTTAGGAATTGAGTTTTCCAGAAAGGATGGAAAATTTACGATGAAACAATCTAACTATATTGCAGATATTCTAGAAAGATTTGGAATGAAAGATGCAAATACAGTTAAAACTCCTTTGGATCCGAATGTCAAGATAATGAAACCAGAGAAGCCAATTTGCAAAGAAGAAATGAAACTACCATATCGTGAGCTAATTGGTGCTCTTACTTATCTAGCTGTTACAACTCGACCAGATATAAGTCATGCTATAAGTAAATTAGCCCAATTCAATCATTGTTACAACAGATCACATTGGTTAGCAGCTAAACGAGTTCTACGTTACCTCAAAGGAACTATAGACATAGGGTTAACGTATGAATCTAATCAAAAATCTGTTACAGCTTACGTAGATGCAGATTGGGGCGGCAGCCTGGACGACCGACGATCATTTACAGGTTTTTGTATAATTTGGAATGGAGGACCAATCAACTGGGATTCGAGAAAACAGCGAACTGTGGCTTTGTCTACAAATGAAGCTGAGTATATGGCTCTCGGAGAAGCAGCGAAAGAAGTAATTTCTATACGGAATTTACTGTCTGAACTTGAACTCATCCACCTAGCTGAAGTAACCTTGTATAGCGATAATCGGGGTGCTCTACAAATGGTCGAAAATAATAAATTCTACGCAAGAACCAAGCATATTGACCTACGACATCATTTTATTAGAGATGCTCTGAATGAGAAATTTTTTGAAATCAAACATATTTCATCGGAGAATATGACGGCCGATGTTTTGACTAAAGGACTGTCTGCTCCTAAACATTGAGGTTGTTTAGATAATATGGGACTACATAATTTGTCTACTACAAAATCCGTTTCGTCGAGGGGAAGTGTTGGTAAT
The DNA here is from genome assembly GCA_963942605.1 of Poecilus cupreus. NCBI lineage: Eukaryota > Metazoa > Arthropoda > Insecta > Coleoptera > Carabidae > Poecilus > Poecilus cupreus. The sequence continues at coordinate 16,669,403 of OZ012726.1, forward strand.
TGACGACTTACGAATTTAAGATAGTTACCTGTGACAAAAAACAATTTAGGGTAATTCAATAAAAGATTATTGACAGACAATGTTTCATGATATGTCATCTTTTGTGTTTGTAATCAAGGAAGATATTAGAGGAAGTTCCACTTGCGTCGTGACCTTGGTTCGTGACTGCAGCGCCGCGTAGCGATCTGGATGGTTTAACTTATATCTCTGGACAATTTAAGAACACCAACCAAATTTCATAAATGTAGTACATACAAAGAAAGACCAATGTTACTGTGATGAATGCAATTATAAATTATTTTCATTTCTATTTAAATATCTATAGCATATATAATAAAGTAAATATATGTGTAAATGAATTAGTTGACCCCAATTAATTAATTGAACATTAATAAAATTACAAAAAGTTATATTTTGAAGTTATACTTGTGGTTTTGAGCGTACACAGTTAGCTGTTTTTGAAAAATAATAATGGTGGGCTATGTAAAAAAAACAGTATGTAATAAAAAGTTGTCAAAAGATATAATTTTCAAGTTTTAATTTTTGTAAAAAGAATCTGCTGAGGTGATTTGTGTACGGGTAGTGTTCTAATTTGCCTCCATTCCAGAAACATTTGGGGAACGTGATAGGAGTGTTTTGCGTTGTGCGGAGGTGAATGGATTTTTTGATGGTGAAAAAGGCTGTTCGCGCGGCCAGTGTATTTCGGCGGAATAAACTTTGACATTTTGAATTTTTCGATTGTGGATACGTTAAAAAAGGCGTCGTACAACACTCGTAAAGCGGATCAACAAGATAACAAATCAGTTGGATACTCTATTAATTGCGGAAAATAAAAATTTGAAAGAAATAGAAAAAATATTTGAATTTACACAAGAGAAGAGATTTTCGAAAAACTACTTGAATCTGCAGCATATGTACCTGTAAACATGTATTTTAAATATTATTTTATACAATATATATTGTTATTTACAATTCCGTGTTTTATTTTCCAATCACTTTAAAGAATATGAAAACATTTAAAAATTCAAAGTAGGCGCGCTTGCCGCGCATTAGCATCAGCGCCGCGTAGCGACCTGGATGGCGTTAATCTGACGGTTCGGTCTCTCTCACGTATAAGTGAAGCTTCCTCTAATATCTTCCTTGTTTGTAATCATCACAAGTGTTCTCAATATATAATTAAACTGTACTGCGTTTTCTTGTCTCTGCAACATACTTCAACAGGTATAGCGTTGACCACTGCATTTTTATTTTATCTTGTTGCTTCTATATAGTGTTAATTAGAATTATTTATGCTAAAATTTATTATTTTTCAAATCTGTATATTTTTATAAGGGTGTGTGATAAACCAAAACAGCCGAGCAATTTATTCTTTCCTTTCTTAATAACCGTGTACGAAGTAATTATTGTATTTAAGACATGCAAGCCAAAAATAAAATGTGTTTAATCAGGGATAATATACAGGATGTTTCATAACTTCGAGTACATACGTTAATGGTATATGTTGTTTGATATGCTGATGACGAATGTAAAAGAATTTTTTTAAATTCGAAATATTAAGGGTTGTTTACTTAATACATTTTTTTGTAGTACTACACTGGATTTACTTTCCTATTAAACACAAACAATGAAGTAGGTAATCAACAATTTAAATTACATAATACTAGTAAAATAAACGAACAAAATTTAATTATTTTTAATGAAACGATAATTATTAACATATTCATCCACCCAGTGGCAGTGGCAACGAAAAATTTTGGACTGGGAAATATGGAAAATAATTTTGCGATTTAAAAAAAAATTCTTTTTGATTCGTAATCAGCATATCAAATAACATATATCATTAACGTATGTTCCTGAAGTTATGAAACAGCTTGTATATACATAAAATTTAAAAGTTACCCCGTAACCCCCATCAGCTTTTCTCAAATCCAAATTTTATTTTCAAACATTTAAACAAAACTGTTCTAAATTTAAACCAATAATTACCAAAAAAATTTATTTAATATAATAGTTTATAATATATTGACTATCAAAAATAATTTTGCCATTTTTTGTACTGATGAACCTGACCTTTCTGCTCGAGTGTTTAATCAGAGACAACACTCGTACATATGCATAAAATTAGAAAGTCCCCGCCCCCCTCCGCATAAATCCCCCTTTAGCTTTATTTCCAAAGTGTCCCACCAGGTCTAAATGGTCTGCTAATTGATGTTTTTGACAGAAAAAAGGGAGAACATACTATCTGTATTTCACTAATTGTACTTGGACTTTTTTAAAGTTTGCAAGCCTCTCAATCAGTACTTACAAATAAACGCCTTAAATTTGCAGGTGTTAACAGTTATTTCTCTTAATATCATGTTCAAGAATAAGGTTATGATATCTTATTAAACGACTTATATTTCACAGGTTCACAGCAAAGGCTTGAAGTTTGGTATCTACGAAGATTACGGCACGTACACGTGTGCTGGCTATCCAGGAATACTAGGACACTTAGAGACAGACGCGAAGACATTTGCAGACTGGGATGTTGATTACTTGAAGCTCGATGGCTGTTATGCCGAGCTGGAGGACATGCCTGACGGTAAGAAGTTAACTTGAAAATAGTTTGAAAGAAAATGTCGTTGTTAAGAGAACGAAAATTATTGAGTATTTACTTAAATAGTGTTGCGTTTGTAACTGACGGGTTCGGTGAAGTTTTAATAATCAACAATTAAAAGTCATATTTATTTAAACTACTTATTTATTTTAAACACTTATTACTAAACAAAATAACAAGTAAGAATATTACACAATAAATATTTATTATCCAACACCTCTCAATAAATGCTCTAAAACTATGGCGATTTTAAACAAGCAAAGTAACAGATTATCCACTAGTGGGTATAATTTTGAGAAAATCCACTAGTGAGTATTTTTTTATTTATAACAATAATAATAACACACAACACCTTGGTGACCACTTCGATTGACATTTTAATTTAAAAATTTAAAGCATATGTCACTGTCAAATAATATTTCTTTTATAAATTTTACATTTATTAAGAAGTGTTGGATAAAACGTTATACTTCACACGTGGGCGAAGTGGAATAACCCACTCGATAAAATTATCACACTCAGCCTTCGGCTTCGTGTGCTAAAATTTCTCTCGTGGGTAATTCCTTACTTTGCCCACTTGTAAAGTAAATAACTATTTCCACTATTTATATTCACTATGCAAACGTTTTATTTATTTCCACTATATTCGTGTATCAGAGTCGAATGCCTCACTGGGTAGACTAGCGCATTTATACCGTGTGACCCACGTAAATGTTGGCATAGGCAGTTAACATGTAAAATCAGTTTTTTGTAAATAAAAAGTGTCCGGCAAAAATTATGCATCCAAATTTTGTATCACAATACTGCCAATATCCCTACATCTTATTAATTACAGAATAATTTATTTTGATACCGCAATTTAATGAAATCAATAATAATAATTTCAAATTTTCCGCCTAAACCTACTGTTTTAAATATTTTAATCTGTCACTGTCATCATGAATACGTTAAATGTCGAGAACCGTGTAAATATTATTAGAATGTATTATGTGGAGCGCAATGCAAGACAAATATCTGAATACTTCACAGGAATGAACGCCGAATGGTTTTCATCGCCAGACATTGACAGTGACAGATTAAAATATTTGAAAATTACGTCAGTAACAAAAAAAAAGTAGGCGGAAAATTAGGAATTATTAATATTAATTTCATTAAATTGCGGTACCAAAATAAAGCAATCTGTATTAAATAAGATATAAGGATATTGGCAGTACTGTGATATAAAATTTGGATGCATAATTTTTTGCCAGACACTTTTTAATTACAAAAAACTGATTTTACATGTTAACTGCCTATGCCAACATTTACGTGGGTCACACGGTATATCTGTAGCGCAGTGAGTCTAGAGTTTTCTCGTAGCTTCGATCATGGAACAATTCGAGAACTCGCTAGAACGATGAGTCATCGTCGCGCGCTGTCTGTCCAGGGCCGTACTGGCCCGTTACAATAAAGTATGGAACTCTCACTGACTTGCTAAACGCTTTGTATAGTCAGCTTAAGGGAAATTAAGTTTCGCCCATTTCGTCAATGATGCCTGTATAGATGGATGAATGTGTGTCCGTGTTTTCAACAACTCGTAAACAAGATAAGATACAGTGGCGGTTCGTCATATGAAGTAGGTGAAGAGCTCCTTCGCCTACCTTTGAGAGGATAGAGGATAAATATTTTCTCATAATTTGAATTTTTGAATTAATAAATTTTCAGCTATAATAACCCTAGGCCATTGATAATTTGAAATAATTTTATCACAGTTACCGAAAGAACGTTGCTTGGTAACCGCCCGGGCTGTTACCTTCAAGCAACGTTCTTGAGGTAGTTGTGATCAAATTATAAGTATTTATCAATGGTCGAGGGATATTCGGTGAGAAATTTTTTTGCGATTATTATTATTATTTTAATTTCTAACCGTGAAAATAACATTTTGAAATAAACAAATTAAATATTAAATTAACTGTCAACAAGCTGTCCACGACTGTTACTTAGCAACAGGTGATAATTTCCCGGGTAAATTATCAGTGTAATTGTGACCTGATTGGTTACTTTTGCACACGTGATCAGAAATACAGGGATTCGATTGGATATTTTTTTAACCAAAAAATTTTCAACTGTAATTATACAAGAGCTTTTTATTTTGGCGGATAAATTTCTGTTTGATACGAAACCTTGTTACCTAGCAATTTGACAAGAAAACTGTTTTAATAAAATCACAAGACCGTAGGTGGAGTGATTTTATTTTTTAAACCGGAGTCAAATTGCTACTAGGTGACAAGGTTGAGTTGTCAAACTGTTTATCCGAAGATAATTCAACGACATTATTTATGAAAAGGATTATTTAAAAGTGTAATTGGTGAAAATACAATAATTTATATATCATATTTTTGACAAATAATGCAAATGACATTAATATAGATAGTATTTTGATCTGGTTGCTAGGAGAAAGGTAAATAAATTTTATCACTTTCAAAAAGTTACCTTCCTATTTATCCGCTGTCAATGGAACACATTCCACGCGAGCAAAAAGTTTGTATTCCGAGCCGAAGGCGAGGGCTGCGGTTTGCGAATGTGGAATATGCCATTCCGTTACATGTTCTATATCTAGACTATACTTTTTATAACAAGATTTTGGAAATTATATAAAAAATACAAATATAAAACTGTTGAAAACGTCAAACTCAAACAATTAAATTAAAACAAACAGACGTAAGACGTAACCATAGTAACTGAATCAATATACTTCATATATCGCTGCTCTGATTCGTCGAAAATATTCCTGCGTGGCGTATGGAATGATAGTGATTCCATAACAATTTTTAGTTGTAGAATGCGTGATTTCCAAAACAGTGTTATTGGGCTTCCAAACTATCAAGAGATGGCGCTGATCACAAATCTCTAGCGGTACATGTCAGATTCATTTTGTATGGTCTCCTATGGCGAATGCGTGCTCTAGTTGTGGTAATTTGTGTTTTATTAGTGTATTTGGTAGATTTGGTTACATTTTATTATTATTAATTATTGACTATAGTTATATTTACATTAGCCATTAGTTGTTTTGTAGTTTTTTATTGTAGGTAAGTAGTTATTAACTGCAGCATTATTTTGTTTAAGATAGGTTATCATTCTTCTTTGTTGATATTAGTTTGTAGTTGTATATATTTTCTAGTAGTATTTAATATTAATATTTTTTAGTTATTAGTTGTTGTTTTCAGCAGTTTTATTTTACTTTTAGTTTAAATAGTAGTATGGATTCATTTATTTGCTTAGATTTAGATAGTATATGTAAGTTCGCACGTTGCTCTTTATCTTCTAGAAGCATGGTAGAAGGCCAGCAAATAATAAATAGTGGCCACATAATATTATGTGGAAGTACATCAACAATATCATCGCAATTTTCAATGCTCTTTTCCATGCCTTTAATTTGTCACACTGTCAAACATCATTGTGACACCCCATTTATTCTTCACACAAACTAGTCTTTCACCTTTTTTTGAGAATGAATGAAATCGAACTGTTCGACTTTTATTAGCAGAAGAACTGCAGCCATAAACAATGCAAATTTTCCTGTTTTCAACAGGTTTTTTTTAGAGAAAACTCTATCTTAACCTCTAATCTACAAATTAAATGTAGTACTTATTTAAATAATACGTCATAGATAAATGTAATACTTCCATTGAAATTCTTCTATAGTCTCTACAGTTGATATAAATTTAGAAAAAATAACAAATTAGTTCAAATTCTTTAAATAAATAAAAACTCAGAAAAACGTCAAAAACACAATGTACCGCGAACCGTAGTTCAGAATTCTGCCGCTAGTTAGCGTATTTTAATATTGGAAGCCCAATAGATAATATTTTCTCCAACACCTCTCAATAAATGCTCTATAACTTTGGCGATTTTAAACAAGCAAAGTAACAGATTACCCACTAGTGGGTATAATTTTTAAAAAAGTCACTAGTGAGTAATTTTCTATTTATACCAATAATAATAACACATATAACCTTGCTAACTACTTCGATTGACATTATAATTTAAAAAATTTAAAGCACATGTCATTGTCTAATAATATTTCTTTAATAAATTTGTTATTTATTAAGAGATGTTTGATAAAACGTTATACTTCACACGAGGGCAAAGTGGAATTACCCACTCGATAATTTTTTTTAAAATTTCTCTCGTGGTTAATTCCTTACTTTGCCCACTTTTAAAGTAAATAACTTTTTCCCATTGTAACTAAGATTATTGAAATATATTATTTAAACATATAATTAAGTTTTTCTCAAAATTAGAAGCATGTACAAGAAAAGTGCAAATATATTTTCTAACAACTTTCATTTGAAACTTTTCTCAAAGCTGATTCTATTTTTTAAAAAAATGTAATTTATTGTTTTTTGTATCCAGTAAACTTCCTCTTCCAGTTTTTCATTTTCATTCTAAATCAACTCAGCTCTTCATTTTTACATGAAAGTTTCGTTTACATATCTTGTCTCGTTCATAAGATATTGCGCACACGGACATCCATCCATCCATTAACCCATCCATCTATCCATCCATCTATCCATCCACCCATCTATCCGTTCATCCATCCATCCACCCATCCATCCAGCCATCCATCCGTTCATCCATGTATCCATCCGTTCGTCCATCCATCCATCCGTTCATCCATCCATCCATCCATCCATCCACCCATCCATCCATCCATCCATCCATCTACCCATCCATCCATCCGTTCATCCATCCATCTATCCATCCATCCTTAAACATTCAGGGGACGTCAAAATATGTATTTCCGCAAAAATCTCGTCAGCGATTTTTTTCATGATTCTGATACTTCCTTATACTTTGTATAAAATAACAATAATTATGTCAAATAAGGAAAAATAAAATACTATCTTGAATTGTAAACGGCCACTATGATTTTATTGTAATGTTTAAAAGTATTAGTTGTATGTGACAGAGTTACAAGATTAATTTATGTTTGTTTAATGTATTTGCAGGGTACGAATTGTTTAGCAAATTATTAAACGAAACCGGTCGGCCTATGGTGTTTTCCTGCAGCTACCCAGCTTATGAAGAAGGCAACGGACAATATGTAAATATAATTATTCATTATTTACCTAATGATTTTTTTATAATTCTGGTCAATTTTTATTTAAAATATTTTAAAATAACATCATGAGATCTTGGTTCGAATCCCACAGTAGGCAGTTTCCATTTTAACTGTACTCTTTTGGTTTCCTTTCTTCTAACATCTTTATCATTAGAGAGCGGATTATATGCACGAAAAAGCTGAATTATATGCGCATATATCAGCACTGATTTTTTGAGAAATATACTATATTATATATGCACAATGATGACAATATATGCAGCAAAATATGCAAAAAAATCTTAAATTAGTAGATAAAATGTAAAAATAAATGCATTATGTATTTTATTGCACAATACAGTCTTTATCCTGATTCACAGTTAACAAATATACTACTAATACACATATAAAGTCTAGAAACTTGATAATATAAGATTATGACATATTTACATAATTACAATAACAAATTATTCAAAATTTTCTAAAAAAAAAAAAAAAAAAAGTGAAACATAAGTAAAAGATATATCCAGCTGAGAATTCTCGGTCTTATATTCATTGCATCCACTTTTACCAGCATTCGTGTATACAATGAATACCTACCGTTACCGTTACAGGGATTTCCCTACAAATATTAGAGTTTATTGGTTTCTATATTTGCTTATTGTATTGTTTATTGCTTTTTCCGTTGCATTCTTTTATTTATTGCGGCCTCCTCCAATATTTGGGAATTATCAATGTGCATTACCAGAAATTTCAGATTGTTTAACACTAGACAAGGTCTTAAAAATATTGAAATATGCAATTATATGCAACTTTTGTAAAAATATGCTTAAGGATGCCCAAATACGCAACATATGCAATTAGAATTAGCATTAATTAAATCTAAACCAGAAAATTGAATACACTATAAGATATGCAAAAATTAAAATATATGCTCTTTTTCTACAATCGTTGCAAAATATCGACATTGTTATTCCATTTTTGGTTAGGAAATGTTCAAAATTGTCGCTCTAGGGCGACAAAGTGACATATTGTCGTACTAGCGCGACAAAAACAAAACAAAAATAAATTAGGTAAAAGAAGTAAATGATGCATTGGATTTTTCTGGTAATAACCTTGCTATTGCAAATACAGTTGGCATATACGTATGTGGGGTAGTGAAATAAATCACTCAACACTTTATTTATGATTCAATGTATTTTATTTTTTCAACCAAAAATAATTACAATAATCAAAATCAATAAAATATTTGACAGTGTTTGTTTCTTCTTTTTTCTCGACCACTCTGATCTTTTTTCTTTTATCCAAAATCTTACATGGCGTTGCCACAGTATTCCCCCTCCAGTGAAACGTTATGAGAAATTACATCTACGAACAGATGGAATGGAAGGTGAAATAACAGCAGATATTGTAGCCAAATTAAGAATAAAAGCTGGTTTTAAACGATCAATTGAATTTGGACGATCTCCGGATGGTGTTTGGATAATGAATACTTTATCAGTTCGATTAAGTACTTTGAAAGGTCCATCATAAGCAGGCTGAAGAGACTTTTTTATTGCATCATGCCGAATAAAAACATGAGACCCCGTAAAGAGTTCAGGATGAACAAAAATGTTTTTCTTCGCTCGATGCAAAATGTTTACAGGCCGTAAATTTTTTAAGTTTTGCCGAATATTGAAGATGAAAGAAGGTAAATCCTGCTCTACAGAAGTGTTGTCGAAAAAATCTGAGGGTAGTCGGATTGTAGATCCGTATATTATTTCAGCTGCAGAAGTTTTAAATTCAGGCACAATGTAAGAACGCAGACCGAGCATAACCAGGGGAAGTTTGTCCATCCAGTTGTTGGTGAGTTGAACTTTTAAAGATGCTTTTAAACACCTGTGCCAACGTTCGATTTTGCCATTGGAAGCAGGATGGTATGCTGTTGTCGTTATGTGTTGAATTCCCAAAGCTTTTGTGAGACATCTAAAGCTGACGACCTCTGTCCGTAGTGATGCGAAGAGGAACTCCAAAACGCGAAATCCATGCTGTCAGTATAATGCGAGCAACTGTTTCAGCTGAAGTGTCTTGCGTAGGAATTGCTTCAATCCAGCGTGAAAAACGATCTATGATGGTGACTAGATGAGTGAAGTTGTGAGAAGGAGTAAGTGGTCCAACAATATCTACATTAATGTGCTGAAAACGATTGTTGACTTTTGGATATGAACCAATAGCACTTGTAGTGTGTCTGTCCACTTTGACTCGCTGGCAAGGAATACAAGATTTTGTCCACAGTTGTACATCTTTAGTCATTCCCGGCCAAACAAAGCTTTGTTTAACTAGGTTAAGAGAACCTTTATTACCTGGAAGAGCTAAATTGTGCAAAGAATCGAATATAATTTTCCTGAATTCTTTAGGAACGAAGGGTCTGAGTTTTCCAGTTGAATTGTCACAGACTATTTCGGCTCCATTAGGAAGCTTGATACTTTGAAATTTCAAAGAGCAGGAATTAGATGATCGTAGATGCTTTAGTTCACAGTCCAGAGTTTGTTGTTTGGCTAAATCATCGAAAGAAATGCTTGATGGTATGTCAAGTGAATTTATTCGAGAGCAGGTATCAGCAGGAATGTTGTTTTTTCCAGAAATAAATTTAATGGATGTAGTAAATTGACCGATATAATCCAGGTGTCTGAGTTGACGTGGTGATGCTTTGTCTGATTTTTGGTTAAAGGCAAAGGTGAGAGGTTTATGATCTGTAAAGATAGTAAAATTTCTACCTTCCAACATAAATCTAAAATGTTTAACAGCAGAATAAGCAGCTAGTAATTCTCGGTCATATGTACTATATTTGGCCTGAGCGGTGCTCAGTTTTTTCGAAAAGAAAGCAAGTGGTTCAGTGATACCATTGTTAATTTGTGCCAGTGATGCACCCATTGCAAAATCGGACGCATCCACCATTAAAATAATAGGCAAAGTATTGGAAGGATGAGCAAGTAAAGTTGCTGATGAAAGATCATTTTTGAGCCTTTCGAAAGCTTCTAGATTTTCATTGTTCCAAGTTATTTTTCTATTGTCCCGTGTTTTACAATTTTTAGTGATTTCAAAAAGCTTAGCTTGAATTGCAGCTGAATGTGGAAGGGATCGTCTATAAAAATTAACAAGACCAAGAAATCGACGAAGTTCCGAAACAGTGTTAGGAATAGGATAATTAGTAATGATTTGAATACGTTCCGGAAGAGGTTTGATTCCTTTGGAAGAAACAATATATCCCAAAAATGACACTTCGTTTACGCCGAAAACACATTTAGAAAGATTAATATTGATATGAAATGAATTGAGTCGGTCGAAAATAGTATTAAGATGAATTAAATGTTAAAAATTAAAAATTCGAAGATGCAATTAAAATGTCATCAATATAAGCAAAAGCAAATGAGAAATCTCTGAGTACGGAATGTATGAAACGTTGAAATGATTGAGCTGCATTTCGGAGACCGAATGGTAATCTGACAAATTCAAAAAGTCCAAAAGGCGTGATAACAGCAGTTTTTGCTACGTCTTCTGGAGCTACCGGTATATGATGAAATGCTCTCACCAAATCAATTTTAGAGAAAATTGTTTTACCTTCAAGTTGACAATTGAAGTCTTGTAAATGAGGGATTGGGTAACGATCTGGCGTTGTCACAGCATTTAGAGCACGGTAGTCTCCACAAGGGCGCCATGTACCATCTTTTTTTGGTGTCATGTGTAGAGGACTCGACCAGCAGCTATCAGAAGGTTTGCAAATACCCATGTCTATCATATGTTGAAACTCGAGTTTAGCCGCTGCTAGTTTTGCTGGTGGTAAACGACATGGTTTAGAAGTAACTGGCGATCCCGTTGTTATAATATGGTGATGAACATTGTGTGAAGAATGTTCAAAATTTGGTTTTTTTCGAAGTAAACTTGGGTACTTAGTTAAAATTTCAGAGTACTTTTGTTGCGGAGAGATCAAATGAATTGAGGATTCTTTTGATTGAGTTGCAGAACCTTGGCATGTAAGTTTAGTTATGCTGTCTAGTAGACGTCTGTTCTTTAAATCTAGCAGAATCCCAAAATGGTTGAGAAAATCAGCTCCAATGATGGGGTGACGAACATCTGCTAGTGTGAATGGCCAGCGAAATTGTCTTCTCAGGCCAAGATCCAGATTCAGTAATTTTTCTCCGTAGGTCTTGATTGTGGAACCATTAACTGCGTAAAGTTCTCGTTTAGAGAGGTTTCTTTTTTCCTGAAGCGACGCAGGTAAAACTGATATGTCCGCTCCAGAGTCAACTAGTAGTTGAAGACCGGTAGTTCTGTCTACAACAAAAAGGCGGTATGAACAAAAAGTAGCCCCATCACCAGCCGCCAAAAAGTGAGGGCTAATTAGTTTTCCGAAGATTTCGGCACGTTCGACTTGAAATTGCAGGGGTTCACACATTTTCTGGCGTTTTCTTTAAAATTAAAATGATACCAACAAATGCTGTGAGATTTTGGTGATTTGGTTCGAGGACGGGTCGGACCATTATTTCTACTGCGAGAACGACTTCGAAGTTCATGTAGAGAAGTCGTGAGTTCTTTGATTTGTTGTTCAAGACAACTTAGTTTGTCTAGCTGATGGGTAGTGCCAGCAGTTGAAGTAGAAGAACAGATAAATGGCATTGCTGGAGATGTGATATCCAGAATCTTGTCCGCCATTGTCGCCAGCTTATCTAGATCGTCTTAACTGGTAACGAGGATCGAACTAACATTTGTTGGAAGTCGTTGAAGGAATATTGTGCGTAAAAATTCATCTGTCACTTGGCTACCGGCAAGTGAACGCATTTCACGTAGTAGAGTTGATGGTTTCTTATCTACTAGTTCAATTTCTGACAATATTTTTTTTAGCTTTGCGACCCTCTGATTCTTCAAATTCTGCAATAAGACGAGTTTTTAGATTGGTATAAGGAGTAGTTGATAAAGGTCTGGCAATAAGATCGCTGATCATTTCAGCCACTTCGCTGTCAAGAGAACCGAGAACGTAATGGTATTTAGTTTCTTCATTTGAAATACCAGCCGTTATGAATTGGGAGTCTACTTGCAGAAACCATATTTTGACATTCTTTCTCCAAAAGGGTGGAATTTTAACCGCAACTCTTGAAATCTCTGGTCTGACAGGCATTTCTGGAACTCCGTCAGTAAGCATTGCTGTTGGAATATCGGGGTCACCAATGTGGGGTAGTGAAATAAATCACTCAACACTTTATTTATGATTCAATGTATTTTATTTTTTCAATCAAAAATATTTACAATAATCAAAATCAATAAAATATTTGACAGTGTTTCTTTCTTCTTTTTTCTCGACCACTCTGATGTTTTTTCTTTTATCCAAAATCTTACATGGCGTTGCCACACATTGATACTGTTATGTATTTGAATATTTTTGTTTTACCGCCACCATGTGAACAGCGCCCATAGTGCTTCGCGCGGAACCGGCAGAGACGAGAGACTTGCGAGCGAGACGCACGAGCGTCAAGACACAGTGTCATTATATCACATTAGTGAAAAAGGGACATTGGACGTTGTATATTGCAACGTCCAATGTCACTTTTTCACTAATCTGGCTCGATGCACCAAAATGTGGTTGATCGATAATAGTGGACTGTATTTAATGTTGTAGACAATGCGAGTATAACAAAAATTTTATTGATAGCAAAGTAATACAAAAGATATGTGATATATAATGTGATATAATGTCACTGTGTCTTTACGCTCGTGCGTCTCGCTCGCAAGTCTCTTTAGATACGTTAATTACTATAAACGTTCTGTTACGTTAGAAAGTCTCGAAAACGTTTAAATCAGATTTTATTTTTAAAGAAACATAAAATATGTTTTTAAGATTGTTGCTTTTAGGTAACATTTAAACAATCTACTGCAAATATGTTTTATTTTTTGTTCTTAGAAAAAAGTATTGCGAAATATACGTGTTTGGGAATATCTTTTTGTGGGAAAATTGGATTGGAAAAACTACTTAGATAAGTGATTTTGGTGGTATAGTAGGGCATCGACAAGTTAATTTTTCCTATTTTTTAAACCCCACCCACAGACACTATGTTACTAAAAATATTAATAGTTTTTGATTTAATAGTATATCCAAGAAATTTTCTGTTAACTAGTACGAGGAGTTAAAAAATATTTGAAAGTGGTGCGCAGGGGTCGACAGTTTGGGAAACATTGTAAGGTTGAAACGGCTATACTGACTTTATTGCATATTTGTCTTATAGTACTTAAATTTTTTCAATTTTCCTATAATAAAAAGAAACAATAATTCTAAGGCAAGGAAAGTAAATTTTATTTTAATACATATTTAATCAATGCTCATTGCTCATTACAAATTTGAAGAAGATACACAAACAAAAAATGAACATAACTAGCGTTAACATGGGTCTGTCAGCCTAGTCTATAGGTTACTGGGTATTTTTAAATTGCAGATTGAAGAACAGAGCCGCGCGCTGATGTGTGAAGTCTCGTATGATCATTCAACTTACTTCACGTTACTAATATTACATTCATATATTTTCCTATGTATAACTAAAGAACTTCTTATTACCGACAGAACAAGTACACATAACCTAACAACTTATGTGTGGATAATTTGGTATATAATACAACCTTCTTATCACAAACAACATTTAAAATCTCAATTTTCTTTATGTTTACGCATGTGTCTGGCTAAAGAATCCTTTCTTAAATACGCCTTATCACAAACAGAACATTTGTACTTTCGAATTCCAGCATGTTTGTTCATATGTGCAACAAAATTACGTTTTCGTAAAAATTTCTTATTACAAATTGCGCAGTCAAAATCTACATTATTTGCATGCAATTTAATATGCCTCTTTAACTGCACCTCTTCTACAAACTTCCTATTACAAACAGAGCATTCATAGTTTAGTTCTAGTCTACCTTCGTGTATTTTCATATGTGGAACTAAAGAACTTTCGTTTACAAACTTTTTATTACAAACAGAACATTTGTAATTTCGAACTCCGGCATGTGTATTCATATGTCGGGTTAAACACTTCTTTATTGCAAATTTTTTATCACAAACAGAACACTTTAAATTTCTGTGTTTTGCATGTATTTTCATATGTTGGGTTAAATAACTCTTATGTAGAAACATTTTATCACAAATAGAACATTTCTGATCTTGATTTCCTGTATGTATTTTCATATGACGTATTAAACTATCTTTACGCAGAAACATCTTGTCACAAACAGTACATTTGTGTTCTCGATCTCCTGCATGTGTTTTCATATGTCGGATTAAATACTTCTTTCGTGCAAATTTTTTATCACAAACAGAACATTTAAAATATGTTCCTTTATTATCTGTATTACTACAAGTTGCATTCATACTGTCTGTGTCCGCACTGAAGTTGGCTTCATCCACATCCGGTTGGTTACCATCTTCACAACTACTCCTTGAAACGCTGTCTTGTTCATTATCAGGTGCCGGTTCGTACTTTAAATGTTTCAAGTAAAATTCTTGGTCTTCGCTGTCTGGAAAAAATTCTTCTTTGATGTCGATGTCATCATCTACAACAGTTCTCTGATCATGCTCCTTTAATGAGTTTGCGATCTCTTTTAATTCACTGTCCAAGTCCTCCTCTCGCTCCATCGTCAAGTCTAGTTTATTTATTTGTATTTGCAACTCAGATAATTTGTGGCATCGCGGATCGCTGCTTGCTTGTAATATTTCCGTGTATTGTGTTAAACGACTATAATTCGCCAAACATGTTTTTCTAAATTTGTAGAACAAATTGACTGTTGTGCGGCATGAAGAACAAATGAAGTTTGGAATCTCTAATTTAGAAATCATCTGAAAAAGAAACATTCTAACTTTAGTTTTCAAAGTATTTGATTTATCAAAACGGATAAATTTATTAAAATGTCTCGTCGCAGTTGGTTTCACAGAGGTTTCGTATCCTTTAATTTATTGCCAAACATGAATTTAATAACTTTTAAATATTCTAAAGAATAGGGCATAATTTCTTCATAGCACTCTTGTTACAATAACATATAAAGTAATTTACCATAATTTACATTTCATGGAAGTATTACTAATAAATAGTAATTTATAAGTAAAAAATTTAACTTCCTTCACAAAGAAAAATGAATTTTAAATTTGATTTCATCAACACTACTTGCCTATTGCTGTAGATATGGTTCTCAATGTATTGGATACATGTTAGCTGTGATTACCACTGACAACAAATTGACAGTTCATAAATAAATAAATTGATATGTGAACTTACAATTTCAGGCAAGCAATATTTTAACTGTTCTTGCACCGAAAATCCATCGTCTTCCAGCTTGAACACACTTTCAACTTGCTTAGAATTAAGACACAATAAACAAAACTCTGATAAGTAGTACATTTTATATGAGGCATAGAAATGGAGCACAGATTAACAACAAACAACGGAGCTTTGTAAGCGAAGGTTATGACAGTGACAGCAGCATGACGCTTGACACAAGCATGACTGGTGCAATGTTGCCAACCATAGATAAAAAAGTTTGCGTTTCGAATATCGGTTATTTCATTCTTAATTGCTTGAAATATATTTATAAATTACAAACGTAAGTTGACAAATTTGTTACATACACACAAATATACTTAATTACTTGCACAGGCGCTTAAACACAAATGTGCATAAGCAAACATCTTGGGAACTATAAGAGATACGACTTCGGTTTTATTATTTGAAAGTTACCACACTAGTAGGCCAATATAATGGTGTTTTGGTTAACCTGAAAAAATGAATAGATCACATTATATGAGTAAAAATGTAAAAATAGAGATATTTTTTAAATAATTTTATCCAAAATAGTGTAGCAATATGGGAGGTGGTTATATGGATAGGGATGATAAAAACAGGAAACTTTATTAAAGGAAATGATAAAAACAGGTCGTGGTTAAATTTAAATAAACCAAACACTCTAAATAATGTCAAAATTGGTTTTTATTATTAAAATTGCAAAAGTAACTACCTTAACGTTGCACTAACTTATATAGTACATTAACTATTAAATTAATTTAAAACTATAGCCCCCGATTATTTCGCGAACAACAAAACGGATTGTGAAACAAAAAAAAATACGTCCAAAATATTTTTAAATGTTCTATTGAATGACACCGAATGAGAGTTCCCCCCCCCCCTAAACCCCTGGGGGGTGGGGTCACTTCGAAATTTGAAATGGGAACCCCCAGTTTTTATTGCAGATTTGGATTCAGTGATGTAAAAAATCAAGCTTTTATCCAACAATTTTTTTCGGTTCGCCAAAGATGGCGCTACAATTATTAAACTTAATTGATTGATTAATTATCTACATTATTTTGGTAAATCCGAAATTGATTATTTCTTTTACCTCCGTTTAATGGTAGAGGAGGGGGGGGCATTAATACGATTAACCCCAAATTTACAATGTTCAAAAGGTTAACACGCCTTTAATTTATTTTTCAAATCTGACCTTGAAAATCCTCAGAAATAGAAAAAACTGTTTTTTCGTGGACCGAAAAAATTTTTTGGATAAAAGCTTGATTTTTTACATCATTGAATCCGAATCTGCAATAAATACTGGAGGTTCCCATTTAAAATTTCTAAGTGACCCCCTTCCCCCAAGGGGGTGGGGGTGGGAAACTCTCATTTGGTGTCATTCAATAGAACATTTAAAAATATTTTGGACGTATTTTTTTATTTCTCAATCCGTTTTGTTGTTCGCGAAATAATCGGGGGGTACGTGTGTTCTGAAACACTCTATATGTATCAAAAATGCACATTCGTTTTCTTAATAATTTTGTTGTTAAACATTTGTTATTAATTACATTTACTTCAAAACAGTAAATTGATCTTGAATATAAATATGTCTGTACACTAATAAAATAACGTTGATATTTAAGGTCTATTATTACCTGTATAAAAATAGTTTTCGAAAATCTTACATGCACTCCCTTCAGAAATTTTTAAAAATCGAGATCCGGATCTTACAATTATCCGGATATCCAAATGTACGGATCTGAGATCCGGATATCCGGATACTCGGATACTTAAATAATTGGCAGCCCTAATTTAAACATTACATTACAGATACGAAATTTTCACATTACGTCCAAAACTTTGAATAAATGAAGCAAAATGTTTATAAACATTTTTGTTGTATACGCGCCGTCAGAGGGCGTCACCTTCTAGAGATCTGCGACGGCTAGGAAAAACAAGAGTAATAGTAATTGTTTTTGTTAGAAAATTGTAAAGTTGCCCTTGTTTATGAACTGCTACCACCTAGTTTTAAAAGTCCCGTTAAATACGGTTGGACTCCGGCCAGCTATGCAGTGGAGATAGGGGGGGTTCCCATACCAAATTGTAGCAAGGATATGTTCCTACGGTTCTCGAATGCCTGGGCGCCAATTGACCTTTTGGGCCAGTCCAACCTAAGGTCGGCCAATATACCTACGAGTGAGGGTAGTTTCGTAAAGAGTAGACCAAGAGCTAATGTACTAATTAACATTTATTGACGATCACGAAATACAGTTTATTAAAGGTAGAGTGAAGCTCTCCCGCGTAGAATAATAACAATACACGTACCAAGTAGTATGATCCCCAGTGTAAATTCTCAGCCGAATGGCAATGACTGAATACAAATGCGAGGGGAGTGGTGATCGCGGACGTAGTGACGAGAATCGCCGTGACAACAATTGTCTAGACTGAGCTGTAGCGTAATATCGCAGTGTTCCGTAGAGGTACCTTTACGTTGTTTGCACGCTGTATGAATGATCAAGCGATTCGCGATAACCACGCTGGACACAACACCCGACGCGAGACTGTCCACGACAGTGTCACTTAAGATCAAAACGCCGGTGATCAACTTAACAACGGTAAGTATTGAACTATTGTGCATATATAATATTGGAATAATAACATCAACGAAAATATGACCTATATCTAAACATAAACATAACCTCGTTTCAGCATGAGAGATGGGAGCGTAATTACAAAGAGAGAGATGGTATGCTTAGCTTGAGATGGCTTGAATGGCGCGCGCGGCTGGCTGACGCTGCCCTCTGTCTGGCTCGGCAACTCCAGTGGCGGCGGTATGGAATTTTGTGCAAGTCTCCCAGCTGATTCTCCCGATGTGGACTCAGTGCAATATGTACGCACGATGTGGATCGTCTTCGTCGACAATACTCCGCTGAACTCGGTTCAGTACCCAAACCAATATAGGTAACCAATATCCCATAAATTGAGCAACCCAGTGGTTAGTAGAAAATAAACCACTGAATGGGATTAAACTCCATGGAATAAAATAAGAGTATACCAAAAGGAAAAAAAAAAGCCTAAAAAGAAATTCATCATTAGGAAAGACACGAGTGGGCAGGTACGCCACTGACTGGCGAAAACCGTTGCAATGAAAAATTACAATGACTTAATTACGTGGTTGTACTTTACTTTACTTTACTTTACAGAGTTGTGACTGGATCACATTTAAACTGGACTGAATATGACAATAAGTGTTAAAATTTACCTTGAGGTGTTGAGCGGCTTTAAGTTCGTAAAATTTTATGTGGATCGACTTAATCCGGAAAACTCCGATGAAGTTAAACTTCGTAGCAAGTTGCGAAACTCAAATTATCCAGATTTAATATCTGATACGTAAACTAAACCAATTTCCAAGTTATACTTTTCCAAAAAATGGTAACGCAACCGATCACATCAACTTTACTCATTTAAATGTGCGTTTTTAACGACTTTTTTGACTTTCAGGTGCAATCGCGCTTAAGTTAAGTCACAACTCTTAACAAGAAAATGTAAAGGCCAGAGGCCCGCCACAAGTGACTTCCAATGATGTTTCTGATGACTGCTCGACCTGGGGGTTTGAAGGTTTGCCGAGCTCCCAGGCGAATAAAGTAGTCGGCTAAACGTAACAGAACATTAAAATAAGATCGAGTTATCGGAGATACTCTCGGTTCTTAGAATAATTTTAATTATTGAAGTTGTCAATTTACTATCTTTACTGATATAAATAAATACAGTACAATATGGCAAGCCGTTTTAGTTTTTAATACCATGGTGTAATTTTAAAATTCAAACTTGCATTTGATAAAAGACGATTTGCTATTTAAAAATTTCAACTTGCTTTTGATAAAAGATGCATTTGATATTTAAAATATAAAATTTGCTTTCAATAAACGCCGTTTTGCTTTTTAAAAATTGTAGTTTGCTATTGAAATACATGTTTTTGCTATTTAGAAAAG
This sequence comes from Poecilus cupreus, assembly GCA_963942605.1. NCBI lineage: Eukaryota > Metazoa > Arthropoda > Insecta > Coleoptera > Carabidae > Poecilus > Poecilus cupreus. Next base: position 16,689,368 of record OZ012726.1, read on the forward strand.
ATGCATTTGCTTTTTACAAAATGTGCCTTTGCCTTTTAATAATTCAAAGATTTTTGATATTAGGAATTTTCTAGACACTATGCGCTATTTAATAATTCAATCAGCTATTTAAAAATTCCAAGATGCTATTTGATATTAAGGATTTAAAACGTGTCATCTGCTATTGAAAAATTCGACCTGCTATTCATAAATTCGTGGCGTCGCTAAGCGAGCAATAGAGGAATCTTACACTATACTACGACATTTATATTCAAGTTAATTATTCAATAGCATATGACATATTTTAATTCCTTATTATCAAATAGCATCTTTGAATTTTTAAATAGCAGATTGAATTTTTAAATAGCACATAGTGTCTAGAAAATTCCTAAGATAAAAAATCTTTGAATTATTATAAGGCAAATGCACATTTTGTAAAAAGCAAAAGCACCTTTTCTAAATAGCAAAAGCATGTATTTCAAAAGCAAATTACAATTTTTAAAAAGCAAAACGGCGTTTATCGAAAGCAAATTTTATATTTTAAATAGCAAATGCATCTTTTATCAAAAGCATGTTTCATGGAAAGCAAATTTGAATTTTTAAATAGCATCTTGTGCTTTAATTTAGCTGTAATAAAATATGTTTCGTTTTAAATTTAAATAGCATCTTCGTAAAACTTAAAGGCATATTTCAATTATTAAATAGCAAAAATGAATTTTACGATGAATTATATCAGTTTTGTACATTTAGTACGCGTCGTTTTAGTTTTTATTTGTATTTCTCGAAAGCAAGTCGTCATTTTTAAATAGCAAATCATCTTTTATCAAAAGCAAGTTTGAATTTTAAAATAGCAAGTTACAGAATATCACCGTACGAATAAAAACTAAAACGGCTTGCCATTGTACATTTTACGAAGCTTCTTATTATCTCTTTTTTCAGCATCATAACATTTTGAACAGTTTTCATGCTATACAGTGACATATATGTATGTAGTTTATTTGAACATAAATAAACATTAGATTCAATTAAAACCCCTTGCTTTATTAAATACAACAATTTTATTTGTAGGTAAATCTTTATTAACAATATATTTCTTATATTTACAAGGTTCCAGTTGTCTGTAATCTTGAGCTTATATAATATATTCCCATCCGGACTGTACTTTACTACGCGAATATCTGTAACCACTGCGTCACCCACTTTCTTCCCGAATCTTATAGATGGGAAAAACTGAATTTTAATCTTTAAAATATCGGTATTCCAAATGGTAAACAGCATAAGGTTTTGGCGTTCTTCTGACTTTTGCACATATATTTATGTAGTCAGCTGGATAGTTAATATCCATTTATGATTATTTAGATACTTACAAATTATATACATAAACTCTTGTTCTATATTTGCTAATACAAATAATGTAGTATTTTTTGTCATGCGAAATCGTTTAAAAAAACTTAATTCATGAAACGAATTAAAATACATCATATATTTACCGCTTAATTCCATTTTGAATTTTTCTAATTCATCCAAATCTTCATCTTCTTTTATTATATCATATTTAAAATTAATTTTTATTTGATGTTTGACAGCTTACAATTAACTGAACAAAATAACTTGTCAGAAATATAAATATTTATTTATTCATCAAGCAACGCATGCGCTTAACTTTAAGCGCCAGATTGTCCTCCCTTTAAACTAAGGGCTAGAATTGTTAAAATAAGGGCACCTTAAAAATCGGTGCAATAGATTTATGTTTTTAAGGTGTACTTAAATTTTAAGGGAAACTGGTGCAAACAGCCATGAATGTCCAAAATCAAACTAATTATAACATAATTTTTCGTTTCCCAAATCTCATCTTGTTACAATAGTGACAAAGAGAGCAAAATGTTTCAAATAAAACGTTGAGCTCATAAAATCCAATTTACACGGAGGTATAATTAAATTTCTATTCTGCCTAATTTCGAAGCTATGACACAACTGATTTTTTTTATATTGTACCAATGGTTAAAAATAATGCCAATAAATAGCTTTTTTTCTTATTTCAACGATGTATTATTTTTTTTTTTTTAATAATACGTCATTTTAAATAAAATAAGGTTTTATTTACTATTCATATCAATAATATTCAAAATAGCTATGAAACAATTGGAAATACACCACATACAGTCATATTAAATTATTATTAAATACAAACTTAGTATTAAAACAAATGTTCAACTTGTCTTCCGTTATTTACTAAACAAAAGCTAGTCCTTTGAATGATTTTCTTTCATGCTTCTAATTATTGCAGTTGTTTCTTATATGTCTCTTACAAAACTCAAAGACAGTATAAAAATAGGTAAAAATCTTTCATAAAATAATATATTGGTCGGACATTAAGCGTTGAACGCACAACGGGTGTTAAACGGACAATAATGCCCTTGATACGTTAATTACTATGAACGTTCTATTACGTTAGAAACAGTCTTGAAAACGTTTTTAATCAAATTTTATTTTTAAATAAATAAATATAAAATAAGTTCTTAAGATTGTTGCTTTTAGGTAACATTTCTCGACAAATGTAATTTGTCTCTAAATGTTATCAAGCTAAGGACCCACATTTAAAAAAATATATATTTTTCCAGAATATTAAAATATTTACCCACAATAATACTTTCTCTAACAACATAAAATTTTCTCAAAGAAATGAACTCCCAGATTTATTCATTAATTTTAATATGCAAATTGGAATGCAGTTCAAAATTCGAATTGTGCCCAATCGACTGCAAATGTTTTATTTTTTATTCTTAGAAAAAATATTGAGAAATATACGTGTTTGGGAATATCTTTTTGTGGGAAAATTGGATTGAAAAAACTACTTAGATAACTGATGTTGGTGGTATTGTAATTGTACCACATCGACAAGTTAATTTTTCCAATTTTTAAAACCCCACCCAGAGACACTATGTTACTAAAAATATTAGTAGTTTTTGTTTTTAATAGTATATCCGAGAAAATTTCTGTTAAGTAGTACGAGGAGTTAAAAAATATTTGAAAGTGGTGCGCAGGGGTCGACAGTTTGGGAAACATTGTAAAGTTGAAACAGCTATACTGACCTTATTGCATACTTGTCTTATAGTACTTAGATTTTTCTTTTTTCCTATAATGAAAAGAAACAATAATTCTAAGTCAAGGAAAGTAAATTTTATTCTAATACATATTTAATCAATGTTCATTACAAATTTGAAGAAGATACACAAACAAAAAATAAACGTAACTACTTAACCCACTCCCTAGTATTTAGGTTACTGAGTATTTTCAAACTCTGCAGATTGAAGAACAGAGCCGCGCGCTGATGTGTGAAGTCTCATATGATCATTCAACTTACTTCACGTTACAAATATTATATTCACATATTTTCCTATGTATAAGTAAAAAAAAAAACTTATTACTGACAGAACAAGTACACATAATCTAACAACTTATGTGTGGATAATTTGGTATTTAATACAACCTTCTTATCACAAATAGATCATTTAAAAATCTCAATTTTCTTTATGTTTACGCATGTGATTGTATAAAGCATTCTCTCCGAAATACGCCTTATCACAAACAGAACATTTGTACTTTCGAATTCCAGCATGTTTATTCATATGTGCAACTAAATCACGTTTCCGTAAAAATTTCTTATTACAAATTGCGCAGTCAAAACCTTCATTAATTGCATGCAATTTCATATGCTTCTCTAACTGAACCTTTTCCGCAAACTTTCTATTACAAATAGAGCACTCATAGTCTAGTTCTAGTCTGCCTTCGTGTATTTTCATATGTGGAACTAAAGAACTTTCGTTTACAAACTTTTTACTGCAAACAGAACACTTGTAATTTCGAACCCCGGTATGTATTTTCATATGTTGGGTTAAATACTTCTTTTGTGCAAATTTTTTATCACAAACAGAACACTTAAAATTTCTGTTTTTTGCATGTATTTTCATATGTAGGGTTAAATAACACTTATATTGAAACATTTTATCACAAATAGAACATTTGTGATCTTGATTTCCTGTATGTATTTTCATATGACGTGTTACGCTACTTTTAGCTAGAAACATCTTGTCACAAACAGTACATTTATGATTTCGGATTGTTGCATGTGTTTTCATATGTTGGGTTAAATACTTCTTTCGTGCAAATTTTTTATCACAAACAGAACATTTAAAATATGTTCCTTCATTATCTGTATTAGTACAAGTTGCATTCACACTGTCTGTGTCCGCACTGAAGTTGGCTTCATCCACTTTCAGTTGGTTACCATCTTCACAACTACTCCTTGAAACGCTTTCTTGTTCATTATCAGGGGCCGGTTCATACTTTAAATGTTTCAAGTAAAATTCTTGGTCTTCGCTGTCCGGAAAAAAATCATCTTTGATGTCGATGTCATCATCTACAACGGTTCTCTGATCATGCTCCTCCAATGAGTTTGCGATCTCTTTTTTAATATTTAATTCACTATCCAAATCTTCCTCTCGCTCCATCGTCAAGTCTAGTTTATTTATTTGTATTTGCAACTCAGAGAATTTGTGGCATTGCGGATCGCTGCTTGCTTGTAATATTTCCGTGTATTGTGTTAAACGACTATAATTCTCCAAACATGTTTTTCTGAATTTGTAGAATAAATTGACTGTTGTGCGGCAAGAAGAACAAATGAAGTTTGGAATCTCTGATTTCGAAATCATCTGAAAAATAAACATTATAACTTTAGTTTTCAAAGCATTTGATTTATCAAAACGGATAAATTTATTAATATTTCTCGTAGTTGGTTTCACAGAGGTTTCGTATCTTTCAATTTATTGCCACACATGAATTTGATAACTTTTAAATATTCTAAAGAATAGGGCATAATTTCTTCAAAGCACTCTTGTTACAATAACAAAAATTTAACTTCCTTAAAAAAGAAAAATGAATTTTAAATTTGATTTCATCAACACTACTTGCCGAATGCCGCAGATATGGTTTTCAATGTATTGGATACATGTTAGCTGTGCTTGCCACTGACAACAGATTGATAGTTCATAAATAAATAAATTGATATGTTAACTTACAATTTCAGGCAAGCAATATTTTAACTGTTGCACCGAAAATTCATCGTCTTCCAGCTTGAACACACTTTCAAGTTGCTTAGAATTAAGACACAACAAACAAAACTCTGATAAGTAGTACATTTTATATGCTGCATAGAAATGGAGCACAGACTAAACAACAAACAACGGAGCTTTGTAAGCGAAGATTATGACAGTGACAGCAGTATGTCGCTTGACAGAAGCATGACTGGTGCAATGTTGCCAACTATAGTATAAAAAAGTTTTCTTTTCAAATATTGGTTATTCTATTCTTCATTTGTGAAATATATTTATAAATTACTAACTTAAGTTGACAAATTTGTTACATACACACAAATATACTTAATTATTTGCACACGCGCTTAAACACGAATGTGTATAAGTAAACATAGGAACTATAATTAAATGGTCTCTGATATTATCTGCGATGATTTGGTACAATAATTACTGGTTTAATTTTTTTTTGTGTATTCAACATTAACATTGATTTTGATATTCTTTGTATTTATACTTGTATGCCTTTATGTGTTCGGCGTTCATTTATTGGTTACTTGTATGATTATGTATTGGTTGGGTTGAAAAGCAGCCTCTGGCTGAACCCCGCCCTTGACTTATGCCAATAAAGAATATTATTATTATTATAAGAGATACGACTTCGGTTTTATTAGTTAAGAGTTGCCACACTAGTAGGTATTTTAGTTATATTTTTTTTCATTGTGTTTCAGAATCTGATAAAAGTGATTCTTTCTCAGAAACGGAGGCCTTTGATAAGCCAGGTCCTTAAACAGCTGTAAAACGGCACCGCAAGAATTAACTTAATATGAAAAATTAGGTGAAAGACTTGACATAATTTTTGCAACATACAATTTTAAATATTTTCATATTTCCCGATTTTTAAGCGGTTTCCAACCTTATTCTTAAATTTTTGTAAATTGTTAAATGTTTTTAGCTTTTCTGGCATTCCCTAATCAATTTATAGTGGTCATAAGTTTTTTTTTAATCAACAAAAATAAAATACTCTTGAAAATATACTTATTTTTGGCGCCATTTTTTTTTTAATTGGTGGTATTTCCGGTAGGAAATTTTGGTGGGAAGTGAAAAATTCGGAATCAGCAGCCCAAAAAACATAAGTCAAGCTTATAAAACTAAATCCTCCTATTTTTCAGGTAATATTTTCTATTGCCTGGAGTATAATATTCAAGATAGCTATGAAATAATTGGAAATTGGAAAAGGATCAATCTTGGAATTTGCTAGATAGCGTGATTGATGCGTGTGATCCTGGCGAGAAAGTGATTGTTTGTGGTGATTTGAATGATTGGGTGGGTGTAAAGAGTAGTGTGTCTGGTAGCGTGTTAGGTAAATTTGGTGATTCAAGAGTGAATGATAATGGTAGGAAAATAGTCTCTTTTTGTATGGAGCGGAACCTCTTCATTTCCAATTCCATTTTTAAACATAAGTTAGCTCATATTTATACATGGGAGAATGTAAGTACGAATAGACGTAGTGTGGTAGATACGCGTGTGAAAAGAGTGATGGAGCTGGGAACGAATGATCATTATTTGGCTGTGTCAAGTATACGTCTAGGTAAGTGTTGGAGAATGAGGGTACAAGGTTCTGGGAGCTGGTTTCGTGTGAAATCCAATGTCTTGCAGAATGAGGATGTTCGAGGGTTATTTGTAGAGAAATTGAACGAATCTTTGCCTGAATGTGAGCCTAATTTTGATTGTTGCATAAATGAAGGGTGGTGAATGTAAGTTAGGCTGTCGTTCGAGGAATGCATGGTGGAATGAAGAAGTGAAACAAGCGTTTGAGGAGAAAAAGAGGTCGTATTTGAAATTTTTGAATGTGAAGGATGTACCAGGAACTTTGCGTGATGAATGCCTGATGGAATATAAAATTAAAAATAAATGTGTTAAGAGAGTCGCAAGAGAAAGAAAGGCACCTTTCGATGAATTGATGAGTGAAAGATTAACAAATGATTTTAGTATGAATAGGAGAATGTTTTGGCAGACTGTAAAGAGATTGAGAGGTGGGAGTACAAGACCAGTGAAAGCAATTAAGAGTACGAATGGTGAGTTGTTGTGGAATGAGCCAGATGTTAGGAATAGATTGTGTGAGTATTTTAAGGAATTGTATGGTGGTGTAAATGGAGTGAATAATAGAGGAGGAAATGCAAGAAATGCTAGAAACGTTGAATGAGATATAGATGAAGGTGACGTCAGCTTTGCATTGATGCGTCTAAAGAATGGTAAGGCTCTCGGTTTGGATGGTATAACAAATGAAATGTTGAAATATGGTGGTGAAAAATTATTTGATTGGATAGTTTATTTCTTCTGATTTTGTTTGAAACGGTGCGTGGTTCCTGATGATTGGAAACATACTGTTATTTGTCCTTTATTTAAAGGCAAAGGCAGTTATAGTGAATATACAAATTTTCGAGCGATAAGTTTATTGAGTGTGGTGGGGAAGTTGTATGGAAAAATCTTAATTCATAAGGTGCGAGCCTTGACAATATCCAAGTTAAGTGATATGCAAGGAGGTTTTTTGCCTGAGAGAGGATTGTTGAGAAGTCACTTGATAAGAACAAAAAGGTGTTCTGTGGCTTTCTCGATTTAAAGAACGCGTATGGCAGTGTTCTTCGAGAGACTATGTGGGATGTACTTGTAGAGTACGGTGTGGATGGTAATTTGTTGGGAGCGATTCGAGTGTTGTATGAAGGAAGTGAGGCTACGGTGAGAGTTGATGGTAGATTGAGTAATTGGTTCCGTAGAGATGTTGGTGTGAAACATGGTTGTGGAATGTCTCCTTGGTTGTTTAATTTGTATATGGATGTGTTGTTACGAAAGGCATTGAATGGAACTGATGGTGTACGTATTGGTGGACGTGTAGTGCCTGCGTTAGTTTACGTGGATGATGTTGTATTGGGTGAAACTGCTATTGAACGTCGATAAATGTAGTGTTGGTGTTTGAAAAGAATGATTTGGTGACTGATTATAATGTTTCAGTGAATGGTGTGAGACTGGAACAAGTGAATGAATTTGTATATTTGGGTAGTATGATCTCGAGGGATGGACGTATTGACCGGGAGATTGGAAGGCGAGTGTCTGCAGGGTGCAAGGTATTGGGTGCTCTGGGTACATTTACTCGAAACATGAATGTATCTAGAGATGCTCGATTGAGTGTTTATAATGATGTTAGTGCCGACATTGATGTATGGTTCTGAATGTTGGGTGTGGATGAAGAAGCATGAACGACGTATAACTGCTGTAGATATGAGATATTTGAGAGGAGGGTGTGGGTATACGAGACGTGATCGTATACGGAATACATTGGTGTATGGTAAGTGTGAGATAGGAAGAATGTTGTTAAGAAAGTGGGAGTGAATCAGTTGAGGTGGTTTGGACATGTTGAGCGAATGTCGAATGAAAGGTTGCTGAAACTAATATATGTCGGGGATTCCTCTGTATATGGATTCCTCAGTGTCAGTATTTATTAATTTGTATCAACAATCGGATACGTAAGTGCATGTGCAGCAGATATACAAAAATAAGCACATGCGCTGACAGAACCAGGACCAGTCGATCGTAGGGCGTCACATTATCGAAAGAATAACACAAGTCAGCATTATGAAAACACAACAATGAGGAATCAGTGTGACCACACAGGATTTTTGAGGGACTTCTGTTCTGACGCGCGATCGAGTTGGTTCTCCGGGATTGTCACGTGTCCGTTGGGATCTGAGTCTTTGTTATTTTATGTTTTATTTTAAGTTTTGTGTTCATTTCTGTATTATCATTATTTTATTGAAACTTTAAATAAATTAAGTGATATTTTGACAATTGTAATTCATCATCACCGACATATAAATGTAGGTGAAATTGAAGGTGAACGATTGCGTGGGCGTCCGAGGAATAACTGGTAGGGTAAGATTGAAGGTTTGTTGCGTGAACGAATGATTCCGAGTGTGAAGAATAAACGAGCATGTATGAATCGCACTATGAATGTGGACGAGGCGAAAGTGGTGTGTCAGGATAGGAATGTTTGGAGAAGATTGATTGTTGGTTGACTGTGTTCGTGCTATCCCACTAAGTGGGATACAGCGTGATGTTATGTATGTATGTTAAGTACAAACGCAGTTTGAAATTAGATATTTTAAAATCGTTGGTACATATCAAAAGATTGAACAATTATCTTTGTGTCTAAAATCCAAATCCTCTGTTGAAAATTTGTTTTTTTTTTCTAAAAATGGAGCGACGATACTATTTTCGCGCTTAAAATACGGAGCGAAAGTAGTATTTCCCTGACTAATCACGAAACAGTATATTATTATTAGAGGGATATTATTTTATTCACGAAGATGAAGTTTGCGTCACGAGCCGTAGGCTTCGAATATGACTGAGTTCCTTTAATCGAAAGTACGACTTACATTCCTTCTAACTATTAATAATTAATTTCTCGTAAACTGTAAATAATTCATCGATTTAAAAAAAGTACTGGTATTTTGTTTTATTTAGAATCATGTAAAATATATATTAAAAAATTGTGTTTAAGTGAATATGTAAGTATATTTGTGTGTATGTGTAGACACGTAAGTTTGTAATAAACTTTATCACAGGATTAATAAATATATTTCTAGCAAGGAAGAATGAAATAACCGATTTCTGTAAAGTAAATATATAAAAACATTTTAAAGACTAGATAATAATAACTATTTTAAAATAAAATCATAGTTAATGAGAAAAATCATTATACAGGCTTAACATCTACATGTCAAATAATTTTCAAAATAAAGTCATACGCAAGGAACAATTCATACGTGGTCAGTTGGTTTTATTTGTATAAGAAAGTAGTGTGTTGCCCACACCAGATTTTTCCCTATAATGAAAGGAAACAATAATTCTAGATCAAGGGAACTATGTTTTATTTTAATACATATTTAATCAAAATTCATTACAAATTTGAAGATGCACTAACAAAAATAAACGTAACTAACGTTAACCCATCCCCTAGTCTTTTGGTTACTGGGTATTTTCAAACTCTGCAGATTGAAGAACAGAGCCGCGCGCTGATGTGTGAAGTCTCATATGATCATTCAACTTACATCACGTTACAAATATTACATTCATATATTTTCCTATGTATAAGTAAAAAAAAAACTTATTACTGACTAACAGAATAAGTACACATAATCTAACAACTTATGTGTGGATAATTTGGTATTTAATACAACCTTCTTATCACAAATAGATCATTTAAAAATTTCAATTTTCTTTATGTTTACGCATGTGATTGCATAAAGCATTCTCTCCGAAATACGCCTTATCAGAAACATTACATTTGTACATTCGAATTCCAGCATGTTTGTTCATATGCGCAACAAAATAACGTTCCTGTGATAATTTCTTATTACAAATTGTACATTCAAAACCTACATTATTCATATGCAATCTTATATGCCTCTCTAAATTATATCCTTTCTCAAACTTCCTATTACAAAGAGGGCATTCATAGTCTAGTTCTAGTTTGCCTTCGTGTTTTTTCATATGTGGAACTAAAGAACTTTCGTTTACAAACTTTTTATTACAAACAGAGCATTTGTAATTTCGAACCCCGGTATGTATTTTCATATGTCGGGTTAAATACTTCTTTTGTGCAAATTTTTTATCACAAACAGAACACTTAAAATTTTTGTTTTTTTCTTATGTACAAACTCCTTGTTACAAATTTGACATTTATGATTTTTACCTGGGCCTATATTAGTACAAGTTGCATTCACACTGTCTGCGTCCGCACTGAAGTTTCAAATAAAATTCTTGGTCTTCGCTGTCTGGAAAAAATTCTTCTTTGATGTCGATGTCATCATCTACAACGGTTCTCTGATCACGCTCCTCCAATGAATTTGCGATCTCTTTTTTAATATTTAATTCACTATCCAAATCTTCCTCTCGTTCCATCGTCAAGTCTAGTTTATTTATTTGTATTTGCAACTCAGAGAATTTGTGACATCGCGGATCGCTGCTTGCTTGTAATATTTCCGTGTATTGTGTTAAACGACTATAATTCTCCAAACATGTTTTTCTAAATTTGTAGAACAAATTGACTGTTGTGCGGCAAGAAGTACAAATGAAGTTTGGAATCTCAGATTTCGAAATCGTCTGAAAAAGAAACATTATAACTTTAGTTTCTAAAGCGAATTTGATTTATCAAAATGGATAAATTTATTAAAATGTCTCGTCGTAGTTGGTTTCACAGAGGTTTCGCATTCTTCAATTTATTGCCACACATGAATTAGATAACTTTTTAATATTCTAAAGAATAGCTTATAATTTCTTCATAGCACTCTTGTTACAGTAACATATAATGTAATTTACAATAATTTACATTTGATGAAAGTATTACTAATGATTAGAAATTTCTAATTAAGAAAATGTAACTTCCTTAAAAAATAACATAGTATATTGTGTTATTAGGAGTAAATGTGATACTTTGGGTGCTAAGCATGTAAGTAAGTAAGAATTACAATTACATGCGAAGCATCCAAAGTCACATTCACTCCGAATAACACATGCTATTTTTTCTTCAAACATAGAAAATAGACATAAAGCTATAAAAAATGCTCAAAACTTCACCAAATATGCTACCGTATCCAGTATTTCTAGTTGCCACAGAATATGTTATTTTGTTTATTTGTTTTATTCTTAACTGTCAAATTTTTGAATTACAACCTTACTATTTTGCATATTTTACTTTGTCCGCCGCGGAGTAAATATGTTGCCTAGGAAACACTTTTACGCCGCCGGCGACAATATTGAACTTCTGCTTGTTGAATACAAATACATTTCAACGTACTTTTATGATGTTTCAAGAAAAATTAATTTTAAATTAGATTTCATCAACACTACTTGCCAATTGCCGCAGATATGGTTTTCAATGTATTGGACACATATTAGCTGTGATTACCACTGACAACAGATTGACAGTTCATAAATAAATAAATTGATATGTTAACTTACAATTTCAGGCAAGCAATATTTTAACTGTTCTTGCACCGAAAATTCATCGTCTTCCAGCTTGAACACACTTTCAAGTTGCTTAGAATTAAGACACAACAAACAAAACTCTGATAAGTGTACATTTTATATGAGGCATAGAAATGGAGCACAGACTGAACAACAACGGAGCTTTGTAAGCGAAGGTTATGACAGTGACAGCAGCATGGCGCTTGACACAAGCATGACTTGTGCAATGTTGCCAACTATAGTAAGAAAAAGTTTTCTTTTCAAATATCGGTTATTCCATTCTTCATTGCTTGAAATATATTTATAAATTACAAACTTAAGTTGACAAATTTTTTACATACACACAAACATACTTAATTACTTGCACATGCGCTTAAACACGAATGTGTATAAGTAAACATCTTGGGAACTATAAGAGATACGACTTCGGTTTTATTATTTGAAAGTTGCCACACTAGTAGGCCAATTTAATGGTGTTTTAGTTAACCTGAAAAAATGAATAGATCACATTATATGAGTAAAAATGTAAAAATAGAGATATTTTTTAAATAATTTTAATTCCAAAATAGTGTAGCAATATGGGAGGTGGCTATATGGATAGGGATGATAAAAAGAAGGAAACTTTATTAAAGGAAATGAGAACAACCAGTCGTGGTTAAATTAAAATAAACCAAACACTCTAAATAATGTAAAAATTGGTTGTTATTATTAAAATTGCAAAACTACCTAAACGTTGCACTAACTTATATGATACATTAACTATTAAATTAATTTAAAACTACGTAGTACGGCTACATTTTGACTTCACGTCATCCCGGTTAACGAAGAACTGTCTTTTTGAATTGACTTTAGAATCTATTATATCGGTTGGACTTGTCTTCTGTTATTTACTAAACAAAAACTAGTACATCCGTCAAAATTTTATGGATTTTTTTACAGTGACTTGTACATTGCAATCTTAGATGAGTACATATTTTCGTTGGGTTCGTTCACTCCCATGAATTTTGTTTTGCAAATTCAAATTTGAATAAATTATTTCTTACAATTTTTCTTATCGAAAAACAAAACAATTATTAGAGTAAGTTCTTTGAACATTCTAGTATTTATATATGTGGATGAAAAGGATAACTGAAACATTAAACTATAAAAAAATATTCGTTGAAATCTAGTTGGTCAAAAATTCAGAACTTTGATACTGTGTTTCTCATACCCATGAACGACTACAGTATTGAAAATAATTCGTATATTTGTAAATATGATCATCTATAACATACTAAGTTTATTTTCAATTTGAATGTACAGTTTTTGAGAAACAAATAAAAATATACCCAAAAACACAGTTTTTGGTATATTTTTATTTGTTTCCCAAAAACTGTAAATTCAAATGAAAAATAATTTTAGTATGTTATAAACGATCTTATTTATAAATATACAAATTATTTGCATTACTGTAGTCAGAGCTGGGAAAGATACTTTTAATAAATATCTAGATACTTTTCTAAGATACTTACATAAATTTGTTAAAGATACTTAAGTATCTAGATACTTTATATTCTAAGTATCTTAAGATACAAATATTTCTTAAATGTATCTAATATAAATACTTAAGATACTTTTAAATATTTTAGATACTTTTTAATATCTTAGATACTTTTAGATATTTTAGATACTTTTAAATATCTTAAATACTTTTAAATATCTTAGTTAGGTACTTTTAAGAAATATTTGAGTAAATTTTAACTATTTTTAATAACTGAAAGCTTAAACATTAAAAAAATGTATCTGATATTTCAAAATATTTCACAGGCACATATCTTAAATATTTGTAAATAAGATACTTATTTTAAATAAAAGATACTTTTTTAGATAAAAGATACTTTTTAAGACAAAAGATACTTTATAAGATAAAAGATACTTTTTAAGATAAAAGATACTGATACATTTAAAAAGTATTTAAATAGAAGATACATTTTACATAAAATATAATGTATCTAAGATAAAGTATCTTAGATACTTTTAGTATCTTAGATACTATCGAGTATCTTTTTATGTAAGATACTCCCAGCTCTGGTATCTAAGATAAAGTATCTTAGATACTTTTAGTATCTTAGATACTATCGAGTATCTTTTTATGTAAGATACTCCCAGCTCTGACTGTAGTCGGTTTTGGGAATGTGTGGCATATATTTTACTACTTTAAAAATTATGTTCATGTATAACTTGTAAACAAAATTAGCTTATTACAAAACTTTTGACATTTATCTACAAATGTAGGTATAAAACATTATATGTTTAATTTATTATAATAATGATATATTGTTTCTAAAAAGTCATGTTCATCTTGCGCTGTCTTCAGCAATATTTGAAAGTGGTACGCAGGGATCGACAGTTTGGGAAACATTGTAAGGTTGAAACGGCTATACTGACCTTATTGCATATTTGTCTTGTAGTACTTAGATTTTTTTCTATTTTCCTATTATGCACATAGACACTCTGCCGAAGATGCTGCTCGACAAATACAGAAACATTTAAATCTAATACTAAATTGCACTGACACTTGGAAGATCAAATTAAACGCTAGAAAAACAGAGGCTATAATGTTCTCTCTAAAATTCACAAATATTAACATTTACTCTCCCTTGAAACTCAAATCACACAAAATTACACCCGCAGCCACGGTCAAGTACCTTGGAATGCAGCTTGATAAAATATTAAACTTTCACACACACATTAACAAAACAATTCAGAAAGCTCACTTCACCATCAAACAAATATATTCTCTACTTTGCAAAAACAGTACACTCACGCCAGATACCAAGAAACTCATGTATCCAATATACTAAAAGGCTTAATTCACTTTCTATATATATTTTCATCTGCCTAGTAACCAAATTTTTGCGCAGCTCTAGAGCCTAGACGGTTTGACCGATTTCAGTGAAACCTTTACTGGACGTTAGAGATTTTTTTGGAATACGTGCTTTTTATGAATTCACATTTTTAGTACACATGATGTGCGAGATATTAAATAAAAAAGGTTTATGGATCAAAGTGTGCGGTTGCTATGAAAGTGGAGTTTGTTGATTCTGGTTGTAACTTTACAAAAATTTATGTTCAATTTGTCATTTCTGACAGTTCTGTTTCAAAAATTAATTATAAATTATATATATTCTAGACAAATTGAAGATGTTTTGTAAATTTATCTGTGTTCACAATTAATGAACAAATATGTGTACTATTTTGTAAATATTTTAAAAGTCAATTAAAAAAATAAAAATTGTAGCTGTCACTTTTCACAAATTTTTGTGCAACTAGTTATTTTTGACATTTCAGTCTGAAATTTCAAATATAAATTCCTTTATTTGTAGTTTAGTTAGACGAATTTGGTAATTTATTTGTGTTTAGAATAAATTAACCAACATGATTATTATTTTGAAACATTTTTAAATATGAATTTTTTCCCATATTATTTTCAAATTTAAAATAAATATGACAGATGTCTTTGTTCGTCAACCTTATTTCTTTTAAGGATTTTAGGCGGTAAAATTCAAATGAATTAAGTTCTAATCTTACACAAATAAGTTGAAAATTATTTTTCACTTTATAGATGGTTTCTTTTTCTTTTCAAAAAATACAACAGATGTCTCTGCTTGACAACATCTAAGTATTTTAGGCGGTAAAATTTAAATAAGTTAATTAGTTATAAAAAGATCGTTTTAAATATTTATAATCAATTTCAGAATTTTTTTAATCTAAATTCGTAAAATTGTCAGAAGTTATTTTGGACAATCATCAGTTGTATTTATTTCTAATCCTGCCGTGTTTGTTACTAAATTAATAGTTTAACGTTAGAGATTTAAAATAAAGTGACGATTGTCAATTGTTTTTTATAAATATTATTTAAATCATATCGTGTTTGGCATTAAATTAAAGGTCTCGCAGAGGAAATTTGAACTAAAGTGTCAAAAAGTTGTTTTGGACGATAGTCAATTGTTTTTTATAAATATTATTTAAATCCTACCGTGTTTGGTATCAAATTAAAGGTCTCGCGGAGGAGATTTGAACTCAAGTGTCAAAAAGTTGTTTTGGACGATCGTTAATTGTTTTTTTAGAAATATTATTTAAATCCTACCGTGTTTGATATTGAATTAAAGGTCTCGCAGAGAAGATTTGAACTAGAATGTCAAAAAGTTGTTTAGGACGATTGTCAATTGTTTTTTATAAAAATTATTTTATTCCTACCTTGTTTGGTATTGAATTAAAGGTCTCGCAGAGGAGATTTGGACTAAAGTGTCAGAAAGTTGCTTAGGACGATTGTCAATTGTTTTTTATAAATATTATTAAAATCCTACCGTGTTTGGTATTGAATTAAAGGTCTCGCAGAGGAGAATTGAACTAAAGTGTCAAAAAGTTGTTTAGCACGATTGTCAATTGTTTTTTATAAATCTTATTTAAATCCTACCGTGTTTGGTATCAAATAAAGGTTTCGCAAAGGAGATTTGAACTAAAGTGTTAAAAAGTTGTTTAGGACGATTGTCAATTGTTTTTTTATAAATATTATTTAAATCCTACCGTGTTTGGTATCAAATTAAAGGCCTCGCGGAGGAGAACTCAAGTATCAAAAATTTGTCTCAAAGGTCTCGCGGAGGAGATTTGAAATCAAGTGTCACAATTAATGAACAAATATGTGTACTATTTTGTAAATATTTTAAAAGTCAATTAAAAAAATAAAAATTGTAGCTGTCACTTTTCACAAATTTTTGTGCAACTAGTTATTTTTGACATTTCAGTCTGAAATTTCAAATATAAATTCCTTTATTTGTAGTTTAGTTAGACGAATTTGGTAATTTATTTGTGTTTAGAATAAATTAACCAACATGATTATTATTTTGAAACATTTTTAAATATGAATTTTTTCCCATATTATTTTCAAATTTAAAATAAATATGACAGATGTCTTTGTTCGTCAACCTTATTTCTTTTAAGGATTTTAGGCGGTAAAATTCAAATGAATTAAGTTCTAATCTTACACAAATAAGTTGAAAATTATTTTTCACTTTATAGATGGTTTCTTTTTCTTTTCAAAAAATACAACAGATGTCTCTGCTTGACAACATCTAAGTATTTTAGGCGGTAAAATTTAAATAAGTTAATTAGTTATAAAAAGATCGTTTTAAATATTTATAATCAATTTCAGAATTTTTTTAATCTAAATTCGTAAAATTGTCAGAAGTTATTTTGGACAATCATCAGTTGTATTTATTTCTAATCCTGCCGTGTTTGTTACTAAATTAATAGTTTAACGTTAGAGATTTAAAATAAAGTGACGATTGTCAATTGTTTTTTATAAATATTATTTAAATCATATCGTGTTTGGCATTAAATTAAAGGTCTCGCAGAGGAAATTTGAACTAAAGTGTCAAAAAGTTGTTTTGGACGATAGTCAATTGTTTTTTATAAATATTATTTAAATCCTACCGTGTTTGGTATCAAATTAAAGGTCTCGCGGAGGAGATTTGAACTCAAGTGTCAAAAAGTTGTTTTGGACGATCGTTAATTGTTTTTTTAGAAATATTATTTAAATCCTACCGTGTTTGATATTGAATTAAAGGTCTCGCAGAGAAGATTTGAACTAGAATGTCAAAAAGTTGTTTAGGACGATTGTCAATTGTTTTTTATAAAAATTATTTTATTCCTACCTTGTTTGGTATTGAATTAAAGGTCTCGCAGAGGAGATTTGGACTAAAGTGTCAGAAAGTTGCTTAGGACGATTGTCAATTGTTTTTTATAAATATTATTAAAATCCTACCGTGTTTGGTATTGAATTAAAGGTCTCGCAGAGGAGAATTGAACTAAAGTGTCAAAAAGTTGTTTAGCACGATTGTCAATTGTTTTTTATAAATCTTATTTAAATCCTACCGTGTTTGGTATCAAATAAAGGTTTCGCAAAGGAGATTTGAACTAAAGTGTTAAAAAGTTGTTTAGGACGATTGTCAATTGTTTTTTTATAAATATTATTTAAATCCTACCGTGTTTGGTATCAAATTAAAGGCCTCGCGGAGGAGAACTCAAGTATCAAAAATTTGTCTCAAAGGTCTCGCGGAGGAGATTTGAAATCAAGTGTCAAAAAGTTGTTTTGGACGATTGTCAATTGTTTTTTATAAATATTATTTAAAACCTATTGTGTTTGGTATCAAATTTAAGGTCTGGCGGAGGAGATTTGAATTCAAGTGTCAAAAAGATATTTTAGACGATCGTTAATTGTTTTGTACAAATGTTATTTAATTCCTACCGTGTTTGGTATCAAATTAAAGGCCTCGCGGAGGAGAACTCAAGTATCAAAAATTTGTTTTGGACGATTGTCAATTGTTTTTTATAAATATTATTTAAATTCTGCAGTATTTGGTATCAAATTAAAAGTCTCATGAAGGATATTTTAACTCAAGTGTAAAAAAGTTATTTTGGTAAATCGTTAATTGTTTTTTATTAATGTTATTTAAAACATAACGTGTTTGGTATTGAATTAAATATCTCACGGAAGAGATTTAAACTAAAGTGACAAATAGTAGTAACATGGATGCGAGAAACGAAGTGACGAGCTTGCATCGATCATGCACTGACTTGAAAGCGAGGAACGAAGTGACGAGCTTTTTTCGTCAATGTACCGACATGGAACCGAGGAACGTAGTGACGAGCTTGCTTCGACGATGCAATGACTTGAAAGCGAGGAACGAAGGCACAAGCTTGCTTCGCCGATGTACTGACTTGGAAGCGAAGAACGAAGTGACGAGCTTTCTTCGTCAATAGTACGGACATGGAGGCGAGGAACGAAGTGACGAGCTTTCTTCGTCAATGTACTGACATGGAAGTGAGGAACGTAGTGACGAGCTTGCTTCGCTGATGCATTGACTTGAAAGCGAGGAACGAAGTGACGAGCTTACTTCGTCAATGTACTGACATGGAAAAAAGGAACGTAGTGACGAGCTCGCTACGCCGATGCACTGACTTGAAAGCGAGTAACGAAGGCATAAGCTTGCTTCGCCGATGTACTGACTTGAAAGCGAGGAACGAAGTGACGAGCTTTCTTCGGCAATGTACTGACATGGAAGCGAGGAACGTAGTGACGAGCTTGCTTCGCTGATGCACTGACTTCAAAGCGAGGAACGAAGTGACGAACTTTCTTCGTCTAGGACTGACATGGAAGTGAGGAACGTAGTGACGAGCTTGCTTAGCCGATGCACTGAAATGGAAGTGAGGAACGTAGTGACGAGCTTGCTTAGCCGATGCACTGAAATGGAAGCGAGGAACGAAGTGATGAGCTTTCTTCTTCAATGTACTGACATGGAAGTGAGGAACGAAGTTATATAACTCAATTTATTTTTCTACATTTTCGGTTGTAATCTTCTTCAGTGACGCGGAGCCTAGGGGACAGACCTGCGAAGCAGGTCGGACCGCTAGTCCTATATACTAATCGGCGTGGGTCTGAACTGTCACTCTATATTTTAGCCAATCTAACAACGGCCATCGGCCACCTCTACAGCCTAGACGGTTCCATGTATTTGGATGAAACTTTTTTTGGCTGTTTAAGGTCCCTGTGGAACAGTGCCTTTTGCGTGTCTCATATTTTTCTTACACATGATGTGCGAAATATTAAATGCGAAAGACATTAAAATTTTCCATCAAGGGGGGCCTCGGGTTGCTACGAAAGTGTACTTTGTTGATTGTAGTTGTAACTTTTCACAAATTTCTGTTCAATTTGACATATATGACAGATCTATTTCAAATTTTGAGTAAAAATTACATTAATTCTAGACAAGTTGAAGATGTTTTGTAAATTTATCTGTGTTTAAAATAAATGATTGAACATGTGTACTATAATGTAAATATATTAAAAGTGAATTTGAAAAATTAAAATTGTAGCTGTCACTTTTCACGAATTTGTGTTCATCCTGTCATTTTTGACATATCTGTTTGAAACTGTAAGTATAAATTGAATTAATTCTGGATCAAATGAAAAAGTTTTGTAAATTTATATGTGTTTAGAATAAAAGAGCAAACATATTTACTAATTTGTAAATTTTTTAAATGTGAATTTTTTTTTATATTTTTTTCAAATTTAAAATTAATATGACAGATGTCTGTGTTCGTCAACTTCAATTCTTTAAGGATTTTAGGCGGTAAAATTCAAATGAGATAATTTCTTATCCAACACAAAAAAGTTGAAAATTATTTTCCACTTTATATATGGTTTCTTTTCCTTCTCAAATAATACAACAGATGTCTCTGCTCGACAACCTCGATGCTTAAGTATTTTAGGCGGTAAAATTTAAATAAGTTCATTACTTATCTAATATAAAAAGTTCGTTTTAAATATTTATAATCAATTTCAGAATTATTTTTTTTATCATCAGTTTTTATTTCTAATCCTGCCGTGTTTGGTACTAAATTAAAAGATTCACGTTAGAGATTTAAAATAAAGTGTCATAAAGAGGACGATAGTCTATTGTTTTTTTTTAAATGTTATTTAAATCCTACCGTGTATGGTATTGAATAAAAGGTCTCGCAGTGGAGATTTGAACGCAATTATCAAAAAGTTGTTTTGGACGATTGTCAATTGTTTTCTATAAATATTGTATAAATCCTACCGTGTTTGGTATTTAATAAAAGGTCTCGCAGAGAAGATTTGAACTCAAGTGTCAAATAGTTGTTTTGGACGATTGTCAATTGTTTTCTATAAAAATTATTTAAATCCTACCGTGTTTGGTATTTAATAAAAGGTCTCGCAGAGAAGATTTGAACTCAAGTGTCAAAAAGTTGTTTTGGACGATTGTCAATTGTTTTTTATAAATATTATTTAAATCCTACCGTGTTTGGTATCAAATTAAAGGTCTCGCGGAGGAGATTTGGACTCAAGTGTCAAAAAGTTGTTTTGGACGATTGTCAATTGTTATTTTATAAATATTAGTTAAATCCTACCGTGTTTGGTATTGAATAAAAGATCTCGCAGAGAAGATTTGAACTCAAGTGTCAAAAAGTTGTTTTGGCCGATTGTCAATTGTTTTTTATAAATATTATTTAAATCCTACCGTGTTTGGTATCAAATTAAAGGTCTCGCGGAGGAGATTTGAACTCAAGTGTCAAAAAGTTGTTTTGGACGATTGTCAATTGTTTTCTATAAAAATTATATAAATCCTACCGTGTTCGGTATTTAATAAAACGTCTCGCAGAGAAGATTTGAACTAAAGTGTCAAAAAGTTGTTTTGGACGATTGTCAATTGTTTTTTATAAATATTATTTAAATCCTACCGTGTTCGGTATTGAATAAAAGGTCTCGCAGAGAAGATTTGAACTCAAGTGTCAAAAAGTTGTTTTGGACGATTGTCAATTGTTTTTTATAAATATTATTTAAATCCTACCGTGTTTGGTATCAAATTAAAGGTCTCGCGGAGGAGATTTGGACTCAAGTGTCAAAAAGCTGTTTTGGACGATTGTCAATTGTTTTTTATAAATATTATTTAAATCCTACCGTGTTTGGTATCAAATTGAAGGTTTTGCGGAGGAGATTCGGACTCAAGTGTCAAAAAGTTGTTTTGGACGATTGTCAATTGTTTTTTTTATAAATATTAGTTAAATCCAACCGTGTTTGGTATCAAATTAAAAATCTCATGAAGGATATTTCAACTCAAGTGTCAAAACGTTATTTTGGTAAATCGTCAATTGTTTTTTTATAAATGTTAATTAAATCCCAACGTATATGGTATTGAATTAAATATCTCACGGAATAGATTTAAACTAAAGTGCCAAAGTAGTAACATAAAAGCGGGAACATAGTGACGAGCTTGCTTCGCCGATGCACTGACTTGAAGGCGAGGAACGAAGTGGCGAGCTCTCTTTGTCTAATACTGACATGGAAGCAAGGAACGAAGTGACGAGCTTTCTTCGTCAATGTACTGACATGGAAGCGAGGAACGTAGTGACGAGCTTGCTTCGCCAATTGTTTTTTATAAATTGGAAGTTATTTAAGACTACTCAATTTATGTTTCTACATTTTCAGTTAAAATCTTCTTCAGTGACGCGGAGCCTAGGGGGCAGACCTGCGAAGCAGATCGGACCGCTATCAAATACTATTTTGTACCGTTTAAGAGTAGTATTGGGCGGGAGGTTATGTGTTGGACACATCAGATTTTTTTTAATATTTGATTTTAATGGATGTTAGACTAAATAAAGTTGGTATTACACGATCAGATTTAGTAATAATAATATAAATCCGCCAAATTTGTCGGCAAAGGAGAATGCAAATTATTGTACATTATTATTGAAAATATTTTTTTGTACTCATACATTGATATGTGTTGATTAGCGTTGCCTAAGCAACGTCCGAAATGTCCATTTCCTAGGTCTCCACCAGATAGACAACCGGGAAATTTCGACGAAAACATTCCTATTTCTAAAGCGTTTATTAATAAATTATATTTATAATAAAATAATATAGTATTTCAAACATTTCTTTACATAATATTAATATAAACAATGATGGAATAAGAATGAAATTGAATTTTAAAATAACAAATTTAGTGCATTTGGTTACCAATGTTGGCAATAAAATCTACCTGATATGACAGCTGTAAAATACATAACCTACAAATGTAATGTTAGTTATCTCAAAATAAATAAAAAATATAATAAATTTACAAGTGAATAAGGTAAATATTATAAATATTTTAATTGTTTTCTAATATATTAGACAAATTAATTTGTGTGTTTATATTTATAGTGCAACTTTGACAATTATCAAAATAACTCCTTGAAGAACTTCATTTCTTTGTATGAACTGTTTTTAGTTTTATACTTTTCGTACAAAAAATATTGTACAAACCTCTTGCGTGAACTCGGTTCCCGGATTCGTTCTATGGCGGCGCTCGCAAGCTCGCGCCGCCAAACACTCATCCGGGAACCAAGCGTTCCCGCATTTGGTATGTAAATAACTATTAATTATCAAGAAGACAATAGAAATATCAGAATGACAAAAGTCTTTATTACATGATCAAATATTAATTAAGTTGTGTTTGATTTAAATCTCTTTTAAAAATCACTTTTTGGGTATCCGAAGAAAGGTGTCAAATAGACGGGACAAATGATAATATAAGAAATGTTTTCATAAAAGACATCAGAAAAATATAGTATTTGAGAATGAGACAAACTGACAAGCAAAGGTAAGACTGGATAAGGTTGGTATTACACGATCAAATTTTATAATAATTTAAAAAAACCACGAAATTAAAAAGGAAAAAATTTCCGTTAAAATTTCTTTGGATTCTACTTTGACGTTAGGTTAAGTAAAGTCGGTATTACATCATTATATTTAGTAAAAATAATGTATATCTGCAAATTTGTCGACCATGTGGAGTGCTAAATATTACACATCGTTATTGCCGGTATTTTTAAATTACGAAGAAGACAATAGCATTATCAGATTGACAAAAATCTTTATTATATGATCAAATATACAATGCAAGTTGTGTTTAATTTAAATTTCTTTTAAAAATCAATTATTGGTTAACGAAATAAAAGGTCAAAGTGAAATATTTTTAACCCACTTGAAATCTATTGCAGGGGTAAAAATTAATGGTAATATCCGCGGAAAATATATTTATTATGTTTGTTGTAATTTTTTTCGCAAACTAATTACGATCGGTAATTATTTTTCTTTGAAATTCATTAATATGTGACCGGCGGGGTACCAAGTAAAATGTTTTAGAAGTGAAATATTGAGGAACTTGGTAATGACCCATCTTTATTATAAATCAATATTTCCCTAAACCTAGCTTGTGAAGTATTGAATGTAACGTTTCAGGCTCAAAAAGTTGGAAAAAGTAGTGATGAACCTTCTTTATAACAAATAGTTACGATCAGCAATTGATTTTGTGGAAATTACTAGAAACTCAACTTAGGGGTATTAAATGAACTGTTTTAGGGACGGGAAGCTAATGTATTGACATGAAAGCGAGGAACGAAGTGACGAGCTTTCTTCGCCAATTTACTGTCTTGGAAGCGAGGAACATAGAGACTGCTATCTTCTTTAGTGTCGCGGAGCCTAGGGGTCAGACCTGCGAAGCAGGTCGGACCGCTAGTCCTATATACTAAAAGGCAAAATTCACTTTCTATATTTTCATCTGCCTAGTAACCATTTGTGCGCAGCTCTAGAGCCTAGACGGTTTGACCGATTTCAGTGAAACCTTTATTGGAAGAAAGAGATTTTTTGGAAATACGTGCTTTTTATGAATTCACATTTTTAGTACACATGATGTGCGAGATATTAAATAAAAAAGGTTTATGGATCAAAGTGTGCGGTTGCTATGAAAGTGGAGTTTGTTGATTCTGGTTGTAACTTTACAAAAATTTATGTTCAATTAGTCATTTCTGACAGTTCTGTTTCAAAAATTAATTATAAATTACATATATTCTAGACAAATTGAAGATGTTTTGTAAATTTATCTGTATTCAGAATAAGTGAATAAATATGTGTACTATTTTGTAAATATTTTAAAAGTTAATTAAAAAAATAAAAATTGTAGCTGTCACTTTTCACAAATTTTTGTGCAACTAGTTATTTTTGACATTTCAGTCTGAAATTTTAAATATAAATTACTTTAATTGTAGTTCAGCTAGAAAAATTTGGTAATTTATTTGTGTTTAGAATAAATTAACAAACATGATTATTTTGAAATTTTTTTAAAAATATGAATTTATTTCCATATTTAAAATAAATATGACATATGTCTTTGTTCGTCAACCTCAATTCTTTCAAGGATTTTAGGCGGTAAAATTCAAATGAGTTAACTGCTAATCTTACACAAATAAGTTGAAAGTTATTTTTCACTTCATAAATGGTTTCTTCTTCTCAAAAAATACAACAGATGTCACTGCTCGACAACATCTAAGTATTTTAGGCGGTAAAATTTAAATAAGTTAATTAGTTATCTAATATAAAAAGATCGTTTTAAATATTTATAATCAATTTCAGAATGTTTTTTATCTATATTCGTAGAATTGTCAAAAAGTTATTTTGAACAATCATCAGTTGTTTTTTATTTCTAATCCTGCCGTGTTTGTTACTAAATTAATAGTTTAACGTTAGAGCTTTAAAATAAAGTGACGATTGTCAATTGTTTTTTATAAATATTATTTAAATCATATCGTGTTTGGCATTAAATTAAAGGTCTCGCAGAGGAGATTTGAACTCAAGTGTCAAAAAGTTGTTTTGTACGATAGTCAATTGTTTTTTATAAATATTATTTAAATCCTACCTTGTTTGATATTGAATTAAAGGTCTCGCAGAGGAGATTTGAACTAAAGTGTCAAAAAGTTGTTTAGGACGATTGTCAATTGTTTTTTATAAATATTATGTAAATCCTACCGTGTTTGGTATTGAATTAAAGGTCTCGCAGAGGAGATTTGAACTAGAGTGTCAAAAGGTTGTTTAGGACGATTGTCAATTGTTTTTTATAAATATTATTTAAATCCTACCGTGTTTGGTATTGAATTAAAAGTCTCGCAGAGGAGATTTGAACTAAAGTGTCAAAAAGTTGTTTAAGACGATTGTCAATTGTTTATTATAAATATTATTTAAATCCTACCGTGTTTGGTATCAAATTAAAGGTCTCGCAGATGAGATTTGAACTAAAGTGTCAAAAAGTTGTTTAGGACGATTGTCAATTGTTTTTTATAAATATTATTTAAATCCTACCGTGTTTGGTATCAAATTAAAGGTCTCGCGGAGGAGATTTGAACTCAAGTGTCAAAAAATTGTTTTGGACGATTGTCAATTGTTTTTATAAATATTATTTAAAACCTATTGTGTTTGGTATCAAATTTAAGGTCTAACGGAGGAGATTAGAATTCAAGTGTCAAAAAGATATTTTGGACGATCGTTAATTGTTTTCTATAAATGTTATTTAATCCCTACCGTGTTTGGTAACAAATTAAAGGCCTCGCGGAGGAGAACTCAAGTGTCAAAAATTTGTTTTGGACGATTGTCAATTGTTTTTTATAAATATTATTTAAATTCTGCAGTATTTGGTATCAAATTAAAAGTCTCATGAAGGATATTTTAATTCAAGTGTCAAAAAGTTATTTTGGTAAATCATCAATTGTTTTTTATTAATGCTATTTAAATCATAACGTGTTTGGTATTGAATTAAATATCTCACGGAAGAGATTTAAACTAAAGTGACAAACAGTAGTAACATGGACGCGAGAAACGAAGTGACGAGCTTTTTTGTCAATGTACTGACATGGAAGCGAGGAACGTAGTGACGAGTTTTCTTCGTCAATGTACTGACATGGAAACGAGGAACGTAGTGACGAGCTTGTTTCGCCGATGTAATGACTTGAAAGCGAGGAACGAAGGCATTAGCTTGCTTCGCCAATGTACTGACTTGAAAGCGAGGAACGAAGTGACGAGCTTTCTTCGTCAATGTACTGACATGGAAACGAGGAACCTAGTGACGAGCTTGCTTCGCCAATGCACTGACTTGAAAGCGAGGAGCGATGGCATAAGCTTGCTCCGCCGATGTACTGACTTGAAAGCGAGGAACGAAGTGACGAGCTTTCTTCGTCAATGTATTGACATGGAAACGAGGAACGTAGTGACGAGCTTGCTTCGCCGATGCACTGACTTGAAAGCGAGGAACGAAGGCATAAGCTTGCTTCGCCGATGTACTGACTTGAAAGCGAGGAACGAAGTGACGAGCTTTCTTCGTCAATGTACTGACATGGAAGCGAGGAACGTAATGACGAGCTTGCTTCGCTGATGCACTGACTTGAAAGCGAGGAACGAAGTGACGAACTATCTTCGTCTAGGACTGACATGGAAGTGAGGAACGAAGTTATATAAGTCTACTCAATTTATTTTCTACATTTTCGGTTGTAATCTTCTTCAGTGTCGCGAAGCCTAGGGGTCAGACCTGCGAAGCAGGTCGGACCGCTAGTCCAATATACTATTCGGCATCATCCACTCTATAGATTAGCCAATCTAACAACCATAATTATTCATCGCTACAGCCTAAACGGTGCGCTGGATTCGGATGAAACTTTTTTTGAGATGTAAAGGGCACTAGGGACTACGTGCTTTTTATGAATTCATATTTTTCATACACATGATGTGCGAAATATTAAATAGGAAAGACATTAAATTTTTACATCAAGGGGGGCCTCGTATTCCGTGTAGTTTATGTTAAATAAACACGCGTTGCTACTACTGTTAAAAATTCAAAGATAAAGGGAATTGACAGTTCACTCTGAAATTAATTTTGTTATTTTTAAATTGATGTTTAAAAATTTAACAAAATATTAAACATGTACTTTAATTTATTCTAAACAGAAATAAATTTACCATACTTATCTAACTTGTCTACAAATAAAGTAATTTATTTTTACAATTTCAAAGTGAACTGTCAATACACTTTATCTTTAATTGTTTGAAAAAAAGAATGACAACTTGTCATTTTTGACAGTTCACTTCGAAGTTTTAATTATACATTACTTTAATTGTAGACAAGTTAGATAAATTTGGCAAATTTATTTGTGTTTAGAATAATAGTGCGTACATTGTGTATTACATTTGACTTTCTTTTTCATACATTTTTCAAATTCAAAATAAATATGACAATGTCTTTGTTCGTCAACCACGATTCTTTTAAGGATTTTAGGCGGTAAAATTCAAATGAGTTATTTTCTTATCTAACACAGAAAATTTGAAAATTATTTTCACTTCATAGATGGTTCCTTTTCCGCGTCAAAAAATACACAGATGTCTCTGCTCGACAACCTTGATGCTTGTAAGTATTTTAGGCGGTAAAATATAAATACATTGTTTACTATTTTGTAATTTTTTTAAATGTGAATTTTTTTTTAATATTTTTTTCAAATTCAAAATAAATATGACAGATGTCTTTGTTCGTCAACCACGATTCTTTTAAAGATTTTAGGCGGTAAAATTCAAATGAATTATTTTCTTATCGAACACAAAAAAGTTGAAAATTATTTTTCACTTCATATATGGTTTCTTTTCCTGTTCAAAAAATACACATGATGTCTCTGTTCAACAACCATGATGCCTCTAAGTATTTAAGGCGGTAAAATTTAAATAAGTTTATTACTTATTTAATATAAAAAGATCGTTTTAAATATTTATTTAATTTCAGAATAATTTTTTTTATCATGAGTTGTTTTTCATTTCTAATCCTGCCGTGTTTGGTACTAAATTAAAAGTTTCACATTAGAGATTTAAAATAAAGTGTCATAAAGTTATTTTCGACGATTGTCAATTGTTTTTTATAAATATCATTTAAATCCTACCGTGTTTGGTATTGAATTAAAGGTCTCGCGGAGGAGATTTGAACTCCAGTGTCAAAAAGTTGTTTTGGACGATCGTTAATTGTTTTGTATAAATGTTATTTAATTCCCACCGTGTTTGGTATCAAATTAAAGGCCTGACGGCGTAGATTTGAACTCAAGTGTCAAGAAGTTGTTTTGGGCGATTGTCAATTGTTTTTTTTATAAATATTATTTAAATCCTACCGTGTTTGGTATTGAATTAAAGGTCTCGCGGAGGAGATTTGAACTCAAGTGTCAAAAAGTTGTTTTAGACGATCGTTAATTGTTTTGTATAAATGTTATTTAATTTCCACCGTGTTTGGTATCAAATTAAAGGCCTGGCGGCGGAGATTTGAACTCAAGTGTCAAGAAGTTGTTTTGGGCGATTGTCAATTGTTTTTTTATAAATATTATTTAAATCCTACCGTGTTTGGTATTGAATTAAAGGTCTCGCGGAGGAGATTTGAACTCAAGTGTCAAAAAGTTGTTTTGGACGATCGTTAATTGTTTTGTATAAATGTTATTTAATTCCCACCGTGTTTGGTATCAAATTAAAGGCCTGACGGCGTAGATTTGAACTCAAGTGTCAAGAAGTTGTTTTGGGCGATTGTCAATTGTTTTTATATAAATATTATTTAAATCCTACCGTGTTTGGTATCAAATTAAAGGCCTCGCGAAGGAGATTTGAACTCAAGTGTCAAAAAGTTATTTTGGACGATTGTCAATTGTTTTTTATAAATATTATTCAAATTATGCAGTGTTTGGTATCAAATTAAAAGTCTCAAGGAGGAGATTTGAACTCAAGTGTCAAAAAGTTGTTTTGGACGACTGTCAAATGTTTTTTATAAATATTATTTAAATCCTACCGTGTTTGGTATTGAATTAAAGGTCTCGCAGAGGAGATTTGAACTCGTGTCAATAAGTTGTTTTGGACGATTGTCAATTATTTTTTATAACTATTATTTCAATCCTACCGAGTTTGGTATCAAATTAAAGGTCTCAAGGGGGAGGTTTGAACTCAAGTTTTAAAAAAATTGTTTTGGATGATCGTTAATTGTTTTATATAAATGATATTTAATTTTTACCGTGTTTGGTATTAAATTAAAGGCCTTGCGGAGGAGATTTAAACTCAAGTGTTGACTCAAAAAGTTGATTTGGAGCATTGTCAATTGTTTTTTATAAATATTATTTAAATCCTACCGTGTTTAGTATCAAATTAAAAGTCTCATGAAGGATATTTTTACTCAAGTGTCAAAAAACGTGTTTGGTATTGAATTAAATATCTCACGGAAGAGATTTAAACTAAAGTGCCAAATATTAGTAACATGGAAGCGAGAAACGAAGTGACGAGCTTGCTTCGCCTATGCACTGACTTGAAAGCGAGGAACGAATTGACGAGCTTTCTTCGTTAATTTACGGACATGGAAATGAGGAACAAAGTGATGAGCTTGCTTCGTCTATGCACTGACTTGAAAGCGAGGAACGAAGTGACGAGCTTTCTTCGTCTAGTACTGACATGGAAGCGAGGAACGTAGTGACGAGCTTCCTTCGCCGATGTACTAACATGGAAACGAAGAACGAAGTAACGAGCCTTCTTCGTCAATGTACCGACATGGAAGCGTGTTTGGTATAAATTTGAAGTTATTTAAGTCTACTCAATTTATTTTTCTACATTTTCAGTTGTAATCTTCTTCAGTGACGCGGAGCCTAGGGGACAGACCTGCGAAGCAGGTCGGGCCGCTAGTCCAATATACTAAAAGGCTTAATTCACTTTCTATACTTTCATCTGCTTAGTAACCATTTGTGCGCAGCTCTAGAGCCTAGACGGTTTGAACGATTTCAGTGAAACCTTTTTTGGAAGTTAGAGATTTTTTGGGAATACGTGCTTTTTATGAATTCACATTTTTAGCACATATGATGTGCGAGATATTAAATAAAAAAGGTTTATGGATCAAAGTGTGCGGTTGCTATGAAAGTGGAGTTTGTTGATTCTGGTAGTAACTTTACAAAAATTTATGTTCAATTTGTCATTTCTGACAGTTCTGTTTCAAAAATTAATTATAAATTACATATATTCTAGACAAATTGAAGATGTTTTGTAAATTTATCTGTATTCAGAATTATTGAACAAATATATGTACTATTGTGTAAATATTTTAAAAGTTAATTAAAAAAATAAAAATTGTAGCTGTCACTTTTCACAACTAGTTATTTTTGACATTTCAGTCTGAAATTTTAAATATAAATTACTTTAATTGTAGTTCAGCTAGACATATTTGGTAATTTATTTGTGTTTAGAATAAATTAACAAACATGATTATTATTTTGAAATTTTTTTAAGAATATGAATTTTTTTCCATATTATTTTCAAATTTAAAATAAAGATGACAGAGGTCTTTGTTCGTCAACCTCAATTCTTTTAAGGATTTTAGGCGGTAAAATTCAAATGAGTTAACTGCTAATCTTACACAAATAAGTTGAAAATTATTTTTTGTACTCATACATTGAAATGTGTTGATTAGCGTTGCCTAAGCAACGTCCGAAATGTCCATTTCCCAGGTCTCCACCAGATAGACAACCGGGAAATTTCGACGAAAACATTCCTATTTCTAAAGCGTTTATTAATAAATTATATTTATAATAAAATAATATAGTATTTCAAACATTCCTTTACATAATATTAATATGAACAATGATGGAATAAGAATGAAATTGAATTTAAAAATAACAAATTTAGTGCATTTGGTTACCAATGTTGGCAATAAAACCTGTCCGATATGACAGCTGTGAAATGCATAACCTACAAATGTAATGTTAATTATCTGAATGTAAATAAGAAATATAATAAATTTACAAGTGAATACGGTAAATATTATAAATATTTTAATTGTTTTCTAATATATTAGACAAATTAATTTCTGTGTTTAAATTTATAGTGCAACTTTGACAAATATCAAAATAACTCCTTGAAGAACTTCATTTCTTTGTATGGCCTGTTATTAGTTTTATACTTTTCGTACAAAAAATATTGTACAAACCTCTTGCGTGAACTCGGTTCCCGGATTCGTTCTATGGCGGCGCTCGCGAGCTCGCGCCGCCAAACACTCATCCGGGAACCAAACGTTCCCGCATTTGGTATGTAAATAACTATTTCACTTCATAAATGGATTCTTCTTCTTCTCAAAAAATACAACAGATGTCTCTGCTCGACAACATCTAAGTATTGTAGGCGGTAAAATTTAAATAAGTTAATTAGTTATCTAATATAAAATGGTCGTTTTAAATATTTATAATCAATTTCAGAATTTTTTTTATCTAAATTCGTAGAATTGTCAAAAAGTTATTTTGAACAATCATCAGTTGTTTTTTATTTCTAATCCTGCCGTGTTTGTTACTAAATTAATTGTTTAACGTTAGAGCTTAAAAATAAAGTGACGATTGTCAATTGTTTTTTATAAATATTATTTAAATCATATCGTATTTGGCATTAAATTAAAGGTCTCGCAGAGGAGATTTGAACTCAAGTGTCAAAAAGTTGTTTTGGACGATAGTCAATTGTTTTTTATAAATATTATTTAAATCCTACCGTGTTTGGTATCAAATTAAAGGTCTCGCGGAGGAGATTTGAACTAGAGTGTCAAAAAGTTGTTTAGGACGATTGACAATTGTTTTTTATAAATATTATTTAAATCCTACCTTGTTAGGTATTAAATTAAAGGTCTCGCAGAGGAGATTTGAACTGGAGTGTCAAAAGGTTGTTTAGGACGATTGTCAATTGTTTTTTATAAATATTATTTAAATCCTACCGTGTTTGGTATTGAATTAAAGGTCTCGCAAAGGAGATTTGAACTAGAGTGTCAAAAGGTTGTTTAGGACGATTGTCAATTGTTTTTTATAAATATTATTTAAATCATATCGTGTTTGGCATTAAATTAAAGGTCTCGCAGAGGAGATTTGAACTCAAATGTCAAAAAGTTGTTTTGGACGATAGTCAATTGTTTTTTATAAATATTATTTAAATCCGACCGTGTTTGGTATCAAATTAAAGGTCTCGCGGAGGAGATTTGAACTAGAGTGTCAAAAAGTTGTTTAGGACGATTGTCAATTGTTTTTTATAAATATTATTTAAATCCTACCGTGTTAGGTATTGAATTAAAGGTCTCGCAGAGGAGATTTGAACTGGAGTGTCAAAAGGTTGTTTAGGACGATTGTCAATTGTTTTTTATAAATATTATTAAAATCCTACCGTGTTTGGTATTGAATTAAAGGTCTCGCAAAGGAGATTTGAACTAGAGTGTCAAAAGGTTGTTTAGGACAATTGTCAATTGTTTTTTATAAATATTATTTAAAACCTATTGTGTTTGGTATCAAATTTAAGGTCTGGCGGAGGAGATTTGAATTCAAGTGTCAAAAAGATATTTTGGACGATCGTTAATTGTTTTGTATAAATGTTATTTAATTCCTACCGTGTTTGGTATCAAATTAAAGGCCTCACGGAGGAGAACTCAAGTGTCAAAAATTTGTTTTGGACGATTGTCAATTGTTTTTTATAAATATTATTTAAATCCTACTGTGTTTGTTATCAAATTAAAGGTCTCGCAGAGGAGATTTGAACTCAAGTGTCAAAAGGTTGTTTTGGACAATTGTCAATTGTTTTTTATAAATATTATTTAAAACCTATTGTGTTTGGTATCAAGTTTAAGGTCTGGCGGAGGAGATTTGAATTCAAGTGTCAAAAAGATATTTTGGACGATCGTTAATTGTTTTGTATAAATGTTATTTAATTCCTACCGTGTTTGGTATCAAATTAAAGGCCTCACGGAGGAGAACTCAAGTGTCAAAAATTTGTTTTGGACGAATGTCAATTGTTTTTTATAAATATTATTTAAATTCTGCAGTATTTGGTATCAAATTAAAAGTCTCATGAAGGATATTTTAACTCAAGTGTCAAAAAGTTATTTTGGTAAATCGTCAATTGTTTTTTATTAATGTTATTTAAATCATAACGTGTTTGGTATTGAATTAAATATCTCACGGAAGAGATTTAAACTAAAGTGACAAATAGGAGCAACATGGACGCGAGAACTGACGAGCTTGCATCGCCCATGCACTGACTTGAAAGCGAGGAACGAAGTGACGAGCTTTCATCGTTAATGTACTGACATGGAAGCGAGGAAGGTAGTGACGAGCTTGCTTCGCTGATGCTTTGACTTTAAAGCGAGAAACGAAGTGACGAACTTCCTTTGTCAATGTACTGACATGGAAGCGAGGAACGTAGTGACGAGCTTTCTTCGTCAATGTACTGACATGGAAACGAGGAACGTAGTGACGAGTTTGCTTCGCCGATGCACTGAAATGGAAGCGAGGAACGAAGTGACGAGCTTTCTTCTTCAATGTACTGACATGGAATTAGGGAACGAAGTTATATAAGTCTACTCAATTTATTTTTCTACATTTTCGGTTGTAATCTTCTTCAGTGACGCGGAGCCTAGGGGACAGACCTGCGAAGCAGGTCGGACCGCTAGTCCAATATACTATTCGGCAATATGCACTCTATATTTTAGCCAATCTAGCAACCGCCATCGGAATCGCCTACAGCCTAGACGGTTTAATGTATTCGGGTGAAACTTTTATTGGGTGTTAAAGGACCCTGTGGTGTAGTGCCTTTTGTATGTTTCAGATTTTTCCTACACATGATGTGCGAAATATTAAATGCGAAAGACGTTAAATTTTTACATCAAGGGGTGCCTCGTATTCCGTGTAGCTTATGTTAAATAAAGACGCGTTGCTACTACTGTTAAAAATTCAAAGATAAAGGAAATTGACAGTTCACTTTGAAATTTTTTTTCTCATTTTTAAATTCATGTTTTAAAATTTAAGAAAATATTAAACATGGACTTTAACTTATTCTAAACACAAATAAATTTACCATACTTATCTAACGTCTACAAATAAAGTAATTTATTTTTAAATTTTCAAAGTGAATTGTCAATACACTTTATCTTTAATTTTTTGAAAAAAAGAATGACAACTTGTCATTTTTGACAGTTCAGTTCGAAATTTTAATTATACATTACTTTAATTATAGACAAGTTAGATAAATTTGGCAAATTTATTTGTGTTTAGAATAATAGTGCGTACATTGTGTATTACATTTGACTTTCTTTTTCATACATTTTTCAAATTCAAAATAAATATGACAATGTCTTTGTTCGTCAACCACGATTCTTTTAAGGATTTTAGGCGGTAAAATTCAAATGAGTTATTTTCTTATCTAACACAGAAAATTTGAAAATTATTTTCACTTCATAGATGGTTTCTTTTCCGCGTCAAAAAATACACAGATGTCTCTGCTCGACAACCTTGATGCTTGTAAGTATTTTAGGCGGTAAAATATAAATAAGTTTATTACTTATTTAATATAAACAGATCGTTTAAAATATTTATTTAATTTCAGAATAATTTTTTTTTATCATGACTTGTTTTTCATTTCTAATCCTGCCGTGTTTGGTACTAAATTAAAAGTTTCACGTTCGAGATTTAAAATAAAGTGACGATTGTCAATTGTTTTTTATAAATATTATTTCAATCCTACCGTGTTTGGTATTGAATTAAAGGCCTCGCGGAGGAGAATTGAACTCAAATGTCAAAAACTTGTTTTGGACGATTGTCAATTGTTTTTTATAAATATTATTTAAATCCTACCGTGTTTGGTATCAAATTAAAGGCCTCGCGGAGGAGATTTGAACTCAAGTGTCAAAAAGTTATTTTGGACGATTGTCAATTGTTTTGTATAAATTTTATTTAATTCATACCGTGTTTGGTATCAAATTAAAGGCCTCGCGGAGGAGCTTTGAACTCAAGTATTAAAAAGTTGTTTTGGGCGATTGTCAATTGATTTTATAAATATTATTTAAATCCTACTGTGTTTGGTATCAAATTAAAGGCCTCGCGGAGGAGATTTGAACTCAAGTGTCAAAAAGTTATTTTGCACGATTGTCAATTGTGTTTTATAAATGTTATTTAAAACATACCGTGTTTGGTTTTAAATTAAAGGTCTCAGGCGTAAGATTTAAACTCAAATGTTGTTTCGGAAGATCGTCAGTTTTTTTTTTTTGTTATAAATATTATTTAAATTCTAAAATATTTGTTATCAAATGAAAGGTCTCAAGGAGGAGATTTACACTCTATTTTTAAAAAGTGCTAACATGGAAACGAGGAACGAAGTGACGAGCTTGCTTCGCCGATGTACTGACATGGATGCGAGGAACGAAGTGACGAGCATTCTTCGCAAAAGTACTGACTTGGAAGCGAGGAACGAAGATACTACTCAATTTATTTCTTCAAATTTTTAGATCTTCTTTAGGGTCGCGGAGCCTAGGGGTCAGACCTGCGAAGCAGGTCGGACCGCTATCCAATATACTATTCAGTTAAAATTTTTTGCTACCTAGAAACCATTTGTGCGCAGCTCTAGAGCCTACACGGTTTGATATATTCGAGTGAAATCTTTACAGGCACCTACAGTTTGGCTGAGAATAGAGCCTTTTCATTATTTCACATTTTTATTACACATGATGTGCGAGATATTAAGTAAATAAACTAATTTTTTGTTTCGTGTAGCTTTTGTTAAATAACACGCGTTGCTACTTCTGTTAAAAATTCAAAGATAAAGGGTATTGACAGTTCACTTTCAAATTCATTTTTTTATTTTTAAATTGATGTTTTAAAATTTTACAAAATATTAAACATGTACGCCCATTTATTCTAAACAGAAATAAATTTACCATACTTGTCTAACTTGTCTAGAATTTAAGTAATTTATTTTTAAAATTTCAAAGTGAACTGTCAATACACTTTATCTTTAATTTTTTTTTAAAAAGAATGACAACTTGTCATTTTTGACAGTTCAGTTCAAAATTTTAATTATACATTACTTTAATTGTAGACAGGTTAGATAAGTTTGCTATATATATTTGTGTTTAGAATAAAGGAGCGAACATGAGTACTATTTTGTAAATTTTTAAAAGTGGTAGAAATGATTTACATATTTTGACAGTTGCAATTAATTCAAATTGATTTGTAAACGTCAATATTTTATGAAAAATAGTTTGGATCACGTACTAAATTACAAATGCACTGAAATTAAATGAAATTCATGGTAAGTGTATAATTTAATTATAGAATATCATTTCTCCTAATAATTTTGCAGGAAATACATTACGAACATCATTATAAATGTCATATATAAATTAGGTTAAAAAGAACAAATTAAATTTGAAAATACTATAGAATTTCGGAAGAAATTAATAAATACTTATAAAACAAATTATATTGGATGAATTAGGAGCAGTCAAAATGAAAACATACAACTTTTTAATTCAAAATCCTTGTACAGATTGAAGTATCGTGTATTGATTAAAAATGTTGTTTTTTACATAAACAACCAAAAATTAATTAGAATTTATGGTAAGTGTGTATAATTTAAATGTACAATATACATTTTCCCGATTATATTGCAGGGAACTCATATTTCAAGAATTCCATAAAAAAAAAATCAACCATAAGTTTGGTTATATTTTCACGGAAGAATTTATGAAATTATGTACGAAATGATTAAATACCAATGAAACTAATTTTATTCGATGTATTAGGGCTATCAAAGTGTAAACATAATGTATTCCTGAATTTGTGAAAAATTTTGACATTTCACGGTATATCGAGTGAGGGAATCGTTAAAAAAGTTGATTCTTCATTTATAAATAGTGAAATTAGACGTAATACATAGTAGGTAGATATATTTTTATTTTATGTTGTAGAGAAAAACATATACAAATAAATCAAGCATCAATGATAAAATGAAATTTTGTTGTATTTACAAGATATCAACTATAGAATTACGCATAAAATTATTAAATACTAATGAAGCAATATAGCATTAGCTGTATTATATAATATAAGAAAAATTCATGAAGAGGAAGATTACAGTACATATATCAACAGTTTTCTTATTAAATTCAATTAAATTATCTTACGTAATTATTTAAATCTCAAACAGTTGATGACGAAAGTTGTCATATTCATGATGAAAACTATGCTACTCTACCCGGTCAACAACCTGCTAATATTCCAAGAGGAAATATTTTTCGGCAGCTATTTATACGGACACATTTTGACCAGGATCAGTTTTAAAATATAGGTATGGAGATTAGAATAATAATTTCTAGTATGAAAATAATATACTTTTATTGTTTTATATAATTATTTATTGTAATGAAAGAGTTTCATTGTTGTAATCAAGTATTTTCATTATTGTAATCAAATATTTGCATTATTGTAATCATAAATTTATATTGTAGCTGTCATTTCTCACAAATTTTTGTGCAACGTGTTATTTTTGACAGATGTTTGAAATTTTAATTACAAATTACATTAATTCTAGACAAGTCAATTAAAATAATTAAAAATAATGGCTAATAAAATTTTTCTTTTTGATTGCATTTTGAAATTTATATGTTATGGTGACACTAAATCTGTATTCATACGATCAAATTTACTGAAAATAAAATAAAACCGGGAAATTTAAATTCAAAGTATAACTGTCAAACTGAAGTTAGACTGAAGAAGGACGGTATTACACGACCAAATTTTATAAAAATGAAGAAAACCGCAAACTTAACAGGAAAAAATTATTTCGAATAACATTTTTCAATTTGATGCTATTTTGACGTTAAACTAAGAAAATTCGGTATTACACTATCAAATTAAGTAAAAATAAAGTTAATCCGCCAAATTTGTCGAAAATGTAGAATTCTAATTATTGTTTATTATTATTAACGGTATTTTTAAATTGACAAGATAATAATAGAAATGTCAGATTGACAGAATTCTTTATTACATTATCAAATTTAATAAAAATAAAAAAAACGCGAAATTTAAATGATAAAATAATTTCCAATAATAGTTACTTACTTTACAAGTGGGCAAAGTAAGGAATTACCCACGAGAGAAATTTTTGCTCACGAAGCCAAAGGCTGAGTGAGATAATTTTATCGAGTGGGTAATTCTACTTTGCCCACGTGTGAAGTATAACGTTTTATCCAACACTTCTTAATAAATGAAAAATTTATTAAAGAAATATTATTTGACAGTGACTTATACTTTAAATTTTTAAATTACAATGTCAATCGAAGTAGTTACCAAGGTGTTGTGTGTTATTATTATTGTTATAAATAAAAAAATACTCACTAGTGGCTTTCTTCAAAATTATACCCACTAGTGGATAATCTGTTACTTTGCTTGTTTAAAATCGCCATAGTTATAGAGCATTTATTGAGAGGTGTTGGATAAAAAAAAATTGATGCAACTTTTATTTAAACTAGGAAAAGTCGGTATTACACGATCAAATTTATTAAAAATAAAGTAATTGCGTTAAATTAGTCGACAATGTAATATGCAAATTATTATATATTATTATTGACGGTTCTTTTAAATTGACAAGATAATAATAGAAATGTCAGATTGACAGAAGTCTTTATAACATGAACAAATTTAATAATAATAAAATAAAACCGTGAAATTAAAAAAAATCCAAATTAATTTTTTTTATAGTTAGATTATGTAAAGTTGGTATTACACGATCTAATTTAATAATAATAAAGTGAATCCGCCAAATTTGTTGACAAAGGAGAATGCAAATTATTGTACATTATTATTTATAATA
The DNA here is from genome assembly GCA_963942605.1 of Poecilus cupreus. Classification (NCBI taxonomy): domain Eukaryota; kingdom Metazoa; phylum Arthropoda; class Insecta; order Coleoptera; family Carabidae; genus Poecilus; species Poecilus cupreus. The sequence continues at coordinate 16,728,557 of OZ012726.1, forward strand.
TTTTTAAATTTCCAATAGAAATATCAGATTGGCAAAAGTCTTTATCACATGATCAAATATTAATTAAGTTGTTAAATGTTTGATTTAATTTTTTTTAATCACTTTTTGAGTATCCAAAGAAAGATGTCGAATAAACAGGACAAATGGTAATATATAAAATGGTGGCTGTCGATTGTTTTCATAAAAGACATCAGAAAAATAAAGTGTTTGGTATCAAATGAGAATCTTGAATAGACAAGTTTAAATTTATTCGCTTCGGTTGTACTTTGAAGTGTAACTGACAAGATAACGTAAGACTGGGTAAGGTTGATATTACACGATCAAATTTTATAAAAATTACAAAAACCGCGAAATTTAAAGGAAAAAAATTTCCGTTAAAATTTCACGATTTTATTCTACTTTGACGTTAGATTAGGTAAAGTCGACAATATGGAATGCAAATTATTATACATTATTATTAGCGGTATGATCAAATATTAATGCAAATTGTGTTTAATTTAAATTTAATTTTTTTTTTAGGTATCTAACTTGTGGGGTATGAAATGAAATGTTTTAGGAGTTCGCAGATAATCATTTTTTTGAGTCACTTGAAATCTATTGCAGGGTAAAAATTAAAACACTTGGTCTTGTTAATATCCACGGAAAATTTATTAATTGTGTTTGTTGTAATTTTTTTCGCAAACCAATTACGATCGGCAATTATTTTTCCTTAAAATTTATGAATATTTGCGACCTGTGGGGTATCTAGTAAAATGTTTCAGAAGTGAAATGTTGAAGAACTTAGTAATGACCGATCTTTATTATAAATCAGTACGATTAGCAATTGCTTTTCTGAAAATTCCCCTAAACCTAGCTTGTGAAGTATTGAATGTAACCTTTCAGGTTCAAAAAGTTGGAAAAGTAGTGATGAACCTTCTTTATCATAAATAATAACGACCAGCAATTGTTTTTGTGGAAATTACTAGAAACTTAACTTAGGGGTATTAAATAAACTGTTTTAGAGACGGGAAGTTAAGAGACACTGACATGAAAGCGAGGAACTCAGTGACGAGCTTTCTTCGTTAATGTATTGACATGAAAGCGAGGAACGAAGTGACGAGCTTTCCTCGCCAATGTACTGACATGAAAGTGAGGAAAGAAGTGACGGGTTTTCTTCGCCAATTTACTGACTTGGAAGCGAGGAACAAAGAGACTGCTATCTTCTTCAGTGTCGCGGAGCCTTTATACTAAAAGGCTTGAGTATTTTACTATACTTTAGCCAATCTAACAACCAAATTTGTGCAATTTGTACGCAAACCTACAGCCTAGACCGTTTGACGGATTCGTGTGAAATCTTCAATGGCATTTAGAGTTTGATTAGGAATAGGGCCTTTTTATGAATTCACATTTTTCTTACACATGATGTGCGAGATATTAAATAAATAAGGCGGAAATCAGAGTATGCGAGCGTTGCTATGAATGTGAAATTTGTTGATTTTAAATGAATAATTGTATTGTAGTCGTAACTTTTCACAAATTTGTGTTCTTGTCATTTTTGACAGATCTTTTTGAAAAATTAATTATAAATTACATTAAATCTAAACAAGTTTCAGAAGTTTTGTAAATTTATCTGTGTTAAGAGTAAATGAATGAGCATACACGTGTACTATTTTGTAAATATTTTAAAAGTCAATCAAAAATATTAAAATTGAAGCTGTCACTTGTCACAAACTTGTGTGCACCTTGTCATTTTTGACAGTTCATTTGGAAATTTTAAATAAAAGTATAACAGATGTCTCTGCCTGTAAACTTCGAAGCTTCAAAGCATTTTAGGCGGTAAAATTTAAATAAGTTAATTATTTATCTAATACAAAAAGGATGAAAATTATTTTCACGGTCGTTTTAAATATTCTTAAAAAATTTCAGAATTATTTTTTTAATCTAAATTCGTAGACAATGAGCTATTTTGAACGATTGTCAATTGTATTTTATAAAAGTTATTTAAATCCTTCTGTGTTTAGTATCTAATTAAAAGTTTTACGGAGTAGAATTAAACTTGAGTGTCAGAAAGTTATTTTGGCCGATAGTCTATTGTTTTCTATAAATACTTTTTAAATCCTACCGGGTTTGGTATCAAATTAAAGGTCTCACGGAGGAGATTTGAGCTCAGGTTTCAAACCGTTATTTTGGACAATTGTCAATTGTTATTTATAAATGTTATTTAAAACGTACCGTGTTTGGTATCAAATTAAAAGTTTCAAGGAGTAGATTTAAACTCATGTATCAGAAATTTATTTTGGACAATCGTCAATAGTTTTCAGTAAATACTATTTAAATCCTATTGTGTTTGGTATCAAATTAAAGGTCTCGCGGAGGAGATTTGAACGCAAGTGTCAAAACGTTATTATGGATGATTGTCAATTGTTTTTTCTAAATGTTATTTAAAACATACTGTGTTTGGTATCAAATTAAACGTTTCACGGAGTAGATTTAAACTCAAGTGTCAAAAATTATTTTGGACGATCGTCTATTGTTTTCCATAAATTCTATTTTAATCCTACCGTGTTTGGTATCAAATTAATGGTCTCGCGGAGGAGATTTAAACTCAAGTGTTAAAACGTTATTTTAGACGATTGTCAATTGTTTTTTATAAATGTTATTCAAAAAATATCGTGTTTAGTATTAAATTAAAGGTCTCAGGCATGAGATTTAAACACAAGTGTTAAAAAAGTTGTTTCGGAAGATCGTCAGTTGTTTTTTATAAATGTTATTTAAATTCTACCATGTTTGGTATCAAATTAAAGGTCTCATGGAGGAGATTTAAATTCAAGTGTCAAAAAGTACTAACATGGAAGCGAAGAACGAAGTGACGAGCTTGCTTTGCTAATGTACTGACATGGAAGCGAGAAACGAAGAGACTAATTCGAGTTATTTTTCTATATTTTAAGTTGTAATCTTCTTCAGTGTCGCGGAGCTTAGGGGTCAGACCTGCGAAGCCGGTCGGACCGCTAGTCCTATATACTAAAAGGCATGAGTATTTCACTATAGATTAGCCAATCTAGCAACCAAATTTGTGCAATTTGTCCGCAGACCTACAGCCTAGACCGTTTGACGGATTCGGGTGAAACCTTCACTGGCATTTAGAGTTTGATTGGGAATAGGGCCTTTTTATGAATTCACATTTTTCTTACACATGATGTGCGAGATATTCAATAAATAAGGCGGAAATCAGAGTGTGCGAGCGTTGCTATGAATGTGAAATTTGTTGATTTTAAATGAATAACTGTTTTGTAGTCGTAACTATTCACAAATTTGTGTTCTTGTCATTTTTGACAGATCTCTTTGAAAAATGAAATATAAATTACATTAAATCTAGACAAGTTTCAGAAGCTTTTAAAATTTATCTGTGTTTAGAGTAAATGAATGAGCATACATGTGTACTATTTTGTAAATATTTTAAAAGTCAATCAAGAATATTAAAATTGTAGCTGTCACTTTTCACAAATTTGTGTGCACCTTGTCATTTTTGACAGTTCATTTTGAATTTTTAAGTAAAAGTATAACAGATGTCTCTGCCCGTAAACTTCGAAACTTTAAAGCATTTTAGGCGGTAAAATTTAAATAAGTTAATCATTAATCTAATACAAAAAGGATGAAAATTATTTTCAAGATCGTTTTAAATATTCTTAATAAATTTCAGAATTATCTTTTTAAACTACATTCGTAGACAAGAAGCTATTTTAAACGATTGTCAATTGTATTTTATAAATGTTATTTAAATCCTACCGTGTTTGGTATCTAATTAATAGTTCCACGGAATAGATTTAAACGTAAGTGTCAGAAAGTTATTTTGGACGATCGTCTATTGTTTTCTATAAATACTATTTAAATCCTACCATGTTTGGTATCAAATTAAAGGTCTCACAGAGGAGATTTGAACTCAGGTTTCAAACCGTTATTTCGGACGATTGTCAATTGTTTTTTATAAATGTTATTTAAAACGTACCGTGTTTGGTATCAAATTAAAAGTTTCAAGGAGTATATTTAAACTCAAGTGTTAAAAAGTTATTTTAGACGATCGTCTATTGTTTTCCATAAAAACTATTTAAATCCTACCGTGTTTGGTATCAAATTAAAGGTCTCGCGGAGGAGATTTGAACCCCAGTGTCAAAAAATTGTTTGGGATGAATGTCAATTGTTTTTTATTATAAACGTTTTAAATCCTACCGTGTTTAGTATCAAATTAAAGGTCTTCCGAACGATATTTGAACTCAAGTGTCAAAAAGTTGTTTCGGACGATTGTCAATTGTTTTTCATATATGTTATTTAAATCCTACCGTGTTTGGTATCAAATTAAAGGTCTTCTGAAGGAGATTTGAACTCAAGTGTCAAAAAGTTTTTTTTGCACGACTGTCAATTGTTTTTTATAAATGTTATTTAAAACATACCTTGTTTGGTTTTAAATTAAAGGTCTCAGGCGTAAGATTTAAACTCAAGTGTTGTTTCGGAAGATCATCAGTTGTTTTTTTTTATAAATGTTATTTAAATTCTAACATGTTTGGAATATCAAATGAAAGGTCTCAAGGAGGAGATTTACACTCTAATGTCAAAAAGTGTTAACATGGAAGCGAGGAACGAAGTGACGAGCTTGCTTCGCCGATGTACTGACATGGATGCGAGGAACGAAGTGACGAGCATTCTTCGCCAAAGTACTGACTTGGAAGCGAGAAACGAAGAGACTACTCAATTTATTTCTCTATATTTTTAGATGTAATCTTCTTCAGGGTCGCGAAGCCTAGGGGTCAGACCTGCGAAGCAGGTCGGACCGCTAGTCCAATATACTATTCAGTTAAAATTTTTTGCTACCTAGAAACCATTTGTGCGCAGCTCTAGAGCCTACACGGTTTGATATATTCGAGTGAAACCTTTACAGGCACCTACAGTTTGGCTGAGAATAGGGCCTTTTCATTATTTCACATTTTTATTACACATGATGTGCGAGATATTAAGTAAATAAACTAATTTTTTGTTTCGTGTAGCTTTTGTTAAATAACACGCGTTGCTACTTCTGTTAAAAATTCAAAGATAAAGGGTATTGACCGTTCACTTTCAAATTCATTTTTTTATTTTTAAATTGATGTTTAAAAATTTTACAAAATATTAAGCATGTACGCCCATTTATTCTAAACAGAAATAAATTTACCATACTTGTCTAACTTGTCTAGAATTTAAGTAATTTATTTTTAAAATTTCAAAGTGAACTGTCAATACACTTTATCTTTAATTAAAAAAAAAAAAAAGAATGACAACTTGTCATTTTTGACAGTTCAGTTCAAAATTTTAATTATACATTACTTTAATTGTAGACAGGTTAGATAAGTTTGCTATATTTATTTGTGTTTAGAATAAAGGAGCGAACATGAGTACTATTTTGTAAATTTTTTAAAGTGGTAGAAATGATTTACATATTTTGACAGTTGCAATTAATTCAAATTGATTTGTAAACGTCAATATTTTATGAAAAATAGTTTTGGTCATGTACTAAATTACAAATACACTGAAATTAAATGAAATTCATGGTAAGTGTATAATTTAATTATAGAATATCATTTCTCCTAATAATTTTGCAGGAAATACACTACGAACTTCATTATAAATGTCATATATAAATTAGGTTATATGAACAAAGAACAAATTAAATTTGAAAATACTATAGAATTTTGGAAGAAATTAATAAATACTTATAAAACAAATTATATTGGATGAATTAGGAGTAGCCAAATTAAAACATACAACTTTAAATTCAAAATCCTTGTACAGATTGAAGTATCTTGTATTGATTAAAAATGTTGTTTTTTACATAAACAACCAAAAATTAATTATAATTTATGGTAAGTGTGTATAATTTAATTGTACAATATACATTTTCAAGATTATATTGCAGAGAACTCATATTTCAAGAATTCCATAAAAAAAAAATCAACCATAAGTTTGGTTATATTTTCACGGAACAATTTATGAAATACTATACAATTATGTACGAAATGATTAAATACCAATGAAACTAATTTTATTCCATGTATTAGGGCTATCAAAGTGTAAACATAATGTATTCCTGAATTTGTGAAAAATTTTGACATTTCACGGTATATCGAGTGAGGGAATCGTTAAAAAAGTTGATTCTTCATTTATAAATAGTGAAATTAAATATAATACATAGTAGGAAGATATATTTTTATTTTATGTTGTAGAGAAAAACATATACAAATAAATCAAGCATCAATGATATAATGAAATTTTGTTGTATTTACAAGATATCAACTATAGAATTACGCATAAAATTATTAAATATTAATGAAGCAATATAGCATTAGCTGTATTATATATTATAAGAAAAATTCATGAAGAGGAAGATTACAGTACATATGTCAACAGTTTTCTTATTAAATTCAATTAAATTATCAACCATAAGTTTGGTTATATTTTCACGGAAGAATTTATGAAATTATGTACGAAATGATTAAATACCAATGAAACTAATTTTATTCGATGTATTAGGGCTATCAAAGTGTAAACATAATGTATTCCTGAATTTGTGAAAAATTTTGACATTTCACGGTATATCGAGTGAGGGAATCGTTAAAAAAGTTGATTCTTCATTTATAAATAGTGAAATTAGACGTAATACATAGTAGGTAGATATATTTTTATTTTATGTTGTAGAGAAAAACATATACAAATAAATCAAGCATCAATGATAAAATGAAATTTTGTTGTATTTACAAGATATCAACTATAGAATTACGCATAAAATTATTAAATACTAATGAAGCAATATAGCATTAGCTGTATTATATAATATAAGAAAAATTCATGAAGAGGAAGATTACAGTACATATATCAACAGTTTTCTTATTAAATTCAATTAAATTATCTTACGTAATTATTTAAATCTCAAACAGTTGATGACGAAAGTTGTCATATTCATGATGAAAACTATGCTACTCTACCCGGTCAACAACCTGCTAATATTCCAAGAGGAAATATTTTACGGCAGCTATTTATACGGACACATTTTGACCAGGATCAGTTTTAAAATATTGGTATGGTGATTAGAATAATTTTTTCTAGTGTGAAAATAATATACTTTTATTGTTTTATATAATAATTTATTGTAATGAAAGAGTTTCATTGTTGTAATCAAGTATTTTCATTATTGTAATCAAATATTTGCATTATTGTAATCAAAAATTTATATTGTCACAAATTTTTGTGCAACGTGTTATTTTTGACAGATGTTTGAAATTTTAATTAAAAATTACATTAATTCTAGACAAGTCAATTAAAATAATTAAAAATAATGGCTAATAAAATTTTTCTTTTTGATTGCATTTTGAAGGTTATATGTTATGGTGACGCTAAATCTGTATTATACGATCAAATTTAATGAAAATTAAATAAAACCGGGAAATTTAAATTCAAAGTATAACTGTCAAACTGACGTTAGACTGAAAAGGACGGTATTACACGACCAAATTTTATAAAAATGAAGAAAACCGCGAACTTGACAGGAAAAAATTATTTCGAATAACAGTTTACAATTTGATGCTATTTTGACGTTAAACTAAGAAAAGTCGGTATTACACGATCAAATTAAATAAAAATAAAGTTAATCCGCCAAATTTGTCGAAAATGTAGAATTATAATTATTGTTTATTATTATTAACGGTATTTTTAAATTGACAAGATAATAATAGAAATGTCAGATTGACAGAATTCTTTATTACATTATCAAATTTAAAAAAAATAAAAAAACGCGAAATTTAAATGATAAAATAATTTCCAATAAAAAAATTTTCACATTGATGCAACTTTTATTTAAACTAGGTAAAGTCGGTATTACACGATCAAATTTATTAAAAATAAAGTAATTGCGTTAAATTAGTCGACAATGTAATATGCAAAGTATTATATATTATTATTGACGGTTTTTTTAAATTGACAAGATAATAATAGAAATGTCAGATTGACAGAAGTCTTTATAACATGAACAAATTTAATAAAAATAAAATAAAACCTTGAAATTAAAAAAAAAATTCCAACTGAATTTTTTTTATAGTTAGATTATGTAAAGTTGGTATTACACGATCAAATTTAATAATAATAAAGTGAATTCGCCAAATTTGTTGACAAAGGAGAATGCAAATTATTGTACATTATTATTGATAATATTTTTAAATTACCAATAGAAATATCAGATTGACAAAAGTCTTTATCACATGATCAAATATTAATTAAGTTGTTAAATGTTTGATTTAATTATTTTTTTTTAATCACTTTTTGAGTATCCAAATAAAGATGTCGAATAGACGGGACAAATGATAATATAGAAAATGGCGGCTGTCGATTGTTTTCATAAAAGACATCAGAAAAATAAAGTGTTTGGTATCAAATGAGAATCTTGAATAGACAAGTTTAAATTTATTCGCTTCCATTGTTCTTTGAAGTGTAACTGACAAGATAACGTAAGACTGGGTAAGGTTGATATTACACGATCAAATTTTATAAAAATTTAAAAAACCGCCAAATTTAAAGGAAAAAAATTTCCGTTAAAATTTCACGATTTTATTCTACTTTGACGTTAGATTAGGTAAAGTCGACAATATGGAATGCAAATTATTATACATTATTATTAGCGGTATTTTTAAATTGCCAAGAAGACAATAGAAATGTCAGATTTGCAAAAATCTTTATATGATCAAATATTATTGCAAATTGTGTTTAATTTAAATTTAACTTTTTTTTTGGTATCTAACTTGTTGGGTATGAAATGAAATGTTTTAGGAGTTCGCAGATAATCTTTTTTTTTAAAGTCACTTGAAATCTATTGCAGGGTAAAAATTAAAACACTTGGTCATGGTAATATCCACGGAAAATGTATTAATTGTGTTTGTTGTAATTTTTTTTGCAAACCAATTACGATCGGCAATTATTTTTCCTTAAAATTTATTAATATTTGCGACCTGTGGGGTATCTAGTAAAATGTTTCAGAAGTGAAATATTGAGGAACTTAGTAATGACCGATCTTTATTATAAATCAGTACGATTGGCAATTGCATTTCTGAAAATTCCCCTAAACCTAGCTTGTGAAGTATTGAATGTAACCTTTCAGGTTCAAAAAGTTGGAAAAAGTAGTGATGAACCTTCTTTATCATAAATAATAACGACCAGCAATTGTTTTTGTGGAAATTACTAGAAACTTAACTTAGGGGTATTAAATGAACTGTTTTAGAGACGGGAACTTAAGAGACACTGACATGAAAGCGAGGAACGCAGTGACGAGCTTTCTTCGCTAATGTATTGACATGAAAGCGAGGAACGAAGTGACGAGCTTTCCTTGCCAATGTACTGACATGAAAGTGAGGAATGAAGTGACGTGTTTTCTTCGCCAATTTACTGACTTGGAAGCGAGGAACAAAGAGACTGCTATCTTCTTCAGTGTCGCGGAGCCTAGGGGTCAGACCTGCGAAGCAGGTCGGACCGCTAGTCCTATACAGGGTGGTGACTTGGACGACGCAGCATAGGGATTACAATGGTAAATTCTTAGTGTGCAATTATTTGCTCCCCTAATTATTTTAGAGCAAAACTTTATTGAGATTTTATTTAGAGACAAAAATTCTGGTTCTATTGATACCATTTTTTACAAATTTCCATTGCCCGGAAGAGGCAAAATTGAAAAAAATAAAATAAACTTTTTTGCTAAAATCAAAGATGCCATGGAACAATTTAAACAATAAATAAAAAACAAGCGCGTGTTCATTTGCCCTTGGTTTTTGACGTTTAAACTAATTATTAAACACAGTTTTTATAATGTATCCACTCAATTCAACGAACAGAAATGATTAAATGGATTTATTCCGGAAATTAAAACAAACTAAAAACTGATTACAACAATGTCATTTGGCAACAGTATAATTTAGGTTCATATTAAGTAACGACCCTAAACTTTTTATAAATTAATTGAAAAACCATAAAAAGAGTATTGGGAAACAGGATTTTATTTTAACAACACATAAACACAAAATTATAACAAATCATAGCACATGTTCAAACAAACCACCATTTACCATAACAATGGCCCAACCTGTCATAAAATTCCCGTCTGACATTTGCTAATTGTCTTTGTGATATTTTAGCACACTCAACTTAAATAGAATTTTTTAATTCTTCTAAATTTTGAAATTCTCTCGCCTCATTTCATTTTTCCATCATTTGGAAGCAAAATATATTTCTTCTCGCCAAATCATGTTCTCGGAACTCTTGGTGAAAATGGTACTTATATGATTAGTATTTGTTTTTTTTTTTTAATTCGCAGTACTCGGGAATGATGTATATCAAAACATTAAAGGTGTTCTCATTTTCCGCGTTCTGAATTAAATTCTGAACGTCATTATTACACTTGTAACTATTTATTACAGTGCCTGTAGTCTCAAACTTCAAAATTATCCTGTGGGCTGTAGTATTTGCTCGAATTGGCCGTTTCGGATATTTAACACCAAACATGGCACTTACTTCGCGTTCACTACTTCCGGAATAAAACTATTTAATCATTTCTACTTTTTCTTGAATTGAATACATTATAACAACGATATTTAATAATTTAAACGTCAAATGTTAGGCCGCTTGTTTTTTAATTATTGTTTTATTTGTTCAATGGCATCAATGATTTTTGTAAATAAAATAAATAAATAAATATATCATCACGCCTTTTACCCATTAAGGATGTGGCACTCTGCTTACGCAGATCTCGGTAGGTGATATATTTTTGCGTATGAAATGCGGTTACCAGCCGTCAAGTCATAGCCCCCAAAGTTGTTAGTGGAGGGGGAACCACAGGGGTAAATTTAAATTTGTAACTGTCGGCAGTGGGATTCGAACTGAGGATCTCACGATCCACAGTCCGACACGTTACCACGGAGCTATTTACCCCCAACGATTTTTGTAAAAAAGTTAATTTTAATTTCTTCGATTTTTTCTCTTCCGAACAATGGAAATTTATGAACAATGTTATCAATAGATGCAGAAATTTTTTCTCTAGATAAAATCTAAATAAGTTATTGCTCTAAAATAATTAGGGAAGCAAATAAGTGCACACTAAGAATTTACCATTGTAATCCCTATGCTGCGTTGTCCAAGTCACCACCCTGTATACTAATCGGCGTGGGTCTGAACTGTCACTCTATAGATTAGCCAATCTAACAACCACTTTTGCCCATTTTTACAGCCTAGACGGTTTGATGTATTCGGGTGAAAATTTTTTTGAGTGTTAAAGGTCCCTGTGGAACAGTGCCTTTTGTATGTCTCATATTTTTCTTACACATGATGTGCGAAATATTAAATGCGAAAGACATTAAATTTTTACGTCAAGGGGGGCCTCGGGTTGCTACGAAAGTGTACTTTGTTGATTGTAGTTGTAACTTTTCACAAATTTTTGTTCGATTTGACATATATGACAGATCTGTTTCAAATTTTGAGTAAAAATTACATTAATTCTAGACAAGTTGAAGAAGTTTTGTAAATTTATCTGTGTTTAAAATAAATGAGTGAACATGTGTACTATAATGTAAATATTTTAAAAGTCAATTTATAAAATTTAAGTTATAGCTGTCACTTTTCACAAATATGTGTGCAAGTTTATTAAATTTTTTTCGTTTTTATTTGAAAGTTTTTAAGTATTTGAAAATTAATGTGATAAATTATAATAGTTAATCTATTTGTGCAATGAATTTGAAGAAAATTTATATTTTTGAAGTGTTTTAATTTTGTGACATTTTAGCTTGAAGAAGCAAAATAAAATCAGCAGTATGTAAGTAAATATAAATTTATATCTGCTGTATATATATTCCTATAATTAATGGAAGCAATAAAATAATTATAATTTATTAATTGCAAGCAAAAAATGTTAATTTGAGTTTACATAACCTAAAATAAATCCTTTTGGTATTATATTTTATAATTCTGTTGTAGAATTAATGAACGTCGTACATGTTTAATAATACAAAAGTGTAAAAATTGCGGAATACCGAACGCTGGATAGATTTCAATAATGAACGCACCCAAAGTGTCAGTGTACAGTGTTGCGAGTGCATGTTTCCATTGATTGATCGTATTAATCGGTCAGTACACAATACTTAAGAAAATTCAAATCATTTTGATCACAAATGAAAGAACAATTATACATAATGGAGAATTGAGGTGTTACTGATTGTGACAATGATAATTCTGTTGAATCAAAATTTCTCAAAGGTTAATTTCCAGTTCTTTTTAATAACACAATGGCATGTAACGCTTCAAAAAATTAATGTTGTTCCATAATCCAGGTATGTAAAATTACATTACAGGTCAATTTAAAACCAGAAGTGAAACGTATATTTATTAAGTTTTAATACATTCAGGCAAACTTAACTGGCATATCGAAGTACAATAATGATTTAAGATAAATATTTGTTTAAATATCTATATAGTTTAATACATGCACTTTTATTGCAGATATTTTCAACAAAATGATTTGAAGATAAATTTTGACTGATGTTTTGATACAGAAAGAAAAGACTGGTAATTGCTCAGTGTGTTGTACTACTAAAACAACGCTAAACCATTTAGATTATTCCATAAAACCCAAATTTGTTAAATAATACATTAAAATGTGATGTATAACTTTATATCTAACCTAACTTTTTGTCAGTATGATTCGAAACCGTAATGAACAAAAGTTGAAATTTATCAAGTTTTAATGTATTCAAACTTAATTAGTACAATAATGTATTTCAATAATTTTAAGGTAGGTATTTATATAATAGCTATAGTTTATAAAATAGGCATTTTTATATGTCTTTGTACCAGTTATGACAGAATCAAGAACAGACATACGTCATTCTTTGCCAATCGACATACGTCAAATTTATTTAAAATCGACATATGCTTATTAAAGCTACTAATGCTTATACACATTAAAAATATTCTCTATAATGTGCAATTTGATGAGATAGAAAACTGGATGCGAGAGATAAAAATATTGGAAAATATGTGTAAATATTGCAAAATAAATTATTTAAAAAGAAAATAACTCATAATTTTAAAAGCTAATTAGTAAACTATCAAATGACGGGAGGTAGTAACTTTGTAAGATTGCTGAATGCTATTTGTCCAAAGTTACAAAATATGACCGATAGTGTTGCTATTTGCGGCACGGCAGGAAACTGCACTACAGGAACTGGTTCACGTGTATGGCGCGGAAATTAAAAACTTAAATTAAAATGTTTATCACAAATTTTATTTTATTTTTTACCAGCACGTTATCAAAATTTAACATTTACATTAGAAATATGTTTTTAATTTTTTTTGGAAAATGAAAATGACCTTTGGGTCACTATTTTAAATTAAAATGAATATAAAATAATTTATTTTATGTAATTTAATACTCATAATTCCATCTCGACAGGAAACTAAAATGCCTCCCATGTTTTAATCAGTACATTGTTGTAATCAAGTGTATTGTTGTAATCAACACGAATATATTGCTGTATTCAATATAAGTACATTGTTGTAATCAATATGAGTATATTGTTGTAATCAATTATAATTATTACAATTATTGTATTATTGACGTGATCGTATACGGAATACATTGGTGAATGATGAGTGTGAGATTATGAAGAATGTTGTTAAGAAAGTGGGAGTGAGTGAGTTGAGGTGGTTTGGACATGTTGAGCGATTGTCGAATGAAAGGTTGGTGAAACTAATATATGTGGGTGAGATTGAAGGTGAACGATTGCGTGGGCGTCCGAGGAATAACTGGTTGTGTATGATTGATGGTTTGTTGCGTGAACGAATGATTCCGAGTGTGAAGAATAAACGAGCATGTATGAATCGCACTATGAATGTGGACGACGCGGAAGTGGTGTGGAGGAGATTGATTGTTGATTGTTGGTTGACTGTGTTTCTGTGGATATAGCGTGATGTTATGTATGTATGTATGTACAATTATTGTAATGAACGCAAACACGTTTTGATGAATTGGTGAGTCAAACATTAACGAATTATTTTAATAGGAACAAAAGAATGATTTGGCAGACTGTAAAGAGATAGAGAGGTGGGAGTATAAGACCAGTGAATCAGATGTTAGAATAGATGCTGTGAGTATTTTAAGGAATTGTATGGTGGTGTAAATGGAGTGAATAATAAAGGAAAAATAAATCCTTGAAACGTTGAATGGGATATAGATGAAGGTGACGTCAGATTTGCATTGATGCGTCTAAAGAATAGTAAGTCTCCCGGTATGGGTGGTATAACAAATGAAATGTTGAAATATGGTGGTGAAAGATTATTTGATTAGTTAGTTTATTTGTTCAAATTTTGTTTGAAACGGTGCGTGGCTCCTGTCATTTGTCCTTTATTTAAAAGCAAAAGCAGTTCAAGTGAATGTACAAATTTTCAAGTGATAAGTTTGTTCAGTGTGAAAGGGAAGTTGTATGGAAAAATTCTAATTCATAAGGAGCCTTAACAATTTCTAAGTTTAGTGATATGCAAGGAGGTTGATAAGAACAAAAAGGTGTTCTGTTGGATGTACATACTTGTAATTGATGGTAATTTGTTACGAGCGATTCGAGCGTTGTATGAAGGAAGTGAGACTACGGTGAGAGTTGGTGGTATATTCAGTGATTGGTTTTGTAGATGTTGGTGAGAAACAGGGTTGCGGAATGTCTCCTCGGTTGTTTAATTTGTATATGGATGTGTTGTTACAAAAGTCATTGAATGGAATGGATTATGTACGGTACCTGCGTTGGCTTATGCGGATGATGTTGTGTTTGGTTAAACTGAGAAGCAATTGAGAAGAATGATTGTGAAGTAGGGAAAGGTTTAAATCTGTTGTTGAATGTCGATAAATGTAAAGTGTTGGTGTTTGAGAAGAATGATTTGGTGACTGGTTGTAATGTTTCAGTGAATGGTGTGAGACTGGAACAAGTGAATGAATTTTTATATTTGGGTAGCATGTTCTCGAGGGATGGACGTATTGACCGGGATATTGAAAGGCGGGTGTCTACAGGGTGCAGAGTATTGGGTGTTCTGGGAACATTTGCTCGAAACGTGAATGTATCTAGAGATGCTAGATTGAGTGTTTATAATAGTGTGTTAGTGCCTACAATGATGTATGGTTCTGAATGTTGGGTGTGGATGAAGAAGCATGTACGACGTATGACTGCTGTGGAAATGAGATATTGAGAGGAGTGTGCGAGTATGCAAGACGTAATCGTATTCTAATACATTGGTGTATGGTGAATGTCAGATTGAGAAGAATGTTGTTAAGAAATTGGGAGTGTCAGTTGGGGTGGTTTCAAAATCTTGAGCGAATGTCGAATGAAAAGTTGTTGAAACTAATATATATGCGGGTGAGATTGAAGGTGGCACGATTCCGTAGGCGTCCGAGGAATAAGTAGTTAGGTATAATAGATTGAAGAAGAGACGAGCATGTATGAATCGCATTATGAATGTGGACGAGGCGAAAGTGGTGTGTAAGGATATGAATTGTAGAGGAGATTGATTGTTGGTTCGTACTACCCCACTAAGTGGGATATAGTATGATGTTATATATGTATTTATGTATGTATGTGTGTTTTTTCATGAGTTGGAAATTGACATAAATTTAGATTGGAATTTCATAGAATTCAATTGTTCCTAACTGGTACTGATTTAATATGAACTAAGCAGATTAATTAGTAGGAGAACTATCTATCTATCAATCGTTGAATAAGATAGTTTGTAATCTGAAATTGCAACTCTATATTTTTGTAAATTAAATATAATTATGTCAAATATATAAGCTGACTAAATTATATTTATCTATCTACTGGACAGCTCCATATTTTCTTTAGTCTTAGTTGTAATTAACCGCGAGTCGTAGATATTTTATAAGTAATTAAATAATTTGTAATAAATTCAGTTTATATTGTAATTACCAATTATTTTTGGGATCTGTATTTCATCTAAGTTATCCACGGTGTTATTTAAAAAATCACCTCGAAGTGAAAATATTTTGCAATTATAAAATGTGTCACAAATTGTACTTCTCGATTTTGAAATCTGCATTTGCAGTACTAGATTATTATTGTGATTTAAAATCGTAGAACTCATAGCATGAACTAGGTCATATTATTTAGAGTTCAGTATTCAGTAGCGTGATGGTAAATGACAAATGAATCCTTTAGGTCGACTGTCAATTGTATTACTCCTACACTTTTGGGCCAGTTGTTTTGGATGATTGTCAATTGTTTTTTATAAATGTTTTAAATCCTACAGTGTTTGGTATCAAAATAAAGGTCTTATGAAGAAGATTTAAACTAAAGTGGCAAAAAGTTGTTTCGGACGATTGTCAATTGATTTTTATAAATATTATTTAAATCCTATCGTGTTTGGTATGAAATTAAATTTCTCGCGGAGTAGATTCAAAATCCAAAAGTACTAGCATGGAAGCGAAGAACGAAGTGACGAGCTTGCTTCGCCGATGTACTGACATGGATGTGAGGAACGAAGTGACGAGCATGCTTCGCCAATGTACTAACTTGGAAGGGAGAAACGAAGAGACTACTCAATTTATTTCTCTATAATTTTTATTTGTAATCTTCCTTAGGGTCTCGGAGCCTAGGGGTCAGACCTGCGAAGCAGGTCGGACCGCTAGTCCTATATACTAATCGGCGTGGGTCTGAACTGTCACTCTATATTTTAGCCAATCTAACAACCACTTTTGCCCATTTTTACAGCCTAGACGGTTTGATGTATTCGGGTGAAATTTTTTTGGGTGTTAAAGGCCCCTGTGGAACAGTGCCTTTTGTATGTCTCATATTTTTCTTACATATGATGTGCGAAATATTAAATACGAAAGACATTAAATTTTTACGTCAAGGGGGGCCTCGGGTTGCTACGAAAGTGTACTTTGTTGATTGTAGTTGTAACTTTTCACAAATTTTTGTTCAATTTGACATATATGACAGATCTGTTTCAAATTTTGAGTAAAAATTACATTAATTCTAGACAAGTTGAAGAAGTTTTGTAAATTTATCTGTGTTTAAAATAAATGAGTGAACATGTGTACTATAATGTAAATATATTAAAAGTTGATTTGAAAAATTAAAATTGTAGCTGTCACTTTTCACGAATTTGTGTTCATCCTGTCATTTTTGACATATCTGTTTGAAACTGTAAGTATAAATTGAATTAATTCTAGATCAAATGAAAAAGTTTTGTAAATTTACGTGTTTAGAATAAACGAGCAAACATATTTACTAATTTGTAAATTTTTTAAATGTGAATTTTTTTTAAATGTAACATTAATATGACAGATGTCTGTGTTCTTTTAAGGATTTTAGGCGGTAAAATTCAAATCAGTTAATTTCTAACACAGAAATGATAAATATTTTCTAAATTCATTTTTTTCCTTCTCAAAAAATACAACAGATGTCTCTGCTCGACAACCTCGATGCTTCTAAGTATTTTAGGCGGTAAAATTTAAATAAGTTAATTACTTCTCTAATATAAAATGATCGTTTCAAATATTTATAATGAATTTCAGATATATTTTTTTATCATCAGTTGTTTTTTATTTCGAATCCTGCAGTTATTTTGGACGATTGTCAATTGTTTTTTATAAAAAAATTTTAAATGCTACCGAGTTTGGTATTGAATTAAAGGTCTCGCAGAGGAGATTTGAACTAAAGTGTCAAAAAGTTGTTTTGGATGATTGTCAATTGTTTTTTATAAAAATTATTTAAATTCTACCGTGTTTGGTATTGAATAAAAGGTCTCGCAGAAAAGATTCAAACTCAAGTGTCAAAAAGTTATTTTGGACGATTGTCAATTGTTTTTTATAAATATTATTTAAATCTACCATGTTTGGTATCAAATTAAAGGTCTCGCGGAAGAGATTTGAATTCAAGTGTCAAAAAGTTGTTTTGGACAATCGTTAATTGTTTTGTATATATGTTATTTAATTCCTACCGTGTTTGGTATCAAATTAAAGGTCTCATGAAGGATATTTCAACTCAAGTGTCAAAAAGTTATTTTGGTAAATCATCAATTGTTTTTTTATAAATGTTATTTAAATCCTAACGTGTTTGGCATTGAATTAATTATCTCACGGAAGAGATTTAAACTAAAGTGCCAAATAGTAGTAACATAAAAGCGAGAAACGAAGTGACGAGCTTGCTTCGCCCATGCAATGACTTGAAAGCGACAAACGAAGTGACGAGCTTACTCCGTCAATTTACTGACATGGAAGCGAGGAACGTAGTGACGAGCTTGCTTCGTCGATGCACTGACATGGAAGCGAGGAATGAAGTGACGAGCTTTCTTCGTCAAATGTTTGGTATTAATTGAAGCTTATTTAAGACTATCAATTTATTTTTCTACATTTTCAGTTGTAAAATAAAAAATTTTCATTTTGATGCTACTTTTACTTTAAACTAGGAAAAGTCGGTATTACACGACAAATTTATTAAAAATAAAGTAAATGCGTTAAATTTGTCGACAATATAGAGGGCAATTTATTATATATTATTATTGACGGTTCTTTTAAATTTACAAGATAATAATAGAAATGTCAGATACAGAGAAGTGTTTGTAACTTAATCAAATTTAATAAAAATAAGATATAACCATGAAATAAAGAGAGAAAAAAAAGTTTCCAACCTTATTTTTTTTGTATTTTACTTGGCTTTAGATTAAGTAACTTTGGTATTACACGATCAAATTTAGTAATAATAAAGTAAATACGCCAAATTTGTCGAAAAGGAGAATGCAAATAATTGTACATTATTATTGATTATATTTTAAAATTACCAATAGAAATATCAGATTGACAAAATTATTTATCACATGATCAAATATTAATTATGTAGTGTTTGATTTAATTATTTTTTTAAAATCACTTTTTGGGTATCCAAAGAAAGATGTCGAATAGGACAAATGATAATATAAAAAATGGCGGCTGTCGATTATTTACATAAAAGACATCAGAAAAATATAGTGTTTGGTATCAAATGAGAATCTTGAATAGACAAGTTTAAATTTTTTAGCTTTGATTGTACTTTGAAATGTAACTGACAAGATAACGTAAGACTGGGTAAAGTTGGTATTATACGATCAAATTTTATAAAAATTTTAAAAACCGCTAAATTTAAAAGAAAAAAAATTCCATTACAATTTCACGATTTTATTCTACTTTGACGTTAGATCAGGTAAAGTCGACAATGTGGAATGCAAATTATTATGCATTATTATTGGCGGTATTTTTTTAATTTTTTTGAGATGTTAAGGGCACTAGGGACTACGTGCTTTTTATGAATTCATATTTTTCATACACATGATGTGCGAAATATTAAATAGGAAAGACATTAAATTTTTACATCAAGGGGGGCCTCGGGTTGGTACGAAAGTGTAGTTTGTTGATTATAATTGTAACTTTTCACAAATTTTTGTTCAATTTGACATATATGACAGATCTGTTTCAAATTTTGAGTAAAAATTACGTGTATTCTAGACAAGTTGAAGATGTTCTGGAAATTTATCTGTGTTTAAAATAAATGATTGAACATGTGTACTATAATGTAAATATATTAAAAGTCAATATAAAAAATTAAAATTGTTGCTGTCACTTTTCACGAATTTGTGTTCATCCTGTCATTTTTGACATATCTGTTTGAAACTGTAAGTATAAATTGAATTAATTCTAGACCAAATGAAAAAGTTTTGTATATTTATCTGTGTTTAGAATAAATGAGGAAACATGTTTTCTATATTGTAGATTTTTTAAATTTGAATTTTTTTCTTATATTTTTTCCATTCAAAATAAATATGACAGATGTCTCTGTTCGTCAACCTCGATTCATTTAAGGATTTTAGGCGGTAAAATTCAAATGGGCTAATTTCTTATCTAATACAAAAAAGTTAAAATTTATTTTTCACTTCATATATAGTTTCTTTTTCTTCTCAAAAAATAAAACAGATGTCTCTGCTCGACAACCTCGATGCTTCTAAGTAATTTAGGCGGTAAAATTTAGATAAGTTCATTACTTTTCTAATATAAAAAGTTCGTTTTAATGGTGCAATTCTAAGCAATTTTTATATTTAATCGTAAAACCGTAAAACCGTAGTGTACGAGACAATCGTAACAAGTCAAGTTACAGATTTACGATAAATGCAATTCTATGCAGAAAACTGTATCGACGAACGTTACAGATTTAGCTTTACGATTGACGTCATATTTTACGGTCAGTGTCTAACTTCATTGCTAATACAGTGTCTGAATAATGAATATGACTGTTGTTTTATTTATTTATTTACTTATCAAATACAACCATGTGATGAGTTTTCATTACAAATTTTAAGAAAAATAGTCTTGTCTGCGAATTATGAAACAAGATCTTCATTTACATCCCCATCGTCTACAATCATCCATGAACAATCGGTGACATGTGTCATTGTCAATTATGACATACGAAAAATTTGTATTGGCAGTATTTGATGCCATTTTTATTTAATCATCCGATATATGTAAATATAAATGGAATACTATAATATGCAATGGAATTCTTGAATGTGATGGATTATAAAATGGTTCTATATTACAAATAAAATTGATTGTCCATTACTGATCCAATCTAAATATTTGTTTGAAATTTGCAATAGTAATGTTATATGGGTTTACCAAATCTTTTATATCTGTGTCTGCGCAAGAGACGCAAGTAATTTCTAAAATATGTAATAAGGTAATTTTTCTTGACGTATAATTAACATATTTTTGTTATGTTATATTCAACAAGAAGGAGAGCAATATTCCAAATATTTATATTTTCATTCATTTTATTGACAAAATTGAGCAATGATTAGAGAGAAAAATCAAAACCGTAATGTTACGTCCAGTTACCCTCTCAACGTAAAATTTTCGAGAAATCGTAAGATATTTACGAGTGATCGTAAGCAATAGTTTTGCACAGAATTGCTCTTTGATTCGTAAACTGTTACGAGTCTTACGAGAACACCTTACGAGCCTTACGATTATGCTTAGAATTGCACCATAAATATTTATAATCAATTTCAGAATTATTTTTTTATCATCAGTTTTTATATCTAATCCTGCCGTGTTTGGTACTAAATTAAAAGTTTCACGTTAGAGATTTAAAATAAAGTGTCATAAAGTGGACGATTGTCTATGGTTTTTTATAAATGTTATTTAATTCCTACCGTGTTTGGTATTGAATTAAAGGTCTCGCAGAGGAGATTTGAAATCAAGTATCATAAAGTTGTTCTGGGCGATTGTCAATTGTTTTTTTATAAATATGATTTAAATTTTACCGTGTTTGGTATCAAATTAAAGATCTCGCGGAGGAGATTTGAACTCAGGTGTCAAAAAGTTGTTTTGGACGATTGTCAATTGTTTTTTATAAATATTATTTAAAACCTAAAGTGTTTGGTATCAAATTAAAGGTCTCGCGGAGGAGATTTGAACTCAAGTGTCAAAAAGTTGTTTTGGATGATTGTCAATTATTTTTTTATAAATATTATTTAAAACCTACCATGTTTGGTATCAAATTAAAGGTCTCGCGGAGGAGATTTGAACTCAATTATCAAAAAGTTGTTTTGGACGATTGTCAATTGTTTTTTATAAATATTATTTAAATCCCACCGTGTTTGGTATCAAATTAAAGGTCTCGCGGAGTAGATTTGAACTCAAGTGTCAAAAAGTTGTTTTAGATGATCGTTAATAGTTTTGTATAAATTTTATTTAATTCCTACCGTGTTTGGTATCAAATAAAAGGCCTCGCGGAGGAGATTTGAACTCATGTGTCAAAAAGTTGTTTTGGGCGATTGCAAATTGTTTTTTATAAATATTATTTAAGTCTTAACGTGTTTGGTATTAAATTAAATATCTCAAGGAAGAGAATTAAACTGAAGTGCCAAATAGTAGTAACATGAAAGCGAGAAACGAAGTAACGAGCTCTCTTCGTCAATGTACTGACATGGAAACGAGGAACATAGTGACGAGCTTGCTTCGCCGATGCACTGATTTAAAAGCGAGGAACGAAGGCACAAGCTTGCTTCGCCAATGTACTGACATGGAAGCGAGGAACGAAGTGACGAGCTTGCTTCGCTGATGCACTGACTTGAAAGCGAGGAACGAAGTGACGAGCTTTCTTCGTCTAGTACTGACATGGAAGCGAGGAACGTAGTGACGAGCTTGCTTCGCCGATGCACTGACATGGAAGCGAGGAACGAAGTGACGAGCTTTCTTCGTCAATGTACTGACAAGGAAGCGAGGAACGTAGTGACGAGCTTGCTTCGCCAATTGTTTGGTATAAATTGGGAGTTATTTAAGACTACTCAATTTATTTTTCTACATTTTCAGTTGTAATCTTCTTCAGTGACGCGGAGCCTAGGGGACAGACCTGCGAAGCAGGTCGGACCGCTAGTCCAATATACTATTCGGCAATATGCACTCTATACTTTGACCAATCTAACAACCATAATTATTCATCGCTACAGCCTAAACGGTGCGCTGGATTCGGGTGAAATTTTTTTGAGATGTAAAGGGCACTAGGGACTACGTGCTTTTTATGAATTCATATTTTTCATACACATGATGTGCGAAATATTAAATATGAAAGACATTAAATTTTTACATCAAGGGGGGCCTCGTATTCCGTGTAGTTTATGTTAAATAAACACGCGTTGCTACTTCTGTTAAAAATTCAAAGATAAAGGGAATTGACAGTTCACTCTGAAATTAATTTTGTTATTCTTAAATTGATGTTTTAAAATGTAACAAAATATTAAACATGTACTTTAATTTATTCTAAACAGAAATAAATTACCATACTTGTCTAACTTGTCTAGAATTAAAGTAATTTATTTTTAAAATTTCAAAGTGAACTGTCAATACACTTTATCTTTAATTGTTTGAAAAAAAGAATGACAACTTGTCATTTTTGACAGTTCAGTTCGAAGTTTTAATTATACATTACTTTAATTGTAGACAAGTTAGATAAATTTGGCAAATTTATTTGTGTTTAGAATAATAGTGCGTAGATTGTTTACTATTTTGTAATTTTTTTAAATGTGAATTTTTTTTTTTATTTTTTTCAAATTCAAAATAAATATGACAGATGTCTTTGTTCGTCAACCATGATTCTTTTAAGGATTTTAGGCGGTAAAATTCAAATTCTTATCTAACACAAAAAAGTTGAAAATTATTTTTCAATTCATTGATGGTTTCTTTTCCGCGTCAAAAATACACAGATGTCTCTGCTCGACAACCTTGATGCTTCTAAGTATTTTAGGCGGTAAAATTTAAATAAATTTATTACTTATTTAATATAAAAAGATCGTTTTAAATATTTATTTAATTTCAGAATAATTTTTTTTATCATGAGTTGTTTTTCATTTCTAATCCTGCCGTGTTTGGTACTAAATTAAAAGTTTCACGTTCGAGATTTAAAATAAAGTGACGATTGTCAATTGTTTTTTTTTTTTTAATATTATTTAAATCCTACCGTGTTTGGTATTGAATTAAAGGTCTCGCAGAGGAGATTTGAACTCAAGTGTCAAAAAGTTGTTTAAGACGATTGTCAATTGTATTTTATAAAAATTATTTAAATCCTACCGTGTTTGGTATCAAATTAAAGGTATCGCGGAGGAGATTTGAATTCAAGTGTCAAAAAGTTGTTTTGGACGATTGTCAATTGTTTTTTATAAATGTTATTTATTTCCTACCGTGTTTGGTATTAAATAAAAGGTCTCGCAGAGAAGATTTAAACTCAAGTGTCAAAAAGTTATTTTGGACGATTGTCAATTGTATTTTATAAAAATTATTTAAATCCTACCGTGTTTGGTATCAAATTAAAGGTCTCGCGGAAGAGATTTGAACTCAAGTGTCAAAAAGTTGTTTTGCACGATCGTTAATTGTTTTGTATATATGTTATTTAATCCCTACCGTGTTTGGAATCAAATTAAAGGTCTCGCGGAGGAGATTTGAACTCAAGTGACAAAAAGTTATTTTGGACGATTGTCAATTGTTTTTTATAAATATTATTTAAATCCTACCGTGTTTGGTATCAAATTAAAGGTCTCGCGGAAGAGATTTGAACTCAAATGTCAAAAAATTGTTTTGGACGACTGTCAATTGTTTTCTATAAAAAATATTTAAATCCTACCGTGTTTCGTATTAAATAAAAGGTCTCGCAGAGAAGATATATGTTATTTAAATCCTACCGTGATTGGTATCAAATTAAGTCTCATGAAGGATATTTCAAATCAAGTGTCAAAAAGTTATTTTGGTAAATCATCAATTGTTTTTTTTTATAAATGTTATTTAAATCCTTACGTGTTTGGTATTGCATTAAATATCTCACGGAAGAGATTTAAACTAAAGTGCCAAATAGTAGTAACATAAAAGCGAGAAACAAAGTGACGAGCTTGCTTTGCCCATGCACTGACTTGAAAGCGAGGAACGAAGTGACGAGCTTTCTTCGTCAATGTACTGACATGGAAGCGAGGAACGTAGTGACAAGCTTGCTTCGTCGATGCACTGACATGGAAGCGAGGAACGAAGTGACGAGCTTTCTTCGTCAATGTACTGACATGGAAGCGAGAAACGTAGTGACGAGCTTGCTTCGCCAATTGTTTGGTATTAATTGGAAGTTATTAAAGACTATCAATTTATATTTCTACATTTTCAGTTGTAAAATAAAAAATTTTCATTTTGATACTACTTTTACTTTAAACTAGGAAAAGTCGCTATTACACGACAAATTTATTAAAAATAAAGTAAATGCATTAAATTTGTCGACAATGTAGGGTGCAATTTATTATATATTATTATTGACGGTTCTTTTAAATTGACAAGATAATAATAGAAATAAAAACATGAAATTTAGAGGAAAAAAAAATTTCCAACCTTTTTTTTTTATTTTACTTGACTTTAGATTAAGTAACTTTGGTATTACACAATCAAATTTAGTAATAATAAAGTAAATCCGTCAAATTTGTCGACAAAAGAGAATGTAAAATATTGTACATTATTATTGGTATTATTTTAAAATTACCAATAGAAAAATCAGATTGACAAAATTATTTATCACATGATCAAATATTAATTAAGTTGTGTTTGATTTAATTATTTTTTTAAAATCACTTTTTGGGTATCCAAAGAAAGATGTCGAATAGACGGGACAAATGATAATATAAAAATTGGCGGCTGTCGAATATTTTCATAAAAGAAATCAGAAAAATATAGTGTTTGGTATCAAATGAGAATCTTGAATAGACAAGTTAAAATTTTTTAGCTTTAATTGTACTTTGAAATGTAACTGACAAGATAACGTAAGACTGGTTGGTTGGTATTACACGATCAAATTTTATAAACATTTTAAAAACCGCGAAATTTAAAGGAAAAAAATTCCATTACAATTTCACGATTTTATTCTACTTTGACGTTAGATTAGGTAAAGTCGACAATGTGGAATGCAAATTATTATACATTATTATTGACGGTATTTTTAAATTGCCAAGAAGACAATAGGAATGTCAGATTGGCAAAATATTTGTTATATAATCAAATATTAATGTAATTTGTGTTTAATTTAAATTTTAAAATTTTTTTTTTTTAGGTATCTAACTTGTGTATGAAATGAAATGTTTTAAGAGTTCCCAGATAATCATTTTTTTAAGTCACTTGAAATCTATTGCAAGGGTAAAAATTCAAACACTTAGTCTTGGTAATACGAGTATCCACGGAAAATTTAATAATTGTGTTTGTTGTAATTTTTTTCGCAAACCGATTCTGATCGGCAATTATTTTTCCTTACAATTCATGAATATTTGCGACCTGTGGGGTACCAAGTAAAATGTTTTAGAAGTGAAATATTGAGCCATCTTTATTATAAATCAGTACGATTGGCAAATGCTTTTCTGAAAATTCCCCTAAAGCTAGCTTGTGAAGTATTGAATGTAACGTTTCAGGCTCAAAAAGTTGAAAAAAGTAGTGATGAAACTTCTTTATCACAAATAATTACGATCAGCAATTGCTTTTGTGGAAATTACTAGAAACTTAACTTAGGGATATTAAATGAACTGTTTTAGGGATGGGAAGTTAAGAGACACTGACATGAAAGCGAGGAACGAAGTGACGAGCTTTCCTCGCCATTGTACTGACATGAAAGCGAGGAACGAAGTGATGTGTTTTCTTCGCCAATTTACTGACTTGGAAGCGAGGAACAAAGAGACTGCTATCTTCTTTAGTGTCGCGGAGCCTAGGGGTCAGACCTGCGAAGCAGGTCGGACCGCTAGTCTAGCAACCAAATTTGTGCAATTTGTCCACAGACCTACAGCCTAGACCGTTTGACGGATTCGGGTGAAACCTTCACTGGCATTTAGAGTTTGATTGGGAATAGGGCCTTTTTATGAATTCACATTTTTCTTACACATGATGTGCGAGATATTCAATAAATAAGGCGGAAATCAGAGTGTGCGAGCGTTGCTATGAATGTGAAATTTGTTGATTTTAAATGAATAACTGTTTTGTAGTCGTAACTTTTCACAAATTTGTGTTCTTGTCATTTTTGACAGATCTTTTTGAAAAATTAAGTATAAATTATATTAAATCTAGCCAAGTTTCAGAAGTTTTGTAAATTTATCTGTGTTTAGAGTAAATGAATGAGCATACATGTGTACTATTTTGTAAATATTTTAAAAGTCCATCAAAAATATTAAAATTGTAGCTGTCACTTTTCACAAATTTGTGTGCACCTTGTCATTTTTGACAGTTCATTTTGAAATTTTAAGTAAAAGTATAACAGATGTCTCTGCCCGTAAACTTCGAAGCTTTGAAGCATTTTAGGCGGTAAAATTTAAATAAGTTAATTATTTGTCTAATACAAAAATGATGAAAATTATTTTCAAGATCGTTTTAAATATTCTTAATAAATTTCAGAATTATCTTATTAATCTGAATTTGTAGATAAGAAGCTATTTTGAACGATTGCTAATTGTATTTTATAAAAGTTATTTAAATCCTACCGTGTTTGCTATCTAATTAATAGTTTCACGGAGTATATTTAAACTTAAGTGTCAGAATGTTATTTTGGACGATCGTCTATTGTTTTCTATAAATACTACTTAAATCCTACCGTGTTTGGTATCAAATTAAAGGTCTCACAGAGGAGATTTCAACTCAAGTGTTAAAACGTTATTTTAGACGATTGTCAATTGTTTTTTATAAATGTTAATTAAAACGTACCGTGTTTGGTATCAAATTAAAAGTTTCACGGAGTAGATTTAAACTCAAGTGTCAAAAAGTTATTTTGGACGATCGTCTATTGTTTTCCATAAATACTATTTAAATCCTACCGTGTTTGGTATCAAATTAAAGGTCTCGCAGAGGAGATTTGAACTCAAGTGTTACAACGTTATTTTAGACGATTGTCAATTGTTTTTTATAAATGTTATTCAAAACATATCGTATTTTGTATTAAATTAAAGGTCTCAGGCATGAGATTTAAATTCAAGTGTCAAAAAGTACTAACATGGAAGCGAGGAACGAAGTGACGAGCTTGCTTTGCTGATGTACTGGCATGGATGCGAGGAACGAAGTGACGAGCATTCTTCGCCAATGTACTGACATGGAAGCGAGGAACGAAGAGACTAATTCGAGTTATTTTTCTATATTTTTAGTTGCAATCTTCTTCAGTGTCGCGGAGCCTAGGGGTCAGACCTGCGAAGCAGGTCGGACCGCTAGTCCTATATACTAAAAGGCTTATGGACTATAGATTAGCCAATCTAACAACCATTATTATTCATCGCTACAGCCTAAACGGTACGATGGATTCGGGTGAAATTTTTTTTTAGACGTAAAGGGCCATAGGGACTATGTGCTTTTTATAAATTCATATTTTTCTTACACATGATGTCCGAAATATTAAATAGGAAAGACATTAAATTTTTACATCAAGGGGTGCCTCGTGTTGCTACGAAAGTGTATTTTGTTGATTATAGTTCTAATTTTCACAAATTTTTGTTCAATTTGACATATATGACAGATCTGTTTCAAATTTTGAATAAAAATTACATTAATTCTAGACAAGTTGAAGATGTTTTGTAAATTTATCTGTGTTTAAAATAAATGAGTGAACATGTGTACTCTAATGTAAATATATTAAAAGTCAATTTAAAAAATTAAAATTGTAGCTGTCATTTTTCACGAATTTGTGTTCATCCTGTCATTTTTGACATATCTGTTTGAAACTGTAAGTATAAATTGATGTAATTCTAGACCAAATGAAAAAGTTTTGTAAATTTATCTGTGTTTAGAATAAATGAGGAAACATGTTTTCTATATTGTAGATTTTTTAAATGTGAATTTTTTTCTTATATTTTTTTTTTCATTCAAAATAAATATGACAGATGTCTCTGTTCATCAACCTCGATTCATTTATGGATTTTAGGCGGTAAAATTCAAATGAGATAACTTCTTATCCAACACAAAAAAGTTGAAAATTATTTTCCACTTCATATAATGGTTTCTTTTCTTTCTCAAAAAAAATACAACAGATGTCTCTGTTCGACAACCTCGATGCTTCTAAGTATTTTAGGCGGTAAAATTCAAATAAGTTCATTACTTATCTAATATAAAAAGTTCGTTTTAAATATTTATCAATTTCAGAATTATTTTTTTTAACATCAGTTTTTATTTCTAATCCTGCCGTGTTTGGTACTAAATTAAAAGTTTCACGTTCGAGATTTAAAATAAAGTGTCAAAAAGTTTTGGACGATTGTCTATTGTTTTTTATAAATGTTATTTAAATCCTACCGTGTTTGGGATTGAATGAAAGGTCTCGCAAAGGAGATTTGAACTCAAGTATCAAAAAAATTGTTTTCGACCATTGTCAATTGTTTTCTATAAATATTATATAAATCATACCGTGTTTGGTATTGAAATAAAGGTATCGCAGAGGAGATTAGAACTCAAGTTTCAAAAAGTTGTTTTGGACGATTGTCAATTGTTTTTTATAAATATGATTTAAATCCTACCGTGTTTGGTATTAAATTAAAAGCCTCGCGGAGGAGATTTGAACTCAGGTGTCAAAAAGTTGTTTTGGACGATTGTCAATTGTTTTTTATAAATATGATTTAAATCCTACCGTGTTTGGTATTAAATTAAAGGTCTCCCGGAGATTTAAATTCAGGTGTCAAAAAGTTGTTTTGGACGATTGTCAATTGTTTTTTATAAATATTATTTTATTCCCACCGTGTTTGGTATCAAATTAAAGGTCTCACGCAGAAGATTTATACTCAAGTGTCAAAAAGTTGTTTTCGACGATCGTTAATTGTTTTGTATAAATGTTATTAAATGCCTACCGTGTTTGGTATCAAATTAAAGGCCTCGCGGAGGAGATTTGAACTCAAGTGTCAAAAAGTTGTTTTGGGCGATTGTAAATTGTTTTTTATAAATATTATTTAAGTCTTAACGTGTTTGGTATTAAATTGAATATCTCACGGAAGAGAATTAAACTGAAGTGCCAAATAGTAGTAACATGGAAGCGAAAAACGAAGTAACGAGCTTGATTCGCCCATGCACTGACTTAAAAGCGAGGAACGAAGGCACAAGCTTGCTTCGCCAATGTACTGACATGGAAGCGAGGAACGAAGTGACGAGCTTGCTTCGCCGATGCACTGACTTGAAAGCGAGGAACGAAGTGACGAGGTTTCTCCGCCTAGTACTGACATGGAAGCGAGGAACGTAGTGACGAGCTTGCTTCGTCGATGCACTGACATGGAAGCGAGGAACGAAGTGACGAGCTTTCTTCGTCAATGTACTGACATGGAAGCGAGGAACGTAGTGACGAGCTTGCTTCGAAAATAGTTTAGTTTAAATTGGAAGTTATTTAAGACTACACAATTTATTTTTCTACATTTTAAGTTGTAATCTTATTCAGTGACGCGGAGCCTAGGGGACAGACCTGCGAAGCAGGTCGGACCGCTAGTCCCATATACTAAAAGGCTTAAGTTCTATAGATTAGCCAATCTAACAACCATTATTATTCATCGCTACAGCCTAAACGGTACGATGAATTCGGGTGAATTTTTTTTTAGACGTAAAGGGCCATAGGGACTATGTGCTTTTTATAAATTCATATTTTTCTTACATATGATGTCCGAAATATTAAATAGGAAAGACATTAAATTTTTACATCAAGGGGTGCCTCGTGTTGCTACGAAAGTGTATTTTGTTGATTATAGTTCTAATTTTCACAAATTTTTGTTCAATTTGACATATATGACAGGTCTGTTTCAAATTTTGAATAAAAATAACATTAATTCTAGACAAGTTGAAGATGTTTTGTAAATTTATCTGTGTTTAAAATAAATGAGTGAACATAGGTACTATAATGTAAATATATTAAAAGTCAATTAAAAAAATTAAAATTGTAGCTGCCACTTTTCACGAATTTGTGTTCATCCTGTCATTTTTGACATATCTGTTTGAAACTGTAAGTATAAATTGAATTAATTCTAGTTCAAATGAAAAAGTTTTGTAAATTTATCTGTGTTTAGAATAAATGAGGAAACATGTTTTCTATATTGTAGATTTTTTAAATGTGAATTTTTTCTTATATTTTTTTTCATTCAAAATAAATATGACAGATGTCTCTGTTCGTCAACCTCGATTCATTTAAGGATTTCAGGCGGTAAAATTCAAAGGATATAATTTCTTATCCAACACAAAAAAATTGAAAATTAGTTTCCACTTCATATATGGTTTCTATTCCTTCTCAAATAATACAACAGATGTCTCTGCTCGACAACCTCGATGCTTCTAAGTATTTTAGGCGGTAAAATTTAAATAAGTTGATTACTTATCTAATATAAAAAGTTCGTTTTAAATATTTATAATCGAATTATTTTTTTAACAACAGTTTTTATTTCTAATCCTGCCGTGTTTGTTACTAAATTAAAAGTTTCACGTTAGAGATTTAAAATAAAGTGTCATAAAGAGGACGATTGTCTATTGTTTTTTATAAATGTTATTCAAATCCTACCGTGTTTGGTATTGAATAAAAGGTCTCGCAGAGAAGATTTGAAATCAAGTATCAAAAAGTTGTTTTGGGCGATTGTTAATTGTTTTATATAAATATGATTTAAATTCTACCGTGTTTGGTATCAAATTAAAGGTCTCGCGGAGGAGATTTTAACTCAAGTGTCAAAAAGTTGTTTTGAGCGATTGTAAATTGTTTTTTATAAATATTATTTAAATCCTACCGTGTTTGGTATCAAATTAAAGACCTCGCACTGACATGGAAGCGAGGAACGAAGTGACGAGCTTTCTTCGTCAATTAACTGACACGGAAACGAGGAACGTAGTGATGAGCTTGCTTCGCCAATTATTTGGTATTAATTGGAAGTTATTTAAGACTATCAATTTATTTTTCTACATTTTCAGTTGTATTCTTCTTCAGTGACGCGAAGCAGGTCGGACCGCTAGTCCAATATACTAAAAGGCTTAATTCACTTTCTATATATACTTTCATCTGCCTAGTAACCAATTTGTGCGCAGCTCTAGAGCCTAGACGGTTTGACGGATTTCAGTGAAACCTTTACTGGAAGTTAGAGATTTTTTGGGAATACGGGCTTTTTATTAATTCACATTTTTAGTACACATGATGTGCGAGTTATTAAATAAAAAAGGTTTATGGATCAAAGTGTGCGGTTGCTATGAAAGTGGAGTTTGTTGATTCTGGTTGTAACTTTACAAAAATTTATGTTCAATTTGTCATTTCTGACAGTTCTGTTTCAAAAATTAATTATAAATTATACATATTCTAGACAAATTGAAGAGGTTTTGTAAATTTATCTGTATTCAGAATTAATGAACAAATATGTGTACTATTTTGTAAATATTTTAAAAGTTAATTAAAAAAATAAAAATTGTAGCTGTCACTTTTCACAAATTTTTGTGCAACTAGTTATTTTTGACATTTCAGTCTCAAAATTTTAAATATAAATTACTTTAATTATAGTTCAGCTAGACAAATTTGGTAATTTATTTGTGTTTAGAATAAATTAACAAACATGATTATTATTTTGAAATTTTTTAAAAAATATTATTATTTTTTATATTATTTTCAAATTTAAAATAAATATGACAGTTGTCTTTGTTCGTCAACCTCAATTCTTTTAAGGATTTTAGGCGGTAAAATTCAAATGAGTTAACTTCTAATCTAACACAAATAAGTTGAAAATTATTTTTCACTTCATAAATGGTTTCTTTTTCTTCTCAAAAAATACAAGAGATGTCTCTGCTTGACAACATCTAAGTATTTTAGGCGGTAAAATTTAAATAAATTAATTAGTTATCTAATATAAAAAGATCGTTTGAATATTTATAATCAATATCAGAATTATTTTTTCCTACAACTGTCAAAAAAACTTGACATTTTTTCATTGTTTTCAATACGCAAAATATGCTATTTCTTGGTTATATATAAACAACACTTGTGTTTCCCAGGCAACGTGAAAAAAAGTATTTTGCGCACATGGGCTACAAACTCTTTTCCGCACTGTAAGAAGATTTAATAAAAATACGTATATTTGAAATGTATCCAATAATTTTTTTGCAAATTAAACATGCGCAAACGCACAGCTCTTAAATCTTTGCAACTGACTGAACGCGCCCTACGTGCTAAATGAATCAGTTGCTTGTAAATTTTTGAATTTTTCTTTAGTTATTGAACAGAAACTTGCAACTAATTAAGAACAGAAACGACATAATAGAAATTAAAGGATGATTGACAAATTCGATAAATAAAAGATTGAATTAAATTAATAATTTATGACATTAACCTAACCTAATCTAACCTAAGAAAAATTATACAATTGGTAATAAAAAAACTTATTTAAGGTAACGTTAAGTATAATTATTTATTAATATTTAAGGTAATGCTGCAGTTTTTGTACGAGTAATGGTTAATATTTATTAATGCCCGATAATTTATTGGTTGAACCCCAGAATTTGGTTTTCTATGTTGATGTTGACAGGTACGTGTTGAGTGTTTTTGTTGCTTAGTGACATCAAAATGTATCAATAAATTAGTATGAAAAATATTATAATTTTACATATTTATTTAATTAATTTCTTTTATTTGAATATTAAGAAAGTTGTAGGAAAAATATTGTGTGTATTTCGGATGCAAAATGGCATTGCTGCATTTTGCAGCATTTTGCACCCTTAATACACAAATAACTATTTTTATCATCAGTTGTTTTTTATTTCTAATCCTGCCGTGTTTGGTACTAAATTAAAAGTTTCACGTTAGAGATTTAAAATAAAGTGTCATAAAGTTATTACAGACGATTGTCAATTGTTTTTTATAAATATTATTTAAATCCTACCGTGTTTAGTATCTAACTAAAGATCTCGCGGAGGAGATTCTAACTCAAGTGTCAAAAAGTTGTTTTGGACGATTGTCAATTGTTTTTTATAAATATTATTTAACTCCTACCGTGTTTGGTATCTAATTAAAGATCTCGCGGAGGAGATTCTAACTCAAGTGTCAAAAAGTTATTTTGGACGATTGTCAATTGTTTTTTATAAACATTATTTAAATCCTACCGTGTTTGGTATTAAATAAAAGTTCTCGCAGAGAAGATTTAAACTCAAGTGTCAAAAAGTTATTTAGGACGATTGTCAATTGTTTTTTATAAATATTATTTAAATCCTACCGTGTTTGGTTTCAAATTAAAGGTCTCGCGGAGGAGATTTGAACTCAAGTGTCAAAAAGTTATTTTGGACGATTGTCAATTGTTTTTTAAAAATATTATTTAAATCCTACCGTGTTTGGTATCAAATTAAAGGTCTCGCGGAAGAGATTTGAACTCAAGTGTCAAATAGTTGTTTTGGACGATCGTTAATTGTTTTGTATATATGTTATTTAATTCCTACCGTGTTTGGTATTCAATTAAAGATCTCGCAGAGGAGATTTGAACTCAAGTGTCAAAAAATTGTTTTGGACGATTGTCAATTGTTTTCTATAAAAATTATTTAAATCCTACCGTGTTTGGTATTAAATAAAAGGTCTCGCAGAGAAGATATATGTTATTTAAATCCTACCGTGATTGGTATCAAATTAAAAGTCTCATGAAGGATATTTCAACTCAAGTGTCAAAAAGTTATTTTTGTAAATCATCAATTGTTTTTTTATAAATGTTATTTAAATCCTTACGTGTTTGGTATTGAACTAAATATCTCACGGAAGAGATTTAAATTGAAGTGTCAAATAGTAGTAACATAAAAGCGAGAAACAAAGTGACGATCTTGTTTGCCCATGCACTGACTTGAAAGCGAGGAACGAAGTGACGAGCTTTCTTCGTCAATGTACTGACATGAAAGCGAGAAACGTAGTGACGAGCTTGCTTCGCCAATTGTTTGGTATTAATTGAAAGTTATTAAAGACTATCAATTTATATTTCTACATTTTCAGTTGTAAAATAAAAAATTTTCATTTTGATGCTACTTTTACTTTAAACTAGGAAAAGTCGCTATTACACGACAAATTTATTAAAAATAAAGTAAATGCATTAAATTTGTCGACAATGTAGGGTGCAATTTATTATATATTATTATTGACGGTTCTTTTAAATTGACAAGATAATAATAGAAATGTCAGATTTAGAGAAGTCTTTGTAACATAATCAAATTTAATAAAAATATAATAAAAATATGAAATTTTGAGAAAAAAAAAGTTTTCAACCTTTTTTTTTTATTTTACTTGACTTTACAATAAGTAACTTTGGTATTACACGATCAAATTTAGTAATAATAAAGTAAATCCGTCAAATTTGTCGACAAAAGAGAATGCAAATTATTGTACATTATTATTGATATTTTAAAATTACCAATAGAAAAATCAGATTGACAAAATTATTTATCACATGATCAAATATTAATTAAGTTGTGTTTGATTTAATTATTTTTAAAATCACTTTTTGGGTATCCAAAGAAAGATGTCGAATAGACGGGACAAATGATAATATAAAAAATGGCTGCTGTCGATTATTTTCATAAAAGACACAAAATATAGTGTTTGGTATCAAATGAGAATCTTGAATAGATAGACAAGTTTAAATTTTTTAGCTTTGATTGTACTTTGAAATGGAACTGACAAGATAACGTAAGACTGGTTGGTTGGTATTACACGATCAAATTTAATAAAAATTTTAAAAACCGCGAAATTTAAAGGAAAAAAATTCCATTACAATTTCACGATTTTATTCTACTTTGACGTTAGATTAGGTAGAGTCGACAATGTGGAATGCAAATTATTATACATTATTATTGGCGGTATTTTTAAATTGCCAAGAAGACAATAGGAATGTCAGATTGGCAAAATATTTGTTATATGATCAAACTTGTGGTGTATGAAATAAAATGTTTTAAGAGTTCCCAGATAATCTTTTTTTTTTAAGTCACTTGAAATCTATTGCAAGGGTAAAAATTCAAACACTTGGTCTTGGTAATACGAGTATCCACGGAAAATTTAATAATTGTGTTTGTTGTAATTTTTTTCGCAAACCGATTCTGATCGGCAATTATTTTTCCTTACAATTCATGAATATTTGCGACCTGTGGGGTACCAAGTAAAATGTTTTAGAAGTGAAATATTGAGCCATCTTTATTATAAATCAGTACGATTGGCAAATGCTATTCTGAAAATTCCCCTAAAGCTAGCTTGTGAAGTATTGAATGTAACGTTTCAGGCTCAAAAAGTTGGAAAAAGTAGTGATGAACCTTCTTTATCACAAATAATTACGATCAGCAATTGCTTTTGTGGAAATTACTAGAAACTTAACTTAGGGATATTAAATGAGCTGTTTTAGGGATGGGAAGTTAAGAGACACTGACATGAAAGCGAGGAACGAAGTGACGAGCTTTCCTCGCCATTGTACTGACATGAAAGCGAGGAACGAAGTGATGTGTTTTCTTCGCCAATTTACTAACTTGGAAGCGAGGAACAAAGAGACTATCTTCTTTAGTGTCGCGGAGCCTAGGGGTCAGACCTGCGAAGCAGGTCGGACCGCTAGTCCTATATACTAATCAGCTTAGGATTCTCTATACTTTCATCTGCTTAGTAACCAATTTATAAAATATGTGCGCAGCTCTAGAGCCTAGATGGTTTGATATATTCGAGTGAAACCTTTACAGGCATTTAGAGTTTGATTGGGAGTACGTGCTTTTTATGAATTTACATTTTTCTTACACATGATGTGCGAGATATTAAATAAATAAGGCCGAAAATTTGCACAATTTGTGCGCAGCTCTACAGCCTAGACGATTTGATGGATTCGAGTGAAACATTTTCGGACAATTAGAGTTTGATTGGGAATACGTGCTTTTTATGAATTCACATTTTTCTTACTCATGATGTGCAAGATATTAAATAAATAAAGTCAAAATTTACAAAATCACACTATCCGTAGTACTTTTTGTTCAATTTTAAATAAAAAGAATTGCGCCCGTTGCTATGAATGTGACATTTATGGATTTCATTGACAGTTCACTTAGAAATTTTAAATATAAATTACTTTAATTGTAAACAAGTTAGATAAGTTTAATAATTTTATTTGTGTTAAGAATAAATGTACGTACATGTTTAATATTTGGTAAAATTTTAAAACGTTAATTTAAAAATAAGAAAATAATTTTCAATAAAAATTTTCGCTTTGACTATACTTTATAACAGATGCTCTTATTCGTCAACTTCGTTGCTTTTAAGTGTTTTAGGCGATGAAAAGTTTGAAAATTATTTTCAAGATGGCTTTAAATATTTATAATCAAGAATTTTCTTTTTAATCTAAATTCGTAGAATTGACTATAAGTTATTTTGAACGATCATCAATTGTTTTTTATATATGTTATTTAAATACAATCGTGTTTAGTATCAAATTACAGGTTTCACGGAGGAGATTTAAACTAAAGTGTTAGAAAGTTATTTTGGATGATCGTCATCTATTTTTTTTATAAATTTTATATAAATACTGCTGTATTTGGTATCAAATTAAAGGTCTCACGCAGGAGATTTGAACTCAAGTGTCGAAAAGTTGTTTTGGATGATCGTCAATTGTTTTCATAAATACTATGTAAATCCTACCGTTTTTGGAATCAAATTAAAGGTCTCGCAGAGGACGTTTGTACTCAAGTATCAAAAAGTGGTTTTGGGCGATTGTCAATTGTTTTGTACAAATGTTATTTAAATCCTACCGTGTTTGGAATCAAATTAAAGGTCTCGCAGAGGACGTTTGTACTCAAGTATCAAAAAGTGGTTTAGGGCGATTGTCAATTGTTTTGCATAAATATTATTTAAATCCTACCGTGTGTGGAATCAAATTAAAGGTCTCGCAGGGGATGTTTGTACTCAAGTATCAAAAAGTGGT
This sequence comes from Poecilus cupreus, assembly GCA_963942605.1. NCBI lineage: Eukaryota > Metazoa > Arthropoda > Insecta > Coleoptera > Carabidae > Poecilus > Poecilus cupreus. The sequence goes on from OZ012726.1 coordinate 16,766,066, forward strand.
TTTGGGCGATTGTCAATTGTTTTGTACAAATGTTATTTAAATGCTACCGTGTTTGGAATCAAATTAAAGGTCTCGCAGAGGAGGTTTGAACTTAAGTATCAAAAAGTTGTTTTTGGCGATTGTCAATTGTTTCGTATAAATGTTATTTAAATCCTACTGTGTTTGGATTCAAATTAAAGGTCTCGCAGAGGAGGATTGAACTTAAGTATCAAAAAGTTGTTTTTGGCGATTGTCAATTGTTTTGTATAAATGTAATTTAAATCCTACTGTGTTTGGTATCAAATTAAAGTCTCATGAAGTGGATTTAAACTCAAATATCAAAAAGTTATTTTGGCCGATCGTCAATTGTTTTTATAAATGTTATTTAAATCCTACCGTGTTTGGTATGAAATTAAAGTTCTCAAGGAAGAGATTTAATCGCAACTGTCACAAAGTAGTATCATGGAAGCGAGGAACGAAGTGACGAGGTTTCTTTGTCAATGCACTAACATGGAAGCGAGGAACGTGGTGACGAACTTGCTTCGCCAATTATTTGGTATTAAATGGAAGTTATTTAAGACTACTCAATTTATTTTTTTACATTTTCAGTTGTAATCGTCTTCAGTGACGCGGAGCATAGGGGTCAGACCTGCGAAGCAGGTCGGACCGCTAGTACAACACTAATCAGACATGTATTTACATATGCAGCTCCAGCTCTCACACACCTATCACCCACAACACTAAATCCCCTACAAGTATTACAAAACAAAATGCTTCGATTAGTCACTGGCTATGACAGATATACACGAATAACAACACTTCATGAAGAAACTCGTACTCCATACATCTCAGATTTCATGAACAAACTATCTACAAAGTTTTATCGTAACAAAGAGCCGGTTATTCCATAAGGCCGATAGGGCGACTGCCCTAGGCCTCCGATTTTAAGCGGCCTCTAAAAATTCGATGGATACTATATAACATGAAATATCATTTTCATTTGTATTCCGCGTCAAATAAATTCATTTTGAATGTACTACTATAATTTTAATTCGCGCTACTTAATTACGTATTTTCACAACGACAACGTCACTAAGTTAGCGGAATGTACGTATCGATAACATCATTTACTTTTACCGGTAAATTGATACTAACTTTATACCGTTCGTTAAGATCGTTTTAGTAATAATACGGACTGTTTCAATTCACGTGATGGTCCATCCGGAGTGTATATAGAAATAAAAATAACTGCAGTATGTATAGCTTCTTTCTTGTAAAAGGTATGGTAAAAGAAAATTTGAAGGAGGAGCCGCGAACTAAGAAGGAAAAAAATGAGGATTCGTGTAGCAAAATTTAAAAATATTTTGAATCAAAAAATGCAAATAAAAGTTTAGATCAGGAAGCGTGCAGTAGCTACACGTCTGTATCAAATGTTGATGCTGTAGATAATGATATAAAAATAATTAAATATAGCGACCAAAAAGATGTTAATGAAAATCAAACAAAATATACTTACAACGATTGGCCAAAAGTAATTATAACAACTAAAAAACAAAAAGTGATTATTAGAAAATAATGTAAAAAAACATATGTAGAAAGGAGCTATCTCCTATTGTGATTTAAAACTATTATTTTATATTCGTGTAATGCAATTTTTGTTTTGTTTTGATATTTACCTACACATTTTTGTCTACACTATAATTTAATTTTGATATTAAACTTTTATTTGAAAAATAAATGTAGATATATTATTTCGGCCTCTAATTTTCTTCCGCCTTTGGCCTCTAAATATATAAAACCGCCTCTGTCGTAACACATGGCTGACGCCCTCTGAAGACAGCGAACTGATAATATGACGAGAATACGATATGATGACGACACTGTACGACATACCCACAAATTGACATAGCAAACATTACCGATCTTCAATGAAAGCTTCCAGGAATAACTGACAACATTTTACCACATAATACTTAACTATCACTCTGTTTCTGTTATTTTTTATTCAAAAATACTTTTCTTGCTTTGTATTTCATAATAATCTTTAAAATTTTCTGTCAGAATGTTAGTGTTATTTAGTTTTAATTAGTTTATTGTTAAAATAAGTTCTAATTTTAGGTAGTTTTATTCTTAGTTTGTAACTTTTCAAATTTTAAAAAATGTATTTGCTTTGTGCAAACATATATTTAATTACATCTTTACTCCTATCTTCTCCACTTCACTCCTTGTGACCCTGTTAACTTTTTTAAACTTAATTGTATATAATTATTTTATGTGATATGTTAGTTATATATTAGGAGTAGGGCTGTTCGATATCTTGTTTTGAATATCGATATTCGATATTAGAAAAATATCGATATAATCGATGTATCGATATATTGATATATCGATGTATCGATATATCGATACATTGATATATCGATATATTGATGTATCGATCTAATATAGTTAGATTTTATTGGTAATTAAACAATGATTCAGGATGTTGATCTGTACTATATAAATAGTAAACAATCTAATGCAGATAGATTTTATGGAAGGATTACAATGGCTTAGGATGTCGGTAATTCTATTGTGAAGAGAAGTAAAGGGTATTTCAAAGGCGAAAAATTTTAACATCTGGGGTGTTTGTGTACTTGCTTTATGGTGCTGGGCGCCAGCATTATAATTCAAACGGGAATCTACTTAAAATATTTGAAATTGTACTATGGCATGACTTGAAGGTACTTTTATGAAAACTTCTACTGGAAATTGTACCTATACATCGTCCCAATTATTAATTCTCCCCTTAATCCCGACTCCAGAGTGAAAGTAAAAATAAATATCAGTATGCAATGCTATCAATAAATCGAGCACAACCCCTTTTATTAGATGGTATTATAGGTAAATTTTAGTTCTTTTTCATAAAATATATCGATACATCGATATTTCAATATATCGATATTTTGATATAGCGATATTTCGATATATCAATATATTGATATATCGATATTTTTTCTACTGAATATCATTATTCGATATATCGATATAATATCGATACATCGATGTAAACGCACAGCCCTAATCAGGAGCATCAATCTATCATAGTTGTTATCACTTAGATTTAAGGTAATCTTTGTTAAATAATAATAAAAATTTTTAAAAATTAAATTGTTCAAAAAATAATAATTCTAGGTCAAGGAAAGTAAATTTTATTTTAATACATATTTAATCAATGTTCATTACAAATTTGAAGAAGATACACAAACAAAAATAAACCTAACTAGCGTTATTCCATCCCCTAATCTTTAGGTTACTGGGTATTTTCAAACTCTGCAGATTCAAGAACAGAGCCGCGCGCTGATGTGTGAAGTCTCATATGATCATTCAACTTACTTCTCGTTACAAATATTACATTCATATATTTTCCTATGTATAAGTAAAAAAAAAAACTTTTTATTACTGACAGAACAAGTGCACATAATCTAACAACTCATGTGTGGATAATTTGGTATTTAATACAACCTTCTTATCACAAATAGATCATTTAAAAATCTTTATTTTCTTTATGTTTACGCATGTGAGAGACTAAAGAATCCTTTCCAAAATACGCCTTATCACAAACATTACATTTGTACTTTCGAATTCCAGCATGTTTGTTCATATGTGCAACAAAATTACGTTTCGCTAAAAATTTCTTATTACAAATAGCGCAATCAAAACCTTCATTATTTGCATGCAATTTCATATGCCTCTCTAACTGAACCTCTTCCACAAACTTCCTATTACAAATAGAGCATTCATAGTCCAGTTTTAGTCCACCTTCGTGTATTTTCATATGCGGAACTAAAGAACTTTTGATTACAAATTTTTTATTACAAACAGAACATTTGTAATTTCGAACTCCGGCATGTATTTTCATATGTATGGGTAAATAAGACTTATATAAAAACATTTTATCACAAATGGAACATTTGTAATTTCGAATTGCTGCATGTGTTTTCATATGTTGGACTAAATACTTCTTTTGTGCTAATTTTTTATCACAAACAGAACACTTTAAATTTCTGTTTTTTGCATGTATTTTCATATGTTGGATTAAATAACTCTTATGTAGGAACATTTTATCACAAATAGAACATTTCTGATCTTGATTTCCTGTATGTATTTTCATATGACGTGTTAAACTATCTTTACGCAGAAACATCTTGTCACAAACAGAACATTTGTGTTCTCGATCTCCTGCATGTGTTTCCATATGTTGGATTAAATACTTCTTTCGTGCAAATTTTTTATCACAAACAGAACATTTAAAATATGTTCCTTCATTATCTGTATTAGTACAAGTTGCATTCACACTGTCTGTGTCCGCACTGAAGTTGGCTTCATCCACATCCGGTTGGTTATCACCTTCACAACTACTCCTTGAAACGCTGTCTTGTTCATTATCAGGTGCCGGTTCATACTTTAAATGTTTCAAATAAAATTCTTGGTCTTCGCTGTCTGGAAAAAATTCTTCTTTGATGTCGATGTCATCATCTACAACGGTTCTCTGATCATGCTCCTCCAATGAATTTGCGATCTCTTTTTTAATATTTAATTCACTATCCAAATCTTCCTCTCGTTTCATCGTCAAGTCTAGTTTATTTATTTGTATTTGCAACTCAGAGAATTTGTGGCATCGCGGATCGCTGCTTGCTTGTAATATTTCCGTGTATTGTATTAAACGACTATAATTTTCCAAACATGTTTTTCTAAATTTGTAGAACAAATTGACTGTTGTGCGGCAAGAAGTACAAATGAAGTTTGGAATCACTGATTTCGAAATCATCTGAAAAAGAAACATTATAACTTTAGTTTTCAAAGCATTTGATTTATCAAAACGGATAAATTTATTAAAATGTCTCGTCGTAGTTGGTTTCACACAGAGCTGGGCATAAGTACACAAAAAAGTACTTAATTACAAAGTACAATTAAATTTTTTAGTTTGTACTTAAGTATAAGTATAATTAAAATTTTGAAAAATGTACTTAAGTATAAATACAAATATTTTTGTACTTATTCAATTTTTAAGTACAAATACTTTTAAAAAATATTGAAATAAATTACATTTAAGGAAAGGCAAGCTTGTAGGTAGGTATTGATAATGAAGTACTGTACTGTAAAATAAATAAAATAAAATTACAACAATAATAAACAAAGACAAACCTTATGTTTACCTAGTTATATACATAATACATTGTAATTTAAAAAGAATATTTATTTGAACACAGGAAAAAAACCAACATATTTTAAATAAAATATAATATGAATAATAACTAAGGTAACGAATAGAGAAACAAAGAAAATAAAACTATACTGTTTCTCCAATGTTATTTGCTTTCAGAACTAATTTTTCAAAATTATTATTACTTTCACATTTGGGTCCTGGTGACGGGAGGCAAGTATTATATTTATAAAAGAATTGTTTTAAAATGGGATAAGTATTTAACATTGTTACATGTTTTCTAGTGTTCCCGTAACCAATTTGAAAGTTTCCCACCACCCAACTGGCCCGGGGGGCGGGGAGAACGGGGGCGAAAATTTTGATGTCACTGAATTCCGTTTTTCACGTAGAATGCGAATCTGCAAAAAAAATTTGGGGTTCCCATTTAAGATTTCAAACCTACCCCCGCCCCACCCCACCAGAGTTGGGGCGGGGGGGTTGAATTTGGTGTCATGGGATGTCCCCCTCGAAAATATTTTAGTCGTGTTTTTTGGATTTTTCATCCGATGCTTCGTTTCCGAGATATTCCTGAACGCAACTTAAAATGGCCCACCCTGTATGAGTAAAAATGTAAAAATAGAGATATTTTTTAAATAATTTTAATTCCAAAATAGTATAGCAATATGGGATGTGGTTATATGGATAGGGATGATAAAAAGAAGGAAACTTTATTAAAGGAAATGATAAAAACCTGTCGTGGTTAAATTTAAATAAACCTTTAAATAAACTCTGTCTAAATAATGTCAAAATTGGTTTTTATTATTTAAATTGCAAAAGTAACTACCTTAACGTTGCACTAACTTATATAGTACATTAACTATTAAATTAATTTAAAACTATAGCCCCCGATTATTTCGCGAACAACAAAACGGATTGAGAAACAAAAAAATACGTCCAAAATATTTTTAAATGTTCTATTGAATGATACCGAATGAGAGTTCCCCCCTCACCCCCTGGAGGGAGGGGTCACTTCGAAATTTTAAATGGGAACCCCCAGTTTTTATTGCAGATTTGGATTCAGTGATGTAAAAAATCAAGCTTTTATCCAACAATTTTTTTCGGTTCGCGAAAGATGGCGCTACAATTATTAAACTTAATCACCACAAATTGATTAATTATCTACATTATTTTGGTAAATCCGAAATTGATTATTTCTTTCACCTCCGTTTAATGGTAGTGGGGGGGGGCAGCAATACGATTAACCCTAAATTTACAATTTTCAAAAGATTAACACGCCTTAAATTTATTTTTCAAATCTGACCTTGAAAATCCTCAGAAATAGAAAAAAAACTATTTTTTTGTGGACCGAAAAATTTTTTTGGATAAAAGCTTGATTTTTTACATCACTGAATCCGAATCTACAATAAAAACTGGGGGTTGCCATTTAAAATTTTTAAGTGACCCCTCTCCTTCAAGGTGGTGGGGGTGGGAAACTCTCATTTGGTGTTATTTAATAGAACATTTAAAAATATTTTGGACGTATTTTTTTGTTTCTCAATCAGTTTTGTTGTTCGCGAAATAATCGGGGGGTACGGGTGTTATAAAACACCCTATATGTATCAAAAATGTACATTCGTTTTCTTAATAATTTTGTTGTCAAACATTTATTATTAATTACATTTACTTCAAAACAGTAAATTGTTCTTGAATATAAATATGTATGTACACTAATAAAATAAGGTTGATATTCAAGATCTATTATTGTATAAAAATAGTTTTCGAAAATCTTTTATGCACTCCCTTCAAAAAGTTTAAAAAATCGAGATCCGGATCTTACAATACCCAAATGTACGGATCTTAGATCCGGATATCCGGATACTCAAATAATTGACAGCCCTAATTTAAAACATTACATTACAGATACGAAATTTTCACATCAAATGTTTATAAACATTTTTGTTGTATACGCGCCGTCAGAGGGCGTCACCTTCTAGAGATCTGCGACGGCTAGGAAAAACAAGAGTAATCGTAATTGTTTTTGTTAGAAAATTGTAAAGTTGCCCTTGTTTATGAACATTAAAATAAGATCGAGTTATTGAAGATACTCTCGGTTCTTAGATTAATTTTAATTATTGAAGTTTTCAATTTACTATCTTTACTGATATAAATAAATACAGTCCAATTTACGAAGCTTCTTATTATCTCTTTTTTCAGCATCATAACATTTTGAACAGGTTATGGGCCCAGACCGATTCATGCCATAACTGATATATATATTTAATTGCAATTAGTTGGAAAAATATATTTATAAAAATGGCGGAGGCAGATAATTTTACAATAGTACCACTACACGGGAAGCAAAATTGGGCAACTTGGAAGCATGGTATGAAATTGCTTTTCAAGATGCAAAATAGTTTAGGCGTGGTATTAGGCCACGAAACTATGCCAAATGAGCCTGATGCACAAGCCAAACAGGAAGAATTTCGGGCATATGAAAAGAGAAAGAAAACGTACGAAGCTTTAGATGGTAAGGCAAGTTTCTTGATTTTTAGAAATATTGCAGAAGATCAGAAAGATTTTGTAATGGACTGTGCGACTGCAAAAGAAGCATGGGATACTTTACACGCTATTTATGAGCAAAGCTCATGTGCCAGAATGGGTCGACTATTTAATGCCTTCTTTAATAAACGGCAAAAAGATCCTGCGGATTCAGTAGCTAAACACGCAGCAAAAATGATACAAGCGTGGAATTCAATGCAGGAGGAATTGCAGAAACGCCATAAATCAAAACTTCCTGAAGAACTTTTAATGAATCGTTTGGGTGAGTCTTTACCTGATGAATATTTTGAAATTATTGCAGTTTGGGACGCAATGCCAGATGAAGATAAATCTTCAGCAAAAATGGTAGAATTTCTCACTCGTCACGAACAAGGAATGTCAGAACGTGATGAAAAAGAACATAAAGAAAAATCTGCTTTTGTAGTAAAACATTCTCATCTTCGTTCTCATCGTAACAAATTTGAACACAAGAATATTAATTCAGAAAATAAATATGATAAGAAAGCAGATATTCTTAAAACAAGTAAAATGTTCAAGTGTTTCTTCTGTGGAGAACTAGGACATTTTAAGAAAAATTGTCCAAAATGGAAAGAAAAACAGAAATCACTGGAAAATAAATCTGACAATCTTGAGCTGTCAAAAGAAAAAAGAGCAGGAGCGTTTGTAGCCGAATTTGTTGAAAACGAAGAAACAGATGCTTGGATTCTTGACAGTGGAGCTACTGTACACATGACAGCAAATAATACATATTTTTTAAATTATGTAGAATTTGCAAAACCAGAAATGATTTCTGTCGGTGATCTTCATCAAATTGAAGGACTTGGTAAAGGTATTATTGCAATTAAAGTTTGGAAAGATGTTTGGTATGTACCTAATATTGGGAGAAATCTATTCTCAGCAAGAGCAGTACTTAAATAGGGGTATGAGCTTCATATGTGTTGTTATTACTTGCGTGTTCCCAGCAGTTCATTAAATAGACAAGTTTTCCAAATTATGTTCTTATGTTCTTTATTTCATGAACTTTATTTTAAATTACAGTGAATCGTATTTTATTTTCATATGACAGTAATAACATTTTCACAGAACGTTCTACTGTTTTTGTCTCTAAGTAAAGCAATCTTCCTGACTAAATTTACATGAATATAGTTAAGTAGAGAGCCAACATAAAAACAAAATAAAACTAGAAGTGATTCCAACCTAATATTTAATTTGACATATAAGATGGTTAACCACAACACTCCTCCTTAACTATCTTATTTCGCAAGTTTACAAAGATTTGTTTACCTAGAGGTTTTGTAAAAATGTCAGCAATTTGATCGGCACTGTTGACATGACAGAGTGATACAGTTTTGCCAATATGTTGCTTTATGTGTTTCCGAGAAATTTCTATATACTTCTTTCCTTTGTTTATCTTTCCCTCGTGTGAATTTTGTAGCATATGTATTGCTGATTGATTATCTATAAACAGAGCAATTGGTTCCTCCGTCTTCTGTATACCTAGTTCATAGGCAAGACTTTTCAGCCAACAGATATCATCAATGGCTGATACTGCGGTTCTATATTCAGCTTCGGCTGTGGAGGTGGCTACGAGGTGTTGTTTTTGTGAGTACCATATTAGGGGACCTCCTCTCATAATGAGAACTCCAGTTGTTGACTTCATGGATTCGGGATCTCCTCCAAAGTCCGAGTCCGTGTATGCGACGATTTCTTCATCTCCTCCAAAACTGATTCCTAGATTCATTGTTCCTTTCAGGTACTGGAATATGCGCTTTACCATTTTCCAATGGCTGGTCATTGGTTTTGAACAGAGACGACTTAAATAGTTAACAGCGTAGCTGATATCTGGTCGCGTTATCGTTGCAAGATAAAGGAGACATCCGATGTCTTCTCGATACGGTGTACCGGCTGGTACTGGAGTATCGTTCTTGAAATTTCGCTGGTCCGTGACCATTCCCTTTTCAATTGGTGTCGAAGCTGCGTTGTAGTCTTCGAAATTCATCTTGCTGAGTATTTTTTGTGTGTACTTGGACTGACACACGAAGATTTCTCGATCGTTGATCATCAGTTGCATGCCAAGATATGATATTTTCTTCTTAACTTCTCGGTCGTATGTTATTTCAAAATGTTGATTTATCTCCTCCAGAAATTTCCAAATTTGTTCCATATTTTTACCAATAATAAGTCCGTCATCGACGAAGAGTGACAGTAGTATACTCTTATCGCGATTGTAGTATATGCACGGATCATCATCAGTGTTAACCAGTCCTATGTTCTCCAAAAAATTTGATATTTTCTCATTCCAGCACTTCGGTGCCTGTTTGAGTTCGTACAAACTCTTTTTCAATTCGCAGACACGTCCTGTTCCATCTTCAAACCCTTCAGGCTGCAACATGTATATTTTCTCTTCTAGTTCTCCGTGGAGAAAAGCTGTCTTGACATCAAAAGGTATAAGATTGAGTTTCTCCGATGCTGCGTAGCTCAAAAGTAATCTGATTGACGCATGACGAGCCACGGGGCTAAAAGTCTCAGAGAAGTCAATGCCTTCCTTCTGTTCAAAGCCTCTGGCCACCAGTCGAGCTTTGAGCTTGCCGTTTGTCTTCTCACGTAGTACCCATTTGCATGTAAGTGGCTTGACATCTGCTGGACAGTCGACGAGCTTCCAAGTCTTCATTTCAATCAGTGAGTTAAACTCTTCCTTCATTGCACGATGCCACTTCAAGTCCTTCAGTGCGGCAGTCACTGAGATATCCTGTATTTCTCCTATCAAGGCTGTGTTGGCACTGTTTCCGCCTCGCAGATATCCCATGTTATAATCCGAATACCGAGCTTGTCGTGTCAGAGTTGTGCGATCTCGCAGAACTCTCATTTTTGTATTTGTTTGCTGCTGTGATGACCGCCTTTGTGATGAATCTGATCTGCTTTGACTTTCGTGAAATTCCTCTTCGTTTTCGTCTTCTTCTTCTTCTGACTTTTGAGATTCTTCATTCGTTGTATCTCGTTGCATTTGAGTTTCAATCTCAGTTCTCTGTTGAGCTTGATCCTTGTTTTCGTTGAAGATGACATTTTCCGAGCTGATGACATCACGTTTTTGTGACATATAGATTCTAAAAGATGGTGAGTTCACATCGTATCCGACAAATATTCCCCTTTTTGATTTGGGATCCAACTTGCTTCTTTTGTGTTCTGGAGTTAACACAAAACATTCGCAGCCGAAAATTCGTAGCTTATTTAAGTCCAATTTGCGACCAAACCAAAGTTCTGCAGGACTTCTTCCTTCGACGGTGCTCGTTCCAGTTTGGTTTATTGTGAATACTGTATAGTTGATAGCCTCGGCCCATAATTTTTCGTCTAGTCCTTTTGCATGTATGACTGAGCGTGCAGACTCTACAATCGTTCTCATCTCACGCTCAATTCTCCCATTTTGTTCCGGTGTATATGGATTTGAGAAAGTATGAAATGTTCCCATTTCTTCAAGTAGTTTCTGAGTGTTAGAATTTTTAATTTCTTTTCCATTGTCGGACCTCAGACATTTTATTTTCCTGCCAAATTGATTTTCGACCAATTTGATATATACTTCTAATTTCTTGGCCACTTCATCCTTTGTTTTCATGAAGTAAACTGTTCTATAGTGAGTATGATCGTCTTTAAAAAGCAAAAAATACTTGGATCCTCCTAGCGACGATATATTCATTTCGCCCATGTCTACGTGAACTAAGTCGAGTGGTGCTTGTGCTGTCTTCGGATTCGCAGGGTGTGAGATCCGGTGCTGTTTTCCATATATACAACCTTCGCAGACATAATTATTCCAGTCGTCAACATATTCAACTCCTTTTCTCTGTAGTATATTTCTTACATATTTGATATTCTGGTGTGCAAGTCTTTCGTGCCATACTCGGATTGACGTAGCTGCCAAGCATGTCTCTTTACGTTCTCGTCTTAGCATCATCCTGTAGAGGCTTCCTTCACGTCGTGCTAAAACTACGACTTGTCCATCTGCTGTCTTGAACTCCGACCATTCATTGTTCGCCTGCTGCAGGTAACCCTTATCTAGTATCTGTCCAACTGAGAATAAGTTGAAGTCGAGTTTGGGTACGTATACGACATTTTCAAGTGAGACTGGTTCCCAAACCTTTCCATTAAAAGCTTCCAGCTCCACTGTTCCAACTCCAACGCCATCTAAGATCGTTGCATCACCGATTGAGATACTCAGAGGTTCATCTAGCTCCACTAGTTGAGAAAACCATTCTCGTCGAGATGTCATGTGCTGAGTAGCACCACAGTCTTGATACCAGACATCCCTTGTTTTGCATTTTGTTTTCATATCATTTATTTCTGCCGTAGTCAATCCAATGGTCATCAGGGCTCGGCGATTTTGTTTATAATTTTCCTGGCTCTTTCCTTCAGACTTGTGTGACTCGCTTCGTTGAAGGCATTCTTTCGCAAAATGTCCCTTTTTTCCACACGTATTGCATGGATACATAGTTTTGCAGTAAGCAATGTACTTGGCGCATGGCTTGTTTTTACAGTCACGTTTGTAATGTCCCTTCTGTTCACATCGATTGCAGAAAAGTCCTGACTTCTGTTGCCTTTGTCCAGGTTGGCCTGACCTTTTGTTTTGTTTGACGACGAGCGCGTTGTGTGAATTTACTTCATTATTACTTGATGTATCTCTCAGTCGTTCATCCTCAAGTCTAAGTCGTTGAACAAGCGTATCAGTTGTCTTGTCGTTTATTGGAACGTTATCCCAGGCTGTTCGGAAGTGTGACAGCTTCGGTGGCAAAACGCTGAGAATTCTGGTTATCACACATGCTTCTTGTACTGGATCATTTGGTGTTGACAGCTGCTCACCTAGTTGAATAATTTCAAAACAGTTCTGTGTGGCAGATTTGCTCTCATCATACACAAAATTAAAGAATTTTCTGCGCAATGTTTCCATAGTCACTTCGGTTTTTGTTCCATACAGATTTACAAGTTTGTCTAACATGTCTTTTGCTGTTAAACAAGATGATATTTTGACTGCTATGCTACTACAAACATTTAAGCCTATCAGAGACTGTGCTTCAAAATCTCGTTTTAACCATGCTTTTACATCTGGACTGTTGGCTGCGCCTGCTGGCTTTGACGTGGCACCAGTTACTATATCATACAAGTCTTTTGTTTTTAATGCTATATTCAGTTTGAATCGCCACGAGATATAATTCGAGGCTCCTTGTGAATCTTCATTTAAAGTTTCTAATTGACTTTTGACTGAATCCATAATTTTTCACAAAAGCTGACTTTTGATAATAAACAACAATATGACTTGACTGACTGACTAGACTTTACTTTTATATCGTTGCTTATTCTAATACGACTTTTGACTTGCGTATTTGTTGACGGTTACTTTCTTCGACAACGGTGACGTTAAGTACTGACTGGCTTGTGTATGTGATAAAGAATGGACAATATTCAACTGCTACTTTCAATGCCTGATTTTCATTTAACGACCTCAAGCTTCCTGATTTGACTGGGTTGCTTCAAAAACCTGGGCCCATAACCTGTTGTTATTACTTGCGTGTTCCCAGCAGTTCATTAAATAGACAAGTTTTCCAAATTATGTTCTTATGTTCTTTATTTCATGAACTTTATTTTAAATTACAGTGAATCGTATTTTATTTTCATATGACAGTAATAACATTTTCACAGATGCTATTTTTATTTATTTATATCAACGTTCTACTGTTTTTGTCTCTAAGTAAAGCAATCTTCCTGACTAAATTTACATGAATATAGTTAAGTAGAGAGCCAACATAAAAACAAAATAAAACTAGAAGTGATTCCAACCTAATATTTAATTTGACATATAAGATGGTTAACCACAACAATATGAAAGATAATAACTGTCAACTTTTATTAAACGATGAAATTAAAGCTCTCGGACGCAAACTCTTGAACAGTGAGCTTTATGGTATGTTAATTAAAGTTAATTTGTCTCAAAATCAAAAGTCATTATTTGCTGAGAAAGTTGAGTGCAAGTGCGCCAATTTCTCCAAGACCAAGGTATTAAATTTACAGATACTAATGATTTCTGCGAGGGCTGTATGTTTGGGAAGCAGCAGATACAAAGAAAAATGAATTTTAAATTTGATTTCATCAACACTACTTGCCGATTACTGTAGATATGGTTTTCAATGTATTGGATACATGTAAGCTGTGATTACCACTGACAACAGATTGATAGTTCGTAAATAAATAAATTGATATGTTAACTTACAATTTCAGGCAAGCAATATTTTAACTGTTCTTGCACCGAAAATTCATCGTCTTCCAGCTTGAACGCACTTTCAAGTTGCTTAGAATTAAGATACAACAAACAAAACTCTGATAAGTAGGTAGTACATTTTATATGCTGCATAGAAATGGAGCACAGGATAAACAACAAACATCGGAGCTTTGTAAGCGAAGGTTATTAATATGACAGTGACAGCAGCATGACGCTTGACAGAAGCATGACTGGTGCAATGTTGCCAACCATAGTATAAAAAAGTTTACTTTTCAGATATTTCATATGCTGAGTCCCAATTCACAATGAGCATAAGCTTAAGAACTACATAAGAAAATACATAAACGTAAAGTTGAGCTAATGGTTTTCAATGGCCGTGTTCACAATGCCGTTATGTATTTCTTACGTTTCTGTAGGTACATAAGACCATCCGTAAGAAAAACGTAAAGTTGGAATCGGTTCAACTTTACGTAAAAATTACGTATGTTTAGGAACATTGCGCATGCGTTACATTTCGTTAACAAACGTCAACCATAATTGAGTATTTCAGACCAAATAAAATATATATAAAATTGATTAAAAGAATGTTTAATATTTAATGTATTGTTTATTCATTTGTTTAGGTCATTTGACTGTATGACAAAAACATAAATTTTATAAAGTTACTCAGTTTTAACAATAATTATACTTAAGTTTTAATAATAAAGCCAGACGGCAAAATTGTTTTCTGACTCTGACATTTTATAACAAATATTAAGAAATGACAGCTAGTACATCCAACAAGAAAACAATATTAAACCCTATACACTACCAACTAAATTACTAAATTTCTTTATTTATGTTTATGTTCATTGTGAACATACGTAATATTTATTACGTTTTATGTTATGTAGTTCTTATGCTTATGCTCATTGTGAATTGGGACTGAGCATCTCAAGTTTAAATTTTGTGCTGCGTGCAAAAATATTTGAATCATTCGTTATAATGGTAAGCAATAATAATAGTAGATACAGTACTAAGATAAATATAAGATGTAATACATAGAACGTAAACATTTATTTCATATTTTTTGTAGTACCGTTGCCTCGCTTGTGGCTGTAAAAATGACAAAACGATCTTACATTATATTCCCAAAAAACCAATCTCCTACTTTAAATACTTTCGTATCTGTGGGACACATTTTTCTCCAGAAAAGTATAGCTTCAAGAGAAGCCAAAAATTAAACAAGAATACTGTTCCGGAAGAGATTGTGGAGCCATTAAAATTTTCATCAATAATAGAAGATGAAGTTATTGAAAATAGTGAAGTTTTAAGTACTTCACTCTCCTCTACGGGCAAATGCAGCGAAGAAATTTTAAAGACTACTTTCAGAACCTACTCAAGAAAACGTCGTTTGTTTGTGGCTGACGAAATTTTAAATAAAATTCAACGACTGGATACCCCAGATATTGTTCCATTTCAAGGTATGTGTTAATATTTTTGTAGACTGGCTTTAAAAATAGTTATGTTTAATATGTTTGTAGCTAATGAAAATGTTACGCTGAGAAAATTGGGAAGACGGAAGACTAAGTTGACCAGCAGAGAACAAATGTTTCAAAAAATTAAGAGCAAAGAACATCTGTTAAGAGTGATGAAGGCTGGACGAATCAATAAACAAGCAGGAAATCTTCATAAATGAAATTCCAAATTACATTATTGTAATCAATACATTATTGTCATCAATACACTGATGTTATAATCTGCACAACATTGTAATAAATTACTATTCTTACAGTTACTGTAATAAATGTAAAAATAGTTATAAAAATTATTTAAAAAATTAATATATTTTAATATGGAAAATAAAATGTCTTAATAACATAAATATAGAACAAAATAATTAAGGAAATACTCAGCTTCATTAACAAATTAATTTTCCAGAGGCTACACTTGTTTTTGCAATTCAATCAACAACAACTCTTGTTGTCTTGTTCATTATTTATCGAACATGAAGATGATCGTCCAATGGTTTTTAAAATATCCTGCTTCAAAAATTAATAAACTACTAAGAAGTTATTTCGGTATATTGATTTAGTTTTAGCAGCTTTAGTTAGGTTCTAGAATATGACAGCTCGTATGAAATTTGCGACATCACGTAATTGTTTGTAATTTTGTTTCAATTTCATGGCTATCACTGCAAATGAGCAATATTTATAAAACTTTAAAGTCAATTTTACGGATTATAAGCCGTGTAAAATAAAATTTGATTAGTTATTTAGATGCAAAATTAAATTCTCTACAATTTTTATTTGAACCATTTTCGTCTAAAATAAGTTGGGAACTTTTACGCACGGAAAAACTGTTTTCCCATGTTACATGCCTATGGCTTGCTTTTCGTGTTATATAGGACACTATTCATATCAATCATATTCAAGATGAAACACTTGGAAATACAGTCATGTTACATTATTAGTAAACATGAACCACACAGTAGCGACACATCCAAAATATTTTCATGATCCCAGTATTTCAGTGGCGCGCAGCCGGGAAGATGGCCGCTAGTGTTCGCTGATAGGCTATCTTAGTAACCATAGAAAAGAAAATATAATATGTCAGTGTCAGTTGTATCTGTCAAATATCAAGCTACAGTATTTCAAGTTCATAAAATGCGTGCAAAACAGACAGGTAAACTTTTTGTACCATGGAAAATTGTAGGAACTTTTATAGTGCAGGTGAAATAACCAACACATAACCTCCCGCTGAAACACTTTTTAAACGGTGCAAGATAGAAAAAAGTTCTAAACAAAAATTGTATCTAATATTATTTAACATATTTTTTTTACAAAAACAAAATTATTTACTGAGATATGCTCAATGTTCATTATGGGCCTTCAAGTAAACTACCACTTCCTATTGATAGTCAGTCACCAAAATTAACTAGTTCTTAATTTGAACATGCAAGGTCTAAATATTAAGTTAGAAACCGGTATTGTCTTATGTTAAGGTTATTAAATAATAACTCAAGTGTATCTTAAAATAAGTATAATCAATTAAACTCAAAGAAATACATTTAACATTTTAACAGTAAAGAACCACCATCATTGTACTTGAGATGACCTTTGTAACTACATATTGTATATCTACACATAAATAGATGGCAGCACAGTGTGCTTATTAACTTAAACAATATTTCAATATTTAACACTTCCTCCTAAGAAGCACCTGTTCTTAAATTTAAGATTTAAAGATTCCTAAACTTTCTCGTATTGTTTGAAATTTAACTCTATTTAATGGCTTTGTGAACAAATCGGCCAATTGATTTTTACCTTCAATATGTTCAATATTCAAAAGTTTTTCTTGGTAACATTCACGCACAAAATAGTGTCTTATTTCAATATGTTTGGACCGTTTGTGAAATTCTGGGTTTTTTGCAAGCTTCACAGCACTTGCGTTGTCCACTCGCAAAATTGGTTTTGCACTTCTTTTCACTTGAAGTTCATCAAATAGTCTATTTAACCATATCAGTTCTTTGGCGCCTTCACTTGCTGCTATAAATTCGGCTTCAGTTGTTGAAAGTGCCACTGATCGCTGTAATTTACTTGTCCAAGAGATGGCTCCTCCTGCGTACATTACCACAACTCCACTTGTTGATCATCGAGTTGTTTCATCTCCCGCAAAGTCAGCATCACTAAAACCTTGTAGAATCTCTTTATCATTTTTCTTGTACAGCAAACCATATTCCATAGTTCCACGAAGGTACTTAAAAATTCGTTTTACATTTAACCAATCAGTTTCAGTTGGATTTTCCATATTTCTGGCAACTCGTGATACAGCGAATGCGATATCCGGTCTTGTAGCTGTCGTAAGATGCATAAGACTTCCTACAGCTTCTCGAAAAGGAACTTTTTCCTGAACAGGACTATTGTTTCCACCTTTACTTTGATCACATGGAATTGAAACTTTATTAGATTCGTGCATGTTGAATCGCTTTAAAATTCTCTCAGTATATGCGCGTTGACATATAAAAATCCCATC
The DNA here is from genome assembly GCA_963942605.1 of Poecilus cupreus. Classification (NCBI taxonomy): domain Eukaryota; kingdom Metazoa; phylum Arthropoda; class Insecta; order Coleoptera; family Carabidae; genus Poecilus; species Poecilus cupreus. Next base: position 16,784,065 of record OZ012726.1, read on the forward strand.
TTCGCGTTGTTCTACTTGCATGCCCAAAAAACAATCAAGTGATCCAATTGTGATTTTGAAATTATTTCGTAACTGATCAATAAACGTATCAATCTCTCTTTCATCGGTTCCAGCTATTAAACCGTCATCTACGTATATGGTAACTATCAATTTTGTACCATTTTCCACACGTACGAATAAGCACAGATCCGCTGTACTGGCTGTAAGTCCTTGCTGTTTCATAAAATTCACGAACCTTTGGTTCCAACACCTTGGTGCTTGTTTCAAGCCGTAAAGACTTCGATTGAGTTTGCAGACGCGTCCGCTGCCGTCATCAAAACCCTCAGGCTGCTTCATATATACATCCTCTTCTAGTTTCCCATAGAGAAAAGCAGTCTTTACATCAAATAATTTTTAATAATAATTTTTCACTAGCAGCAATAGCAAACACAGTACGGACAGTGTCATATCTTGCAACGGGACTGTAGGTTTCATTAAAGTCAATACCTGCCTTTTGAACATGTCCCTTTGCAACTAGTCTAGCTCGGTATCGATTTATCGAACCATCTGAATTTAATTTGGTACGAAACACCCATCGGTTATTTATTATCTTCATATTCTTTGTAGGATTTATTAGCTCCCATGTATCATTTTCAGACAATGCAGTGACTTCTTCTTTCATTGCAGTTATCCATTTTGACTTATCAACTGAATTCACCGCTTCGGTATAAGTGTCTGGATCTTCTCTATCACTTATTGCAGAACAAGCTGAATAATGGATGTAATCTCCTGAAGTCATCCATGCCGGCTTTTTGATACGACGTTTCAAATCTTCAGCTTCTTGTGATTCCGTTTCACTTGCTGAATCTTCATCTGTTGATGATTCTTCAGTATTTACTTCCTCCTGAGGAACTCCTGCAACAGAAAATTCTTGCAAAGAATTAGTACATACTTTTTCTGGTTTGAAGTAAACATCGTGAGATTTCACAATCTTATTACGAGATTGTATATATATTTGGTAGCCATCTTTTTCATTCCAATAACCAACCATTTTACCGAAGACACTTTTATTGTCAAACTTCTTACGGAATTGTTTTGGTATATGTACATAGCAACTGGTACCAAACACACGTAAATGATTTACATTTGGCATTTCGTGTCCAGTCCATAATTCCATTGGTGTTTTGTCAATTATAGGTGTTTTTCCGGTATGATTAAGCACATAAACTGCCGTTTCACATGCTTGTATCCATAGTGATTTATTTAAGTCACTTACTGACATCATTGATCGAGCAAGTTCCACTATCGTTCGATTTTCCCGTTCTGCTGCCCCGTTTTGCTCGGGTGTGTATGGAGCTGATAATACAAGAATAATTCCTTTATTATTTAGAATTTTACGAACTTCTTCGCAATCGAATTCTCTTCCTCCATCACATCTAAATGTCTTTACAGTATGTCCAGCTGTTGATATTTCATTCAGGAAAATGCTCAAACAATCTGCTACTTCAGATTTCCTTTTAATGAAAAATATTCTTCGATATTTACTATAATCATCTTTAAAACAAACAAATAATTTTTCACCCCGAATTCCATCTATTGACATTGGACCGTTGACGTCAGCGTTTATTTGTTCACCTATTATTTGTGGTCGATTTTGCCTTGACTTGAATGATTTTCTATGTGCTTTGCCCATGGCACATCCGTCGCAGAAGTTGTTATTTTCTTCAGCTGGTATATCAATATTTAATTTTTGTAGAATTTTACGTACGTGTCTCTTATCTTGATGTGCAAGACGCTCATGCCAGAGTTGAAGTTTATCTGACGCTGTTGCTAAACTAATTTCTGCAGGTTTTTGTGGTACTTTAACACGCATGTCCATTATGTATGAATTGACCTTCCATCTACCCATGGCCACTAGTTTGTTATTTCGTTGAAATAGAACCTCATGTTTTGACATAATGACTTTAACACCACGTTCTGTTGTACTTCGTATTGAAAATAAGTGTCTGCCTACATCTGGAACATACCAAACATTTTCAAGGTGACCAGAACACAATTTACCTTGAACCAGCATTTCAACTTGTACACAACCAGAACCATAAGCTGAAATTTTTTCACTATTTGCTACTGTCACGTCAATTGGAGTTGAGAACTTTTTATATGTTTCAAAATACTGTTTATTTGATGTCATGTGATGTGATGCACCCGAATCACATACCCACGTATCAGCATTCTTCATATCATCTATTGCAGTAAAAGCTGATCCTTTATTACCACCTACATTTGAAGATTTTGTAGAGCTAGGACTATCTGTATTGTTTTGCTTGTCTTTCTTAAGTTTTCGACAATCCTTTTTCAAATGACCTACTTTGCCACAGTAATAACAGCTTCTAGCAACTGGTTTAGTTGAAGTAGAGTTTGTTGTGTTGTTCGATTTATCTATATTACTGTTCGTAAACTTATTTGTTACTTGTTTTTGTCGATTTGATGCCACGAACGCACTTGTTTCTGTACTTGACACAGACGCCTCCATTCTCTTCTCAATTGTGCATAACTTTTCAAGCAAATTCTTAGTTGTTCTTTTATTATCATCTAGTGAATCCCATACGTTATTAAATTCTTGATATTCTGAACCAACAGTTGATAATATCTGTCCATGTAGTAGTTCAACAGGTATATCTTTGGATCCCTTTTTACGTAACTCTGTATTCATATCAGCGAATAGTTTCTCTACTTTAGCTACATAGGCAGCGATACCCATATCTGGATCTCGTTTTACCTTAAAAAAATCAGTCATTAATAAACTAGGTCGTTGAACACTGCTTTGTTCGTAGACACAGATTAATTTGTCCCATATGTCCTTAGCATCAGTGTATGTAAGAACTAAATCTGCCACTGGTTGACTTAGTGTACTTGCTATTAATGCAGCTGCACGTGCGTTATCACGTTTCCAAGTTGACATGATTTTAAGTTCATCTTCTGTAGCTGTTTTGATGTTCTTGATTACAGGGCATTTTCTACTTCCATCGATAATACTTGACATTTCAAACTGATCAAAGTGCATACCCACCTGCCACTTCCATTTTGCCCAATTACTGGCACCAACCAATTTTTCTACTTTGATTTTTGGTTCCGAATCCATCTTGAATTCCTTTTTGATTATTTACTTAAATACACTTTCCTTCAGAGTGCACACTTCAATGCACCTGGGCCCATAACCTGTTAAGGTTATTAAATAATAATTCAAGTGTATCTTAAAATAAGTATAATCAATTAAACTCAAAGAAATACATTTAACATTTTAACAGTAAAGAACCACCATCATTGTACTTGAGATGACCTTTGTAACTACATATTGTATATCTACACATAAATAGATGGCAGCACAGTGTGCTTATTAACTTAAACAATATTTCAATATTTAACATCTTAGAATCTGATGTGGCCACAAAATTACTTCCCAAAAATTTTAATTTCGAAACGGTGCAAAATATAGAAAAAAAGTTTCAAATAAAAATTGTAGCCAATACTACTCCACATCTTTTTATTATGACAAAATTTACTGTAAATCAATTATTTACTGAGATATACCCAAAAAAATCAGACAAGTCTTCAAGTAAACTACCACTTCCGGTTTATAGATTGCTACCAAAATCTAATCAGCTCGTAACCTAACCATTCAAATCATAAATATGAAATTTCAAAATGATATCTTACAGTGGACGAAAAATCGCCACACAGACTAACACACACACACACAGACAGACAGAAAATAGTAAAATCGTAATCTGGGGACCCCAAAATGTGCTTATCAGTTAAAAACTCTGCAGATTCCCGCGCGCTGATGTGTGAAGTCTCATATGATCATTCAACTTATTTCACGTTACAAATATTACATTCATATATTTTCCTATGTATAACTAAAGAACTTCTTATTACCGACAGAACAAGTACATGGTTTAATTTCTACATAATCTAACAACTTATGTGTGGATAATTTGGTATTTACTACAACCTTCTTATCACAAACAGAACATTTAATATCTCAATTTTCTTTGTGTTTACGCATGTGACTGGCTAAAGCATCCTCTCCGAAATACGCCTTATCACAAACAGAACATTTGTACTTTCGAATTCCAGCATGTTTATTCATATGTGCAACAAAAATACGTTTCGCTAAAAATTTCTTATTACAAATTGCGCAGTAAAAACCTACATTATTTGCATGCAATCTCATATGCTTCTTTAACTGAACCTCTTCCACAAACTTCCTATTACAAACAGAGCACTCATAGTCTAGTTCTAGTCTGCCTTCGTGTATTTTCATATGTGGAACTAAAGAACTTTCGTTTACAAACTCTTTATTACAAACAGAACATTTAATATCCCTGTTCTTTTCATGTATTTTCATGTGTCATATAAAGTACTCTTTTGTACAAACATCTTGTCACAAATAAAACATTTGTGATTTCGTACTCCTGAATGTGTTTTCATATGTTCAATTAAATAATTCTTATGCAGAAACATTTTATCACAAACAGAACATTTGTGTTTTCGAATTGCTACATGTATTTTCATATGGTGGTTTAAATACCTCTTAAGTAAAACATTTTTATCACAAACAGAACATTTGTTATCTAGATTTCCTGTATGTATTTTCATATGACGTGTTAATTGATTCTTTTCTATATACCTTTTATCACAAATGAAACATATATGATTTCGAATTGCTGAATGTGTTTTCATATGTCGGGACAAATTATCCTTTTGTGCAAATTTTTTATCACAAACAGAACACTTAAATTGTTTATTTTCTTCATGTATTTGCATATGAGTATTTAAAGTACACTTATGTATAAACATCTTATCACAAATAGAACATTTGTGATTTCGAACTCCCGCATGTATTTTCATATGCTGGGTTAAATAATCCTTCTGTGCAAATTTTTTATCACAAATAGAACATTTAAAATATATTCCTTTAACATGCACTTTCATATGCCGGATTAACTTATTTTTTTCTACAAACGTGGTATCACACACAGAACATTGGTAATCTCCGATTTTTGAATGCGCTTTCAAATGTCTAGTGAAATTAAACTTATGTACGAACTCCTTATTGCAAATTGGACAATTATGATTTTTACCTGTGTCTATATTACTACAAGTTGAATTCAAAACTGTCTGCGTCCGCACTGAAGTTGACATCATCCACATTCAGTTGGTTATCATCTTCACAACTACTCCTTGAAACGCTGTCTTCTTCATAATCAGGTGCCGGTTCATCCTTTACATGTTTCAAGTACAATTCTTGGTCTTCGCTGCCTGGAAAAAATTCTTCGTTGTCGACGGTGTCAAATGCATCATGTTCCTCCAATGAATCTTCCACCTCCTCTTTAATATTTAATTCACTGTCCACGCTCAGCTCTTGCTTCATCAACAATTCTAGATTATTCATTTGGAATTCCTCTTTGGTGTCGACGCCATCATCTGCAACAATTCTCTGATCATGCTCCTCCAATGAATTTACGATTTCTTTTTTAATATTTAATTTACTATCCAAATCCTCCTCTCGCTCCATCATTTAGTTTTTACTTTCTTATACAAAGTATAAGGAAGTATTGGAATCACGAAAAAAATCGCTGACGAGATTTTTTTATTTGTATTTGCAATTCAGAGAATTTGTGGCATCGCGGATCGCTGCTTGCTTGTTTCCGTGTATTGTATTAATCGACTATAATTCTCCAAACATGTTTTTCTGAATTTGTAGAATAAATTGACTGTTGTACGGCAAGAAGAACAAGTTTGGAATATGCGACTTCAAAATCATCTGAAAAAAAAAACATTACAACGTTAGTTTTGAAAGCAAATTTGATTTATCAAAACTAATAAATTTAATAAAATGTCTCGTCGTAGTTGGTTTTTAAAGAGGTTTCTATCCTTCAATTTATTGCCACACGATTTGTGATAACTTTTTAATATTCTAAAGAATAGGGCATAATTTCTTTCTTTAACGCACTTTCAAGTTGCTTAGAACTAAGACACAATAATCAAAACTCTGATAAAAAATACAATTTATAAAATTTATTTTTTCTACGACCGAGCAGAAAATATACATTTCCAACTGTCGGTTGAAAGCAGAAAATTGACGTTTGCCGCTTGCCATAAGCTTTTTGCAAAATAAATTTCTCTAGTAGAATAGAAAAATGGACAGTTGTTATGGAAAATTTAAATTTTCTAAGAAAACTGTTCATGATAATAGTAGGTAATATTTAACAATAGTATCAAATAATAACGGCAAGTTTACTTTTAATGACAAGTTAGTTTGAACAAGGCATATTCCTTCTCATACCTATTCTTCGACTTTTCAGGTAATAGATTTAATATTACATTCTTCGCAGCTACTTTGATGTGTGGTGGAGTACATTCCATTTCACATTCATCACTATCCATCATTTTATGATGTTTCACAAAATTTTAACGTCGTAATTGAATTGAAAAATTAATATCTGTCATGCGATTCAAACAAATAACAGAAGAAACAGTATCCATCATCTTGGAAACTGTTTAACATGGCTAACTGTAAAATGGATCGGAATGAAAGTTCAAATAGAAAATGGCAAATATAATATTTTCATCCAGTTTTTTTATCATTATTGAATCAGTCGTAGAAAAAATAGTGTGTTTCTCGAGCATAAATTCTCCTTGTCGCTTATGCATGGTCCATGCGCAAGCGGCAATAGACTACTTTCTGCTCTAGATACACAAATAACTATTACGTGCTGCATAGAAATGGAGACAAAAAAACAAACAGCGGAGCTTTGTAAGCGAAGGTTTTTATTTTACAGTGAGCAGCATGACGCTTGACAGAAGCATGATTGATTGGTGCAATGTTGCCAACCGTAGTATAATAAAGTTTACTTTTCACTCTTTTCAGATATCGGTCCCTTCATTCTTCATTGCTTGAAGCGAAGGTTATTATTTATAAATAACAAACTTATATTTCGACAAATTTATCACATACACAAAATAGTTATTTGTTTAATTAATACAAAAACTGCATGATTTTGGGACAAGTAGACGGATCTGAAGAGTCCCAAAATAAGCATTTTTTGTATGAATTAAACATAATATTTTTTCTCCAACTACTTTAGATACTAGAAAACTCCACTAGGTAACTGTTTTAAATAAAACAATAATAAAAACTAAATTTTTCTATGCATACTTAACATTTATTTTATGTAAATTGACATATCCTTAAATTTCGCAACAATACAAAAAAAATGATACCGATTTGTTTTATACCATGACAACCAGAAATTCTTGAATAAATATTGAATGTCAAATATAGAAAACCGGAAAAAAATAAATACATCTTATTGAAAATGAACAGTGATAGTGATTTAGAGTTGTTTGATGAATGCTACTCTAGATCTATTACCTTAATTTATGAAAACTGTTACAAACCTTTTATGAACTGGAGAAAGAAACAAAACATTTCATCTTGTTCTGAAAACGTAATGGAGTCTTTCATCATTTTTTTTTATGAAACTTTATTTTAATTAAAGACTATCTATATTTTTAAAAAGTCTTAATTGTTATTCATTAAGCCACAATGATTTTTTTTTAAATGTTGTGACGTCATTATAGAGGTGTTGGTGGATCTCAAAATGTAGAGATTTAAATAATTTTTGTCGCATAAATGTTCTATTTTATTGTAATAATAATTATTATAAAATAAGTAAAAAAATATATGATTATAATTATTTACAATATGTAAGAAGAATTAGGTGTGTGCTTCTTCTCTTGTGTATTATTTTAATGAGGGGGCTGCTTTGTATTGATTTATGTATGCCAGGTGTTTGAAGGAGCGTGTCTCTGTATTTTATTAGGGTTTAGGAATTTTTTTGTCGGCGTGGACAGTGATTTGTCAGATAGGATGTTTTGTTTATAGGTAGGGTGTTTTTTGTTTATGTGTCGCCAGAAAGGACTTGATTTATTTCCAAATCAGGTGCGTGTTTTTGTTTGTGGCGTTAGATCTTGATTTGCAGAAATTTATTTTTCGTTGTCCGGTTTAGAATTAGTGGTGAAGAATACTTTTGTGTATAGACTCTGTATTTTATTAGGGTTCCGGAATTTGGGAATATTGTAGGCGTCGTTTTTATTTTTCATTATAAGCTGGGCCGCTTTCACCTTATTTATGCGATGCAGGTGTTTTTAAACAGTGTGACATTTTAAGGGATGTGGATATATATTTTATTACGGTGTTCGAATTTCTGCCTATCTTTCTGATTATTGTCGGTTCCAAATAGTGTGGGAATGTTTTAGACGACGTTTTTTTTTCTTCGTATTCGTTTTATTTTTGTTATGTAGGATGTTTTTATTTATGCGTCAGCAGATGTTTTTATGGACTTGATATGCGAAGATTTATTTCTAAATCCTATGGGAACAGTGTACGTCTTATTTCTCTGGATTGAGTAGCTTAAGACACTGATGTACAGTTATGTATTTAATTATTTTTCGGGGAATACTGTATAAAAGGAATATTTAGAAGTTTAATCATTGTAAAAGAAGTCTTCAGCCTAGAAACATCGTAACAAACAACAAGTAAGTCTACCTGTGTGTTAGTTTATTATCACAGATATTTAATATTATTAATATTATTATTTTATTTTACAGAAATGGATTTCGCTTTGTTAAACAAAAGAGGGATGCTGAAGGATGACATAACAGTGAAGAAAATCAGTGAATTAGAAATCAATAAACCGTATAAACTAATTGATTTACGAAAAGTTAATACTAGCTTCGGTAGGAAAATTATTGCAGTATGCGAAGATTTTTTAACCTATTTACCAGCACGATTTGACGACATATCGGATGAAGAAATATCAAGTTTAAGGAAACATATTAGTAATAAGTGTTTAAAGTATATGGGTGTTAAAGAATTTGGGAAAAATAAGAAGGCAAATCTTGTAGAATTTGTATAATTGTAATGAATTATTAATAACAATAAAGCATGTGTGCTTAAACATTATTAACCGTGTATTATTTCGATTAATATAACATGTTTTATAAATCCCGAATAGAGGGGGTACCCTGTAATGGAAAGGGAGGGGATGATTCCTAGGAACGGGTTTATAAGACAGATACTTAAAATAATCTCTAGTGCTTTTGTTTATCTGTATACCGTAAGAGAAAACACGAGTGGTTTACAACAGTGTGTGTGTGTTTTTTTTTTTTTGTTTACGTGCAGTAATACAATTCAGTAAAATAAAAATGTCTAATATTAATAATTATGAAATTAATAATCTAATATCTATACAGAATATTTGTGATGAAATAATCCAAAGAGAAGTAGATGAAGAAGAGAATGTAAAACATTTTTTCAATATTTGTGAAAATATTATCGATGTTTCGTGTAATCAGATCCAGTCACAACAGTCGACATCCCAAGGAGGACACGGTGCATTAACACCTGAAAATAACAGCATTGAAGACGATTATAAAAAATACTTTTCCATAATTTCAAACACAGGAAATCATGTACGAAGGTTTAATCTAACAGGCAAACGAACAACGTTTCGCTTTATTGATCCTCCATTAGAGAAGAACCCTCTAAAATGGTTTAAAAATAGTTTGAAGAATCTAGTGAAATATATTACTGAATCAATTCCAGGATCCGATTTCGTCGGATTAATTTTACATGCGCCTGCACTTGAGAAGGGTTCTGTGTGGGTAAGCTTTAGACAGGCGAGCCAGTTACATATAGATGTCGTCTGGAGCGCAATAAGCAACGTTCTACAGAGCAATGCAAATATATTCGTTAACGGGGAATTCGAAGTAGAATTGACAAGAGTATCTATGCCTATAGGTCGGGGTAAAAATCTCAACGGCAGAGGGTTAAGCTTTGCTGAATTATGCAGACGTAAACACGGTATAATTGAAATAACAAATATTGATAATTTATGTTTACCAAGAGCATTAGTTGTTGCTGAATCATGGGTGAAAAAGGAAGCAGATTTCGAAAGAGTGTCAAAAAATCATTTAAATATACAGACAGTAAGAGCACAGGCACTTATGCTGAAAGCTGGTATTCAGACACTTAATGATGGGGCAACCATACTTGATCTTAAAGAGTTCCAAATATATTTATCAGATTATAATATTGTAGTGTACGAGTACGGAGGTAGAGGCCACGTCATTTATGAAGGATTTAAAAACATGAACCTACCACGACTTAATTTGTTATATTATAATAATCACTATAGTGTAATTAAAAGTTTAAGTGCAGCTTTTTCCTCTTCATACTTTTGCGAACCATGTCATAAACCGTATAATACTCGCGGTAAACATCGTTGTGATAATTTATGTGCTTATTGTCATCATACACCTCAATGCTCACCTGCTAATGAATCTCTCTTATGTAGTAACTGTAACAGACGTTTCCGTGGAAAACAATGTCTGGATAATCATAGGGGCAGTGTATGTAATAATACGAAAAAATGTGCGAACTGCTTTAAATTATACACCAATGCCGCTCAGAGAACAGATATATGTGGTGAAATATTTTGTAAACTATGTACAGATTATAAACCACGCGGACACCAGTGTTACATAACCATAGACAAAAAACCGAAAAAAGAAAAAAAGTTGTTATTTATTTATTATGATTTTGAAACTCAACAAGTAGAAACTGAGTTTAATTATAAAACTCACAAAGTGAACTTATGTGTGACACAGCAATCATGCACCTTTTGTTCTGATATTGCGAATTTAAATTCACCATGCAGTGTATGCGGTATTCGCCAACATATATTTGAACAAGACCCTCTCGCATCTTTTGTACAATACGTTTGTAGTCCGCGGCCTATGTTTGATAAAATAACATGTATTGCACATAATGCAAAAGGTTTTGATGCGCAATTTATTCTTAAATATTTAACTGAAACATTAATGTTAAAACCTAAATTAATTTTAAACGGTACAAAAATCTTATTAATGGACATTAATTATAAAATATGATTTATCGATTCAATCAATTATTTATCGATGTCTTTGTCTGCTCTACCTAAAGCAATGGATTTACCGGTTTCCTTGAAAAAAGGATTCTTTCCGCATTTGTTTAACACCTACGAGAACAGATTTTACACGGGACCCCTGCCGGCTATTGAGTATTATGATACAGACAATATGCATACGAATACACGGAAAGATTTTCTAGAATGGCATGCAAATCAGACTCGTAACAATGTTGTTTTTAAAATGGAACAAGAGATAGTCGAATATTGCATATCCGATGTTGATATCTTACGTCAGGCGTGCGAAAAATTTAGAAAAACATTTATTGAAAATTGTAATGTATGCCCATTTACGGAAGCCGTGACAATAGCCTCGGCTTGTAACCGTGTATTCCGAAGACAATTTTTACAACCTAACACCATTGGCATAATACCTACAGAGGGTTACAGACTCACGGAGAATCAGTCAAAAATTGCATTACAATGGCTTATTAGAGAAGAAATTTTTCGAAAAATACGTATAGAACATGCAGGTCATGGGAAAGAAATTATTCTAGGATATAATATGAAAGTTGACGGATATTATGCTCCAGATCGTTTAGTATTTGAATTTATGGGATGTTTTTATCACGGCTGTAAATTATGTTACAAAACAAATCGCGACAATGAAACAATTTACAATAATTCTAAAGAAAGTTTGAATGCACGATTTCAGAGAACTGAAGAAAAACTACGAATATTAAGAGAGTTACGTTATAATGTGATTGAAATCTGGGAATGTCAGTTTAGGATTCAATTAAAAGCTATGAATAAAGAAGAGCGTCAACTATTAGAAAATCATCCTTTAATAAATTATTTGCCATTAAGACCGCGCGATTCGTTTTTTGGAGGGCGCACAGGCTGTATTTCTATGTATCGAAATATTAAAATCGGCGGAAAAATTAAATATGTGGATGTATGTAGTCTCTATCCATACGTATGTAAGTACGCAAAGTATCCTATTGGACATCCTCGAATATTTGTAGGCGACGAGTGTCATCAGATATTAGGTCCTAATAATAATATCGATAAAATAGAAGGTCTAATTAAATGTAAAGTCTTACCGCCCACAAATTTATTCCACCCTGTATTACCGCGCAAAGTTCATGGTAAATTAATGTTTTCATTGTGCCGTATATGTTGTGATACTCTGAATCAAAACGATTGTTCACATACCAACGAAGAAAGACAATTTAGCGGTACATGGGTGTCAGATGAGCTTCAACGAGCAGTAAAACATGGTTATAAAATTTTACACGTATATGAAATTTGGCAGTATAATGTAGCTGTATATAACAAAGACACTAAATCTGGTGGTTTATTTGCAAAATATATAAATAATTTCGTGAAAATGAAACAGGAAGCCTCAGGATATCCTTCAGACTGTATCGACGATATCAGTAAAGCTCATTACATCGAAAACTATTTTCATAAAGAAGGCGTTTCACTGGATCCTCAAAATATTCAAGAAAACTCTGGGAGAAGATCGACTGCTAAATTAATGCTCAATTCATTCTGGGGTAATTATAAATTTATTATTAATATTAACATTGTTTAAATGTAATTAATTTCAACTTTTAAACAGGGAAATTCGCGCAAGCCGAGAACAGACCACGTACAACAATAATATCGTCGGCTGAAGAATTATACGATCTACTAGCTAACCCGGCTGTCACCGTTAATAGGATCATCCCTGCCGGTGAACGTATGATGTATGTCAGCTGGGAACAGGAAGAAGAAGCCATCGATCAACTTAGAACCGTAAACGTTGTAATTGCAGCATATACAACAGCACAGGCTAGATTACATTTACACACATATCTTCATCAGCTAGATACCAACGTTTTATACTATGATACAGACTCAATTATTTATTATCATCTACCAGATATGTATGAGCCACCCACAGGTAATTTTTTAGGAGATATGACCGATGAATTAAACATCTACGGCCCTGGTAGTTATATTACTGAGTTTGTTTCCGGTGGACCGAAAACTTACGCTTATAAAGTATATAATCCTGTCAGTCATGAAACTAAACAGGTTTGTAAAGTTAAAGGTTTCACTTTAAATTACAAAAACTCTCAAGTAATTAATTTTAATTGTTTAAAAAGTATGATTCTTGAGGAAAACTATGAAAATTGTAATCCTGCTGTTATTATTTCTAATAATATAAGAAATACTCTAGATCATAACGTAATTACCAGTACAGAAAGTAAAATATTTAATATAAAATTTATGAAACGTCGTTTAATTGATAATAATTTTTCTGTACCTTATGGTTTTAAAAGACCTAGAGTAAATTATGATTAAGCAATAATTTTTAATTTGTTATTATACTTTCTGTTTTTATTTGAATACTTAATAAAAAAAAAAAAAATGTTTATACTAGATAATAAGTTGATGTGTTTTAATGGACCGTGCTATAAGTTTCCAGGGCAGGAAGGGAGATCTGTAGGTAGAGACATATAGACAGGCCACCCCTCTTTGTAGGTAGGGTAGGGGGATGCTGTGTTTCTCTGATATGTGATTGGTACAGATCTTTCTCATAAGATTTTAACATCGGTTATGGTAGGGAGGGTATTTTTGTACTTTTAGTATAAAACACGAAGCATTTCTTCAGTTCTCCAGTATCTGTATATTCTAGCAGAAAAAAAAAACACAAACTATAATGGCTACGTTCAATTACGAACAGTATGTTGAGGAGCAAGCATTCAAAGAAGCGCAGCGTCGTTATCCGGTACAACCGTACCCGGTAACTTGCGCTGAAAACTGGGACGAAGAAGAAAAAGTGAAGTGCGGCGAAAATAAAGACGAAGGAGAAAAAGTGAAGTGCGGCGAAAATAAAGACGAAGGAGAAGTGTTACTCTCCTTCGTAGTGACTGTGGAGTGTACCGCCGAAAACTGGGATAACTGCAATTATCCCACCTACAACGCATTGGAAAAGGCCCAATCAAAATTAGTGATGATACCTGTTAGTGGGTACAAATTAACAAAAACGCAGAAGAAAGCCTATCGCGAAAGCGAGAAGAAGCGATGGGCCGCCTTAAAAGAAAAAAAAAACAGTTTAGTTTATGTGTATTATTATTATTGTGTAGTGTAATTGTAAGTAATTTTATGTATAGTTAATATTCTCTTAAAATTAATTATTTGTAAGTGTAAAATTTTCTTTTGTATTTTCTATTTTAAAAACAGTGTGATTTAATATTTTGTGTGTACTTTTATGTATAATTTATGTAACGGAAAATAAAAACATAGTTTATATAGTATTTCTAATTTTTATTTTATATATGTATTAGAATCTATTTTTATATTTTGTTTACCCTTACTGATTCCTCCATGTTTTTAATATTTTCAGTTCAGAAAATTTTTGTTAAAATAAAACTTTTGTTTTATAGTGCAATGTCAGATCCTATCAAATTCAAGCTGTTCAAGTTAATAATATAAACAAGAATTAGCATGTAAAGATAAATCATTTATGATTGAAAATTCTGACGGTGCTTTTGATATAAATAAAATAATTGAAACAGAGGATTGGATAGCAGAAAGTAGTTGGTGCTTCAGTAGAGAGGATATAACGTTATATTTAATTCCTGAATACCCGTTAAAATATATATATATACAGTATCTCAGTAACGATGTTTAAAAAAGAGTTTTATATGACGCTGCCTAGCAACAGTTCAATGCAATACTTTCCTGATAATAAAACGACACTATTTACTACACAATTACCACAGAATGTACATCTTAACGGGGAATGGGAGGTTGCATTAGCCGAAATTCAGTATCCATGTACATTTTATACAGAATGTGAACACGAAAACTATATTAATTATCATTTAAAAACAATAGGAAAAGATGGAAAAATTAAAATTCATAAAAAGGAAGTACGTATAACCGCAGGGTATTATAGTAGCATAGACGAAATAGTCACTGCGATAAACCAACAACATAAACTAAGTACACATATTAATATCGAAATTGAAAGAGACATCAGCCGAATAAAAACACATTTTATAAACGATACAAACATGTGTTTCTTAAAATTGTCACCAAAACTTTCACAACAGCTGGGATATGAACCAGAAACCGATCTTTTTACACAGAGGGTCACATATAAACCTGCAAATCTGTATCACGGTGTACAACCAGAAATGTTTGTGTACTGTGATATTGTTGAACAGCAATTTGTCGGAGATGTTCTCGCACCTCTCTTGAGAGTTGTGTAGATGTGGCAAACTATAATCATGGTACTAGTAACATGACAACATTCTCTCCGTATCATTATATTCCCGTACTTAGACGAGATTTCCAGAATATAGAAATCGATATAAGATGTGTCAAGGGAGAGCCTATACCATTTCAATTTGGAACTTTAAGTGTTACATTACACTTTAGACGGTGTACAAAATGATTTATAATGTTAAGCTAAGCTAAATATGTATATCATTATATGAATATGGAATAATTATGTAACAATACCAACTGTTTAAAATAATTGTACTATTCAAGTTTCAATAAAATTTCATCAAAATTATTATTCTTTTATTTTGTTTCGAGATGAATTGTCCTGCAAATTTTTTCTCATTTATAACTTTTGTTCTATAGTGAAATGACAGATCCTATTAAATTCAAACATCCCTTTAACGCCATTGTAGCCGGACCCTCGGGCAGTGGTAAATCGTATTTTGTTGTTAGCTTCTTGAAAAACATGATCAGCATGTGCGACACAATATTTCTAAAAGTCACCTGGTTTTATAGTACTTGGCAGAGTTTATATAATACACTACCTAATGTACACTTTCAACAAGGTTTACCGGATATGGATAATTTTGACGGTAATAACCCACACTTGATAATAATAGACGATCTTATGCGTGAAACAGATTCGCGGGTAGTTGATATTTTTACAAAAGGTAGTCATCACAAAAATTTATCTGTATTTTTCATTACCCAGAATATATTTAATCAGGGAAAAGGTCAGCGTGATATATCGCTTAATGCTCATTATATAATTTACTTTAAGAATCCTCGAGATAAAGCACAAATTTTACATTTATCGCGACAGGTTTGTCCGGAAAATACTAAATTTATTCAAGATGCTTATAACAATGCTACGTCTGAACCGTACACTTATCTAATTTTCGATTTAAAACAATCCACACCTGAATGGAGTCGATTTAGAACCGTACGGGACGGACAGGTTTACGTATATATACCGAAAAAAAAGTATAAATACAATGATACAAAAGTGCCTGAGGTTATTATGTAACTATGTCTAAAACGTTAACCAATAACGCAAACTTCCTGCGTGCATTACATTCATTAAAACCAATTCAACGTACTGTTTTGCTGAAAAACGCAGACAGCAATAACGTTCGCTGTATCTGTGAATGTATACTCAATATTCTGCGGGGTAAAGTTCCACTAAATAAAAAACAACGTACTAATCTTGGGCGTCATAAACAAATTTTACGTAAGCTTGTGAAACGAGGAGATAATTGGAAACAGAAGAAAAAAATTTTAGTTCAGTCAGGAGGAGCTTTTTTACCATTGTTAATCGCCCCGCTTATTTCAGGTGTATTAAGCAGTATATTTAATAAGAGTTAAAAATGGAATATGCTAAAAAATATGCATTAATTACACCAGAAGCATTACATCATCTTCGTGAAAATGCCGTAAATAATAATAATAATAACAATAATAATAATAATAATATAACTACACAACTTGATGAAGATATGAAAAAAGTATTAAATTTAAAAATTTCTGATTATGAAAAATGGGCCTTGTATCAAGAAACTCTTCAACGATATCTTCATTTTCAAAAACAATTACGTGAGCCTGTCAAAATTCCTCTTATTAACGATACCATAGCAGTCGACACCTCTAATGAATTAAAAGAACAATTAACATCTGCTGAAATAAAAGAACAATTAACTGACGAAATGATTTTAAATTCTTTACCGAAAACATATCGTAGTAAGGCAAATATTTTTTTAAATATACTCAAATCAGATAAAAATATTACGTGGGATAAACACGGTTTAGTCAGTATTAATAATAGTGAAATACCAGATTCGAATATTACCGATTTAGTTGGTGACATCATTAGACCGAGGAAGGGTAGCAACCCTATGGGCTGGCAGCAATTTTCAAAAGCGTTGAAAAAAAATAACATACCTAACGAGTTAATTGGAAACCCTCGCAGAAGAAGAGAATTTACTGGTACGTCTCCGCCCTTTATTCGTAGTAATAAAGAGAATACCCGTAGAGTTATACGCTCATCTTCGCCCAACGTTACCTGGGAATCGTTTAAATTTTATAAATGAATCGTACACTGGCAAATATTTATTTCGACCCTTCACATGCTGATGGTTTTACAGGGTTAGCGAATCTTAAAAAATCAGTTAAAGGTAAATACTCCTCTGACACTGTCAGAAAATGGTTAAGTAGCCAAGATGCATATACTTTACATAAACCGATACGAAGAAGATTTCCCCGAAACAAATACAAGGTTCACAATATTAATGATTTATTTCAAGCCGATTTGAACGACATGAGAAGTCTTAGTAAATACAATGACGGTTTTAAATATATTTTAACTGTAATTGATGTATTTAGCAGATTTGCTTGGGCAATACCTCTAACTGATAAGAAACCAGGTACTATCATTAACGCATTTAAAAAAATATTTAACGATAGTAATCGTATACCTATATATCTACAAACAGACAAAGGTACGGAATTCATAGCGAGTAGTGTACGGAGATTTTTGCGAGAATATGATATTAAATATTATGTTGCACAAAATCCTGATGTTAAAGCTTGCTTCGTGGAACGATTAAATAGAACTTTAAAAACCAGAATGTATCGTTATTTTACACGCAACAATACGTACCGATATATCGACATGCTTTCGGAACTTTTAAAAGCATATAATAGTACCTTACATTCGTCAATCAAAATAGCACCGAAAGATGTAAATGATAGCAACATACTATACGTCTGGCGAAATCAGTATAAAAATGAGAAAAACATTAAAAAAATTCTACCTAAATTAGAGGCTGGAGATACTGTACGTATATCAAGAGAAAAACATTTTTTTGAAAAGGGCTATACGAGTAACTGGTCTGAAGAGATATTTAGGATTAAAACCGTAATTAAAAGACACCCTCCCGTTTACAGGCTGGAGGATTTAAACCAAGAAAACATTGAAGGTGTATTCTATGAGCAGGAATTACAGAAAGTGTATATAAACACTGATGATGTATTTAAAATTGATAAAATAATTGAAACGAAAGGTAAGGGTAGCAGAAAGAAAGTACTTGTCAAGTGGAAAGGATATTCTGATAAATTCAACTCTTGGATTCCCGCAAAAAATCTAAATTATCTCGGAAAAAATATCTAAAATTGAATTTTATTTTTTTTACCTAGTAATGGTTCAATGAATTATTTTCCGAACAATAAAATATATCTTTGCACCTATGTTAAGAACTTTTACATGTTGACATTTCAAATACAGTTCTAGTAAATAGGTAGCATTTTCTTCACTGCACTACATTCCTGTGCTAAGACGAGATTTCCAAAACATTGAAATCGATATAAGATGTGTTGAATGGCTGTCAATACCATTCCAATTTGGAGCTTTAAGTGTTAAGTTACACTTTAGACGCTGTTCAAAATGAAAAATTGCCCCTATCAAATTTATTATAATCATCAGGCAGGAACCGGTATTGGCTCGATTGTTTTTCGAGGTTCTGCATACCAGCGCGGCCATGGGCTAGAGAGCTTTTTTAGTGGTTTGTTTAGAACAGTCTTACCAATTATAAAAAGAGGAGCGAGTGCTGTTGGTAAAGAGGCACTCAGAACAGGCGTGAATTTCTTAGGAGACTTGGGTGAAAACCGTCCTGTAAAAGAAGCGTTCCAACAAAGACTCTCTGAGGCAGGAAATAATTTGAAACGAAAAGCTGAATCCAAAATTGATACACTTATGACAGGCTCTGGTTATAAAAAGAAGAGAGCGTCTCTAAAACGTAATCACTCGCGCCAGCAGGCTAGACGTGTGAAGAACAAAATAAATAGAGTTCTGGACGTATTCGATAAATAATAATAATAATAATAATCTAACTATGGCTTTTCTACATACACAATCATGCGAGTGTATTAAAACTGAGCTTGATTTATTTTCATTACCACCTACACAAACAAGTATAGAAAATGGTCAATGGGTTAATTATAAACCATTATCATCTATAACTGAAGATGGACCGGTAGAATTTGTAGTGCCCGGTCAGAGTGATGAATATTTAGATTTATCACAAACTATGATACACTTAAAAGCAAAAATAATTAAATCCGACGGTACGGCTCTAACAGCCGCTGATACTGCAGTTGGTCCTGTAAATAACTGGCTTCATTCCATGTTCAGTCAGGTAGACGTATATCTTAACCAGAAACTTGTTTCACCTCCAAACAATACATATGCGTATCGTTCATACATTGAAACGTTATTGAACTATGGTAGCGATGCTAAAAACTCGCATCTCACAGCATCATTGTGGTACGCTGACGATTCAGGAAAAATGGATGAACTAACTAGCGATAATAAAGGTTTTGAAAAACGAAAAAAATATACAGCATCAAGCCATGAAGTTGATTTGATGGGACATCTACACGTTGATATTTTTAATCAAGAAAAATTTCTTATCAATGGCGTTGAATTGAGAATGCGACTTGTTCGATCCCGAGACAGTTTCAATCTTTTATCCGGATTAGAGAATACGAATGTGAAAACTCAAATAACGGAAGCTACATTACTTGTACGACGAGTAAAATTAAATCCTAGCGTCTTACTAGCCCATAACAAAGCACTACAGTTAACAACCGCTAAATACCCCGTAACTAGAGCCGAATGCAAAACATTGACAATTCCGGCGGGGGTGCAGGGGAAGTCTTTAGATAATGTGTTTCTAGGCCAGTTACCTAAAAGATGTATTCTAGGATTTGTATCGAATAAAGCTTTTCACGGAAGTTATGATACAAATCCGTTTAATTTTGACCATTTTCAAATTAATTTCTTATCACTCTGTGTAAACGGTCAGCAATTACCATCAAAACCATTGCATACAAGTTTTTCAAACGTTCAATCTTATATTCAAATGTACAATACACTATACTCTGGAACAGGAATTCATTTTTCAAATGATGGGAATTGTATTGATAGAGACAGTTTTCCAAATGGATACTGTCTAGCGGCTTTCGATCTAACACCAGACTTGTCGGCGAATACGATGAATCACTGGAATCTAACACGTCATGGGTCTGTACGTGTCGAGGTTGGATTCGGCGAGGCTCTAAAAGAAACCATGAATTGTGTTATTTATGCAGAATTTGATAATATTATTTAAATAGATAAGGATAGAAATGTTATTATAGATTTTGGTGGTTAAAAATTTTGTATACATTTATCATTATTAATAAATAAATATAATATATAATCTCTTGTATATGTTAGTTAGTTTCATTTGAACTTTTAACAACAATGGGTTATATTATCGACGTACAATATTTCAATGGTGAAAAAGATGAATTAGTTGTAAAAGAGCTTGCCGTAACATCGCTTGATGGAAGGGTTTTTCAACAATTTTTATTCAAACCACCGTATTCTAAAAATCATCTGTCTGTAAAGCAAATTTCACAAATAAATTGGTTGAAAAAATATCATCACGATAATTTAAAAGACATCTTAACAACGATAATTGATTTAGATGAAAAGTTTGTATTTGTTAAGGGTTTAGAGAAAAAAATATTAATTGAAAATATACTAGAACGCAATAATCTATATGATTTAACAAGTCTGGGCTGTCCAAGCCTTAAAAACTTGCGCCGTCTTCAATATATAACATCGGAAATTATTACTAAATGCTGTATTCCGTATGCACACTGTGGTATGACATGTGCCTCGGAGAATATACTTCACCTGCGTAGATGGTACAACAATTATTCAAAAGATGAATGCGGTGCTTATAGAGACGATTCTTCAACGCTACTTCAAGATTGCCTGCCATTATGGAGTTTATGCTGCAAATAGATTACCATTCAGGGTAAACTACCCCTGTGCAGTTGTAGTCAATTGTGACGACGATTCAAAACCAGGTAGCCACTGGACAGCCGTTTTTATTGACCGCAAGGGGCGGGGAGAATATTTCGACAGCTATGGAAGACCCCCGCAAATTGTAGAACATATTCAGTTTTTAAAACGCAATACTGTAATTTGGAATTATAATACATTTAATATACAGGACTATTTTTCGTCGGTATGTGGACATTACTGTCTAATTTATTTGTTTTTTAGAATTAAAGGATATTCTCTGAAATATTTTCAAAAAATGTTTAATAGACATGACCGTCTGCAAAATGATGCTTATATTAAAAGACTGTTTCATTATTATTTCGGTACAGATTGTTGTTGGACCTGGAGTTCTTGTTGTTTTTCATTATCCGTAGGAACAACGAGAACGATGTCCGGTGTCAAAGGACGCTTGGGCGTGTAGATTAATTCATCCATGGTTGAACCTGTTAATTGCTGATTTTCATTTGATGGTTTCACAAATTTAAATTTTTCACTTTTCTGTAACTTATTCTTTCTACTCGTAGACCGGGCCGACTTTACTTTAACATCACTAATAATTTTAATATGATTCTTCTTCTTTTTCTTCGCTTCTGGCTGACTACAAGCCTGGCTATCGTCTCCAAAGAGTTCAAAACACAATTGTTCATATGTACTCATAATGAAAATGAACGACAATGGTTTCTTGTTTAGAATTCAACTTGTTCAAAACTGCTAAGTCTAAACAGATATACAGTTTTCAAAACTCACAACCCTTTGTTATATACACAAAAAGTATTCCCCACCACTAATTCTAAACCGGACAACGAAAAAAATAAAGACACACCTGCACATCTGTACCTGAAGAGGGTCAATCCCCAAAAATTAAAAGCCAATTTCTGCAGATCAAGATCTAACGCCACAAACAAAAACTAAAAACACCTGCATCGCATAAATAAGGTGAAAGCGGCCCAGCTCATAATGAAAAATAAAAACGACGCCTACAATATTCCCAAATTCCGGAACCCTAATAAAATACAGAGTCTATACACAAAAGTATTCTTCACCACTAATTCTAAACCGGACAACGAAAAATAAATAAATAAATTTCTGCAAATCAAGATATAACGCCACAAACAAAAACACGCTACCTGATTTGGAAATAAATCAAGTCCTTTCTGGCGACACATAAACAAAAAACACCCTACCTATAAACAAAACATCCCATCTGACAAACCACTGTCCACGCCGACAAAAAAATTCCTAAACCCTAATAAAATACAGAGACACGCTCCTTCAAACACCTGGCATACATAAATCAATACAAAGCAGCCCCCTCATTAAAATAATACACAAGAGAAGAAGCACACACCTTATTCTTCTTATGTACTGTTTTAGATCCAGCAACACCTCTACAATGACGTCACAACATTTTTACAAAATCATTGTGGCTTTAATACTTATTAAAAGTGTAGATAGTCTTCAATTAAATTAAAGTTTCATAAAAAAAAATAATAAAAAATTGGTGCAAGACCCCATTATAACTTATTTTGCTTACTTATCTACTAAAATTAGGCCATCTACTTTATGGGGACAGTACTCGATGTTAAAAGCCACTATAAATGTGAAAAACAATATTAATATCAAAAATTATAGTAAACTAATAACATATTTGAAAAGAAAATCTGACGGATATCGACAAAAGAAATCAAAAACATTAACTAAAGAATAAAATGATCGACTTATTGTTAAAGCCCCAGATGTCAAATATTTAATGAAAAGGTAAAATAAGTCAATGTTTATTAAACATCTTTCGATTTTATCCATGTGTGCACCTTTTTAGATTGTTCTCATTTTATATTTATACAGGGTGTTTCATAACTTCGAGTACATACGTTAATGGTATATGTTGTTTGATATGCTGATTACGAATCTAAAAGAATTTTTTTTAAATTCGAAAAATTAAGGGTTGTTTACCTAAAACATTTTTTGTAGTACTGCACTGGATTCGCTTTCCTATTAAACACAGACAATGATGTGGTAATCAATAATTTAAATTACATAATACTAGTAAAATAAACAAACAAATTTAATTATTTTTAATGAAACGATAATTATTAACATAATCATCCAGCCTGTGACAGTGGCAACGAAAAATTTTGGACTGGAAAACATGGAAAATAATTTTGCGATTTAAAAAAAATTTTTTTTTTTTTTGATTCGTAATCAGCATATCAAATATCATACACCATTAACGTATGTACCTGAAGTTATGAAACACCCTGTATAAATGTTAATTTCATTTTTTGGACTAGTTCAACCATCCGGGCCAACACGGGATGAAGATAGCGCAAGATGAACATGACTTTTTTGAAACAATATATCATTATTATAATAAATGAAACATATAATATTTTATACCTACGTTTGTAGATAAAAGTCCAAAATTTTGTAATAAATTTTAAAAAGCAAATTTTGTTTACATATTATACATGAACACAATTTTCAAAGTAGTCAAATATATGCCACACATTCCCATGAACGACTACAGTAATGCAAATAATGTGTATATTTATAAATATAATCGTCTATAACATACTAAAATTAATTTACATTTGAATTTACTGTTTTTGAGAAACAAATAAAAATATACCAAAAAGTGTGTTTTTTGGTATATTTTTATTTGTTTCTCAAAAACTGTAAATTCAAATTGAAAATAAACTTAGTATGTTATAAATGATCATATTTACAAATATACGAATTATTTTCATTACTGTAGTCGTTCATGGGAATGAGAGACACAGTATCAAAGTTCTGAATTTTTGACCAACTAGACTTCAACGAATATTTTTTTATAGTTCAATGTTTTAGCTATCCTTTTCATTCACATATATAAATACTAGAATGTTCAAAGACCTTACTGTAATAATTGTTTTGTTTTTCGATAAGAATAATTGTAAGAAAATATTTATTTAAATTTGAATTTGCAAAACAAAATTCATGGGAATGGAACGAACCCACAAAAATTTGTACTTCATCTGACTCTGCAATGTACAAGTCACTGTAAAAAATCCATGAAATTTTGACGGATGGAGGGTGTTGGACCATAAAGAACATGAAAATAAATTAAGAATACAGATTTTGCTGTTTTTTTTTTTAAATAAAGGATGCGTTCTTTCGACGCGTATGTTTGACCTTAAGGTCAACCATACGGGCTGAAGATAGCGCAACATGAACATGACTTTTTTGAAACAATATATCATTATTATAATAAATGAAACATATAATGTTTTATACCTACGTTTGTAGATAAAAGTACAAAGTTTTGTAATAAATTTTAAAAAGCTAATTTTGTTTGCAAATTATACATGAACATAATTTTCAAAGTAGTAAAATTTATGTCACACATTCTCATGAACGACTAGAATAATACAAATAATTCGTATATTTATAAATATGATCGCCTTTAACATACTAAAATTGTTTTCCATTTGAACTTACAGTTTTTGAGAAACAAATAAAAATATACCAGAAAACATACTTTTTACACTTCAACTAATATTTTTTTTTTATAATCTAATGTAGTAGCTATCGTTTTCATCCACATATTAAATACTAAAATGTTCAAAGACTTCAAAGTAATAATTGTTTTGTTTTTCGATAAGAAAAATTGTAAGAAATAATTTATTCTAATTTGAATATGCAAAACAAAATTCATGGGAGTCAACGAACTCAACGAAAATATGTACTTCATCTGACATTGCAATGTACAAGTCACTGTAAAAAATCCATGAAATTATGTCGGATGGAGGTTGTTGGACCATAAAGAACATACAAATAAATGAAGAAATCAGAATTTGCTGTTTTATTTTTTATAAAGATTCTTTCTTCGACGCGTATATATTTGACCTTAAACAAAAAGCAAACACCTATATACAGAATGTTCTTGCTCATCGCGCACCCTTGGGATCTTGGGAACTAAAAGAGATACGACTTCGGCGGATTCATTAGTTAGTAGGCCAATTTAGTGGTGTTTTACTTCACCAGAAATAATGTACAGATCACAAAATATTGAGTAAAAATGTAAAAACGCGATATTTTTAAAATCATTTTAATTCCAAAATAGTGACAGAGAGCAAAGAGTTCCAAATAATTATTTGAGTTCATAAAACCCACTTTACACTGAGGTATAATTAAAATTTCTTTTCTGTCTAATTTTGAACTGAATTTTTTTACATTGTGCCAATAGTTGAAATTAAAGTCAAACATACGCGACCAAGAACGAATCCTTTAATTAAAAAAAAACAGTAAATTCTGTATTCTTCATTTATTTTCATGTTCTTTATGGTCCAACAACCTCGTTCGGTCAAAATTTCATGGGTTTTTTTTACAGTGACTTGTACATTGCAATGTCAGATGAAACGAATATTTTCGTTGGGTTCGTTCAATTCCATGAATTTTGTTTTGCAAATTCAAATTTAAATAATTTCTTACAATTATTCTTATCAAAAAATAAAACAATTATTACTGTAAAGTCTTTGAACATTCTAGTATTTATATATGTGGATGAAAAAGATAGCTAAAACATTGAACTCTAAAAAAATATTCGTTGAAGTCTAGTTGGTCAAAAATTCAGTACTTTGATACTATATTTCTCATTCCCATGAACGACTACAGTAATGAAAATAATTCGTATATTTATAAATATGATATGCTCATCTATAACATACTAAGTTTATTTTTATTTGTTTCTCAAAAACTATAAATAATTTTAGTGTTATAAACGATCATAAATATACTAATTATTTGCATTACTGCAGTCGTTCATGGGAATGTGTGGCATATATTTTACTACTTTGAAAATTATGTTTATATATAATTTGCAAACAAAATTTGCATTTTAAAATTTATTACAAAACTATGGACTTTTATCTCCAAATTTAGGTATAAAACATTATATGTTTCATTTATTGTAATAATGATATATTGTTTTAAAAAGTCATGTTCATGTTGCGCTATCTTCAGCCCGGATGGTTGACCTTAATGTCAATTAATAGCATTTTTTACTGATTTCAACGATGTATTATTTTTTATAAGTAATACGTCATTTTTAATAATATCTTGTTTTACTTACTATTTGTCATGTTTGTGGTGTACAAACATATGATTTATATAAAACAGTACACTTTATTATGATTTGAATAAGTATTTTATTCTTCAGTTTCGTTTTACAATGACTTTCACAAATTCGTTCCGCTCACTAGCGCGATCTAACTTAAACTAACCTTTAGCAGCGCCACGCGCTACATTTAAATCTCAATATACAGGTTGTTGGGACCACTTGCTCCATCTAGCGTCAGACCTTAGTATTCGCAGCAAATTTATTTTTGCACTGCCTCTGTGCCACGCGACGTCATGTCCGGTTACTCGCCTGTCAAGTGTCCGGCTACCGAGCACATTTTTTACTCGCTCTCGCTTGGATCTTGTATACGATCGCACGTTTTTTACCGCTATATTTTGCTTACGCTAACACAATAATTCTTTAGTTATTGTTGTATTTTCGCTTAATTCATTATTATTATTATCGCTACAGTGTTTTACAGTGATTATTGTAAATTAACGCTTTGTTTTGACTTATTTAATAGTGAACTTCGCACGTGATCTAGTTATCACTTTAACCTATACAAGTATATCTTGTGTGTATCCTTTTATCATTATTTTCCAGCTTTATTTTGGTTTGTATATGCATCTACAGCACACTGAATACTGGATACAACAACTTGTTTATGGTAATCTGCTTTTGGAGGTATATCTTGATTCCAATACAATACTGTTCACTGAAATCGCACCAGGTATTTTTGCTATACAATTTGATACATCCTACACGCAGTAAGTACGTTTTATTTATTCCAAATTACAGTTTACAGATGTAAAATCATTTACATTTGTTCACTTTTCAATAGTTAATTAGTTTACAATATTTCTTTATTATTGTTCAATATATTTATTAATAGTGCTCCAGTTTACGTATCTGTTTCATTGTGAGTTGCATTTCACTGTATATTGACTAATTTGACACGCAATTTACTTGTTTTATTTTTGGGTTATTATTTCTTGCAAACGCTTACAATATTTGTTATATTTATAAATAAATATCGCATCCTTTTTTGATATACAAGTAGTTTCTCACGCTTTGTCAATTTATTCGCAGTTTTGTACATGTTTAGTTTGATCTAGTTGTAGTTATCTACATTTACAGATCACATTTACTATTCAATACGCTCTAATTATAATTATTTACTTACGCATATGGGTTATTTCTCGTAGTAATTATAATTTATTTATTTGTTTGTTGGTTAATATCTAGTTATTATCACACACTTATTTTGTATATATTCACTTACATTCGCACAAAATTACTGCATTGTTGAGTTTCCAGTTTTGGAATATTATTTGTCTAATTATTATATTTTATGTATGTATTAATTTTAAGTATACTTATCCATATATATCTTGATTCCGCTACGCTTATTTTCTTGTTGATTTATCTCTTCTATTTCTTTGCTGTTATTAGGAATAAGATTGGTTTAATTTAGCTTTGTTCTCCTAACATACATTTGTGGGCCTTTGTGGTTTATCCTGTCCTTCCAAAGAGCGACTGTATTGTGTAAGTCCTGCTTATTGCTCGGGCAGGTGAAAAGTGTCCACCCTTATTCCTTTCCTATTTGCATTTATTTCTTCTTGTTTGGATACTCTATCGCGCCAACATCATATTGTTTATACGCTATTATGTGCATACTTTATTCCACGCTTTATCAGATTTCCTGTCATTCCTTTTGGAATTCTGCATCCATCACGCACCGCCGCATCACAATTGTTCCAAATTAACCGACACGTCTTGCAACCAACGCATCTGCCAGTGCTCCATTTTCTGGTTTTACATCTACGCCAGGCGTATCACAGGTCAACATTACCATCTTTGGGGATTTGGACCCTCCACGCAACGCTGGTCCTTCGAGTCTTTTCTGAGGGTCAAACATCATTAAGCTCCATTTTACGTTGACTTTAGTTCTTCATTTCCGGTCTTACAAACCGGAACTACCAGCCGACGCCTCATCACAGGTTGTAACATAAAAAGCGGGCCATAGAAGTTTAACATGGGTAACAGTTTTTTCGTGCACATTGTTTCCCAAATAATTTAAGTTAAAAATGCTTCAAATAAATGTTGTAGCGCTTAAAATTCTGCATGTAAATCAGCAAACAAATTTCATTTACAATGGTTTGTAACTGCAGTAATTAAATATGAAAATTTAATAAATTATTATTTAATAGTGTTCGCCATGGAATAAGACAAATGTGTCATGTTTTCTTATCAAGCATTTTGATATAAATGTTTACTTTGTATTTTTCAAATAATGTCAAAATATTTGACAGAAAAACATTACACATTGTTTTATTCCATGGCAAATACTATTAAATAGCAATTTTGTAAATTTTTATATTTAATTTCTGCAGTTATCACACACATTAAATGATTTTTGTTTACTGATTTATATGAATAATTTAAAGCTCTACATTTATTTGAAACATTTTTTCCTAAAATAACTTTGGAAGCAATGCACACGAAAAAACTGTTATCCCATGTTACATGCCTATGGTTTGCTTTTCGTGTGTATATACAGGTTGAGTCATCGAAATGCCCGTCCTCGATATCTCCCTTGTCGTTAGAAATACGGCATATATTTATTAACAAAATTTATTCGACTACTAGAGGAGCATAACGTAAAATTATTTTCACATATACAGGGTGTAACGTAACGGCTAGACGAGAATTGTTTGTCTTTTTTTAAATGGAACACCCTATATATTTTTATATATTTTGAAGTGTATTTTATTCACCTATACGGACATATGAATTTTGTTTTAGTTTTCCGCGGCGTTGTCAAGTTTTTCCGTTTTTTCTCTAAAAAGGCCGAATACACACATTGCTTTGTGAAGGCGTACTGAAGTTATTTTAATAGTAAAATTTAAGAATTTTTTTTTTGCGCAACTGTAACTATACTCTATGTTTTGACATACTTTCTTTTAAATGTAATTATACAGGCTGTTCAATAAAGCGAATCAAACTTACTCCACTTCAAATGATTGTAACCCTATATTTTATTATTCTGTTGTGTGCCATTTTGTATTACCTTCAATTATTATTAAGAGTATCCTATGCATAAAACCAAAAATTTCGGAGTTTTTTACCATTTTTCACTAAATTAATTTATTGAATTAAAAATTAAATCCAGTATACCATGGAAATTATTTCCAATATAATTGCCATTCTTATGCAAACATATTTGCAGACAGTTTTTAAATGAGTAATTTACTCTTCGCAGTATATTTGCGTTGACAGTTTCAAAAGAGTTACGAATTCGCTCCATCATATCTTCTCGTGTAGTTGGTGCTGTCTGATAAACGGATAAACAAGAAATAATGTAAGTTTGTAAGATCCGAAAATCTTGCGGGCCAATTACTTGGACCACCTTGTCTAATCCATCTTTTAAGAAATTCTTCATTTAAATAATGCCTAACCTGAAGACTGTTGTGAGCTGGTGCACCATCGTGTTGGAAACACGATCTCCGGATAATATTGAGAGGTAAATTTTCTAAATCGTTTAGAGGATCAGTTTGTAAAAATTAACAATAATTTTGTCCGTTAATAATCGTATTATTATCAAAAAAGTATGATGCAAATTCGTAACTGATTTGGAATTGTCGACGCAAACAAAGAGTAAATTACACATTTATAAACCGTCTGCAAATATGTTTCCGTAAGAATTGCGGTTATATTGAAAATATTTTGTAAATTAAAACAAAACAATAAATTAAAAAAATACCATATCCATGGTATACTAGATTTCATTTTTAATTGAATAAATTAATTTAGTGAAAAATGGTAAAAATCTCCGAAATTATTGGTTTTAGGCATAGGATGCCCTTAATAATAATTGA
This sequence comes from Poecilus cupreus, assembly GCA_963942605.1. Lineage (NCBI taxonomy): Eukaryota > Metazoa > Arthropoda > Insecta > Coleoptera > Carabidae > Poecilus > Poecilus cupreus. Next base: position 16,814,212 of record OZ012726.1, read on the forward strand.
AGGTAATACAAAATGGCACACAACAGAATAATAAAATATAGGGTGTTCCATTTGAAACCCTGTATAGGACATTGTTCATATCAATCATATTCAAGATGAAATACTTGGAAATACAGTCATGTTAAATTATTAGTAAACATGAACATAGTTGAGAATGCGACACAAAATCTTGCTGATTTATAAGAGCAATAAAAAAGTAGTGGACAAACCGTTATATATTTTTTATTCCTGTTATACACGATCAGAATTTTAAATCACAAAACTAAAAATATTAGTAGTTTTTGTTATTAATTGTATAGCCGAGAAATTTTCTGTAGTACAGAGTAAAATAATCTGATATGTTCAGCACATAACCTCCCGCTTAAACACTTTAAACGGTGCAAAATAGAAAAAATTTTAAATAAAAATTGGATCTAATATTTAACATATTTTTTAACAAAAACAAATTTATTTACTGAGATATGCTCAATATTCCTTATGGGCCTTCAAGTAAACTACCACTTAAAGTTGATGGTCAGTCACTAAAATATAACTAGTTCTAAATTGGAGCATGCAGGGTCTAAATATTAAGTTAGAAAATAGAATCTGATGTAGCCAACACATAATTTTATAAATTTTATTTCGAAACGGTGCAAAATATAGAAAAAAAGTTTCAAATAAAAATTGTAGCCAATACTACTCTACATCTTTTTTATTATGACAAAATTTACTGTAAATTAATTATTTACTGAGATATACCCAAAAAACTTGACAAGTCTTCAAGTAAACTACCACTTCCGGTTTATAGATTGCTACCAAAATCTAATCAGCTCGTAAGCTCAACATTCAAATTATAAATATGTAATTTCAAAATATCTTATAGAGTACGAAAAATCCCCACACAGACTAACACACACACACAACCAGACGTCATCGTGAAAATAGTAAAATCGTAATCTGGGGACCCCAAAACGTGCTTATCCGTTCAAAACTCACTACCTACTATAAAAATATTTGAAATTGGTACCAGGGGTCGAAAGTTTGGGAAACATTGTAAGGTTGAAACGGCTGTACTGACCTTATTGCATGTTTGTGTTCTAGTACTTGGATTTTCTCATTATCCCTATAATGAAAGGAAACAATAATTCTAGATCAAGAGAAGTATGTTTTATTTTAATACATATTTAATCAAAATTCATTACAAATTTGAAGAAGATACACAAATAAAAATAAACGTAATAACTAGCATTATCTCATCCCCTAGTCTATAGGTTACTGAGTATTTTCAAACTCTGCAGATTCAAGAATAGAGCCGCGCTCTGATGTGTGAAGTCTCATATGATCATTCAACTTATTTCACGTTACAAATATTACATTCATATATTTTCCTATGTATAACTAAAGAACTTATAATTACCGTCAGAACAAGTACATGGTTTAATTTCTACATAATCTAACAACTTATGTGTGGATAATATGGTATTTAGTAAAACCTTCTTATCACAAACAGAACATTTAAAATATCAATTTTCTTTATGTGTACGCATGTGTTTGGTTAAAGAATAGTCTCCGAAATACGCCTTATCACAAACATTACATTTGTACTTTCGAATTCCAGCATGTTTGTTCATATGTGCAACAAAACAACGTTTCTCTAAAAATTTCTTATTACAAATAGCGCAGTCAAAACCTACATTATTTGCATGCAATCTCATATGCTTCTTTAACTGAACCTCTTCCACAAACTTCCTATTACAAACAGAGCACTCATAGTCTAGTTCTAGTCTGCCTTCGTGTATTTTCATATGTGAAACTATAGATCTTTTGTTTAGAAACTTTTTATTACAAACAGAACATTTAAAATTTCTGTTTATTTCATGTATTTCCATGTGTCTATTTAAAGTACCCTTATGTGCAAACATCTTGTCACAAATAGAACATTTGTAATCTGGATTTCCTGTATGTATTTTCATATGATAATTTAAATTCTTCCTCTGTACAAATTTTGTATCACAAACAGTACATTTGTGATTTCGAATTGCTACATGTACATCCATATGGCTGTTTAAATACCTCTTATGTAGAAACATTTTATCACAAACAGTACATTTGTGTTTTCGAATTGCTAAATGTACATTCATATAGCGGTTTAAATAACTCTTATGTAGAAACATTTTATCACAAACAGAACATTTGTAATCTGGATTTCCTGTATGTATTTTCATATGAAAAGTTAATTGATAGTTTTCTTGAAACATCTTGTCACAAATAGAACATTTGTGATTTCGAACTCCCGCATGTATTTTCATATGCTGGGTTAAATAATCCTTCTGTGCAAATTTTTTATCACAAACAGAACATTGGTAATCTCGAATTTTTGAATGCGCTTTCAAATGTCTAGTGAAATGACGCTTACGTACGAACGCCTTGTTGCAAATTGGACATTTATGATTTTTACCTGTGTCTGTATTAGTACAAGTTGCATTCACACTGTCTGTGTCCGCACTGAAGTTGGCTTCATCCACATCCGGTTGGTTATCATCTTCACAACTACTGCTTGAAACTCTGTCATTATCAGGTGCTGATTCATCTTTTACATGTTTCAAGTAAAATTCTAGGTCTTCGCTGTCTTGAAAAGATTCTTCTTTGATGTCGATGTCATCATCTACAACTGTTCCCTGATCATGTTCCTCCAATGACTCTAATAAATCTTCCATCTCTTCTTTAATATTTAATTCACTGTCCAAGTCCTCCTCTCGCTCCATCGTCAAGTCTAGTTTATTTATTTGTATTTGCAACTCAGAGAATTTGTGGCATCGCGGATCGCTGCTTGCTTGTAATATTTCCGTGTATTGTGTTAAACGACTATAATTCTCCAAACATGTTTTTCGGAATTTGTAAAACAAATTGACTGTTGTGCGGCATGAAGAACAAATGAAGTTTGGAATCTCTGACTTTGAAATTATCTGAAAAAGAAAAACTTTTTAATATACTGAAAAATAGGTCATAATTTCTTCATAGCACACTTGTTACAATAACATATGAAGTAAATTTAAATTTGATGGCAGTATTACTAATGAATAGTAATTTCTAATTAAGAAAATTTAACTTCCTTAGCAAAGAAAATTTAATTTTAAATTTGATTTCATCAACACTACTTGCCGACTGCTGTAGATATGATTCTTATTGTATTGGATGCATGTTAGCTGTGGTTACCACTGATAACAGATTGACACTTCATAAATAAATAGAATGATATGTGAACTTACAATTTCAGGCAAGCAATATTTTAACTGTTCTTGCATTGAATATTCATAGGGAACGGGCACACATGTGACCTCGATCAGCTGTTTGGGTATTAACTGTCAGTTGAGATTTTCAGTACATTTATTTGCTCGTTTCAAATTTTTTTTTAAAGGTTTTATTTTTAATATTGTATGTGTTTGCGATTATAGTTTGTGCGTTGGGGAACCAAAGGTGCGTAAAAATAAAATTTAATTATTTCATTCTGTACTGTTTTCGTTGTACCACAGTATAAGAAATTCTTATACTGTGATACTACGAAAATTAATTAATTAAATTTTATTTTTACACACTTTTGGTACCACAGCGCACAAACTATAATCGCAAACCCACACAATATTAAAAATAAAACCACTAAAAAAATTTTTAAACGAGCAAATAAATGTACTGAAAATCTCAACTGACAGTTAATACCCAAACAGCTGATCGAGGTCACATGTCTGCCCGTTCCCTATAGTCTTCCAGCTTAAACGCACTTTCAAGTTGCTTAGATTTGAGACACAATAAACAAAACTCTGATAAGCAGTACATTTTATAAAATTTATTTTACGTGCTGCATAGAAATGTAGCACAGACAAAACAACAAACAAAACAACGGAGCTTTGTAAACGAAGGTTAGGCAGTCGTGACAGCAGCATTACGTTTGACAGAAGCATGACTGATGCAATGTTGCCAACCATAGTATAAAAAAGTTTACTTTTCAGATATCGGTTATTTCATTCTTAATTGCTTGAAATATATTTATAAATTACAAACTTAAGTTGACAAAGTTACATACACACAAATATACTTAATTACTTGCACATGCGCCTACACACGAATGTGTATAAGTACACATCTTGGGAACTATAAGAGATACGACTTCGGTTTTATTAGTTAATAGTTGCCACACTAGTAGGCCAATTTAATGGTGTTTTGGTTAACCTGAAAAAATGAATAGATCACATTATATGAGTAAAAATGTAAAAAATAGAGATATTTTTTAAATAATTTTAATTCCAAAATAGTGTAGCAACGTGGGAGGTGGTTATATGGATACGGATGATAAAAAGAAGGAAACTTTATTAAAGGAAATGATAAAAACCGGTCGTGGTTAAATTTAAATAAACCAAACACTCTGTCTAAATAATGTTAAAAGTGGTTTTTATTATTAAAATTGCAAAAGTAACTACCTTAACGTTGCACTAACTTATAAAGTACATTAACTATTAAATTAATTTAAAACTATAGCCCCCGATTATTTCGCGAACAACAAAACGGATTGAGAAACAAAAAAATACGTCCAAAATATTTTTAAATGTTCTATTGAATGACACCGAATGAGAGTTTCCCCCCTCACCCCCTGGGGGGAGGTGTCACTTCGAAATTTTAAATGGTAACCCCCAGTTTTTATTGCAGATTCGGATTCAGTGAAGAAAAAATCAAGCTTTTATCTAACAATTTTTTTCGGTTCGCGAAAGATGTCGCTACAATTATTAAACTTAATCACCACAAATTGATTAATTATATACATTAGCTTGATCTTTTACATCACTGAATCCGAATCTGCAATAAAAACTGGGGGTTCCCATTTAAAATTTCTAAGTGACCCCCCTACCCCCAAGGTGGTGGGTTGGGAAACTCTCATTTGGTGTCATTCAATAGAACATTTAAAAATATTTTGGACGTATTTGTTTGTTTCTCAATCCGTTTTGTTATTCGCGAAATAATCGGGGGGGTACGGGTGTTCTGAAACATCCTATATGTATCAAAAATGTACATTCGTTTTCTTAATAATTTTGTTGTTAAACATTTGTTATTAATTACATTTACTTCAAAACAGTGAATTGTTCTTGAATATAAATATGTATGTACACTAATAAAATAACGTTGATATTCAAGGTCTATTATTACTTGTTTCGAAAATCTTTTATGCACTCCCTTCAAAAATTTTTATAAATCGAGATCCGGATCTTACAATTATCCGGATACCCAAATGTACGGATCTGAGATCCGGATATCCGGATACTCGGATACTCAAATAATTGGCAGCCCTAATTTAAACATTACATTACAGATACGAAATTTTCACATTTCGTCCAAAACTTTGAATAAATGAAGCAAAATGTTTATAAACATTTTTGTTGTATACGCGCCGAGAGAGGGCGTCACCTTCTAGAGATCTGCGACGGCTAGGAAAAACAAGAGTAATCGTAATTGTTTTTGTTAGAAAATTGTAAAGTTGCCCTTGTTTATGAACATTAAAATAAGATCGAGTTATCGAAGATACTCTCGGTTGTTAGAATAATTTTAATTATTGAAGTTGTCAATTTACTATTTTTACTGATATAAATAAACACAGTCCAATTTACGAAGCTTCTTATCTCTTTTTTCAGCATCATAACATTTTGAACAGGTTATGGGCCCAGACCGATTCATGCCATAACTGATATATATATTTAATTTCAATTAATTGGTAAAATATATTTATAAAAATGGCGGAGGCAGATAATTTTACAATAGCACCACTACACGGGAAGCAAAATTGGGCAACTTGGGAGCATGGTATGAAATTGCTTTTCAAGATGCATAATAGTTTAGACGTGGTATTAGGCCACGAAACTATGCCAAATGAGTCTGATTCACAAGCCAAACAGGAAGAATTTCGGGCATATGAAAAGAGAAAAAAAACGTACGAAGCTTTAGATGGTAAGGCAAGTTTCTTGATTTTTAGAAATATTGCAGAAGATCAGAAAGATTTTGTAATGGACTGTGCGACTGCAAAAGAAGCATGGGATACTTTACACGCTATTTATGAGCAAAGCTCATGTGCCAGAATGGGTCGACTATTTAATGCCTTCTTTAATAAACGGCAAAAAGATCCTGCGGATTCAGTAGCTAAACACGCAGCAAAAATGATACAAGCGTGGAATTCAATGCAGGAGGAATTGCAGAAACGCCATAAATCAAAACTTCCTGAAGAACTTTTAATGAATCGTTTGGGTGAGTCTTTACCTGATGAATATTTTGAAATTATTGCAGTTTGGGACGCAATGCCAGATGAAGATAAATCTTCAGCAAAAATGGTAGAATTTCTCACTCGTCACGAACAAGGAATGTCAGAACGTGATGAAAAAGAACATAAAGAAAAATCTGCTTTTGTAGTAAAACATTCTCATCCTCGTTCTCATCGTAACAAATTTGAACACAAGAATATTAATTCAGAAAATAAATATGATAAGAAAGCAGATATTCTTAAAACAAGTAAAATGTTCAAGTGTTTCTTCTGTGGAGAACTAGGACATTTTAAGAAAAATTGTCCAAAATGGAAAGAAATCACTGGAAAATAAATCTGACAATCTTGAGCTGTCAAAAGAAAAAAGAGCAGGAGCGTTTGTAGCCGAATTTGCTGAAAACGAAGAAACAGATGCTTGGATTCTTCACAGTGGAGCTACTGTACACATGACAGCAAATAAGACATATTTTTAAATTATGTAGAATTTGCTAAACCAGAAATGATTTCTGTCGGTGATCTTCATCAAATTGAAGGACTTGGTAAAGGTATTATTGCAATTAAAGTTTGGAAAGATGGAAATTGGCATGATCATTCAATAGAAAATGTTTGGTATGTACCTAATATTGGGAGAAATCTATTCTCAGTAAGAGCAGTACTTAAAAAGGGGTATGAGCTTCATATGAAAGGTAATAACTGTCAACTTTTATTAAACAATGAATTTAAAGCTCTCGGACGCAAACTCTTGAACAGTGAGTTTTATGGTATGTTAATTAAAGTTAATTTGTCTCAAAATCAAAAGTCATTATTTGCTGAGAAAGTTGAGTCCTTACAAGTGTGGCACGAGCGATTTGCACATCAAAATAATGTGCAAGTGCGCCAATTTCTCCAAGACCAAGGTATTAAATTTACAGATACTAATGATTTCTGCGAGGGCTGTATGTTTGGGAAGCAGCAACGTCTAAGTTTTAGAAATAGGAGTAACAGAGCCAAGACTCCTGGAGAATTGATACATGCAGACGTATGTGGAACAATGGAAGAAGTATCTCTTGGCAGAGCTAAGTACTTTGTTGTTTTCAAAGATGATTTTACAAAGTACAGAATGGTGTATTTTATGAAACAAAAGTCAGAAGTGCCTGAAAAATAAAAAATGTTTATTGCTGAAGGAAAAACAGCAGGTCATGATTTAAAGCAACTTTTACGTGATTGTGGAAGGGAATTTACAGGTAAAGATACTGGAGATTTATTGATTAATGCAGGTATGACTCATTATACTAGTATGCCTTATACACCTCAGCAGAACGGTGCTGCTGAAAGGGAAAATAGGATACTGGTAGAGAGTGCTAGGTTAATGTTGGTATCAAGTAATCTTCCTACAAAATTGTGGGCAGAAGCAGTTTATACAGCTGCTTATGTAATTAACAGAACTGGTCAACAGGTACAAAGGCGACACCATTTGAATTATTGCATGGTCATAAAGCACGAGTTTCACATCTTCGAGTCTTTGGTACAGTTTGCTTTGTACACAAACCAGAAATAAAGAGGAAGAAGTTTGACTCAAAAGCATACTAGGGGTTTCTTGTTGGTTACTGCGGTGATGATGGTTACCGAATTTGGATTCCTGAACTCAACAATGTATTGTTAAGCAGAAATGTAGTATTCAAGGAAGAAAAATTAGCATTAAATCTTGAAAATAATTTTGCTGGGCACTTTGGAGAAGATAATTGTAATCTGTATTCATCATATTCTCTTTCGCAGAACAATACAGTAGTCGAAGAAAATACAGATGCTCTTCCCATAGTTACTGAAGATAAAAAGAATACAGGGAACATCAATACTAGACTGCGAGACAGAAATAAAATTCAATAACCAGATAGATATGGTGAATGGATTCTCATGGCAGAAAATATAGATCCAAAAACATATCAAGAAGCAGTAAAATCAGCAGAAAGCAATCAGTGGTTAAATGCAATGCAAGATGAAATCAATTCACTGGCAAAGAATCAAACATGGAAGTTAGTAAATCGTCCAACAGACAAATCAATTATGAAAGGTAAATGGGTTTTTAAAAGAAAATATACAGCAAAAGGCGAAGTTAAGAAACTTAAAGCACGTTATGTTGTAAAAGGATATGAGCAGAGGTATGGTATTGAATACGATGAAGTTTTTAGTCCAGTAGTACGCTTTACAACAAGTCGTAGCATGTTAGCTGTGGCAGCAAGTAAAGGTTTGATAAGAAAACAATTTGATGTTGTGACTGCATTTTTAAATGGCGATCTCGAAGAAGATCTTTACATGGAGCAGCCTGAGGGATTTAGTGATGGTTCTAGTCGAGTTTGCAAGCTACATAAAAGTCTATCCGGACTGAAGCAATCACCTTGATGCTGGAATGCTAAATTTACCAAAGTATTGAAGAAGTATGGACTTGAACAAAGTAAATCAGATCCTTGTCTATTTACGAAATTATCAAAAGGAAATATTTTGATGGTAACTATATATGTTGATGATGGTCTGCTAGTTTGGTCAACTGAATCTGAAGTTAATCTGCTTCTTAATGATCTAGAAAAGATTTTGAGATTACAAGGGAAACATCAAACAATTATTTAGGAATGGAAATAATAGATAAAGAAGATGGTTCAATTGTAATAACTCAAGAATCCTACACAGAAAAAATATTACTTCTATTTAATATGGCTGAAGCTAACCTGTGTCAACACCTATTGAGAAGTATGACGGAATAAACGAAGAAAAGCAAAGAATTGAATCAAACATTCCATACAGGGAAGTCAAATATATCTGGCAACAGTTACGAGACCGGATATAGCTTATGCAGTCAGTATTGTATCACAAGCTTTGGAAAATGCAACAATTCAAGACTGGATCCGAGTTTAAAATACTTACGTGGTACACTTGGATTTGGAATAAAATATTCTCGAAATTGTAGACCAGGCGTTTTAGAAGTTTTTTGTGATTCTGACTATGCTGGCGATCCAGTTTCAAGAAAATCAAGAACTGGTGTAGTGTGTTTATTCAGTGGAGGAGCAATGAGCTGGCGAAGTCAAAAACAGCAGACTATCGCCTTATCAACAACTGAAGCAGAATTCATTTCAGCTAGCGAAGCTGCGAAAGAATTGGTATGGTTGAAACGGTTGTTGGCAGAAGTGGATCAACTTCAAGAAACACCAGTTTTGAGAATTGATAATTCTAGTGCAATGAAACTTGTGAAAAATCCTGAGTTTCACAATCGCACTAAGCATATTGAAGTAAGATATCTACAGGGTGTTAATTAAAAAATGGGCCATAGGCGTTTAACATGTAAAATCAGTTTTTCCTTGCGCAAAAGTCTCCATATTATTTTAGGCAAAAAAGCTTCAAATAAAATTTTTAAAGAATTAATTCTGCATCTGAGTTAATTAACAGATTTTATTTTTGACCTTTTGTAACCGAGAAAAACTATTTTAAAGTTATTTGAAAATTGCTTATTTATAGTGTTAGCCTTGGAAATCAAACAAAATTGCAAACAATTGTATGACATTTTAACTGTCAGAAAAAGGTTATATTTTTCAGTTTCACCGCAAAAACACATATTTTTGGTAAAATGGAAAATTTTGCTCACGAAGAAAAGCTACAAATTATAAAATGGTTTTATTCGGGACAAAGCTTGAGGAAAATTCGAGATTTAATAAGTGTTGTCTGGCCACACCGCCGAATACCGAGCAAATCTACAATAGAGAGATTTATTAAAAAATTTGAAGAAACTGGTACATTTAATTTTAAGAAGCAAGAAAATTCAAATATTTCCTTTAATCGTGAAGAGAATGTATTTGCTTTAATTGAAGCAAACCCTACACTAAGTTTAAATGAAGTTGCTTCGGAAATTGAAATTTGCCATGTTTCTGTTTACAATACAATACAAATATTTCCCATATAAATTCCACTGTCATCAAGAACTTGTACTAGAAGATTTTGAAAATCGCGCAACCTTTGCGAAATTGTTATCTGAATCTATTCCCACCAAATCTAAAACTGATCATTCTACAAGAGAACTACCAGATCAGGCTCCACATATTAGCATTTCCATTCCATGAAATTCTAATCAAATTTGATAATTTTCAAGTTATAAAAAAACACACTTTCACTTTAAATACAAAAAAAAAAATTATAGAAATACCTAACCTCATTATTAATGTTTCTGTAACTGTTTTTACACTGTGGAATACAACACGACACGTTTTCTAAACTAGGTGTTTTATTTTCCATATTAAAATATATTATTTGTTTTCACTATCATTAATAATAATTTTAAGCATAATGATTGATTATAATAATGTACAGAATATGAGTGTATAGATGACAATAATGTATTGATTACAACAATCCACTCGTATTGATTACAACAATGTACTCTTATTGATTACAACAATGTACTCGTATTGATTGCAACAATGTACTCATCTTGATTACAACAATGAACTCGTATTGATTACAACAATATATTCGTATTGATTTCAACAATGCACCGATTACTACAATGAACTGATTATATTTTAAAAAATTTAAATCTCAAGCAACCTAAAAATCAAATTCGATTTTAATGAGTTCTAGGGACAAAAAAATTGCATATATTGACATATTATTATTATTCCATAAAATTTTGATTGTACGTTAACGGTTAATCAATTTGAATAATTGACTGTTAGCGGATCATCAATGATAAAAAAACTTTGATTAACGTTTGTATAACTGGGCACAGTTAGAAAAAAGTTTATATTTTATAATTTCACTTCAATAACAAATATTCGTAATATAAATTAATTCAAATAACAGAAATTAAGACAATAATTAAGAATTTATTGAATAATTAAATAACAACAATAGTATATTGAACAACTAGTGTTACAATTAGGCATTGTAACACGAGTTGTTCATACTACTTTTCCTATTTCACGTTCATAAATTCAATAAAAATAAAAATAAAATAAAATTGTACAGCATGTTTAATATACCACTGGTCACCAAGGGGCTTTGCCCGCGGGGTCTATCGGGTCTCAGGCCGCAACCCCGTCGCAGGGGCTTCGATTCAATCATTTTACGTGAGCAATGACAGCCCCAAGTTTGACAGACTGTTAATTTTACAAATAATAAACTCCCCAAAAACAGTTGCACAAAATTTAATTTTGTAGCATTGTTTTTGAGAAAAACAGTGTCACAAAATGAAATGCTCGAATATTCCACCATTTTGTGCCAAACAATATTCTATTCTATTGTAAAAGCACTCTCTAACATTATTTAGTTGCCTGGCATTTATATTTCTGCACTCATTTGATATTGCATTTTTCATTGCATTAACACTCTCAAATCTCTGTCTATTAATAATATTCTTCAAATGACCCCACAAAAAAAAGTCGCATGGGGTTAAATCCGGTGATCTCGCAGGCCAATTAATACTTCCTCCTCTACCAATCCAATGATTGGGGAATGCATCATCTAAAAACTCTCGCACTTCTTGAGCATAATGAGCTGGACAGCCGTCGTGTTGAAACCACACAGTTTCAATATTTAAATTTTCTATCTCAGGCCCTACTTTTTCTATTAGAAGTTCCAAGTATTTGTTAGCATTAATATTTTCAATAAAAAATGGCCCAATAATGTTGGAACCAAGTATACCGGCCCACACATTTACTTTCTGGATGTATTGTGTATTTGTTTCCAAAGTTTTGTGCGGATTAACCTGTGACCAATAACGGTAATTATTTAAATTTGGCTTCTTGTCCAATACAAAAGTGCATTCGTCTGTAAAACAAATATTTCTTAAAAAATTTCTGTCCGCATTTGCCTTCTCCATTACAATTTCGCAAAATGTTGCGCGATTTTCAAAATCTTCTAGTAGAAGTTCCTGATGACAGTGGAATTTATGAGAAATATTTGTACTTCTTAAAAATATTATAAACAGAAACGTGGCTAATTCCAATTTCTGAAGCAACTTCTCTCAAACTTAGTGTAGGGTTTGCTTCAATTAAAGCCAATACGTTCTCTTCATGATTAAAAGATATATGTGCATTTTCTTGCTTCTTAAAATTAAATGTACCAGTCTCTTCAAATTTTTTAATAAATCTCTATTGTAGATTTGCTCGGTATTCGGCGGTATGGCCAGACTACACTTATTAAATCTCGAATTTTCCTCAAGCTTTGTCCCGAATAAAACCATTTTATAATTTGTAGCTTTTCTTCGTGAGCAAAATTTTCCATTTTACCAAAAATATATGTTATTGCGGTGAAACTGAAAAATATAACCTTTCTCTGACAGGTAAAATGTCATACAATTGTTTGCAATTTTGTTTGAGTTCCAAAGCTAACACTATAAATAAGAAATTTTCAAATAACTTTAAAATAGTTTTTCTCGGTTATAAAATGTCAGAAATAAAATCTGTTAATTAACTCTGATGCAGAATTAAATTCTTTAAAAGTTTTATTTGAAGCTTTTTTGCCTAAAATAATATGGAGACTTTTGCGCAAGGAAAAACTGATTTTACATGTTAAACGCCTATGGCCCATTTTTTAATTAACACCCTATATATATATATATATATATATATATATATATATATATATATATATATATATATATATAATGTTTCGTTTCGCGACTGCAATTAATTATAAATTAGAGTGTCGTGGGAAGGCAGTCAATTGTGGGCTAAATAAAAACTTCTTTTAAATTTGCCAAGCTTTCAGATATATTTTATCCTTCATCAGGGCACTGTGTAACAAAAATTATAAAAATATAAATATTTTTTACAAAATTTGTGAAGTAAACTTACATTTAGTTGAGACTATCTATAGAAATTTCTCCAATGGTCAATAATATAAATAATTGAACACTAAATTAAACATAAAATGTACTCAAAATAATTAAAATAAGTATTTTAATAAAATGTCAAAATAAATTAAAAATTGACAAATAATATAAATAATATTTTTTGGAAAACTTGATTTAAATATCTAAAATATAAATGCTAGAGCAACTAGAAAAATTTTTAGTAATATGAATTTATAACAAAAAGAAGAAAACAGTAAAAAAGAGAATAATTAAAATAATTATGAATTATTTTGAGCATTACAGGTTTTAATAATAGACATTTTTAATAAATAACAATATATATTGCTCAGACCATCTAAATCAGTCCTTTTATTCATCGTATTGCTAATGTTGTAAATATGAACTATCTCAAGAAATGACCTTTTTGACAAATTTCGTTCAATATCTAATATTTTAACATCTACATAATTTATTCTATGGTTTTTATTATTAAAATGTTCAGCCAAAGCACTAGAGTTAGGTTTAAGTCGGGCATCACTTTTATGAGATATGTCTACCAGTTAAATTTCTAGAAGTATGCCCTATATAAACAAGGTCACATTCATGGCATGGAATACAATACACAACATTAGATTGTTGAAGTGTAGGGGTCTTGTCTTTTAATTTAGTAAAAATTCCGCCAATTGTTGTACAATTTCTGTAAGTTAGTTTAAGGGAGTCATGTTTTACTACATTTTTAATTTTTGGTGAAAGATTAGGTATGAAGGGTAGAGAAGCATATTTTATGTTTTCATTAGACAGTAAATTATTATTATTTAAAATGTTAAGAGAATTTAATTCATTAACACTGTTGCAAAAAAGTAATTTATTAATCATATTTCGTGGGTAACCATTGGACAAAAGTACATCTCTGAGTCTATTAAGGTTTTTATGATGGAATGTTGAGTCTGAGATTCGAAGAATTCTTTTTTTAAATCCCAAAATGAAATTAATTTTCAATTTCTTAGGTTGGCAAGATAGAAAATGAATATAACGCTGTGAAGCCATAGGTTTAACATACCAGTCAGTCAATTTCCATTGACATCTCGTATTATTAGAGTATCAAGGAAAGCAATGGACATATTCAGTTCCTGTTCAAGCGTAAATTGAATGTGATTATTGTATTTGTTGAATATATCAAGAATCTCATTTGTTCTATCAGCTGGTACTGCACACACAATGTCATCAACAAACTTTTTAATAAATGGTAGTTTGAAAGAAAGTTTTGGGATACATTCATTTAAAAGTGCATCCATAATATATTGAGAAATTATTGGACTAAGAATAGCTCCCATTGGACTTCCAAGTAATTGTTTATAGAAACGATCATTATATAAACAGTAACTACTTTCAAAAACAAAATTAATTTACTTTTTAAAACCATAGAATAAATTATGCAGATGTTAAAATATTAGATATTGAACGAAATTTGTCAAAAAGGTCATTTCTTGAGATGGTTCATATTTACAACATTAGCAATACGATGAATAAAAGGACTGATTTAGATGGTCTGAGCAATATATATTGTTATTTATTAAAAATGTCTATTATTAAAACCTGTAATTCTCAAAATAATTCATAATTATTTTAATTATTCTCTTTTTTACTGTTTTCTTCTTTTTGTTATAAATTCATATTACTAAAAATATATATATATATATATATATATATATATATATATATATATATATATATATATATATATATAGTTAACTTTCAGGACCAGTTGATTTTGTTTTCTTTTGTGAATTTGTTTTTTTTTTTTGTGAATTTATTGCTTGCTTGCATGATAAATTAAAAACGTAATAAAGTGGTTGTCAAAACAAAGAACGGAGCTAAAATAATAATAATTACAGACCTATATCATATTTAAATTCACTTGCCGAAATATTTTAATTAACTGTTTTTAAAAATGTACAATATCAAACACAAAACATTGTATGTGGTCAGTAACATACTTTCACACACTACTGTTACTAATTTACTTGAATTTACTAATTTTACGAACCACGCTCCAAGAAATGCAACTGCAGTCTGATGTCATATTCACAGACTTCAGCAAAGCATTTAATACGGTTTCGCACGACATACTAATAAAAAATTAGTAGCTATTAGATTTAGTTCGAATTTGTTAAAAAAAAAATTGTCCTACTTACATAAGAGAACTAAGAACGTAAGTGTAAGAGGTCACTGTTCTAATTCCTTTAGTTCATTATCAGGGGTGCCACAAGGCTCTGTTTTGGGCCCTCTTTTGTTTATAAACGAAATTGTTGACGTAGTTTAATACTCTGACTGCTTACTGCTTGCCGACGATTTCAAAATTTTCCACAAAATATCTACTAACACTTACTGTCTAGAATTACAATCAGATATTGACAATCTGTATCAATGATCTGTAAAAAATAACCTACCTTTTCACTTTTAAAAATGTTGTGTAACAAGCATCAGTAGAAAAACGAATATTATACAGTATGATTATTTTATGTCCGACAGAGTTATTCCAACTGTTTATCTTGGTTATACATTTTAACTGCAAATTTCATCTGCATAAAGATAAAATAACTTCAGATGCATATAAAACTTTAGGTTTTGTAATTCGCACAATACTTAACTTTCGAAATATCTAAACAATCATGACTACTCTCTTATTAGAAGTAAAATGGAATATAGTTATCTAGTGCGGAGTCCAATTGTAAATAAACTCGAGAAGGTACAGAAAAGATTTTGTAGCATTTCATATTATCACATGTTTCACACTTGGTATATGATAGACGTGTGAAACTTCAGCTCTTGTTTTTGTATAAAGTAGTCAACAATGTTATATATAGCCCCTTTCTTTAAGGCGAATTAAACTTCCATGCTAGGCCATGTAAGTAGTAATTGGGACGCTATTTCCAGACGTCGCCAATTTTGACCGTGTGGGACACTTTCGTTTGGAAATTTTAGGTAATTAGTTTGTTGCGAATTTGTTAATGAGGATGGAATTTTGGTAATTATTAGTTTAAATTTAGAACTGTTTTGTTTAAATGTTGAAAGCTGAGGGGGTTTACGGGGTAACTTTCTAATTTTATGCATATATATTATCCCTGATTATTTCATTCATTACAATTCTTACCAATCAGAATGTCTCATTTTCCATTGTTGTGCATTTTAGATAAGTGAATAAACAGCACCAAGCTGTTTATTCGCGATTAAATTGAAGCTAGCTTTTATATGCAAATTTTTAACACTTTGAAGACATATTTAGCCGGATAATTAGTTGCAGAAGCAAGATACTTACATGTTTTTTATCTTTACTGGTATTTTATGTCTTTAAACATGCTGAATTATTCAATTCAAGCTATTTTTATTTACAAATTTTTGACTTTTATTTGACAAGTAAAAAGAAAAACAATCAATTTGCTATAGTTACACTATAACCAAGGAAGATATTAGAGGAAGCTTCACTTATACGTGAGAGAGACCGAACCGTCAGATTAACGCCATCCAGGTCGCTACGCGGCGCTGATGCTAATGCGCGGCAAGCGCGCCTACTTTGAATTTTTAAATGTTTTCATATTCTTTAAAGTGATTGGAAAATAAAACACGGAATTGTAAATAATAATATATATTGTATAAAATAATATTTAAAATACATGTTTACAGGTACATATGCTGCAGATTCAAGTAGTTTTGCGAAAATCTCTTCTCTTGTGACAATTCAAATATTTTTTCTATTTCTTCCAAATTTTTATTATCCGTAATTAATAGAGTATCCAACTGATTTGTTATCTTGTTGATCGCTTTACGAAGAGTTGTACGACGCCTTTTTTAACGTATCCACAATCGAAAAATTCAAAATATCAAAGTTTATTCCGCCGAAATACACTGGCCGCGCGAACAGCCTTTTTCATCATCAAAAAATCCATTCACCTCCGCACAACGCAAAACACTCCTGTCACGTTCCACAAATGTTTCTGGAATGGAGGTAAATTAGAACACTACCCGTACACAAATCACCTCAGCAGATTCTTTTTACAAAAATTAAAACTTGAAAATTATATCTTTTGACAACTTTTTATTACATACTGTTTTTTTCACATAGCTCACTATTATTATTTTTCAAAAACAGCTAACTGTGTATGCTCAAAACCACAAGTATAACTTCAAAATATAACTTTTTATAATATTATTAATGTTCAATTAATTAATTGGGGTCAACTAATTCATTTACACATTTAATTTACATTATTATATGTGCTATAGATATTTAAATAAAAATGAAAATAATTTATAATTGCATTCATCACAGTAACATTGGTCTTTCTTTGTATGTACTACATTTATGAAATTTGGTTGGTGTTCTTAAATTGACCAAAGATATAAGTTACACCATCCAGATCGCTACGCGGCGCTGCAGTCACGAACCAAGGTCATGACGCAAGTGGAACTTCCTCTAATATCTTCCTTGACTATAACAACAAAATTTTATGGTCCTTTTTGTTTATGAGTGTACCGATTTATTTATGTAAAAATGTGTCAAAATCAACGTTTTAGTATAATTTCTTCGGCAAGTATTAAAGTTTATGCTATGAATTCGTGAAATAATCTTGACATATACCCCTCGTGCTAAAAAATTTAATCGATTAAATTTGATGTCTAGCTTATTTATAAATTTTTGCTTTTAAAAAAGTGTTATCGTACATAATAATTTAAGATAAAACCCCTCGACCTGCGGTCTCGGGATTTTTTCAAATTATTATGTACTCAAACACTTTTTAAGCAAAATTTTATGCATAAGCTAGACATGTCAAATTTAATCGATTAAATTCTTAGCACTCGTGATATAACTATTGATTAAACACTCGAACAGTAAGGCCAGGTTCATCAGTAAGGAAAAGGTAAACTATTTTTCATATTCAATATAAGCTACTATATTAAATAAATATTTATTTTAGAAATGGATTTTAGTAAGCTGAATGAGAAAGGACAGCTAACTGACATTAAACCCCGACGAAAATTAACAGAATTAGAAATAAATAAAACTTATAAACTAGTAGATATCAAAGCTGTCAAAACCGGATTTGGAAGAAAAATCATTGCCGAATGTGAAGAATTTGGTACATATCTTCCAGGACGATTCGATACCTTAACAGATGAAGAATTAAGAGATTTGAGAAAATCTGTTTCTAGTTTGGGTTTAAAATATACTGGGTTGAAAGATTACGGTGTTCTGGGTAAAAAAGCCCGGCTAGTAGAATTTGTTCAATTGTAACATATTTATTATTAATATGTATGTATTTAGTTGTAACTATTTAAATAAATTTTATAAAATTGTAATATATATTCTAATTTAAATACCTGTAAATGATCCCAATAATAAATTTCAAATATTAGTGTTATAATCTTTGGTTATTCTTTCGTTCCGATATTTGTTAATAAATAATTACTAAAAAAAAATTTTTATTTTGGTCTTGCATACCTTAAATACAATAATTACTTACATTTTCAAAAATATTCAATTATACGTACATCACGTGACGGTTTATAAGACAAAGATATTTATATATTCATTTTAAACAAAGGTTATCCGTATTTTACCGTTTGAATTACATAAAGTTAAAAAATATTATTTCGAACATATTGGGAAAATTAATTAGTTAATAAAAAAATATTTTAATAAATAAATAGTTGACGATCCAGTTAAAAAAATATTATTGAATTATTAGATTACACACGATATAAATAAATGTAGGAAAGTCTGAAAAAACTATTTGAAATTGAAACGAATGGAAACGGCCTTAGAATTAGTTATACATAGTGTACTCAATATTAAATTTTTACAGTTATTTTAACTAATAATTTAACAACAAAACTTATTTGTTAATATTTACTTGCGACAACAAATGAATTTCACACACGTAAAAATACGAAACAAACTATTTCGAATACAAACATGCATCATATATTGGATATGAATAACTTTATGTTTTCGTGAAAAATTCATTACCAGGGTTATTTATCCGTAATGAATAATAACAAATAAGTTTTGTTTTGAAATTAGTAATTAAAAATAACTACATTCAATTTACAAATTCTGTACAATTTATATAAGTAAATTGTGAATAATTATTATTTATGCAACGGAAATGTTTTCGAAGAAACTCCTTAAATTATATTTCAGCATTATTGACTTGGAAAATTTTTTAATATACAGATTTGCTCAAATTTGCTTCTCAATAAAACTGTGGATATTTACATTCTCGGTCTAGGTCATATTTTATCATAGTAATTTTGATAATAAATTTATTAAGTAGTAAAAAATAGGTTAGTTGGTATTTACATTTTTATCCTTAAACTTCAATTAGAACTGTTTGTTTCAATGTTTGAAATAAAATTATAATTTGTAAAGCTGATACGGTTATTCATATTTTCAAGCAAAATTTATGTCAGTATGTCATTATGAATTGATTATACCCTTGTGAAATACCAATTTTTTGTCATTTTTAAACAAATATTTATTAGGAAGTGACTGTACTGTTCTTGTTTGGTAATTTTGGTCATTTAGGTACATGAATGTTTAAATATTGCTTTGTACACGGTTTCAAATTTCATAATTTATTCTAAAAATGTACGAGAAAAGCGCAAAATTATGCACTTATCGATTGAAGTGTTTCCGCGAATTATTAAAATGAATTATTTTTGATAAATTTAACAAAACTTACAATTATTTAATTTTTGACAAAATACACCGTACTGGTTACATTTTCCTACCTCAAGTGATGTAGTTCTTAGAAAACAATGTATTGGAGTATAGATTTCAGATTAAGATAGTCATTTCTAGGGTTCTGGAGAAAGTGCTTGCTAATGAGTTTGGACTTGTGATGTATATTGAAAATTTGAAGTGAATTCATTTTTTGTATTACTATCGTTTAGGTAAATAACATGAATGAGTATTTTAAATATTTTTAAGGTAGTCATGAAGTTTTGGTAGGTAAATACGATAGGGAGTGTAAATTCAAAAGACCGCTAATACCTGTTACCTGTTCCATACAGATCGAGATAAGTAAATTGTGAATAATTATTATTTATGCAACGAAAATATTTTCGAAGAAACTTCTTAAATTATATTTCAGCATTATTGACTTGGAAAATATTTTAAAATACAGATTTGCTCAAATTTGCTTCTCAATACAACTATGGATATTTACATTTTCGGCCTAGGTTATATTTTATCATAATAATTTTATTAAGTAATAAAATTATGTTAGTTGGCATTTATGTTTTTATCCTTAAACTTCAATTAGTACTGTTTATTTCAATGTTTGAATTAAAATTTTGATTTGTATAGCTGATACGTTTATTCATATTTTCAAGCAAAATTTATTACGAATTCATTATGCATAATCCCTTGTAAAGTACCTATTTCTTTATCATTTTCAAACAAATATTTATTAGGAAGTGACTGTAATGTTCTTGTTTGGTAATTTTTGTCATTTAGATACATGAATGTTTAAATATTGCTTTGTACACGGTTTCAAAATTTCATAATTTATTCTAAAAATCTACGAGAAAAGCGCAAAATTATGCACTTATCAATTGAAGGGTTTCCACGAATTAGTAAAATGAATTATTTTTACTTATTTAATATTATTCGTTTGGGACGATGAAATAAAAGACTTTTAGAGATGTAGTTCTGTAGATTTAAACTTATTAAAATTCAACCTTTTCTGACAAAGAATTATGTTCAATAATTCGAAACATTGAATTTTAATAAACTTAAATCTGCAGAACTGTATCTATAATTTTTTTTATTTCAGAAATATCATGGTAGTACATAATGTTTATAATTTTCTTTACTTGTGTTCTGAGGAATTGTAATTGATTTATTCCAATAGGTGACAAATATATATATAAAAATATTCCAAATAAATATTAGAAAATTTATTCTAATTCGATCATTCAAAATATTCGCAGACTATGCATCATGTGTTTAATAATTAAATTAATGTAATAAATTTAATTATTGAAACTAAAGAAACGAAACTAAATAATAAATAATACTTTTACTCATTTATTAATAAAGATATTACATACATGTACATATTTTTACAGTAATGCAAACATTTCTTTTCAAGTTACTTACCATAATTTTTATAATATAATATAATGTCTTTAAATTTAATAAATAATACTTCTAATTTTATATTTATAAATATATATTTAATATATAAATATTATATATACTTTTGTACCGTAATTTGATAATTTTTATTAAAGTTACTAGTTATAGTTTTAAAGAATATTATGTTATAGATTGATTCTTACAAAACACTTCTTTGAAAATCATGTAGTGCAAAATACTTATTTATGATTATTTGTGTATTGAGTTAGATGACCGAGATACCAGAAACAGTTTTGGTTACAAATTCACAGAATTCATCTAAAACTCATTAGTCAAACACTCCCTCAAACATCTATAGGGAACGAGATATCTTTATCTTAACCTATACTCCTAAACATTGGCTTATATGAATACTTTTAACAAAATTAAATATAAACATGGTGTTTTAATGTTATCGAATTGGAATATATTTTTAAATATTTGCTTAGAATACTTTTCCATATCGGCCTAAAATATGTCATTATATTGACTACAACAATTTTATGATCTTGACTATAGACATTATCGACCCTAGTGAATATTTCATATAATGAATTAGAATATTTACCCCTATTATCTTCTCAATACAAATTTATATTTCCGATCTAACAAATATGTTATTATACAAATTTTTCAAAATAAATTATATAAAATATGTCTGGAATTTATATTTATAACCGTGTTATATTTACGGAAACATTTTTCATATAGAAATTTATTATAATTTCTAACTCATGGTACAGTATAGGTAAATTTTCCCGAAAATAATATTTTTAAGTAAATACAAATTATTCATGTACAGATTAATAATAATAGAGGTATTAGTTTATAATAATATATTCGTTAAACCTACGCGAAATGAAATTTTATTTATTTGAAAGTTACAAAGAAATACGTATTTTATTTAAATATGAATGTATTTTTTCAAATGCTACGTTGTTAAAAATTTGTTAACATTTCTGAATTAAAGGTTTTCTGAAATCATTTTTGTATTTTTAATTTATTTGTATATAGAAACTGTATCATAAATTGTACAAATTTGAAAGTAACTAATGAATGCCGAATCATTTTTAAAATTTTTATTTTGTTAAATATATTCATAGAAGTTAATATATTGGAAGTACAGCTGAAGATTAAGATCTTTTGTTTCCTAAGTATACAGGGGGAAAGTGACATTGGTAAAGAATTCTAAGAATTTGCGAGTAAAATTATTTTCGGTCAACTGAGTAAATTCACTAATTACCATGAACAACAATCTCACACTATATTGTTGTCAAAAAATTTTTTTGCTCGAAATATTCTTTAGAATTATGCCAAATAACTAATAGAAATTTCTGAATTCCCGTAAAAATGTATGTTCTAATTATATTTATAAGTTATAGAAATAGAAGTATTATTTCACGAATTCAAAGATATATCTAGTATAACAAAATAAATTATGGTAAGTTATTTCAAAAGAAATTGTAGAATTATTGCAAAAATATATACATGTCTGAAATATTTTTGTAAATGAAGCATAATATTACTATTTATTATTTTGTTTCGTTTCTTTTGTGTTTAATACCTATGAGTGATTCAGTAATTTTGGCGAAATCAATAACTAAAAGTATTACATTCAATTAAAAATTCTATGAAGTTTGTCTAACTTATTTGAATACTCAACGTTTTACAGAAATAATGATTCGGCATTCATTAGTTACTTTCAAATTTGTACAATTTATGATACAGTTTCTATATACAAATAAATTAAAAATACAAAAATGATTTCAGAAAACCTTTAATTCAGAAATGTTAACAAATTTTTAACAACGTAGCATTTGAAAAAATACATTCATATTTAAATAAAATACGTATTTCTTTGTAACTTTCAAATAAATAAAATTTCATTTCGCGTAGGTTTAACGAATATATTATTATAAACTAATACCTCTATTATTATTAATCTGTACATGAATAATTTGTATTTACTTAAAAATATTATTTTCGGGAAAATTTACCTATACTGTACCATGAGTTAGAAATTATAATAAATTTCTATATGAAAAATGTTTCCGTAAATATAACACGGTTATAAATATAAATTCCAGACATATTTTATATAATTTATTTTGAAAAATTTGTATAATAACATATTTGTTAGATCGGAAATATAAATTTGTATTGAGAAGATAATAGGGGTAAATATTCTAATTCATTATATGAAATATTCACTAGGGTCGATAATGTCTATAGTCAAGATCATAAAATTGTTGTAGTCAATATAATGACATATTTTAGGCCGATATGGAAAAGTATTCTAAGCAAATATTTAAAAATATATTCCAATTCGATAACATTAAAACACCATGTTTATATTTAATTTTGTTAAAAGTATTCATATAAGCCAATGTTTAGGAGTATAGGTTAAGATAAAGATATCTCGTTCCCTATAGATGTTTGAGGGAGTGTTTGACTAATGAGTTTTAGATGAATTCTGTGAATTTGTAACCAAAACTGTTTCTGGTATCTCGGTCATCTAACTCAATACACAAATAATCATAAATAAGTATTTTGCACTACATGATTTTCAAAGAAGTGTTTTGTAAGAATCAATCTATAACATAATATTCTTTAAAACTATAACTAGTAACTTTAATAAAAATTATCAAATTACGGTACAAAAGTATATATAATATTTATATATTAAATATATATTTATAAATATAAAATTAGAAGTATTATTTATTAAATTTAAAGACATTATATTATATTATAAAAATTATGGTAAGTAACTTGAAAAGAAATGTTTGCATTACTGTAAAAATATGTACATGTATGTAATATCTTTATTAATAAATGAGTAAAAGTATTATTTATTATTTAGTTTCGTTTCTTTAGTTTCAATAATTAAATTTATTACATTAATTTAATTATTAAACACATGATGCATAGTCTGCGAATATTTTGAATGATCGAATTAGAATAAATTTTCTAATATTTATTTGGAATATTTTTATATATATATTTGTCACCTATTGGAATAAATCAATTACAATTCCTCAGAACACAAGTAAAGAAAATTATAAACATTATGTACTACCATGATATTTCTGAAATAAAAAAAATTATAGATACAGTTCTGCAGATTTAAGTTTATTAAAATTCAATGTTTCGAATTATTGAACATAATTCTTTGTCAGAAAAGGTTGAATTTTAATAAGTTTAAATCTACAGAACTACATCTCTAAAAGTCTTTTATTTCATCGTCCCAAACGAATAATATTAAATAAGTAAAAATAATTCATTTTACTAATTCGTGGAAACCCTTCAATTGATAAGTGCATAATTTTGCGCTTTTCTCGTAGATTTTTAGAATAAATTATGAAATTTTGAAACCGTGTACAAAGCAATATTTAAACATTCATGTATCTAAATGACAAAAATTACCAAACAAGAACATTACAGTCACTTCCTAATAAATATTTGTTTGAAAATGATAAAGAAATAGGTACTTTACAAGGGATTATGCATAATGAATTCGTAATAAATTTTGCTTGAAAATATGAATAAACGTATCAGCTATACAAATCAAAATTTTAATTCAAACATTGAAATAAACAGTACTAATTGAAGTTTAAGGATAAAAACATAAATGCCAACTAACATAATTTTATTACTTAATAAAATTATTATGATAAAATATAACCTAGGCCGAAAATGTAAATATCCATAGTTGTATTGAGAAGCAAATTTGAGCAAATCTGTATTTTAAAATATTTTCCAAGTCAATAATGCTGAAATATAATTTAAGAAGTTTCTTCGAAAATATTTTCGTTGCATAAATAATAATTATTCACAATTTACTTATCTCGATCTGTATGGAACAGGTAACAGGTATTAGCGGTCTTTTGAATTTACACTCCCTATCGTATTTACCTACCAAAACTTCATGACTACCTTAAAAATATTTAAAATACTCATTCATGTTATTTACCTAAACGATAGTAATACAAAAAATGAATTCACTTCAAATTTTCAATATACATCACAAGTCCAAACTCATTAGCAAGCACTTTCTCCAGAACCCTAGAAATGACTATCTTAATCTGAAATCTATACTCCAATACATTGTTTTCTAAGAACTACATCACTTGAGGTAGGAAAATGTAACCAGTACGGTGTATTTTGTCAAAAATTAAATAATTGTAAGTTTTGTTAAATTTATCAAAAATAATTCATTTTAATAATTCGCGGAAACACTTCAATCGATAAGTGCATAATTTTGCGCTTTTCTCGTACATTTTTAGAATAAATTATGAAATTTGAAACCGTGTACAAAGCAATATTTAAACATTCATGTACCTAAATGACCAAAATTACCAAACAAGAACAGTACAGTCACTTCCTAATAAATATTTGTTTAAAAATGACAAAAAATTGGTATTTCACAAGGGTATAATCAATTCATAATGACATACTGACATAAATTTTGCTTGAAAATATGAATAACCGTATCAGCTTTACAAATTATAATTTTATTTCAAACATTGAAACAAACAGTTCTAATTGAAGTTTAAGGATAAAAATGTAAATACCAACTAACCTATTTTTTACTACTTAATAAATTTATTATCAAAATTACTATGATAAAATATGACCTAGACCGAGAATGTAAATATCCACAGTTTTATTGAGAAGCAAATTTGAGCAAATCTGTATATTAAAAAATTTTCCAAGTCAATAATGCTGAAATATAATTTAAGGAGTTTCTTCGAAAACATTTCCGTTGCATAAATAATAATTATTCACAATTTACTTATATAAATTGTACAGAATTTGTAAATTGAATGTAGTTATTTTTAATTACTAATTTCAAAACAAAACTTATTTGTTATTATTCATTACGGATAAATAACCCTGGTAATGAATTTTTCACGAAAACATAAAGTTATTCATATCCAATATATGATGCATGTTTGTATTCGAAATAGTTTGTTTCGTATTTTTACGTGTGTGAAATTCATTTGTTGTCGCAAGTAAATATTAACAAATAAGTTTTGTTGTTAAATTATTAGTTAAAATAACTGTAAAAATTTAATATTGAGTACACTATGTATAACTAATTCTAAGGCCGTTTCCATTCGTTTCAATTTCAAATAGTTTTTTCAGACTTTCCTACATTTATTTATATCGTGTGTAATCTAATAATTCAATAATATTTTTTTAACTGGATCGTCAACTATTTATTTATTAAAATATTTTTTTATTAACTAATTAATTTTCCCAATATGTTCGAAATAATATTTTTTAACTTTATGTAATTCAAACGGTAAAATACGGATAACCTTTGTTTAAAATGAATATATAAATATCTTTGTCTTATAAACCGTCACGTGATGTACGTATAATTGAATATTTTTGAAAATGTAAGTAATTATTGTATTTAAGGTATGCAAGACCAAAATAAAAATTTTTTTTTAGTAATTATTTATTAACAAATATCGGAACGAAAGAATAACCAAAGATTATAACACTAATATTTGAAATTTATTATTGGGATCATTTACAGGTATTTAAATTAGAATATATATTACAATTTTATAAAATTTATTTAAATAGTTACAACTAAATACATACATATTAATAATAAATATGTTACAATTGAACAAATTCTACTAGCCGGGCTTTTTTACCCAGAACACCGTAATCTTTCAACCCAGTATATTTTAAACCCAAACTAGAAACAGATTTTCTCAAATCTCTTAATTCTTCATCTGTTAAGGTATCGAATCGTCCTGGAAGATATGTACCAAATTCTTCACATTCGGCAATGATTTTTCTTCCAAATCCGGTTTTGACAGCTTTGATATCTACTAGTTTATAAGTTTTATTTATTTCTAATTCTGTTAATTTTCGTCGGGGTTTAATGTCAGTTAGCTGTCCTTTCTCATTCAGCTTACTAAAATCCATTTCTAAAATAAATATTTATTTAATATAGTAGCTTATATTGAATATGAAAAATAGTTTACCTTTTCCTTACTGATGAACCTGGCCTTACTGTTCGAGTGTTTAATCAGGGATAATATATATGCATAAAATTAGAAAGTTACCCCGTAAACCCCCTCAGCTTTCAACATTTAAACAAAACAGTTCTAAATTTAAACTAATAATTACCAAAATTCCATCCTCATTAACAAATTCGCAACAAACTAATTACCTAAAATTTCCAAACGAAAGTGTCCCACACGGTCAAAATTGGCGACGTCTGGAAATAGCGTCCCAATTACTACTCATGTAATACTCGCTCCACACAGACATTTCACTGTGATTTCTCACGCACTACTTCTAATTTCTGCAATCCAATCAACGCCATGTGCCGTTCTTTTAATAATTATAATAACATATTAGATTTTTGTGATTCTTTCTCAAAATTCAAAAACAATGTAGCTATATGCCTGAGAGATCACTGAAATTATCAAATTTAATGTATAATTAATTTCTTTCTTTTTCATGTTAATTGAGATGTTATATCCTAAATTTACTCAGTAATTGGTATTTTATTTTTGTTGGGTAAATAAATAAATAATTAAAATTTAGTAGTGGTAATCAAAACATTTAAAGAAAATAATTTTATAGCTTATTCCCGTTTCTTCCTGGTATAAATGGAATTCATGTATATTTTGATAAATAACCACGAAAAGTTATTTTGATTCCACTTAAATAATTTTCTAAACAATATCAATTATGACTTTTTAAGTGTAGATAGTCTTCAATTTAATTTCATAAAAAAAAGTGAAGGACCCCAAATGGCTATCAGTACAAATGAGTAATATTTATAAAATTTTAAAGTCGATTTTACGGATTAAAAGACGTGTAAAATAAAATATAATTAGCGGTTAAGATGCATAATTTAATTCTCTACAAATTTTATTTGAACCATTTTCGTCTAAAACCATTTGGAATCTTTTTGTCCCTGATTTCCCATATTAAACGCCGCTTCTTTATTACTTCATTTATATAACTTGCACAACTAAATTTTATTGCTGTCTCATATACAAAATTTCAATATTCTACACCTAATCGTTTTTAATTTATGCAGAAAAATTAAAGGAACCCTTCGAGTAAAGTGCTCTTTTGATCCAGTCCATTTCTATCAAAAAGAGGGGTGCACTGTTAGATGTTGCAACAATCCTAAGTACAAAATTTCAACATTCTATGGCTAACCGTTTTCGAGATCTGCGAGATACATACGTACGTATGAGTACATTCATAAGTACGTACAGACAAAACTAGTCAAAACGGATTCATTGGTCAAAATGGATACTTCTGTCTAAATTTGAAAACAGAAATTTTTGTGGTTACAATACTTCTTTTACTTCTTACAAGAAAGTAAAATAAAAAAAAAAAAAACGCTTTACTACTTACTTTGCTGTCGCACTTTAACTATAACTGGTAATATCACATCCCTATGTATACTGATAAAAAATATTCCTGGCATAGTAAAATATAACAAAAGCATACAGAAATACTTACTTGTACTTGTGCTTAAAGATGATCCACCATTTATAGAGAAGGAAATCTTAGCTGCAGAACAAAAGAGATTATAGAAATTGATTAATATGATATTTATTTACAAACATTTTATTACAAAGGGTATTTCCAAATTAAATTATGAAATTCTTGAACGTTGTTCCAAAATGTTTGTAAAAAAATATTCATCTCCATTTTCATGTATTTTCACATATTGATTTCAATGATTAAATTAAGGAAATTTTTATTACAAATTAAACATTCAAATTTTTTCATTGTTTCATGTACATATATGCTAGGTAAAAATACATTTATGCATAAATGTCTTATTACTATTCATAATCTATAATCCCCGCATACTTTTTATGTGGTAGGTAAAATTACTCTACTATTAAATTCCTATTACAATTTTATTTTATATTCAAAATCACTTATCATGTATTTTCGTAAGATTTGCAAAACCAAGCTTTCGCAAAATATTTCTTATTTCAAACGAACATTCAAAATCTCTAATTCCTGCATGCAATTTCAAATTTAGGATTAAAGTACCCTTTTGTAAAAACTCTTTGTTACTAATTAAATATTCAAAATCAGTAATTTTTACATGCTTGTTCAAATGTTGAATTAAAAAAGATTTACGATTTAACATAGTATTACAATTTGAACATTCAAATTCTCTAATTTCTGTATGCATATTCATATGTAGGCTTAAATTAGACATAATCATCTTATTATAAATTGAACATTTATAATTTCTAACATCACTTTTCACCTTATTGTGTAAATTAGGACACCCAAAACACTTTTTAACACCAGCGTATATAATCAGGCTTTTTAAAGTTTTTGTGCAAGTTGAATTTACATTGTCTACATTACGGAAGAAATTATATTTATCTTCATTTAGATGGTTTTCATTTTTTATTGAGCCTCCATTTTGTACCTTACCTAATACTGATTCACTCTTTAATTGGTAATAGACATCTTGACCTACGCTGTCTTTTAAAATAAATTCTTCTTTGATGTCGGTGTTATCGTCTACGTCTGCGTTATATTCAGTTACAAAGTCTTCTTTGGCCTTTCTTTTCTGAGCATCATGTTCACATGACATTAACACATCTTCGTTCTTATTTTTAAAATGATAAAATGTAATACGATGTCCATGTCTTCCTCTTCCTTTTCCTTTGTCATCGGTTTATAATTATGTATTTTTATTTCTAAGCTTCACAATTTCTCTCCCTGTGTGATTCTAGCTCCTTGTAATAATTGTAAGTATTTTATCCAATGATTATAATTCGCCAAGCAAAATTTCTTAAAAAAGAATGGAGTTCAGAAGCACACATAGAACAAATATATACGGGGATTGTCTAAAACAGAAAAAGTATTTTGTAATTATTACATATGAAAGTAGAACTGAATATAAAGCTGATATATCTTTGTTTAAACATCAGGTAGTTAATTAGTATTTTGCATAAATTTTATTTTACTAAAAAAGCAATGTAATGAGAAAAAGGGATCTAAATTAATTGTTGTACATATATTTTCGATACTAAGTGGCTAAAGATGTTTAACATTATGTGTATTGTACAATATTTCTTCTTTCTTTCAATCTACGATTTAATGAAAAAAACCTAATCAATATATAAACAAATATTTTCATTTATGAATTAGAATCACAATATTAAATGAGAAATTTGTCATGATAACAATTATTTAAATATTTTAATACCTCGTTGCTCGGCAACCCGTGACTAATGAAATCTTGTTACTACACAACCGTTTTATAAACTTAACAACAAAACATCAATTTTACACGCATAGTAGATAAACAAATTTTAAAATATAGTTCAATGAAAGGGACATCTTTTATGTACTTACAATTCCAGGCAAGCAGTTTTCCTTGTACTACATTGTGGTCGTGCATGAACTTATTTTGAAGTTTTTGATTCAAGATATAATAAACAACCATCTGATAAATAGTACAAATTAAAAACTTTATTTTTATCCACCATCCACGTACTCTACAAACATAAACAGACGCGGGTTTAACATGACGCGTCACCACATCAACTACAATGTGCAATGTTGCCAACCATAGTATGAAAAAAGTTTTAATTTTTATTTTCCCTAATTTCAATTTTTGTTTTCTTCATTTATTGCAATTAAATAATACCTCTACTCTGTTATTGAAAACCTTTTATTTTTCACACAATCACAAGTAAACGTGCAGTTGTTAACAACTGAGCTCAAAACGAATGCGGTTTTACTCAAATAACGACACGATGAAACAACTAACGGTGTAGCAGGCCTTGGTATGAGAACTAGTTTACAGACCAGGATCACCTCGATCATACTTTTGAGCGTAAGCGAAACAACCATACACAATTACAGATGCCATGGAAAATTCTCCTTATTTGTATACCTATCCCCATACGCTCTCAGGTCATAATAGTTGATTGATTTTTGTTGTATTCAATAGCGTTTAAACTATAGCGACATCTGTCAGTGTTCTTTATGAAGTACTTATATTTTATAAAATATATTATAGATGGCAGCGAAAACTTTCAAGTGGAGAATGCATGAATCTACTAAACACACAATTAGTACTTTCAATTTTCAGTTTTTAGAAACTTTTTAATGCTCATCTTCAAATAACGCAACGATCTAAAATGCCCGACTTAGCAGAGACATGAACCTAAAATGTGCATTCTATTTCTCAATAGATGTCACTACCGAATAATTTTCTAATATTTTAGGCATTTACAATGCATAAATATCTCATTTTGAACTTGTAATCGTTTCCTTCCTTTCTAGACAAATGTAAATCCTGTTGTGATTAGCGGGAAGGTTGCTTATTGAAATTTAAACATATTGAAAATCAAAATGATTATGATTACACCTTGCAACAAATTTTAATTTGTGTCAACAGTCACACATGTGCAATGCCATATGCCCGAAAAACTAGATTTTTTCCCTTTTTCGAGTCATTCAAACCACTTGCTTGTATCACATCAATAATTTTAAAATCAATATTGTTTAAAAAAAATTATATATCCCAAATCGATACTAAAGTACACGATATTACTACGCGAAGACAGCCAAAATAGTAGCAAATGTTAAACTTTACAGGCTCTTATGTCAAAATTTTACTTCACAGACTCTTATGTCAAACTTGAATTACAAACATAAAATAGCAAACAAATTTTTCTGTAATACTATTGGTGAATTTATCTATTATTTACCTTTGATAATAATTTATTGGATTTAATGTAGATCACATGCAAAACATGTCCAAGAATATACAAAAATTTGGAAATTATAACCAAATTTGACACTTTGACAGTACTTTAGTTATCACAGCCAACCCCGTCGCTACAACTAGCTGACGTTTTACAAATGCATAATGCTATTATTTATGTTTTAAATTAATAACACAGAATTACAAAAAAAATATTTTTTAAACCTCTATCAATGTAATTTTCGACGCTAAATCCGAATCCGAGGTCAAAAAAGTAGTACACCCTCAAAATCAACCCCCAGCGCTAAAAAAACAACCCCCAACAAGGTAAAAATAACTTAACGCTCCATGAATAGTCTGAAAGGTACTGCAACTATTTTTTGAATTTCTTGTAATGTGAGGAGTAATTTTCACCCTCTTATGGGGATGTCCCTGAATGAATTTGGTGCAATACAAGTATTCACTTCCAAACTGCAGTACTATCTTTATCTTTAGTCAATTGTAGCATCGATTAAAATAGAAATCACGAAGACAAAATATTTTGAAGACAAACGAAAATTACTGGAATTTAGTCAATTTTATTATAACAATTAATCTTAATCTTAATTAATCTTAATCTTACTACTTACTTAAGTAGAGTTCCATGGGTGTGTCACTTTTGTTCTTAGTTTTTATTTTTTGACCTATGTTAAAATTTTTTATACTTTTGACGGAATCCAATTGCACCAGATGGTATTTATTTTTAAATTTTGTTATATATTAAATATTATACCATTTTAAATTTTCTCATCTCCTGAAGAAGGCTCAAGAGGAGCCGAAACCGGTCGACAGAGAAAAATTGTTATAATAAAATTGACTGAATTCCAGTAATTTTCGTTTGTCTTCATCAACCCTTCCAGTCAAGAAAAATTTTATGTTCACAAAATATTTTCACTGGTATTCTCTCAAATTAAATTTAGGGGTGGTTTCCTCCACTCTGTGGGAGTAGGTTTTGACCATCGCATAAAAACTAATGCAGTTATTCTCTGTTTCGCAAGAAACTGAGACTTTGTAAGCTTTTATTACATTTACTACAGTTTTTCCAAGGTGCGCCATGCACGAGGAGTAGTTCTCACACTCCCTTGTTGGGATGTAACTGAATAAAGTTGGGGCTACGAGAATATTTATCATCAAGCTTAAGTGCTGCAGATTTTTATCCAATTTGAGCTCATATTAAAATAGAAATCACGTTGAAATGATTTTCCCCAGATTTTTCTTGCAATTTTAATCTAGAGGTGGTTTCCGTCACTCTATGGGGGTAGATTTTGAGCATTGCATCGAGACTAATGCAGTTACTTACTCTTTACAAAAAAAACTGGGCATCGTAAGCTTTTTAAGTTTTTCACGCATTTTTTAATTTGCCTGTTGCAGGACAGGTAGTTTTCACCCACTTATGGGGGTCATTTTCAATGACAAGTAATGTAAACTCTCTTTTTATGCGTTATATACTTGAATGTTTGTGTTTAATTCGATTTATTGAGATTTTAGATTATACGTGGAGCTTTCATTTTACCCTGTTCCTGTTGACTGTTTTTTTGGCGCTAGGGGTTGATTTTGAGCGTGTACAATTTTTTTTACCTCGGATTCGGATTCAGCGTCGAAAATTATATAGGGATATAGTTGTCTCGGTAGAGGTTCCAATTTTTTTTTATTTTTGTGGCGCTGTATAATTTAAAGATTTCTGAAAAAATGTAATTTATACCTCGGTACTAAAGTATTTTTTATTACTCATATGGTTCATTCTTAATTATATTTTAGTGCCTTGATATACAAATATCTAATTATTTTTAGCTATTAAAGGATATTTTAAAAAATTCATATCTTTTGCAATTTTGGACATTTTTAGATGATTAATTGACGAAATGAAAGCAATCTTTGAAAATGATTACGCGTTTATATCATTCTAATAACTACATAAGAAGTAATGCCATCTGAAAGTGGAGTTTTTATTTTGACATAAAATTGACCAGTACGTTTATATTTTAACCCCCTGTGTTATAAAATATACAAAATAATTATTAATATTCGTATTATTATAATTATTATGAATATTTGTTCATATTTGTGAAGTCAAATAATTTCGTAATAATATCTATATCCATTTTAATAAATTTTTTTTATATTATTAAAAATTCATGCACAACTGAGGGAAAGTGACTAAATTAACATTAAATTTAAATACATAATACTTTTTTCAAAGAAGGATATTTTCTACATATTTTTTTCAGTTGATTAGTAAGATCAACATTTTGAAATGAAATATCATTAAAAAATTAATATATTTAAATTTAAATGATTTTTTTATTAAAATGTAAAAGATTAAATTGAAATTTACTAATTCAAAAAGCACTTTTACTTTAAATAAGCATTTATTTTAAATAGTGACAAATATTGATTTATCATTATTTGGCTATAAAATAAAATACAAATTTGTTGCAGTGTAATATTGATTGAAAATTTTTAGAGCTCATAATATAAGGAAACAATTTTTAATTCTTAGTATTTTATTTAAAAAGCAAAAGTAATTTTTTAATATTTTTTTTAACAATTTACTTTATTCAATTCTAATATTACAAAGATAAACTTAAATTTATGAGTGTACAAATGTGGTGAATGTGTGCTGCTATTATTATTTTTTAATAATAATATGCTTGAAAGAAATTCTAGATCACTATCTATATAATGTAATGAATTGTTCACATGAAATTTACGTGCAAATTTGAGTAATCATAATTCATCTTATTATGAATAAATTTAAATTTTCTTGATTAGTTATTTAAATTGTACATTCATAATTATATTAAACAAAAAAACGCAATTATGAAATTAAGTAAATTTATTTTCCATTAATATATAAATATTTGATGTGAAAAAGAAATTAAATAAATTTAATGTTTAGTATTTATCTGAAAAACATTAAAGCATTAATTGGAAAAGTTAATCAACTAGTTCAATTTGATTGCGTACTTGCTGCAGTGAGCATATCAGTAAATATGGCAAACGACTTCACTAGTTATATTACTCCTATTCATTATATTTGTCACATTTTTGCATTATCTTTCGTTGGTGTAAACGAATCCAGTGTACTTTGTCAAGTTCTTAATTATGTGTCAGGATTACCCTTCATATCTTTATTTTGTTATTGTATATACGAAACAGTGTTTTTTTTAAATACGTATGACATTCCAAATGATAATTACGTACCTGAAAATGACCTCGTGTTAATAAGCCTAATTTGTTCTACAGATTTTATAATTTCATTGGTGTACAATTTCATATTAAGACACCGAATGAAGTCTGTGATTTATTCCTTAAACAAACAAATTGTGGTAATGCAAGATTACGAAATTAAAAGATCTTCTCTAATTTTTAAGATGTTACTAATGACAGTTTTTTTTTCTGTGCTTGCATACGTAGACTATTTTACTAAGTATATTGGAAATATATATTACTACGTAGCTATAATGCTCGGAATTTACACCAATTGTTTGAGCACATTCTCGTGTGTAATAATCTTAAACGAAATCTTAATTCAATTTAAACATTTAAATGATTGCCTTCTGGATGTCAAAGAATACTCAATGAAATTCGCATCGAATAAACTGAAAAAGTTTGAAACAAAGTTTAGTTTTGATAATTTGTTGGATTTAATAGAGAAACATCGACGATTGTCTGAATCTACACAGAATGTGTGTGATACTTGGTCGTTTAAAAGTTTGTTGCAGTTGGCGTTTTATTTTTCACTGTTAGTGATGGGAGCAACTCCAACTGTAGATGCGATCACTCGGCTAACGATGAACAAATCTACTGAATTTGTATCACATGATATTTACTGGCTTGCCTTGTGGTTTGTCTGGAGTGGCTTATATTTTTTTGTCATTTTTATAACTATCTACACCTGGCAATCTCTTGCTTCTGAAGTAAGTAACACAAATATATTATGGGGTCCCATACTGTACATACTAAAAGGCAGTATAGAAATCATTATAAAAAAAACGAAATTTCTAAGGAAATACTAACCCTGTTTTATTGTAGTAAGCCCACAAAATAACAAATGTGAAATTATCAATTTGCTTCTAGATTTTGGCTATACATTTTTTTAATGCGAACGTTCGTAAATTCATTTCTTAAATATTTTCGTTGCAATTTCTTAATAATAATGTCATATTTTTTAATATACAAGTATACTGAAAATAATGAATCATCAAAATTATAGATTTATTGTAAAATACTAAAATGAAAGACTTAAGTATGCAGTTTCAAAACAATGGATGCTTTTTGAAGTTTATAATTCTTTCATATACAAGATGGGCCATTTTAAGTTGCGTTCAGGAATATCTCGGAAACGAAGCATCGGATGAAAAATCCAAAAAACACGACTAAAATATTTTCGAGGGGGACATCCCATGATACCAAATTCAACCCCCCCGCCCCAACCCTGGTTACTTACTCTCATTTATTTTTACTTACTCTTATTATCATTACTTTGGTTTTTGATTTCTATATCACTTGGTTCTTGTTTATTTGTTATCACTATGAAATTTATATTGAGAAACTATGCATGTATTTAGCTATTTGAGGTTAGTTTTATTTATGACAGTAGCGCTCCTATCGGGGCATTCATGAACCGCATAAACCAAAAATTTCTACCGGTGGCTGCGGTCCGACCGATTAGAAATTTGATTACGAATTGTATTATTTTAGAAACTAATAATTATGTTTTAACTTTGATCGTTACTTTCATAAAGTTAAATGTCTAGATTTAATATAAATAACTAAAATATGAACTAGTTATTATACTGAATTATCTCATTGTTTTTGGCTTTTAGCGGGGTTCACACGTCGGTAAACTTGATTCTTTTCCTTTCCTCATGAGGATCTTTCTACGACTAAACGTCAAGCTCTGTCTCAAATTTTCACACGGACCTAAATTTTTAATGTTTGTGTTTAATTTTTAAACAAGTATAATAATTTATTGTATTATCTGTATTGAAAGTAAAAGCAAAAGAAACGCACAAAACCAGTGGTACCCTACCAGTAATATACTCTTTGTAAAAACTACCAATAACTTCATGAATAAAAAAAAAATTCGAACCCTGAACAATAATTGGTTATAAATACCGTTAAATTAGTACTTAAAGTTCCGCATCATCCTGTATTTTTTTCCCACTTTGATAATTTTCGAGCATTTATTTCTCTTTTAGCCTTCGAACTTTATAGCCTATGTTTCACCATAACGTTTATATTATGCTCTGTAGAATATATTTTCTAGAGATGAAACGGATATCCGGCCGAACATTGTCTGAAAAATGCTGAGAAATTGGTGTTCATTGACCATCATTTGAATTTGTTTCTCGTCAACTACGAGTACTAATTAATTCTTGTTTGTTAATAAAAACTTTTTAACAAATAATTAAACAGACAAAAAACAAACTGAAAACCGAAAAATAAAATTAACCTTTTTGGTCATAATAACTAAGCTCTTAAACTAATGTAACTAATTTTGAATCAGCGCAACAAACAACGAACGCCAACTCAAATTTTGTTACTAACTTTGTGTAGGGGCATAGTTATAATACTAAAAAGGTTTATTTTATTATCTGCCTTTCAGTATTTATTTTTGTCGGTTTAATTTTTTTTTTTTCAAAAGTTTTTATTAACAAAAAAGGATTAATTAGTACTCGTAGTTACCGAGGTTAATTATTATTGTGAATACACTCTATCCACGTCGATTTGAGTTAAAAATATTATCAATCAGTATTTTAATTGAAGATATAGAGGTTTTATTTGTGTTTAGACTTATATGTAAATTAAATGAAGTAGAATTTATGAAATTTTCGTATTTTATTGAAAATCCGGTATCCGTCGGATATTAACCTATTATCCACTATCCTGCCGGATAGTAAAATATATGCCGGATACCAGGTAGTTGCCGGATATCCGTTACAACTCTAATATTTACCCTAAACAATTATAATATTTATAAATTACACATCATTTTTTTAGGCTAAGTGTGCATCATTGATTGTCCATGAAATTTGGAACAAGTACGCCGATAAATATACGAATGATAAAGTCGAAGAGGTAAGAATATTAAATTATTTTTGAATATTTAAAAATACTAAACAATAATTTTAGTTTCAGTCCATCTCGTTACAAATGATTCATTGTAGGCTCAATTTTACTGCCTGTGGATTTTTTAACTTAGACTACACTTTAATGCATACAGTAAGTACAATTAATTTTTTTTAAGGGCTCCTCCATCTAATTAAAATTAAAGAGAATTATTGATAAATACGTAAATGAACAAATAAAAAAATATTTAAAAATAATAGTGACGTTGGAAAAACGATTAAAGATATCGTGACATCACAAATTTGTATTTTGAAATATGCGTTCGTATTGGCTATATCTATAGGTATATTAAAGAACTAGTTTCATAATTGTCATTTTTTTATTTTTTAAGCAGTCAACTTCTTAGGTTATATGCCTCCTCGGTCCCTCGTTTTCGGTGGTGTGACAAGGGTATGCAGTGTTCGCTGGTACGGGTTTCCGCAAAGCGGTCACCCATCTTACTACTGACCGCGGCAGTGGTGCTTAATTTGCGTTATCGAGTGAACCGGCTACCTGCCATGGCCGTTGACTAATTGTCATTTTATTTTGTTCTGAGTGCTGGAATAGCTTTTTTATGAACGCTAAATAGAAAATGGGTGAAAAATGGATAAGTTGGCTTAAAGTATATTTATTTATGAATTCATAAATAGTCTACAATCGACGACGTTTCGACCTAAATTGAGGTCATCTTCAAAGTATAAAAGTTATAAGTGATAACAATATTAATTTAAATTTAGTTGTTTACATTGTTTTTAAATTAATAAATCGAAGTTAAAGGTCACAAAGTAGCGCAGAACGAATTTAAGTTACATCAAAATATTTGGCTTTAAGTTGCTGCTACTTTGCGCCTGGTTGACGACCTTCCAACACGGCGGAGTCAGTAAGACTGTCTTACTGACTCCTTAGCAGTAGCAGCAACTTAAAGCCAAATATTTTGATGTAACTTAAATTCGTTCTGCGCTACTTTGTGACCTTTACCTTCGATTTATTAATTTAAAAACAATGTAAACAAGTAAATTTAAATTAATATTGTTATCATGGCCAGCGAACATTGTCTGGATGATATGGAGCACTCCATACCTCAGAGATGTCTAGGTATGGAATTCCATACCTCGAAAAGTAAAAAAAAAAAAATTGTATTCAATGTCATTAGGTTTGAAGATTTAGCACCCTTTTCATTTGAACCCTCTCTATAATTGTCGCCATTAAATGGGGTATTAATAGATTTTTTCCTAATATTCATGCAATTATTTCTAAATCTGGAATAATTATTCGCGACAATAATAAAACGGTGAATTAAGAAGTTATCACATTTTAAATTCGTGCAAAAGTTGGCGCGCGTCTTTGTACGAGTGAACAAATAGTACTAGAATTCGCCACGAGAGACCAGTTTGAACCAGTATGTGCAACGTCTAAAAATCCGCTTTTATTGTTATCAAACTAAGGGGTTTATTGTTATAAAACTCAAAACTAAATAGAAAATGTTATTTACACAATTAGTAGGATATAGACAAGATTATCTCACGTATGAGAATTTAAGATTAAGTACAACTTCGGTGGGGTATTATCCCACGTATTGCGTACAAAATTTGTGTACAAAGATAATTACTTTTGTAAACTATTCCTTTATAAAGCATAAGTAACAATTATGAGTTCAGTTGAATTGAACTAGTTGCTCTAAATTAAAAGAATACAAAATGAGGAGACTATAGGATGAACAACAGGGGAACTTCGTTACTGAAAATCAACAAATAACCTCGAGAAAATACGTTTTCAATTATTTAAAATCCATTCCTTGAAATTTACCGACTCTAGGGGTCTAATGGAGTCAGTTTTTCTCTGAACGAACTCTACATTTTCAGGTCATCGATATCTCAAACTTTTTAGCGTATTCCATAACTTAATTAATTATTATTAATATTTTTTTGGACTTTCAACTACAATTAAATTATTGTCAAAGTGGTATAATTATTTTTTTTTCATACATAATTCTTATAACGGGAGTTTTTTTTAGAGGTTTGTTTTTCGAATTGGCAACACTTTTTCCAGCGATAGCCAATTTGACAGCTGACAGCTGTTTTGTGCTGAATTTGGTTTGCCATTTGACAATAAATAGACTTATGCCAGAATCAAGGGGCACACTGGCCAGAACTACGTTTACAAATTGGGCAAATTTATTTTGAAAATTTATTCAGCGATGAGGCTAA
Source organism: Poecilus cupreus (assembly GCA_963942605.1). Taxonomy (NCBI): domain Eukaryota; kingdom Metazoa; phylum Arthropoda; class Insecta; order Coleoptera; family Carabidae; genus Poecilus; species Poecilus cupreus. Next base: position 16,854,592 of record OZ012726.1, read on the forward strand.
TTTTTTGTAAAATGGCTCCGTCAATAAGCAATAATGCCGCCTTTGGGATGAAAAAAATCCACAAATATTATTGAAACGGCGTTACCTAAACAAGAAGTCACTGTTTGGTGTGCTTAACGGGCTTGTTGGAATCATTGGTTCATATTTCTTCAAAAATGATACCGATCAGAACGTAAAAGTCAATGGAAATCGCTATAGAACCATAATTGCTGACTTTTCGTTCCCCAATTAAATGGCATTAATGTGGGTGGCAGTGCGGTGAATTCAACAAGACGGCGCAATATGTCACACAGTGCGTGCCTCAATCGATTTATTAAGGGGCACATTCGATGAGTGCTTAATATCGCGCAGTGAACCTGTAGATTGGCCTCCTAGATCTTGTGATTTAACACCTTTGTATCATTTTCTACCGGGATATTTGTAGTCGCTAGTATATGCCGATAAACACGAGACGATGGACGACGTGGAAGCCAACATTCGGACGGTTATTGTCGATATACGGCCCCAGCTACCTCGAAAAGTGATTGAAAATTAGACTTCCAGATTGCGCTTAATTCGAACCAACCACGGCGTCTATTTTTCCGAAATAATATTCAAACAGAAAAGGCATAAAATTATCTTTCCAAAAAAGCCAATACCATGGCCATTACCACGATTTTAATTTGTTTTATTTCTTTTAAAGTTCTATACCTCTAAAAAGAAGAAGAAGTTATTATTTGCCCTCACAAATAATTTAAGTACTCCAGGTATATATTTGCGATGTCACAAACCCGGTATAAAACTTTAACATCGAGTTTTCCTATAGTTTCATATTCATAAAAACATCTGTGGAGGAGCCCGTTAAGTACATAAATAATTAATCAACGGACTTTTATTTCAGGTAATTGCTGCCTTGACTACTTATCTAGTTATACTCATACAATTTAATGCGATGCCGTCGTCTCATAAATAGGTGCAAAGGAACAAGTTATACAAAATATTGCTTTTATCTTTTATTAATTACTTTTAAGACACAAAATGCAAGTTAGAATGACTGCTAACAATTATAAATAAGTGCTAAATTAACATATTTGTTTGGTATCACAAAAAAAAATAATTAAAATACACCTATGTAAGGTTCACGCAGTTTAGTTGTTACTGGGTAATTCAGTAAGGTCGTCAAATTGCATTAGTATAATGAAATATGTTGTGACAGCTCCAACGATCTGAAATGAAAAACACTCACATAAATAACTAATGAATAATATCAAATAAAAATGTAATATCTATTAAGACACTTTGTGTAATATGCATGTTGAGAAATTCATAATAAATGACACTTACTGTTAATAACAATGTGAAATTCATTGGAAAAAATCCACATGCGTTAAATCCAGGCCTTGCATGAAGGATTTGCAACGATATAACCTCAAACTAAAGCAGAATTATTGCTTTTATTTTCTTAATTAATACTGCAACATACTCACAATCTCAAGTTGCTCCTGAATATAGGGTTCACTACTTTGTTTATTCCATAATTCGTGTACTAGTTTGCCAGTTGCACTACCCTGTAATGCCAAAAAATATTGAATTATTATGCGGTCTTGATACAGTGGCAGATCCAGGTGATATTCTCAGGGGTTGGGGGAGGGGTTAAAATTATTTTTACCAATACTTATTTAGTATTACAAAAATACAAAAGTAACATAGTTTGAATCACAATAATTTTTCAAGACATTGTCTAATATTGGTAAATATATCGAAATTTTGAAATATTCTTGTCTGTTCACTTGTTTGGTTACGGTTAAATGAATTTCAAGATCGTTGATAACATTTACAATATTTAAATAAATGAAATATCACGGATATGGAGGCAGTACATCTTTGAGTTAAAAGAAGTAAAACTCATTAAATAGCTTTTAAGTCAGAGATATTTTGCCTCCATATCCGTGATATTTCATTTTATCTATCAAGTAGGCGTTACTTCCCTTAAACATTTACAATATCTCTAAAAAGTGTAGATAATGATTCGTTAGTATTCGATCCTTTATTATTTATTATATTAATAGTGTATTTTATCATATTTTCAGCATCATCTTTATTTAGATTTGTCTGTTGCTAAGGGTCGATATTCCCGCCCTCAGACAAACTGGAGAATAATTTTATCAGTGGAATAAACAAAAAATATCGCATCAAAATCATAGCTTAATGATTATTATTCTAGCTGTCATCTTTTGATGTGATATTACTCGTTTAATCCACTGAAAGAATTTTTTAACTTGTAAAGGGGTCGCGTATTCAAAAAGGTTGAAAAATACTACTCTAGTTCTTCTGGGGTTGGAAATATCGGTTCTAAGAGATGCCTTTTTCTAAATATCAGGGACATTACTCTTTAGCTTTTTAACATTTTTCTCATTACAATAATGTTTCAAATATTATTACAATTAAAATTAACTACAATTCTTGGTTGAAACATTTTATTCTTACTGTCACCATTAATGAATTACAACACTTTAAAGAAAAATTATATTTTTACATTTTCGTTTATAGTTGCTACCTAATCTGTGTTCTTTAAAAAAAAACAGCAGTTGGAGAATGTCATTTTTTGACATATGTCATAATTGAGAAGAAATTTTTTAATAAAAGATGAGCGTTTCTTGATAGTTGTGGTTCGTGATCTTGCATTGTTTGATAAGAAATCTATGACGGGTATTGTGCTATCCACAACAGATTTTTTTTTGTATTATTCGCTGTTAATATACTTTTTTTTAATTTCTAAATTAAACCAAAATGATTTAGAGAAATTTATATATGTAATGTTTATAACAAACATTCCTTGAGTCAGGCTCTTACGCCTGACGTTCCACTTCGACTGTACCAGCGCACATCCACGATCCACGAACCCGTCAGTCGAGCGGTCACGACGATAGAAGACAGACGTACGCGCTACCTAACCAAATACTTTATTATATATTTTTGTATGTTTAATACCATTAATATTATGTTGTAATTAATATTTTTGTTAATAAATTTTGTGACACTAAAATTCGGTGTTATATGTTGTTGTTAGTAATTTCTAATTTATGAGCAAAATTTTCAAAAAAAAACTTATATAAATATCATCTAAAACAAGAAAATACCTTATCAAAATGGCGGCATGTTATACATACATATTTTTCCAAGAAACTACAGTTAATTAACCGCACTAACTCGATATTATTGCTTTTATTTGTTGAGTTAGGTCATTTTGAGTTCGAGATATAATAGCTATTTGTATATTAGAGCATGAATATAAACGTGAGCCGCAGAGTTGTATTGGAGCGACATAAATACTTTGCGCTCATATTACCCACAATATTTTTCCGACGAATGATTATAAAAGAAAAAAAACATTGACCTAATTTCATTAAAATAAACGTATGTATGACATTACTGTCATAGATTGCTGTAGCTGTTCTTTTACTTCGTATCCATGATGAATTAGTGAAAATGAAAAAACAAAGTGTAATTATGAGCATATTAATATTATGTTCCTATAATAATCGCCTAATACACTTATGAGTTTTTCTTTAAAGTATAATTATGAGCTTATTATAGATTGCTTTATAACAAGTAAATCAAAATAGCAGTTTACTTCTAAGCTACAAAATGTAAATATTTGTATCTACGTTTCCTTTACTAACAAGTTAAATTATGTAATATGCGAAATAAATATTTAAAATATATATATATATATATATATATATATTATATAATTTTTAGTTTTCTTATTGCCACTACCAGTAAGCAAAATTATTTACGCTTTTGTGCAAACAGAACTGCTTGAGTCTAAAGGCGGATATATGCAGCAATTTACATTTACATTTAATTTGTTTTTCATTTAACAGATAAATGTATGTAATCCAATGCATCCATTCATGCAACCTTCTCATTTATATTTTCATTTAATTTATAAGTTGGCCAATTTATAACTTTTAAATGAAAATTATAAATCAGCTGGTTGTGTTTGGTCTTTTGCCTTTTGTACGTTTATCTACCCGATTACTAGAATTATATTTTGTACTTGTTTTAAAAATAAGTGAATTCAACGATTCTGAGTTAATAGAATCGTTACTTGAAAATATAACCCTAAATTTTATTCCATGTTCATACTGGACATTTGTGACCTTGGCCACTTACCTGTTTTGTGTGCGTATACGTTCATTTTCATTTATTTGAATGCAAGAAATTACTTTTTCCAACACCTACTTTTAAAGTGGTATTTTATCAACTTAATTCTCGATACTAAAATAATACATTAAGGGCCGGTATTTTGAGTCTCGGTTAATTTTATTTGATACCTGATTAATTTTTAATTAGATGAATTCGGTAGTTTGTGTCATGGTTACTTCTAACCATGGATCAAATATTTTCATTCTCCCTATCAAATTTAACCGAACCAAATAATACTGGTTAACTCATTTAATCAGGATTAAACATCTGACATATGTCATAATTTCCTGTTTGTCATAATTGAAAAATGAATTTAGAATTGGAAATTTGTTTGAAGATGATGATGACGAAGAGATAATTCATTGTGTAATAAACTTGAGAACTTATACTATTAAAGAGAGGCGTGATCATTTAAGCGAATGGGATGACAATGACCTTTTTAATAGATTTCGTCTCAAAAAGAATACGGTTCGTTCCCTTTTGGATGACATAAACCATCTTCTTCTTAGCAAAGCTCCAAGGTATTTTCTATTATAATTATGACAAATAATAAAATTTAATTCTATAAAATATTTTCAAAACTAAGATATCATGAAATTGACCCCATGACACAATTACAATTAACATTACTGTTTTATTCGACTGGAAGCTTTTATATCGCTATTGGTGATTTTAGAGGTACGCATTAATCAACAGCCGGCTAAATAATAAGAAAAGTAACCGAAGCGATTCTTCTTCGACCCCGTCTCTTTAATTTCGTACACGATTTTATCATTTATATCATCACTATCCCCTTGAGCACTCAAGCCATCAATTCCCAGATGCAACCAGGAATATAGTTGCTCTTCATACCATAGTAATTTTATATCTTCTGTAGAACCACCCCCTGTTTTTCGAAAATTTTGTTTATTCGCGGCAATTTTCTTCTTTAAAATCCTTTTAATATTCTCATATTTAAGTTTTACTAAATTTGTATCTCTGTGCACAACACTGATACTTTGACTATTAAAATTATTTGTAATTCTTTTTCAGGAGTTTTGTTTGTCTCTTACAGTAGCACCATCCGTTTTTTATTTTCTATACAAGAAATGTCTGGCAATAGTATATTATGATACAAGTGTATAAGTAAGCTTTTAAAGCACGTACGACAAGTTTAAGAGCACGACGCGAAGCGGAGTGCTTTTAACGTTGCTAGTACTTTAAAAGCACTTATACACGTGTGTCATACGCTATTTTTTATTATAACTGCATCATACTCTAGAAAAAACTGAAAAGCAACATTTTGATTTTGATAATTTTACGCGTGTGACGTTTGACGTATATCGTTTACATGGAGTTTGGTTAGTATTTATTGTTTACGTTTACAGTTTTGACAGATATTAACAGTAATTATTTGTGTTGTTGCTTAGCAACCTTTAAAACACGGCGTGTTTTAATCCTGCGTTTATGAACGCTGTAGCGTGTTTTAAACACGGATTATGATGCAAGTATAATAAAAAATACATTCCATAAGGGTATCAATTTCGTTATTACTAAAATTACTGCCGCTTTTCTTTATATTATCCATCTATATAATCAAGTTTAGTTATTTTAATTTTAAAACGTCACTTTAATTTTCAAAATTGACATAAATATCTGATGCTACCATAGTTACCTCAAAATATGTTGTTGCCAGAAATAAATTTCTATAACACTGTTTTGGAAACTGGGCATTCCACTACTAAAAACTGTTATGGAATCACTAACATTCCATACGCGGCGTATGGAATATTTTCGACGAATCAGAACCGCTTATTAGCGCGACATATGAAGTATCTTGATTCAGTTACTATGGTTACGTCTGTTTGTTTTAATTTGATTTATTTGAGTTTGACGTTTTCAACAGTTTTATATTTGTATTTCTTATAATTTCCAAAACCTTTTTATAGAAAGTATAGTCTACAACATGTAACGGAATGGCCTATCCCACGCTCGCAAACCGTAGCCCTCGCCTTTGGCTCGGGCTACAAACTTTTTGCTCGCGTGGAATATGTGCCATTCCATTACTTGTTGTAGAATATACTATTTCATTAACCAATGTTTACTTAACTGAGGTATCAAAATTGCCTAAAATACGAAGAACGATTTAATAGCATATTAAATACCTTGGTTAATTAGATACTTCGGTTAGTAAACTGCGCATTTAACCGAGACTCAAAATACCGGCTTTAATAGTAGTGGATAAAGTAACGTTGCTATAGTAATGTCAAAATGTAAACATGTAAATTTCTATATTTTTAGCAAAATTACATAGCAACTTATAAATTATACAAGTAAGCGTTCATAACAAAATAAGATGAAACATATATATTTATCAATTTTTTAATTAAATGACATTTTAGTTTTATTCAAATAGCTTATAAAGGAAGGGGGGAAATATATAAATAACTATTAAACTTATCTTTATAATCAAATTTGTATTAAAATTGTCAAAATTATTGTATATAAACAGTAAATAAGATATAAACATACACACTAAAACGGTCTTGATGGCGTACTCCAGGGCCAGGCCAGTATAAACATGTTATTGAAATCGAGTTACTTTGGGAAAAGAAGAAGAAATTTTACAGTGAAATTTCTTTTCAAAATTGATGTATGTTTATAATTCGTTCTCCTTGCTATTGTCGTTAATTATTATTGTGAAATACTTTACATCAGGTAAGTCTAAAATTTAGTTTTCTGTTTCATAAATTAGATACAAACTTAAAATACAACTTAAATACATTAATAACAAATTTAGTCCGTTTTAAGAACCGTTTTGTTTAAAAATTTAAATCACGTATATTTTATCATTAATTATTATTTATTATTTGTACACAGGTATTTAATAAAGTCATTAAATATTTGTAGTTGCATTACACTCAGACATTTTCCATATAACAATTATCCATTATTTATATTTATTCCAATTCCTTTATTTTATCCATTTCCTCTCGTTCCTTTTTTAGAACAATACCTTAGAATTATTTTTGTATATAGAGATGCCTAATTAAAGACAAAATGCTGTTTCGTTTCCCTAAATGTAAGTAAATGCATCAATTTCGAATGGATATTCTTGGATTAGACGTAACGTTAGATAAAATACCTAACTTACGTATATGGGTATATGCTCTGAACATTATTTATATTTATTCCAATTCCTTTATTTTATCCATTTCCTCTCTTTCCTTTTTTAGAACAATACCTTACATTTATATTTGTATAAAGAGATGCCTAATAAAAGATAAAAGGCTGTTTGTTTCGATTCCCCAAATGTAAGTAAATGCAACAATTTTGGATGGATATACTTGTTTGAATTGATGGTAAACCCAAGTGTGACTTTAAATTATTGTTGGAAAATGAAGGGAAAGAACTTCAAAGTCTTAATCACACTTTTCAATAAAAATAATTTTTATTTAGTTACCGGTTTAGACAACTTGGTGGTCATCATCAGACTAACCGGGGAAACTACGAAAAATTAGAATATGTTACAACAAAATCTAGGTGAAAAAACATGGTATGAAATTATAATATAAAAAACAAATAAATACACAATATAACAACAGGTGTAAAAAGCGAAAAGGAAATAAACGGTTAATTGATATCATTTGATAAAACATAAAATGAAAAATGTAAAAAACCGTTAATGTGAAGGTCCAGGGCTCAACTAATTGAAAAACGACGGAAAAGAACGTAAAAAGTTAAATAAAGAAAAACAGGAAGGGACAGGTCAATGTATCACCAGCAATTATTACAATAATATATTCAAGAGCGGGCTGAAATTTAAGTTAGTCTGGTCATTAAGGCAAGCGTCGGTGTTCTTATTTATGGAGTTTTTGATTTCTAGAGCCTCAAAAAAATCCAAAATCTTACCATTCTTTTGAATGTGTAAGATTTCGTAGTCTCTATTCAAATCAAAGTCGTGTCCGGAATCGAGTATGTGGTCCGCGAAACTTGAATGGCTACTGGAAGGTTTCAGACAGCGCGCATGTTCTTTGAAACGAGTGATAAATTTTCTGCCAGTTTTACCTATATAGTTCGCTTGATAAGTGTTGCAATAAAGTTTGTAGACACCAGATTTCTCTGTCAACAATGGTCTATCCACTTTAGTGCAGATTTCTGTTTTTAAGTTTGACGGCGTTTTGAATGTAATGTTTATGTTAAAGTTCTGAAATAAATTCCTAACCTTATAGCTGATGTCTCCAAAAAATGTCAAACTGAAATGTGGATTGTTGTTGGTTTCTATGTTTAACGAATTATTATAGGCTTCCTTTAATTGAAGGCTGTAACGTTTCTTATTAATCAGTTTTTGTATTATAATTGGATTGAAGTTGTTGTACATCACTATTTGTTTCAGGATTTTTGTTTCATTCTGGATGTTATCATCATCCAGGCCGTAGGACAACATTCAACCATCAATGAAACAAAAAATTAAATTGAAAACGCACCTAATTTTCATGAGACAGTAATTAATTTATCTAATGTTGAACTAGACGTTGACGAAATGAAACTGCTCAACAAAGGTTTAAAATTCAACCCTATATTTACACCAACTACCAAACAATTTGAATTAATAGTTGCAGAAATTGACAATATTGTAAGCCTAGCTAATGATAAAGATATTTTAAATAATTTAACTACCACACTGAATAACTAAAAAAACAAAACACTAACTAACGAAGGGAAGTCTGACACAGAAAAACGTAATTTAAAATCTCTCAATTCAATAAAAAATAAGATTAGACAAAACGACCAAATTGTTACCAAGGCGGACAAGTGCAATTGCATAAGTTTTTTTAAATAAAGACGACTATACCTATAAAGTAGAAAATTTTATTAATTGCGATAGTTTTATAAAACTTAAATCTAATCCTATAAATACTTTCATTAATAATTTTAAAAAAGAAATAAAATTACACGAACCTTTTCTTTCATTTTATAATATTAAAAGCAGTTTGCCAATGAACACACGTACCCCGATTCTGTATGGCCTCCCAAAGTTACACAAACCAGGTTTTCCCATCAGACCTGCTGTGTCTTTTGTAGATTCTCCGACCTACTCACTTGCCAGACACTTAAACAATATATTGACAAGTAATTTTAATATCATGTCTGAATTCTCACTGAAAAACACAGCAGATCTGATAGGAAAACTGAAAAATATAAAAAAGGAGCATTCAAACGATGGAGAGATTGCGAAACGGCCTTTCGCGACTCATACATGGCTCAAGGTAATTCAGTTCGAATTGAGCCGCTTTCCAAGCACAACTATTAGATTTGGAAGGTACAAATCGAAGCTGTGCTAGTAAAAAATGACACCTGGATCTACGTTAGCGGCGAACATCCAAAACCGGAAGTCAACCCGAACGCGAACGCGCAGGCACTAGCAGCGGCTTGGGCGGCAGAACCAGTTTGACTCACACAGGACAGGAAGGCAAGGTACAAAGATGTGCTACTTCCCGGGAGCCCTAGACCAGGTTGAAAGAAGTGTACGCTTCGAAGGTGACCCTGTTGAAACGGTTGACGCAGAGCAAAATGAACGACGGCGACTTGAGGGATTATCTTTCAGCGTTTTCAAATACCGTCGACTAACTGAAAAATATAGACATCCTGATACACGAAGATGTGCTAACCATGATCTTTTTAACCAGTCGTTCTGATACCTTTGAAAATTTCTGGTGTGTTATTGAGATCAGGAACAATTTGCCAATTTGCCTGAAAGTTAAACTCAGTGAGGAATACGACGCAAGAATCCGGAAAACGAACAAAGTCATCATCCGGTGCATTGTTCACCAATCCAAACGACAGTGGGAAGAAGCACGCGGAAGATTTTAAGGGCAACTCCAAGGATCATACCCGGGATACTTCGAGCAAATCGCATCAGCATAAAAATGACAAATCCTCGCACCAAGTTAACTACAACTGCAACTTTTGTGGAAAACGTGATCACAAATTCGTTGAATGCTACGCGAGAAACCCCAAGGATCAAGCCGTCATCACGGATGATCAAGGTGCAATCAAGATTGTTGCCGATAGAGAGGCAACATAATTTTAAACTTGCGACCAGTGGATCGGGAAACGTCATCGAATGGCATCAAAAGTTGGGACACCTGGACTCCCACCACATGTCCCTCATGGCCAAGAAGAAGCTGATACCGCACCTGGACTGCGAAATGGGAACATGTGAAACGTGTGTCGCAGGCAAGTTAACCCGTATCCCAAATCAGAGTCGAACTGAATGCGCAACTGGATTGCTTGACATCATGCACAGCGAAGTATGTGGCCCCATGAGAACCGAATCGCAAGGTGGGGCGCAATACTTCTGTTCTTTCATAGACGAATACAGTCGCTGGTGCATATAAACATTTTCTGACAGTTAAATGCATGGTTGCAGAAACGTTAATTAAAATAAATTACTAATTGATGATCCGTTAACGGTTAATCATTCAAATTTATTAACCGTTAACGGACATTCAAGGTTTTATGAAATAATAATATGTCCCCAGAACTCATTAAATTCGAATTTGATAAGTGCGTTTTAAGACGTTGCTTGAGATTATAATTTATTTTTTATTATTATAATCAGCGCATTGCTGTAATCAATACAAGTTCTTGGTAGAAATGAATACGAGTACATTGTTGTAACCAATACGAGTTCATTGTGGTAAACAATGAGTACATTGTTGTAATCAATACAAGTTAAGTTAAGTTGAAATCAATACGTGTATATACATTGTTGTAATATAAGTAAATTGTTGAAATCAGTACGATTGCATTGTTGTAATCAATAAGAGTACATTGTTGTAATAAATACGAGTTCATTGTTGTAGTCGTTAGAGTGCATTGTTATTATCAATAAGAGTATATTGTTGTAATCAATAATAGTACTTTGTTGTAATCAATAAATTTTGAGTAAATTGTTGAAATCAGTACGATTGCATTGTTGTAAACAATAAGAGTACATTGTTGTAATAAATACGAGTTCAATGTTGTAGTCGTTAGAGTGCATTGTTATTATCAATAAGAGTATATTGTTGTAATCAATAATAGTACTTTGTTGTAAACAATACATTTTTGTCATCAATACACTCATAATCTGTACATTATTATAATCAAATATTATTCTTAAAATTATTGTTATGGATGTAAAAATAGTTATAAAAATTATCAAAAAATATAATAATATATTTTAGTATGGATAATAAAACATCTCGTTTCGGAAATGTGTCGTGAAGTGTTCCGCAGTGTAAAAACAGTAACAAAAACATTAATAATGGGGTTAGGTATTTCTACATGTTTAATGTAATTTTCTGACGTTTAAGGCTTTGGTTTTTTTTTGTGTTTAAAGTGAAAGAGGATGTTTTTTTTTTTATAAGTTGGGAATTGGCATCAATTTTGATTTGGACGGAAGGGAAATGCTCATATTTGGGACTGATCTGGTAGTTCTCTTGTAGAATGATCTGAGATTTAGTAGGAATAGATTCAGCAAAAGGTTGCGAGATTTTCAAAATCTAGTAAAAGTTCCTGATGACAGTGGAATTTATATGGAAAATATTTATACTTCTAAAAAATATTGTGACCAGAACATGGCTAATTCCAATTTCCGCAGCAATTTCTCATAGACTTAGTGTAGGGTTTGCTTCAATTAAAGCCAAGACGTTCTCTTCATGATTATAGGAAATATTTGAATTTCCTTTCTTCTTAAAATTAAATGTACCTTTAAAATAGATTTTCTTGGATATAAAATGTCAAAAATAAAAACTCAGATGCAGAATTTAATTCTTTAAAAATTTTATTTGCAGCTTTTTTTGCCTTTTTTGCCCTTGTGAAAAGAATAGACAGGGGCGGACTTTGACACAGTAAAAATTTTATAGTCAAAAATGACGAAAATTTTAAGCAAATCCACCGTTAATTTTCGTTAAACAAGTTTCAAATTTGTTAGCCATTCAACGTTAAGTATTGAAAGTGTTAACACGTGTTAAACCCTACCTCTGAAAAGTGAAGTAAATCAAAGTGTGATTGAGCCGAAACAGCGGAAGTTCCAGCAACATTCGAAGGTAGAGCTCAGTTACCAAAAATAAAACCCTTATCATACCCCCACGTACCTCCTAAATAAAAGATAAATCCCAAAATATCAATCCCGCATCTCCCAATGTACCTACTAACACCACCTCTCAATCAATAGCGAACAAATAAAACAGGTGTCTCAGAGGCACCACACTAATTAAACATGAACACCCCAACAACAATTACCAGCAACGCTAACCAAACCAAAACATTCGCTGAAACAACGCGCACACAAATAAAAGAAACCTTCCCAACTAAAGACCAAGCCATACTTATAAATTCAATAGATGGAGTAAAAATCAGAGATTTCATCACGGCCCTAGGAAATATTGCTGGCGCCAAAAACATCCTATTTGCGTCAAGAATATCTAATAACCGAATCTGTAATTATCTATCGTCGAAGAACCTCGCAGATGAAATTACAAAAAATACAGAAATCACTATAAACGGATTTAAAACCAATATTAGAAAACTAATAACACCGGCAAGACGACTTATACTGTCAAACGTATGCCCCTCAATACCGCACAACATTATTGAAGATTCCATCAAAAATATAGGTGTCAAATCGGTATCCCGTATAAACTTTTTACGCTTAGGCATGCAAGAAAGAGAATACCAACACATCCTAAGTTTCAGAAGACAAATCTACGTAGCGCCAGACGAAAAAATCAGAATACCAGACCATATAATAATAAACCACGACAAAATTGACTACAAAATATTTATCACAACCGAAGAAAACATGACTTGCTTCATCTGTAAAAAAACAGGACACAATAGCAACCAATGTCAAAACAACGATGCCCCCGAGATGATCTCTCTAAATGAAATCATATCAAATCCCGTAAAAAGAACTAGATCACAAATATCATTATCAACTGAAGACAATACCGCCGACAAAAATAAAAATAACAACGAGGAACAACAACCCACCACCAGCTCAGACTACCACAACCCCACAATTATTACAGACACCACACATAGCCAAACAAATAAACACACCAACCTACCGCCACCAAAAACCCCCTTAAAACCCATCAAGAAAAAAAACCGATCACATAGCCCCGCCGACCTTCCTATAGAAACACTCATTCAAACAACTGAAACAGAAATTAAAGAAAATCCACAGAAATACATCTTAAATTATGAAGAATTCAAAGAATTTTTAGAAAACACTCAAGGAAATACTAATCCAATCGAAATTGCTAGAGACTATACAAAAGATATTCCAAAACTAATTGATATGATGAAAATACTATACCCCCGACTAATCTACAGTTCAATTAAAAATAGGTTTTCTAGACTACAGAAAAAATTAAAATTACAGCTACGATTAGAAAAATCAAACAACCCTTGTATTCACTCGAGCCAAGAATCGCTCTACTCCGAAACCTGCACAGAAACTCAACAAGAATCCGACTAACCAGCAATGACTATCATTCAGTGGAATTGTAATGGCCTCCAGTCCCATAGAGGCGAACTACAATTACTAATAGCAGAAAACAATCCCGAATACATATGTATTCAAGAAACCCGTCTAAAAGAAAACCACAATTTCAAATTAACAAATTTTAAAATATACAGAAAAGATAGACCAAATGCAAATATAGCCAGCGGAGGCGTTGCCATTCTCACTAAAAATAGCAACTACGTAGAAGAAATCAACTTAAATACCAATTTAGAAGCCATAGCCATTAAAATATTCACACCATTAAAAACATCCCTATGTTGCATATATATATATATATATATATATATATATATATATATATATATATATATACCACCAAACACAAACGTTACAGACATTGAAATTGAAAACCTAATCAAACAGTTACCAAAACCAAACCTTCTATTAGGAGACTTCAATGCCCACAATCATATACGGGGATCAAGGAACATCAACCAAAGAGGAAAACTTATAGAACAAATAATAGATAAACAAAATCTCGTTATGCTAAATGATGGCTCACCAACACATTTCTGCAGCCAATCCGGAAAACTTTCTTGTATCGACCTATCTATATGCGATCCACAAATAACACCAGACTTATCTTGGGAAACTATTGAAACTCTTTTCACCAGCCACCATTTCCCAATAAAAATAACAACATACATGTCAAACTCAACAACTTACCATCCAATGTACGCACGCTGGAATCTAAAAAAAGCAGATTGGGAGACATTTCAAGTACTAGCCAAAATGGAGAAATCAAATATCAGGCAAGAAGATAATATAGATCATATATATAACAACTTAATAGAACACATCAACAATGCAGCAAAAACTGCAATAGGTGAAAAGAAAATAAGAAACGGAAAAAAAACCGCACCTTGGTGGAACAATGAATGCTACCAAGCAGTAAAAGGAAACAAAACAGCGCTGTACAACTACAGAAAAAAACAAACTCAAGATAATTTAATAGCTCTAAAAAAAGCACAAGCAAAACTTAGAAGAACTATACTCAGAAATAAGAAAGAATCATGGCAGAATTTCGTCAATACCCTGAACCCAAACACACCAGTAAATACGGTCTGGAATAACATTAGAAAAATAAAAACGGGCAAAATAATCCACCAAACAACAGCTTTAAAAATACAAAATAACACATACACCAACAACCAAGATATAGCAAATATATTCGCAGAGACTTTCGAAAACAACTCCTCGGACAAGAACTAGTCACAAAATTTAATAAACTACAGAACTGAAATAGAAAACCAAGAAAACACAAACAACGAGAGAGAAGAAGATCAGAATAACCCCATAAACATACCATTTACCTACAGCGAATTAAAACAAGCACTACGCAACACGAAAGAAAAAAGTAGCCCAGGACCCGACGGTATCCCATATGAATTAATAACCCACCTACCCGAAGAAACACTTTTCTACATTCTACAAATATATAACCTCATAAAGGAGAAGCACGTATACCCAAACGCATGGAGCCACGTCATAACAATACCGATCTTAAAACCAAATAAAAATAAAAGTGACCCAAACAATTACCGCCCCATATCACTGTCGAATTGCTTAAGCAAAGTTTTCCAAAAGATGGTTAACAAAAGATTAACATGGTACCTAGAATCAAATAAACTTCTAACCAAGGAACAAAGCGGCTTTCGAGAAGAAAGATCCACCATAGACCAACTAATAAATTTAGAAACAGCCATCCAAAATAGCTTTAGGAAAAAACAACATCTTATTGCGGTGTGCTTCGATATCCACAAAGCGTACGAAACTACATGGAAACACCACATCATTGAAACTCTAGAATCATACAAAATAAATGGAAACATAATATACTATATCAAAAATTTCTTAAAAAATAGAAAGTTTCAAGTTAAAAGTAATGGATGTCTCTCCACAGAAAAGACACAAGAAAATGGCGTGCCTCAAGGGGAAATCTTAAGTGTCACCTTGTTTCTCATAGCGATTAACAACATCACAGAACATATACCGAACACAGTCAAAACGTCCATATTTGCAGACGACCTAATGATCTATTTCAGCGGAAAAAATCTCAATACTATTCAATCAAAACTGCAAGAAACAATTGAAAATCTAGAAAATTGGGCCCAAATAACAGGATTTCAATTTTCCGAGACAAAAACTAACGCAATACATTTCTGTCAAAGACGAAAACCGCACGGACACCCTACACTCAAACTCAAAAATTACATAATAAAATACACAGACACAATAAAATTCCTTGGAGTAACTTTTGACAACAAATTAAATTGGAAATGCCACCTACAATACCTAAAAAAAAACTGCATGCAAAGACTCAATATAATTAAAACTATCAGCAATACAAAATGGGGAGCACACAGAGATACAATACTGAATATATACCGAGCCCTAATAAGATCCAAAATAGAATACGCATGCATGATATATTCAACCGCTAGCAAGACATTATTAAAATCAATAGAGGTAATCCAGAATAACGCACTGAGATTAGCCACTGGTGCGTTTAGAACGAGCCCAATCGAGAGTGTTCTAATCGAAGCAGGCGAACAACCCCTAGAACAGCGGAGAAAGATACTAACATCAAATTACGCAATAAAACTAGCTAGAAACCCGAATAATCCAACTCACAGTAACATTTTCCACACAAACAACTCCCTTAGAACCGATACTCCACTTCAACAAAAAATATTCGATTACCTAAACACAATCCAGCCTATTACTGCCAACATACAAAAAAAATCATATCACAAACACCCACCATGGCTAAACACACAACCCGACTATATCCTAGATCTCACAAAACTCCATAAAGATACAATACCACCAGAGCTCTACCAAAATTCATTTAAAGCCCTACCAGAAAAATATAAAAACCCAACAACAATATACACGGATGGATCTAAACAACACAAAAATATTGGTGCGAGCATAATCACAAAAAATCAAACAACCAAATATCGTCTTCCTGATCAATGTAGCGTGCACACCGCTGAGCTATATGCATTGAAACAAGCCACCATACAAATTTTACACAATCCTCAAGCAGAAGAACACATAATTATTTGTACAGATTCATTAAGCGGTATACAAGACATAACAAACATATACAGCAAAAATACGCTCACACAATAGATACAGAACAACATATTTAAAACAACCAACCAACACAACAACAAAATACACATTATGTGGGTTCCATCACACCAGGGCATAGAAGGAAACGAAGAAGCAGATATAGCCGCCAAAAATGCGACCATGAACGACACCATAACTAATATCCCAATACCAACCAAGGATATAAAAAATATAATTAAAAATAAAGTAAAACAAGAATGGAAAACGAAATGGGACAACACGACAAACAACAAATTAAGAACTATAAAGGACGACATCCAAGCCTGGCCCACAGGAGAAAACAGAAAACAGCAAACCATCCTCACACGACTTCGCATAGGCCACACAGCTCTCACACACAGCCACATCTTCGAGAAGACCCCCGCCCCCATATGTGATATGTGCAACGAACAACTAACAGTGAGCCACATCATAACAAGCTGCCAAAAATACTCGCAACAGAGACTGACACACAAAATACCCCAAAACATTAAAACAGCCCTATCAAATAATATCACACATCAAAAAAACATTATACACTACCTCCATGGTATTAATATATTAAACAAGTTGTAAACTTAACATATACCACAATATCAAAATTTAAATACACAATGTAAATATTAATGTACCAGGGTACTAGTGACCAATATGTAGTCGAAGTACCCTTAAACTTAAATTTAAAAAAAAAAAATTGTTAGCAAGTAACTAATTGTTTTTGTGTATTTCGTAAGTAAATATATTTGTGAATATAGTAATTATTAACATTTATTTTTATGTGCTTTCGACTAAATATTTTAGGAATTATATTAAAACAAAATAATAAAACATAGTTATTAATACAAATTAAGTTGTTATAAAGGATACAAACTTTCTTTACAATTTCAAATTGATAAGTTTGCTAAATTTACTTGTTATTATTATTATTTTTAAGATTTTATAAATCCAGCAAATAAATATAAACAACAATTTTTCTTGTTAAAATTCAGAATTGACTAAATATAATTTAACAAATTGTCATATTTGTTCATATTGTAAATTTAACACAATATATTTGTCAATATTTACTACAATTACTTAACAACGGCAAATTTAACAAATCGCAACACAATTTTTTTACTGTGTAGGTTAAAGAGGCAATTGATACGAACTATTTATATACATGTATTAAATATATTTTGTTTTAATGTATGCGCCCGAATTAAAGATTTTGCCTATAGCTCAAAAGAGTTTAAATATAAACTGAGAATAGGCGGCAAAATCGTAAATCCGCCACTGGTCTAATCTATAGACGAGTAATATCGTATCCAAGTTAATGCAATGTTGTGAAGCAGAAAAGGATAGAATAATTGAAAACGCAACTGGTGCGCAGCAAGGATGCATGTTACGTACATAGTATGTATGATGAGAGGTTTTATGTGCATTTGCTTTTACAAACTACGATGAAGACAGTGACAGCAATGTGTGCAACTTCGAGGAACCGAAAACTACCGTGGATAGGTAAGAATATTCGAATTTTACTTATTTCAATAATAAAATATATTTACCTCTGAAGAAGCATCTTCCCAAGCATATGCAAAAATCGCCAAAACAGTAAACATCAGCAAAATCCAAAAAATTAGAGAAACTAAATATGATATCAAAATAGCCGAATGATCATGTTTGTAAACAATTATTTTTAATAGTTTGTTAACTTTGTTACTTGAAAACACAATTCCTAAAAAATTTAGTGTAACAATTGACATAATTTGAAAAGCAAACGTATCATTCACATCAGCAGCAATATCACAAACATTACTATGAAATTTCATTATCTTTAGCAAATTATTTTTGATGAAAAACTCCATGTCTTCTGTAGACGATTTCACAAATGTTTCGTTGATTTCAGAAAATAATTTTTTTATTGCCGATAAATTTATTGCAATCAAGCACACTTGAATCCATGAAATATAGTAGCACAAACTTGAAGAAATATAAACATAAATATTATAATTCTCTATGACAGCGTCCCAGATAAAATAGTCCAAAATCAAGAAAAATATTACAATTGTTATGGCTATAGTAATTTTTTTCAGTACATAAAGTTTTGAAGGTCTTATAACATAAGTTTCATAAACAGCATTTATTTGTTCGGCCACGTTATTAATTTTTTTGTTGCTAATGAAAAACGAGATCCATGTAGCAATTAAAAAAAACAAATTACTAGTAGCAACAAATTCGTCCACAAGAGCTTTAGTGCTATGTAAATTTTTAGTAATAATTTCTAAAATATACTGAACGTAGCAGAAAATATAGACAGCGAGAATTGGAATTGCGTAGAACAAATCACAAAACATTTGCGACACATCGTATACACTTAAATTTTCGAAAGAAAATGTCGGAAAAATTAAAATTTTTGACAGGAACTGCAGCTGATGTAGCTCACTTCGAAAGTCATGTGCTTTCGTCGACATTGCGATTGACTGAATGAAATAGTTGCGGCAAGAACTTTTGTTTTATTCAATACGATACAAACATGCTATTAAATACGTTCCTTTTAATAATTTAGTAGGAGGTTTTATTAAATATGTAATAGTATCAAGTGTACTTTTATGAAAATTAAGAATTTTATTTAGTGATATGTATTAGATATATAAATTTTTAATTCTGTTGTCTGCAACTGTTAAAAGTTACAAATAGCATTTAGAAGCATATATTGTTAATGACTTGACTTGTCACGGACCGAAGTCATTCATCGAATTAATGCTGATTCCTGAACCCCTATTCCGTAAAATTGAGCTAAGAGCTAGCTCTAAAACTATGACGTCAAGCAACAGTGACCATTTCTATAATCAGAATGAAAACTAGTTTTTATCCTAAGAAATTTGTAGTGTACAAGTTTTAAAAATTTAGGTTGGTAGCAAATTTTAATCTCTTGGTGTTTGGTTATTCTTACTAATTATAGATTTTACAGGTTTATTTATCGTTTTTGTTTGGTTTTAAATTCTATTATTAACAAAATCCATAAACTAAACCCTAGAACAGGTTATTCCAAGATATATTTTTTTTCTTAAAGTACACAAATATATAGAGCCCACACGTGAAAGTCCGAGTTAAAAATTCCTCCAAATTAGCGGTCTGAATTTTAAATTATCTTGATGATGTAGGTTATGTGGTATACCAGAACTAAACAAACCGTGGTTCACAGACTTTTGAAAAAAATGTTGAGAAAATTACAAACTAAATCAGTATATATTTAAATCATAATATTATATTTCATTATTAGAGAAATAAAGTAAATTAATACACTTAATTAATTTCACTTTTTTTTCATTTTACAAAAACATTATGACATTCCCGAAGATAAGTAGTTGGTGATGCTAGTATCTTACAGTTTTGCAGATGATTTTGATTTGATTTGGTTTATACTCACAGGGCCAGGGCTCATTTTCCATTTCATTTGGTGTTTTGTTTTGTGATTACTTTGAATAGTTGTGTTTATTATTATACGAATTTCTAAGTGAGTGCTGCACATAAAGTACAGAATACATAGAGCTGTCACGCAAAGGAAGGTATCCTAGAACGAATGGAACCAGCAATTTCCCTTCCACCAAGCAATACATACTCAACATCTAGCTGCCAGCGGGTCATGCAAATACTCGAAAATTAAAATGTATTGAAAGTATGTTGTGCAATTGCAGATCCCAATATGATTAATAATAGTCGACAAGTACACTTTATTGATAATGTCTTTTGCAATTGCAGATCCTAATAATAATAATAACATTCAAAAAATACAATTTATCATAAATATTATAATTATTTGTTTAAATGTCTCTGTGGATATCTTCGATGGGATAACGAATTCTGCAATTACAGATTCCAATAATAATACTTGAGAAGTAAAATTTACTAATAGTGAGTTCTGAGTTTGCAGAATTCAAAATAATTATACCTATTCATATATAATTTATGGATACTCACTTATGCAGAATTGCATATACCAGTAATTATAATAATATTAATTTTAGTCCAGTCAAAATAGACAAAAAAAGTTGTACCTTTGGGAAAATTCGCAAAGAGCTGAAAATTGGTACAGATTTTGAATACACTATTACAAATGATATATCAAAAGTCCCCATCGATCCGACCTCTGCTAAAAATTTTATACAAGATCAAATGTCAAGTCAAATACTTTTGGATATTACACAGTAATGGGCTCCAATGTCTAGTTTCATTTTTACTGTAGTATTTTTGAACTTCACCTCTTCAAACCATTCTTTCTCATCCGTACTTGTGGAATCTACCGTTGTTACATTTGCTTCTTCTGATTTACACACTGCTGTAAAAAAAATCACAACAGAAACTGCTGTGTACATACATGGCTTTCATTTTCGTGCTGGCAAGAATATAGGATTTAGTTTCCATTTATTTCCAAGAAAGGGTGCAAGTAAAGTGTAAATATTAAAGAAAATATGGAGAACTTGAATTGACTGAATCTATTAGAATTTTATATTACTAGGTTTTTTATAATAGCTTGTGCAATACATAACCTTTCGTCATTTTAAGTGAGAATAACTTTTTGGATTAATATCCGGTTGCACCAACCTTAGTTAAATTTGTCCATGGGGGCCATGCCCCCCCCCCCCCTTGGGTCTTTTTTGTAGTCGGGATTTTCTATGAAGCTACATGATTATACAAACCTGTACAATCTGTAGAAAAAATGTAAATAGTGTTTGTTTCTAGTAATGTATATGTCGTTCAACCCCTTTCGCATGCGCAAAAAAAAGGTCAATGCCCCCCCCCCCCCTTGCACAATTCCTGGATCCGCCCTTGATTTAAACCAAGTTTAAAATTCAACTAACGTTGGTGCAACCGGGCATAAGTTATTTAAGCATTGAAATTGAATATTTTTAATACAAAATTGTATTTTTTTAATGTATTGTTCTAGTTAATTATATCAATACAAACCATTATCGAAACCATTATTATATCTGTTTTATATTTTCGACTCATACCTAAAGGATAAAGTAAGAAATAAACAATTTTAATAATAAAGTGACTCGTTTGAAGGTAATTATAATATACTACACAATATATACGAATCCCTACCGCTAACCTTGTCAATATATAAAAAAAAAAAAATTAAAAAGGGTGATATAACTGTACTCGACGCAACAGAATATAATAATAATAATAATTTATTCATTGCCCAACAGTTACAGGACAATATTATAAGAAATAAGTTACAAATGCAACACTAATCCCCTATACAGAATATTATACTTCAAAATTCCGTCTATCCAAAATTAATTTAATTTTTTGATTCACTTTCCTCGCACATGTTATCTATCTGTGATCAAACAGTTAACTTGTATGACTGCAGATGTCAGGTTAGTCGAAATTAGCTTCAGTCAATTCTACCAATACTAAAAACTAATAAAACAATTAAAAAACTATTCTGACATAAGTAAATTAAATTTGTTTATATGTGACATGAATAAAAAATATATTTGATATTTCAGAAACTGTTTCAAAATACTGATTTTCAGCTTTGATTACAATTTTTTTAGCTTTTCAAATACCAAACGTCAAAATTTGAATTTGGTAACATGTAAATGAAGTTAGCAACTTTTATGAAAAATCTACTCTTAAGGTGAACCATCCGGGCAAATACGGGCTGAAGATAGCTCAAGATGAACATGACTTTTTTGAAACAATATATCATTATTATAATAAATGAAACATATAATGTTTTATACCTACGTTTGTAGATAAAAGTCCAAAGTTTTGTAATAAATTTTAAAAAGCAAATTTTGTTTACATATAATACATGAACATAATTTTCAAAGTAGTCAAATATATGCCACACATTCCCATGAACGACTACAGTAATGCAAATAATGTGTATATTTATAAATATAATCGTCTATAACATACTAAAATTAATTTACATTTGAATTTACAGTTTTTGAGAAACAAATAAAAATATACCAAAAAACACACTTTTTGGTATATTTTTATTTGTTTCTCAAAAACTGTAAATTCAAATGTAAATTAATTTTAGTATGTTATAGACGATTATATTTATAAATATACGAATTATTTTCATTACTGTTGTCGTTCATGGGAATTAGAAATTCAGTATCAAAATTCTGAATTTTTGACCAACTAGACTTCAACGAATATTTTTTTATAGTTGGATGTTTCAGTTATCCTTTTCATCCACATATATAAATACTAGAATGTTCAAAGACTTCACAGTAATAATTGTTTTGTTTTTCGATAAGAATAATTGTAAGAAATAATTTATTGAAATTTGAATTTGCAAAACAAAATTCATGGGAGTGAACGAACCCAACGAAATTATGTTCTTCATCTGAAATTGCAATGTACAAGTCACTGTAAAAAATCCATGATATTTTGACGAATGGAGGTTGTTGGACCATAAAGAACATGAAAATAAATAAAGAATACAGAATTTGCTGTTTTTTAAAAAAATAAAGGGTTCGTTCTTTCGACGCGTATGTTTGACCTTAACCGGTAAAAAATAGTATTTCATGATAAGAAACATACCTTCTTATTTGTTTATTTTCTATGTATATTTGAGAATTTTAATTTTCTATTGTATATTTATTTAATTTTTTGACATATATTTCACTAAGAAAACACCTTTACAATCACAATGACATGTGTCACATTTCGTAAAAAATTGAAAATTTTAAAATGTTTCCATGGTGTATTAGAAATGCAAGATTTGTGAAATCTAATTTCTTTATATTTTATTATCTCTAAATCTAAAGAAAATTAATAAAATTAGTGTAATCAAAACACATGTAAAATTAAATATTCTATAACTTTCAAAATAACATAAATTATTGAAAAAAGAAATTTAACCGAGTTTTTCACGAAAAACTGTTAAGGGCTTCAAGTAAACTGCTACTTCCGGTTGACCAATTTTACCCATAATCTAATCAGCTCTTCATTTAAATATAAGAAGCAATATTTCACAAAATTGTATTTTTTTGTATTATAGTATTTGAGTTATGCGAGACGAAAAAATTACCACAGACTACACACATACATACATACATACATACATACATACAGACATCATCGCGAAAATAGTAAAATCGTATTATAGGGACCCTAAAAAATGCTTATTCATTGAAAACTCACTACCCAATTTTTTTAACCAAAAACAATACCTCTCTTACCTAGAGGTATGCGGGAGGTAAAAAATGGGACAGAACGCTCTTCTTCATTATAGTTTTCTATTCGAGTTTTTCATCCGACTTGGTAGTGTCCACGGTCCGAGTTTTCAATTCGAGAACTATTACCGAGATCTTGAACCGATTTCTATAATCGTGGAAAAAGGTCTTTAGAAACAAAGTTGTAGATGATTGAAAAAATGAGTTAACGCTAATTCCTTTTGTGAATCTGCCTGTAAGAGTTTATTTAATTTAATACATTTTTGTTGTGAACTATTTTGACCATAAAATCATTTCAATATATTTAACTTTTCTTCCAAATTGTACATCTTTAATTAAGACTGAGGACAGCAGATAACAGATAAATTGAGATAAATGCAATAAGCATGGCAATAAGTTTTAATTGGTACATTTGTTTTGTTATTTCATCATTGCACTGATGATTTGAAGAAAATTATCAATAAACATTTCCTAATTTTTTTCAGTTCAAATTTTAAATTAGTGTTTAAAAAAATGTAGAAATTCTACGGCTACAATAAACTGTTTGACTATTTTGACGTTAAATAATTAGGGATGCCAATAATTGAACATTTCAAAAATACATTAAAAACACTATGGTGCGTCCTTTAATTCAACACCCTGTATAGGAAAAAAAATATGTGTTGCTTCCGGGGCCGATCGCTCCTAATTTCCCGGGCCGGTATAAGTTTTGCTACGACTTAGAGATGGTGATTCCCTGGGGTTAGGTGAACCACGGCGAGCTACAGTGGAGACGGGAGTGGGTGCTCAAACTAAAATAAAAGGGGGGAGGGCGCCAGTTGATCTAGCCGTAAAGGTCCAACCAGAGGTTGACCAACAAACCGAAGGAGGGGAAAACTAAGGTCGCAGACAAGCAAAGTCCGCAAAAAAAGCGTTAAAAATCTTACATTTACAGGCAAGGTCGTGAAATTAATTGAATTAAAATTTGTTTAAGTGGCGGCACTGGCAACTCGTTAAGCAAACACTCACAGTGACATCCGAAGATACACCTTCGCTTAAAAGATTGCCTATTCAGAGGCGAAAATAGGGAAAAGTGTAGCGAAACCGTAACAGTTTTACCCCATCCGTCCCTGCGCGGCGTATGGAATGTTAGTGATTCCATAGCAATTTTTAGTTAAAGAATGCGTAGTTTCGAAAACAGTGTTATAGAAAAGTTCGGAACTGCACTTTGAACTGTAACTCATCACGTTTTCCTGGCTGGATACAGTTTCCGATGTAAACATACACTTAATATTTTAAACACTTTTCTATTTTCTTAAACTATTCATGTACTAATTTAATCCGCTCCTTAATTTTTCATTTCACTTATACCAAATCACAGCACTGCAGAATAGTTTAAGGAATATTCCTTAATCAAACATATTGCACATTAAAATTATCTACTTCACACTATACGGTATATTACTATACAAACACTATCATCTATAAATGTTTTTATTTTGTTTTTATAAGTTATCGATAAGGAAACTTGGTAGTGTATTACAAATTAATAAAAAAAATTATATGTCGTATATTTATTTATCTTTATTAAACCACTTAATCAAGCACTAAATCATTTTTACTTACAAAAGCTTAACTGCGTTTCGCAATGACAATACAAATTTATACAAAATATACATACAATCTTCTTTTAATTACAAAATTATTTAATACTTTATGTAGAGACCATTCTCTGTAGGTTTGGCTAGACAAGAATTGTCGCAAAAATATTATCATTTATTATCTGAACTGCAATTATTGAGGCACTATAAAGGCACACTGTAGTATTAATTATAAGTACTGTTTTACATTATACCTTTGAACTTATTTATTACAATGCTTCGCCTCGCATAATTTAGAAATGACGAGTATTTACATATTTACAATGCGGAGATAATCTAGAGTACAAAAAATACACTGGTCACTCTGCGTCACCATTTTAACTTATGGAAGAAGTTCTAGATTGTCAAGGCCACACTGACCGCTCTGTATAAATCCGTTAAGACATTATTGTATAAGATGCAGTTATTCTTGCAGATCAGGAACTAGAGAATAAATAAAGTAAAAAGTGATCGCTAGTACAAATAAAAAATTATTTACATGCTACATACAATTGGAGTTAACTAACAATCATATAAATATGTATATTCCCATGTTTGACCCTCTACTTACTAATAGTTCTTATAATCATTGTTTCAGTACACACTTGTAATAAGAATTTATGAATAAAAATAGAGTTACTTGCAAAATCCCCTTGTTCATGTTTTTAAAAGTTCGTCTTGATGAACGAGTAAAATTTTGCAAGTAAATCAATTGGCTAAGAAGAGAGTAAAAGATGGGCATATATTACATACAATTTAAAAAAATAAAATTAAAAATATTAAATAATATCACACTATGAACAAACTTGTTATTGTTTGTCTTGTTTCACAAAGCACATCATGTGCAAAGTGCACAAAGTTATCACGAGATCGGGCCGATCGGCCAGGCTAAACGGCTTCTTCTTCCTCTTCCGTCTTCGTCTTCGGCGTCGTTTCGTCTTCGTCTTGCTTCGTTATGCATAAAATACAGTAAACAGAAAACATAACAAAATTATTTAAAAAATTTCTCTGTCACATAAATATTTTTTCTCACATAAATAAAAAATATTTTATATAAAATGTTTACAAAACAAAATTCATCTAGTTACACAAATGATATTGCACAATATAAAAAAAAATATATAAAATGAATTAGGTAGTTAACTTAATACGCGAAATCAGTCTCCCGACATTTTATGATTATGAAGGTTTGGACACTTTGTAAAATATTTTAACGCAAATGCAAAGTTCCACTAACTTTATATTCGTTTTATCAAAAGCTTTCTTAAAAATATCACATTTTAAATATGCCAGTATTCACAAAAAAGTGCACATTTTCTTGAATTAATTTAGATAAAAATGCTTCGCATTATATTGGTATAAAAATATTCCTATTCAAAACACATACAACTGATAAAAAGTTGACATTGTTCTTCTAGTAATCTCATTTGTGAAAAAAATATTTATTGAAAAACTTTTTTACGGTATAGAGTTGAAGAAAAAATGTTCTCACGTAATTTAATTCTCGGTGCGCGAAATAGACATTTGCTGCACATGGGACAAAATAATTATTTACATACCAAATACTCGAAAATTTACAAATTCATAACAGCAAAGTCACAGCAACCGATTTCTAAAATATTTGAGTATATGACAAGTGAAAAAACAATTTGAATTAACATTTTTCCTTTAAATATTGGCGGTTATCCATGGTTTTTGCAGTTTAGATGCACGAAAATCGCTTTAGCATATTATGAACTAAATTGTATTATTTCTTATATAATTTTGCTGTAGAATTCCCCGGGAAATCTAGAGGTTTATTTGTATATTTTACCGCACGAGTACGCGAATTTAAAGCTCCAGGTTGACAATAGAGTGCATCAAATGTTTCCAAGTCCATGAGTACAAAAACAACTATTTTATACAGTATTCAGGTTTACAGATGCTTGAATTCTTATGGTAAAAAAAGTAAAGAATTACTTAATATATTATTTAAATAATATTTTGAATTCTTTAGTTAACGCGCACGTGCTGCTTTTGTGTGAAGACATGTATGTTTTAGAAAAATAGATTGATAAATTTTTATGGAAATTTGCATCAAGCGTTGTTGGTCAGGTGTATTAGGTACATACTTGGGATCAAATCCCTTAGCAGCTACAGTATGGAATGTCTGAAATAAACAAATCAACAGTTTACACAAGCACAGTGAGTACATCCCCGCCGTTAACACCATTTCCAGTGTTTTGCTGAGATGAGTTAGTCCTTTGCACTGGTAACATGTTCATGTTTATAACACTTTTCGTGAAGTCCTTGTGTACCGACGAATCGTCGAACGCAGCCGCCGTGTTTTTCCGCACGTCGGGATTTTGTGCTTTGTATAACAAGATCTGGCTGTTTCTGTGTACAGGTTTTAATCCAGTATCGTTACTGGGTCCGGCGACTACAAGAGTCATTCCTTTTCTATTTCCCGGACATTCGTTTTCTGAAATCATTTCGAGCATTTCATTGCCTTGTTCTCCTGGCAAAAGAGCAGAAAGAGGACGTACGACGCTTACTTTTGGAACAGAAAGGTCCAATCCGCAAGAACTGGTGGCTGGACCGCTTAAGCTAGCCATACTTCCTACATCATCTTTTAACGGATTTGCGTATCGCCGCAAATTTTCTTCGTTTTGGAGGTTATTGCTTTTTTCGTCTTCATGATGACGATGGCATGTTTCTGTTGATGTTCCGGATAAGTTAACTCCACTCATTCCGAGTGAGCGTTGACGCTGTCGCCAGTATAAAAGACCTGCAGTTGTTGCTGCACTAACCCCAATTAGCATCAGGCAAATTAGGGCGATTAAGTATTTATTTGTTCCCGTATCTTCACTTACAAGAACTGTTTCAACTTTTACTTCGATGATTGATGATAAAGCTGCCTGTGTTGTTTTCTTTCTGCTTATTGCTTCGCCCAGGATTTTTATTTCGTCGGACACGTCATCGTTCCCAGACTGCAAAGAAAGAAAAACATATTTAAAATCTTGTTTATAAAAGCTGAAAATTAAAACTTACCAGTGTAACTTCAATAGTATCATTGTATTCCACTTTCAAGTCGCATAATAAAACAAGACGGTTCTTCACATTGC
Organism: Poecilus cupreus; assembly: GCA_963942605.1. Taxonomy (NCBI): domain Eukaryota; kingdom Metazoa; phylum Arthropoda; class Insecta; order Coleoptera; family Carabidae; genus Poecilus; species Poecilus cupreus. The sequence continues at coordinate 16,883,375 of OZ012726.1, forward strand.
TGACAGATTGATGCTGAGCCAATAGTTTCCTCAACGACCCACACAGACTTTCCACTGAAACCCCATGCGATAACTTGTTCCTGTCCAAGAGAAGTGTTAACCTCGCACAAGCATTGCTCAGTTTCGCCTGGTTGGGCCAACAAGAAGGTGAAGCTGGAAAAGTTGGTGGTCCAACTCGTCTTCCACTTTCCAAGTTTCTGCACTCTCCCCAATCTGCGCAAGGGGGCGTAATGCAAGTTTCCCTCGGAGATGGGACACATACTTGGTTTTGGTTGCAGGAAACAGAATACGAAGAGTGGCTTCGGCAGTTTCCAAGGCCACACCAAATATTGCTACATTGAACTGTAGAACTAGAGCAAAGGCAGATATTGCAATCCACTTGCCATGTGGAATTGTTTTCATATAGTTGTCCTTTGTAGCTGCAAGAGCCTGGGACGTATACCACGTCATCAACTGCAAAGAAAATAAATTTAAAATACTGTTCGTTGTTAGAAACTAGCAACTACTTACTTTCACACTGTTTGCCGATTCGTCCAGACGGACAAAGGCATTGAAACTCAGCGATTCCATCAATACAAGTTCCTCCATGTCCACAAGGATTGGACGCACACTCATTAATATTAATCTTACAATCTGGTCCAGTGAATCCAGCAGCACATTCACACAAGAACCAATTGGCTCCATCGATACATTTCCCTCCGTTGTAACAAGGATGCGAATTACAATCATTGACATCATCTTCGCAATGTTCTCCTTTGAATTCATCCCGGCAGATGCATTTGTAGTAGTCTCCGGTGTTGACGCAAGTTCCTCCGTTTTGGCATGGGTTAGATCGGCAAGCTTGAAGTTTGGCGATGTGGCAAGTAGTGCCTTCCCAATCGGGGGGACACTGGCAAATGTAAGTGTTGCCCAGATCTTGACAAGTACCTCCGTTCTTGCAAGTTGAACGGTCACAGTGGCTGTCACGAGAAGTGCAGGTTTTACCTTTCCAGCCATCGCGGCATTGGCAGACGAAATCGGCGATTTCGTCAGTACATGTTCCGTTGTTTTGACATGGGCTTGGATTGCATTCGTCAGTATCTAACAAAAAGTAGTAATTTAGTAACAGTTTTAAAATCAAACGAAATAAGACTTACTTATATTGCAAAGAGCTCCTTCCCAACCTTCTTTACAGATGCATTGGAAAGCGTTAACCTTATCCATGCACGTTCCTCCGTTTTGACAAGGGTTTATCTTGCAGTCATTTATATCTATAAAAATAAAAAGTAAATTAGTAAATAAATAAAGGAAGAAGATACGAACAGAACATACTTTGATGGCAATATTTGCCAGTGTATCCAGGAATGCACGCGCATTTGAAGCCTCCGCCGTCAAGTTTCTGACAGTGTCCATGTTCTCCACAAATACTTGAAGTCGTGACTCGGTTGCCGTCTTTAATCGTAACAGACACTTTGCAGCTATCTATAACTACACAAAAAGAAAAAATGCATTCTCAAAACTCTGCTCCATCTTAAAAAGACCAAAATAATGCGTATGAAATTTCCAGAACACATGAATGACAAAATAAATTCCCGTAGCAGTAGCACAAAGAACAGAGAGTTGAACGTTTACCGGCGTTTACCCGCGCGGTTACCGGTGTCTGCCCGTGTTCGCGGGCTCCATTTCTGCTCGCGGCAGGGGGCCCCAGCCGGGCCTCCCACTGCGAGTTCAATAGCTTGAGAATGGTCCGCACCCCGTTAAATGGCTACAAAATTACCTGTCACCCGTGACAAGATGCATCATATGACCCGAGCGCGAGCGCACCGCGTTCCGGATACAACAAGTTATGGATGTGTGCTACACACGATTACGGGCGACTAATTTTTGCTATGGGTAAATACGGCGCTCTGGAAATGATTCATCTGATCGGCAAATATTTTAAATTAATAATTACTTTTAAGTAAAACTTACCATCACACGGCGGATTTTCACAACGGTAGATTGGAATGTTACAGTTCTTGCCCTGCCAGTTCGAATTACAAAGACAGTAGTAGTCGTTTTCGGTTGTTAAACAAGGAGCTGAATTTTCGCAAGGGTTTGGGTTGCAATGATCCTGTTCAATCTGGCATTCGCTTCCCGAAAATCCAACGGGACAGATACATTTATACCCGTTCACTTGATCAACACAGTCTCCCCCATTTTTACAAGGGTTGCTCTCGCAGTCGTCTATATCTGTGGCGCAATCTCGACCTAACAAACAACAAAATTAAATTAATTTAACAGTACTTTTGCAAAGTTCAACAATCCGAAAACACTCTAAATCGATTGTTGATTAACTTAGTTTTGTTGCAAAAGCTTACATGCATACACTTCAATAATGTTCGTAATAAATTTAAATATAAAATTAATTATTTGATAAATACTACTCTGTATACAGCAGATAGGTAACGGGCTCAAAACTTATTCCAGAATGACGTAACTGTCAGCTACAAAATCATCGCTTGAGCTTGAATTGAGATTTATTTAAGTTGGATCCAAACTATTCAGATGCAGTTATATTCTAGGTTACAAGTTGAAGTACATAAATTTTTAAATCAATTTCGTGAGGTAAACCTTCCATCCACAGTACCACAAATGTTTTAATTTTTCAATTTCAATTATTGAGCATAAATTCTGGTTTGAACATCGTCACTTGTACATAAAGCCAAGTCATTAAACAATTGGAAATTAAAGAGTGCTTATGGTAAATAAAATATTTACCTGTGTAACCTGCTTGACAAGCACAATGATAGTCGTTAACTAAATCGATGCAAGTAGCTCCATGTTGACACTGTCCCACACAGTCGTTAATATTTTGATCGCAGTTCTTTCCAGTCCATCCTGCTTGACATTTACACCTGTAGTCCCCAACCAAATTCATACATGAAATTGCGTTGATACACGGGTTCGTCAAGCATTCATCCGCGTCTAAATTAAATTAAAAAATTAATTTAATATGTTAAGGAATAAAGAATAATGAACCCTCTTACCAAATTGGCAGACGTTTCCTTCCCAAGCTAAGGGGCACTCACACCTGAAGGAGTTTTCCAAATTGACGCAAGTTCCTCCGTTCTGACAAGGAGCAGATGCACATTCGTCCACGTCTGTAAGAAGACAATACATTTATGTAATGGTTTATGGTTAGAGAGAAGATTGGCGATTTGATTTATTGATTCGTTGACTGTTTGTTCCATTGACGAGCTCATTTATGTCAGCGAGAAACTGATGGTACTTTTATAGAGTCGCTACAGATAGGACGGTTGCTAGTTGGATGCTTGTAATATGATTTATAAATTGGTTCTGAAATACGTTACTGGTTTCAGACTTCGTAAACGGCTTTATTTAACAGGACTTGTAATTTAAAAACATTCCGTTGTAAACAAATGTTCAAAATACTTAACTTTTAACTTTTATGCAGTAGATACAAGGTATTCTGATAATTATTAAATATAGATTTTTTTTATATCCACAGTTTGAGTTTGTCTTAGGTTTACTAAACTGTAGCTCCTCTACCACTAACATCTTTAGGGACCATGATTTATCGGTTGGTAACCACATTTCAAGCGCAAAAATAACCTACTTGTTAATAAATAGATGAAATCCCGCTAATGTTTAATCTTTTTGTTTTGTTTAAATCATGTTTTTATCAACTGTAATATTGCTTTACATTATTTTTAACGGAGTTTTCAACCATTTTAATGTTCGAGTTTCTTTCCGATCCGATTCTACCGGCCTTCTTACAAGGGTGAAGGGCAAAGAGTGGTTACCTACACTGGGCGCGGGCCACGCCAAGACACGGCATGACCTCTGACCCGGCTGCGCACATTCCACGCACTGGCATCGGGCATCCTCGCATCTTATATGCCGTGTATTCATTCGTGTGCCGCATACAGACAGCGGCATGAGTGAAGATGCACAGCGTATATTAGAAAGATTCAGAGATTCTTCAAGTTGCCAGTTAGAATGATGGTGTAGTATGATTGGTGTTTGATTTGTAAGAGGAATCGACATGAATTGTTATATTTTACGCGATGCAGGACTAGAACTGAATTCTTTTTATAATAACTTATTGTGATCAGAAGATATGGTGTATTTGTGCAGTAAAGTACATTTTCAATCTTTCGCTATTAAAATAAATATTATACTGAGAGCATCTAAATATTTGGGGATCACTCTCAGAATGTTTCCTAGCTATTAGGAGGTTAAGCTACTTCACTAGAAAATAAAACGAGATACCTGTGGTTTATACATAGTAGATCAATTTTAATAGTATATTGTGTTATTAGGAGTAAATGTGATACTTTGTGTGTTGAGCATGTAAGTTTGAACGACGAGCGAAGCGAGTCGGATAATTACATGCGAAGCATACAAAGTCACATTTACTCCGAATAACACATGCTATTTTTTCTTCAAACATAGAAAATAGACATTAAAACATTAAAAAATGCTCAAAACTTCAACAAATATTCTACTGTATCCAGTATTTCTAGTTGCCACAGAATATGTTATTTTCTTATTTTTGTTTATTTGTTTTATTCTAACTGTCAAATTATTGAATTCCAACCTTACTATTTTGCATGATATTTTACTTTGTCCGCCGCCGGCGTAAATGTGTTGCCAAGGAAACACTTTTACGCCGACGGCGACAATATTGAACTTCTGCTTGTTAAATACAAATACATAACAACGTACTTTTATGACGTTTGAAGAAAAAATGTTTTATTACTATTTCCGCTACTTGGAAAATTGGGCGTTAGGAGGATAACACTAGCAATAAAAACAGAATATACAATATATCCAGGATATTGATAGTCAATTATTGTTATCTTGTAAATTATAAAAGTAATGGGACATGTTAAATGAAATGCATTTACTTACAAAAATACTCGTAGGTTACTAAATAATGCTTTAAAATTAAACTGATTTTTCTTTCTATCAAATTAGTTTCTTAGGTAAACAAACCTTTTTGGGGCATATTTTCGTGATATAACAACGTAATTTAAACTACTATAAATGTAATTTAGTCAATATATTACACTTACTATTTAAGCGAGCTAACATTGCGTTATTATTATTATATATTTTTTGAAAATGAACACAAATGGCCTGTGTTTGTGGGCAGGTTTTTTTTTTATTAAAAAAGCGAGCGCAGCGTGTTAACTGGAAAATAAAATTCACTAAAAAAACATCCACAACAACCGTGGAATTTGTTGTGGACATTTTGACTGACTAGTAATTTTATACTTTTACTGAATTTAATGCATCATATTATACAGTATATTTTAAATAAATAAATGTACACATGCAGCATCCTGTGCTTTATTTGTAATTATTTACTGAATTTTCCCAGGCATCTATCTTAAAGGCAACAAAAATAATATTAGTTTGCTTTATCGCAACAAAATATCGTGATAAATAAATTTGAGTAATATGTACTTTTATTAGTATAAACTGTAATATCAACACACTTAAGGAAACATTAATAACATAGATAATTATAAGTGAAATATCCTTTGCATACATATAATATAATTACTTTTAAGTATTACTTGTAAAATTGTCCCATTCCGTTGAAAGTTGTAACATATCATTCAGCCATGATTACTAATATTATACTATACAGATCATTTGTTAAATTGTTACAACACCAAAAAATACAAATTCAAAATGAGAACCATACTATGTAAAATTATATGATTCCGGGTGTTTATTTTTTCTATGTACGAAATACAATGATAAAATATTCAACTATAGCTAAAATTTCTACCCTAATAAATTAAATTAAAAGTGCGAAATTCTTTACTATTAAAAACTACCACCGAGCATTAATTTGTTTCTCAATTGCTTTACTTGTATGAGTAAGAAGCAAATATATCTTTTTTGGGAAAAACTTACAGATTGGGAGTGCTATGGAACACAATGAAACAAAATAGTTTGTATGACAAACTTTTATAGTTATTGAAATATGAAATTATTGCAATGATTTTCCCACGTAAAACCATTGTATAAAAAGAAATTAATAGTATTGGAATGTGTGTCAATATTTAGTAAAATTTAATCAATTTTTATGTTATGAGAATTATATTCATAACAACACTAGTAAGAGGTTTTCTTTTTTTAATTAACATTTAAGTGATTTAGCATTTACGTTTATAAGCTGGACTAAAATGGTGTATTTACTAGGGTAGAATAAAGAAATAGTATAATGTGCGTCTAGGACCAAACACCAATATTTCAGACGAGTGTGAAGTTGGCAGCACAAGGTGAAATGGTAACGGAGTACTTTCAGTTCACTGAACGCAAAAAAACCGGACAAAATCTTAATTCTTGTTAATTTTTTTGATTGATTTCCTGTGATTCATAACTACTAAAATTCATATTTGTGGTTTTTTGCCGCCCGCCACCAGCCAAATGGAGTGGGAGAGAGATGAAATTTTGATGGCGCTGAGTGATTTGTCGTACTAACAAAAAATTGTTTTATTACTTCCAAGTAAAATAGATACTGCTTCCGTGACTGGTCGAAAAAGCAATTTTATCATTTGCAGCGCCATCTATCAGCAGTACAAAAAAGATAAAATTTTCTAAGGTGCAATAAAAAATAGGAGATTTTAATGTGACCCCCCCCCCCCCCCTTCTTCGCCGGATCAAATGTCCCCGTCAAACTCATTAAACTTTTTACCTGGGACGTTTTTTCACTCGATGTATATTTCTGGAGATATTCCAGGTGGTAAATTAAAATGAGACAGACTGTATATAAAACGCTATTTACTTGAAGTGATTTGTACCCGACAACACTTGCCTGAGAAGCGAATTATACATAGCTAACTTATTTGCAACAAAGTAGTGAACATTAAGTCTCGCTTTAAGCAGCATATTTTGTAGTAAGACAAAATTTACGATTAATATAAACAGAAAATTGAAACAAATTCTTGTGCGTTCATCATACCCGCGCATACCATAACCTTACGGTTTACGCATAGTTGAAACTTCACTGTTCATTGTAAACATTAAAACATTTCAGTGCTCGTAAGAGCCACACAATTAAGAACCGGGGTCGTGGTGATAAATAAACCTGTGTAAACCGACATACTTGCATACTTTGGTGGACATCAAAACTACAAGAAAACGCACTATACTCTTGTACCCCACTTGAATTCTTGACAGGTTTATTAGTACGCCATGTTTTGTGACAATCAAACCACTGTTTGGGACTTCCAAACATTTTGGGGGCTTATCTCACTGAAACCTGCTTAATTACCGTTGTTAACATTATTTTATGAACCCGATAAACAGAAAAATATAATATTATTACAGGATGGTGACTGCCTGAGTCGATCATACGCGTTTTACAAGTCAAATAATACTAGTGCAATTTCCTGCTTCCCTAATTATTTTAGAGAAAATTGTTTCAAAAAAAATTGAAGAGATTTACTGTCTGCATCGGAATCTGCGAATAAATTTTGCATTAAATGTGTGCTATGTTAGTGATATAGCCACTAGTATTTACATATCATTTTGCGTGTGAAATGTGGTTACCAACCGTCAAGTCATGAACTTCGAAGACGTTAATGGAGGAGAAGAGTACAGTAAAAAGGCAATTTTTTGTTGCGAAAATTTGTTGACTGTGGGAATTAAACTGATGATCTCATGATTCACAGTTATTGGATATTTAATTTTGTATCGTTAACATTCACTGAAAAATTAGTAATGACAAATTTTGCTGTCTTCATTGTAGCCTAGGTGTAGTAATACTCTCTCCTATGGCGATGATCCCGGGTTCCCATTCATACTTAGGGTATGAATATTTGTATTTGTCAAAAGACTGAATTTCGTACTCACCAATGCTACAGGTGGGCCCCGTCCATCCAGGGCTGCAGGAGCATGTGAAGTTCCCTGACGAAGTCTCCCGACACGTTCCACCGTTCTTACAAGGAGCTGGAGCACAAGGGTTGTCCACAACTTCACAGTTGACTCCTGAGAAACCTTCGGGACACGTGCAGAGGTACTGGTCAGGTGCGGTGTTCTCGCAGGTTCCGCCATTTTGGCATGGTTCGTGGGTGCCGCAATAGTTCAGATCTATAAAGAAGGAATATAATGTAGCTAATAATTAAATACAGTAGATGACACAAGGGAATTAAGCCTCGATTAACAGATGAACTAGATTTGACATTTTGAAATAATACTCATATAAATGTGAGTTGTATTTTTTGATAGGTTACCTACTCGTTGCACGCTTCGACAAATAAATAATAATAAATTAATTCTACCTCGTGTCTTAATCAGAGAACTACAAGAATAACGTAGTCGTATAATTTAACGATATTGTTAAAAACAAAATGAGTAGAGAAATAAACCATAAGTTATCATCTGCATTTAATATTTTAATACATGTTTGAACATATGCAATATTTAATATTTTATTATAAACTGTAAAATTTTAATTAGCTAAATATTTATCCAAACATTGTGCACCTTTATTAAAAATATATATATTTACTATATGTAGAAAAATAATTTAATAAAAAAAACTTATTCAATATTAGGTACCAAGTTGTGTAATCTTCATTGATCTCTCTGAATTTTGCAGATGATAAAAATTGAGTTCTCGAAATATATATTAGATTTTGGGGTCGATTTTATTTTATTTAAATTATTGCTATCATATATTTGGTAAGCAATCCTTACTAAATTCACTTGAATGGTAAATAACAATTGTTGCAGCACTATAACAAATAATTTCACTTAAACCATTTACTAACAATAAAACAATAAAAAGGAAATATTTCTAATTATCTAATCGCTTTCTTCTCAAAATCAAATCGTATAACTAATCCGTAAATTATACACAAAATAGAACAAATATGTATTGTTTTGAACAAAAACACAATAAACGACATATTTACCTCCTATCAACCACATACCGCTCCCATGAATAATTTCATTGTTTTAAGAATTAATTTAGTTAATACATTAACCGTGACAATTAAAATAAAACAATTGCACAAAATGATAAAGTACAGTCAGGCACACAATGCCTCCGCTGCGAATTCTAACAGATGTGTGCTATTAGGGATTCAGTACTACAGCAACTGTTTACGAGAAAAAAATACTTGAGGGCTCCATAGGGATAGGCTATGCTCGTGGGGTAAAAACATAAAAAATACAACTGTTTTTAAGAGGGCTGTGGCCGTGTATGATAATTTTCAAGAGAGATTGAGCATTCAGAGGGTGCAAGAACTGTGAACAATTTATTTAGTATCAGTGACAACGATGTGACACAATTATTATAGGCTATTGTATTTTTTTTTTGTAATTGAAGAGAAAACAGAAAAATGCTGCCCTTTTTCATGAGTTCCTTCTCCAAACTTATTTAATAATTTTTTACATTAATTTTCTTTTCTTTTTAATTGTATAATTAAGACAGTATATAATTTAGAAAACTCATGAGATTTTCGAACGAAATAGTTAGCTATGATATAAGTGTTAAAAGTCACAAAAGTCATATTTTATGAGTAAGTGGAGAAGTTTGAAAAACGAGCCGAAGCCGAGTGAAACAACACCACTAACGAAATAAATCACTTTTAACACGTATATCATACAAAATTTTATCTACGATCTTCCTAGTGTGTCAGTAAATACTAAAAACGCAAAATTATATTTTGACAGACAAGGTTATATTTATTGATTTATTGAAATAAATCGTAAGCAACGTGTTAAAAGTAACAATAAAATCACTTTTAACACGTTGCTATGTTACTTTTAACACCAGTGTCAGAAAGTGACACCTTTAACTTGCTAAGCATTCGTTAAAAGGGCCACTTTTAACAACAGTCGTAGATAAAATATATTTTTTGAAGTCTCCGAAGCAATGTTGATCATATTCTCAATGGTATCAATGAAAATAGTTGGGTGGATGTGTGACCCTATTCAGATGAAAATATGGAACTTAAGGCGTATCATCCGCTATTAAGTTTACCATCAACTAATCCCATGAGCAAAATTTATTTGATACAAAAATCGTTTTTATAATGTATGATACTTATTATGTAATATATTTTTGTAGCAAAAGATTTAATAGTTTCATAATCAGTTAATAATAAAATATATTTGGTTTGGAATAAAATATTATCAAAACTTAAAATCTTCACGTACGGTTTACTAAAATTTCATTCATTTAGCTTTCTCATACATACATATTTAAAAAGACTATAGAAATAATAAAATAAATATCATGATATTTTCGCGGAAATACATATTTTCAGGACCCTGAATCCGTTTTACTAATATCTGAATGAAATCTGAGTGCTTATATACATGTCCGTGTGTTCAATAATAATGCTCGAGAAAAGATAGAATCTTCATAATTATGTTTCAAACAATGCGCAGAACTGAATTAATTTTGGTCATAATTGGAAATTTACAGGACACATGAAACAATAAATTCGAGTAATTTCAAATATAGAATTAACTGCGAAAAAAGTTGCAAATGAAATATATTAACAAAAATATTTGGAATAGAAACTATTTTGAGATGGCATAGATAAGGATGACTTTCAAAATTACATAAATCTGTTTATGGTGGACCAAATGCTTTGTTTTTCCTCCGAACATATTTCTAAGGGAGATAATCGTGAAAGCTCAAAAAATTTGAATCTGCCGGCTGAAGGATCGAACTCAGGAACTCGTGATGCACAGTCCGATGCATTACCATGGGGCTAGTTACTCCATAATAAATAGGTACATATATTTATTAATGCAACAGACTACAAATGCAATTCCAAACAAGAGAAATTCAAAAGTTAATCTATCTTTTATCTTAATTAAAAATCAAATTCCTTTAAGTTATTTGCTTTACGAGTCTCATACGTTGTTTTAAGACTTAGCAATGAACCGAATACTCCATAATACTCCTCAGTAAGTGCCTGTGTAGTGTAATATCGATGTTTAAAGTGATTTTACATTACGGAGTGATTTATAGCGCGCTGTACGAGACTTCATTTGCGCGGTTTCATTTATATCCAATTAACCCCACAGCAATTAAAATCACAGCAATGAAAATGCATCTCTGAGAACAATATCACCTTGGGGTTGGCCGGGAATGAAAACAAAGAATTTTTGTTATTAAAGAGTTGGTATGTGTTGTTTAATTACCTGTATTTCGGACTAAATCGTAAAACAGAATAATTAATTTGAATTTGCCGCGATTTTTAAGCATTCTTATTGCAACTGCGTGGGTACACCGGGTGTCTACTTGTTCTACAGGATATTGGAAATACAATGTTAAAATTTTCAATACGCGGTAGTTCGTTCTATATAACTTTTAGAACAAAAATGTAAATATAAAGAATGTTCAGCTACAAAAGCTGTATCAAATGAGCCTAAATTTATTGATGTAATACATTTCTGTCATATCATTCTTATTATAGCCCTCGTCTACGGCTCGTGCTTCAATTTACTCCGCGGGAAAAATCATACACTTCTCTCCCTTAATGTATAATACTATTTGTGTTATGAAAACCCGAAAATTTAACGAGTTTGCTACAAAATAATTTCAAACATTTGTGTTCAAATAATTTTTATTTCGTATACGTAGTATAATTCTGAATCCGATTTGATAATTTTTTTTCTATGACATCTTGTGAGAAATGCATACATACATAATCTTCTTGTTCTTAATTAAGTTGATTTTGTTAATAATTTCGAAACTTGAAGTGGAAGTCGACTTAACTCACCGAAAAATAAACTCAATTTATTTCAAATATGAAATCAGCTGCCAAAAAGTTACAAATGTTTGAAATAAAAATATTGCATCTGCTTATAATTTTAAGAAAAACTAAGTAGTTTAGTAATAATCGTACTTGTTATTAAAAATAGGTCTCTTATTCATCAATCTATTCTATATATCTAATATGTGTCAAATCTAATTATTAAGCATGCAAATTCAGATATGTTTTGCATAAGAAAGTTGTGTGGTGCCTGCACTAGACTATTACAATTGCTGCAACATCCAAAATCATTCATATAAATTTCAATAAATAATAACAAAAATTGTAAGTTTTTACAATAAAAAAAAATTAAACATTCAAATATAGTTTCAAATCTCAAATGTATAAGAAAGTCATGTGGTGCCCATATTAGATTTGTAAATTTGATTTATGGTTGTGTTCCCGAAATAAATTTGCTATTACTATCACACTTTGTGGGATCTAAAAAGTATCATATGGCTTGAAAGCCGCCTAATTCAACAATAACCATCATATCACCTATCTCCTAACCTCCCCTTTCACCCATCCCTAAAAGGGTTTACACTTGTAAATCACTCTATACGGTTCTGGTACACTACCCACAAACAATATCAACAGATCATTACACTTGATCACAACACATGACACAGTCTTGGGAACAAGTGCAAGCGATAACTAACGATTGTCAGTTGTTTACAGACAAAGCAAGGCCAACTAGGATAGGGCTTGTAGGATGTATTGTGATGCGAACCCTTTAAAAGGATTTATAGGGTGAATAACCCTTTGTGCAGTGGAATGAAACTTGAATTAATATTGTAGTATTTTTTCATGTTTTAGTGGGGTGTGATAATTTACACTTTTTTATTTGTAAAAAAAACATAACAAATCGTTATGGGTACTGAGAAATGATTCATCTAAATGCAATAGCATTCCAGTTCCAAAAAAGGTATAGCCTGATAATAAATTTAATTTATTATTTTATAAGAAGTGCCGGAAGCTACATCTCACGAAATTAACTACTGAACATGTAAAAATTATAGGAAATTTATAATTTATTATTTGAAGACACGCAAATACACAATAATTCACTCGAGTCCAATTTTATATTTAAAAATATTTATATCTATGTATTATTTTATAAAATTTATGTTTATAGGCAAATAGCTTCGTGGTAACGCATCAGAGTCTTCAGTTCGATCTTTACAGCCGACAAATGTTCAGATAAATTTTTACCATATAAATAATTACCCTGTGGCTCTCTACTTGAATAAAATTTATCCCTTACAGATGTCAGCAAAAGCACTGAAATATAATAATACTGGAACGCTAACTGTCATTGAAAATGCAAGACGGCATATTAATACATATTACGTATTGTATAAAATTTTAAGACACTTCATACTAATACAAAATAAACAATTTTCTTAGATGTAAGAATGATATTCTCAAAATTTGATCAATTGTTTGTGTTTTAAAAAAAGTTGCCTAGTTAAAATAAGCAACATTTGAAAAGTGCCCTTCTAGCAATTCGTATATTTTCATTCTAATTTGAAAAGTGTTTAATTTAAATTTGCTGAAAGTTTAATCACACAAAGAGCACCCTTAGTTTAAAATTAACATTTTTTTCTTTAATACAAACAAATGATCTAGTTTTTAGAAAATCAAAATGTAGTAGTTTCAATTTTGGAATAATCTTAAAAATATTTACTCAAAATTATATTTTTACTAGTCATAAATATAATCGTAGCACATAACAAATTAAATTTGACTTTCTATATATTTTTGTTTAATTGTGTGTTTCCCGCTCTGGTATTTTGTCTTCAAACATCATAGTGCTATTATTTTTCTTTTCAAGAGACTTTAAAAGTTTTCTCTCTCTGACGTAAGGGTAAGAGAGATAGATGAGTCGACTTGTCATGTAAAACTGTTATAATGGGGTACTTTCTTTTAAAATTTCCTACAGCACTACCAATCAAACGAAGTGACCAGTGCCGGTCAAATGTCATTTGTGTTTATGTTTTTGATGTTAAAAGGGTTTAATTAATAATAAAATACAAAGGCACAGTGGAAAAGGGAAGAAGTTGAAAACTCAGTGGATAAACCTCTAAAAATTTCGTGTGGTGCAAAATCAATTAATGCATTGACACTTGATTGTTCATTTATAAAGACTATTTAAAGTCACTTTAAAGCGAAAACTTCATCGTGTAATGCACTCTACGCTGTTAACACAGAAGCAAATAAGTACTGAAGTATTTAATAATGAATAATACCAAAGACTGTTTATTCTATCAAAAACCTATCTACTTAAACAAATACTTATGATACAGTTGCGCCATGTGCACCTACCACGATCGCATTCTCAAGAGACCTACAAACACTGCCCCAAACTCTCATTCCATCGACACATACTCTAAAATATTTTTAAACGACCTCAGAGCCGACCACCATCTCTGGGTGATATTAAGCCCTATTCATGGCTGGGGTCCGAACAATAGCTAATATTATTCGGGATAAATAAAAAATAGCTAGGTTGCTAGGGGACCCCTAGACTTTGTATCCATTGTCATATTGTAACATATCAATTGACCGGGTATTCAAGCGGTGAGGACGCATTCGTCTAGATGTGACAACTGGGGCGTTGGGGGAAGAAAAACCAATATTTTGTTTAGTTTTTTACACGGTTGATGCTTTTGAAAAATGTTAACAGAGACCCAAAGCGTAATCTGACAGCGTTCACTTATTTGGAAAATTATAATTTTGTCAAACTGTAATTTTTTCTCTTTGTTTCGCGCTTACTGAAACAATTATTGTTACGTATTGGTATAACTGTATTAAATATAAAAAATTTCCAGGCAACTGGCAAAATCAATCATAAACCACCCCTAATCATTCTAGCAAAAATTTCTCTAAATATGTTATGAAGATAAATAGATAATTTGTATGAAATAAAATGTCATTCCTGTACTGATCGAAAATGAATATGTATTGCACACCTCTTTTTTTGGACATGATAGTTTAGGTTTTTTAAAACATATCTTCGAAAATAAATGATTTAAGTTAAATTTTGTTATATTCACAAAAATGTAGAATAATATTCGCTTCAACTTTAATTTGAAATTCTTTTCTATATTGTGTACTCGTTAAATATTAAAATAATAATAATGGATACTACTAATTGGGCTGTACTGCAGTACTTAACGCTACATTATAGCTTGCATTTGTTAACACAGTCATAAAATAAAAATAAACGAGGCAACTACACAATTAACCGTCTGTAACTGTCAAATGTTATATGTTTCTCACTTTTTGAGATATTATTTTACTGAGAACAGATAAGGCGTTGAAATCCTTGCATAATAATAAATCTATTTTCAGTAATAATATAACATGAAAATGAAAATAAAATGAAAATATTTTGATAAATATTTCGAAAATTTTGACTAACTAAACCCTATGGGCTTTCGAGACTATTACATAGCAAGAAGTTTGAGAAAGAAACTGGAGAATTATTTTCTAATTTAACGAACTCTCGAATTATACTTAATACTTAATTAGATTATTTTTGATCCACAAATTCAAAACAAAATTAGGTATTCGCACTTAACATGTTTAATAAGCCACTGTTATGCTAACATAACTTAACTATCTGGCAGTTATCAAGAAAAACCAAAGCTACACAGATTAACAAATGTTACAAGTAATGTCAATATATTTTTTGTTGGTGTATCACGAATGGGTAGTACGCTTAATTTTAAATAACACGAGTGCGCAGCACGAGTGATATTTTCAAGCATAATAACCATGAGTGATGCAGCCCCAAAAATTGTTTACATATCTTGTAATACGAATGGTACTCGGAGGACAAGTCAACGAATCAAAATGTATTCTTCCTTTAAACTGTGTTGCAAATGATTCACTTCTACAACAACAGTGGAACAATTCAATTGTTTAAAATTTTCGATGGGATCACTAGTACAAATGGCGAAAAAAATGTCGGTATTGATAGAAAATTTTAAATCCTCAAAATCTATTGGACCAATTTTGACAGATGATATATGAGTTGAATTGTCGCTATAATAGTGACAGGATTGGTAAAACGCATACGTCACAAATAATGGCACATTTCATTGGTTTTGAGAAAACTATGTGACATTTGTCAAGAAAAACAAAAGCTATAGAGATTATCGCTGGGACTAATCTCTAGAACTTTATTCGGCACAATTTTCTAAGAAAGTTGTTATCGTAGCAACCGTCTAGTGGTGACAAAATCGCATCAAAACTTAATGTTTAAGGAAGAATATTTCATTAGCTATCAAAAAACTGTTCACAATTAGCAAATTACTACGGCAGCAACTTTTTTAGAGACACGTGACAGAGTGACACATTTCATTGGTATTAAGAAGCGTCAAAAAATGATCATAAAACTATAGCTGGTTTGCAGTAAATAACTTTCCAAGATGCAATAATTGTTAAGTATTTTAATACAAGAGAAACCCGAAAAAGTAAAAAGTATAAAACACTGGTTACAGTAGACTATTCAAGAACTCTTTTTCGCAGATCAGTTCGAAATGCTTGAGTATGTTGCCTTCTGTAACTTACATTGTAATACATTATTCTTTCCTTACCTTGATCACAGAGAATTCCTCCCCAATTAGTGTCACAGATGCACTGCCAAGAAGATCCGTTGCAGTATCCATGTTTGCACCCTGGATAGGGTGTGCATTGGTCGCAAAATTCACCTCTCCAACCAGGTCGACATCTAGAAAGAAAATAATGTCAATACAGATTATTTTATACGGTATAACTTCAAACTCATTCTTATTATTCTGCAGATTGAAAATAGAAAAACTATATGTTGAGCTCAAAGTCCGAAAACGCTCAATGAGTGAAAAAAAGGCCAGAAGCCAGGAAACGAAATGCCATGACGCGAATTCTGTTTCCTGTTGCATCACAAATGACAATCGAAGATAAAAGTGAATTCGTACATATCATTATTAATTTATTAGTAAAACAAATAACAAAATAAAATAATCATTATTACGTTAGTCATTAAAGCGTACTTCTGATAACCAAAAGTACTTGCAAAAATAAGTAATAATTTTGTTCCTTTACTCGTTAAGGTTACAGCTTTGCAATTTCGCTAAATTTTCAACTTGTTTATTTTTCGTTAGGTACCGACTTTGTCAATATTAGTATTACACCTAATATATTATCTCATAAATGGAATAAGTAAAATGTCACAGTCTAAACATATAAAACACATGTAATAACCAGCCAACAAATTATGAATATCACCTGAAAATGAAACAAATGTAATAGTATATTACATGTGAGATGGGAAATGTTCCATTCCAGCCGAGGGTTTATTATGTGACCGAGAAGCTCAGATATAGCGCAAGGCTGTAATGAAACTCCCGCCGAACTATGTATACTATTTTATTCACAATTATCCTTAATTATCCAAATTAACTTCTCATTCTACTCGTATACCCAACAAACAAAGGTGATGTATGGTAGTAATCTTCTATTCTGTTCAATATTAATATTTTAATTGTTGATGTTTTATTGTAATTATAAGGTTTTATCAATATGTTTGACAGCACCGTTCAACTTACATTCAGAGATTTATGGCTGTGTTGCTAGGCAATTCTATATAAATACTTCCCACCCATGGGATAAATCTGTGACTTTCCACCCAAGAGGTTGTCATATCAGAAAGGAATGACATATTTCCCAACCTCTAAAAGGTTTGGAATTGACATATTACTGTAGTGATTGTGAATAAAAAGTATTTCTTCCAATAATTTTAAATTGAATAAGTCCCAAGATATTTAAAGCCACTAGCCAAAGGTTCTTCGCGCTTGGCTCTCCAACTCATAGTAATAATTTACATATGAAAATTAACACGAATTGCGTTAGAATAACTGCTATGTGGCGCCGTTAAACACATTGGCAACAAAACTACAAAAACAACCCTTATTATGAAATTACGATGAAAGATTAAACTTGCATTAGTTCCAACTTATTAATAAGACTCAGTATAAAATAATCAGCTGTCAATTCGACGACATCCAAGTGCGCTTTAATGGAAAACTCGCTAGTAAAACTTAATTAGCGAATAAAACAAGACGTTTAATGAAAATTCAAAGTCGTAAAGAGACATCGGGCGCAGATAACGCGAGATATAGAGTACAACAACGCCACGAAGGCCTGGGATGATATTAACAAGATCTAGATTAGAGTTAACGGCTGCACTGGGTGTCGTGTTAAGTTTTATCTCGGATACAAAACGCTCTGTTTTACGTTGTTTTGTTTTTCGTGATTAGCAGGAGTTATTATTATAACGCAAGGCTGGGTAACAAGAAATTTGTTACAATTAAGAGACGCTCTTAACAGAAAAAAACTCGAAAAATAATACCCAATTTTGATAATTATTTTTCTATGTTTCTTTAAACCAATGAAATGCTTTATTGTGTGCCACGTGTTTGCGTTTTATCCAATCCTGTCATTATTATACTGAGAATAATGCTCTTGTGATTATTCCCGGCAATATTCTCTGTAGCTTTTTTGTTTTTGTTGACAGGTGTGAGATGTCAGATACTTATCATGAACACAAGTAAAAATTAGCAAAAAAGATAGATTTAGTGACGTGCCTGATGATGAAATAAAAAAATAATCTAATTAAATATAACTCGACAGTTCGATAAATTAGAAAATAATTCTCTAGTATCTTTCTCCAAATTGTCGCCATTTGGCAACAAGTTTTCGAAAGATCTGTCAAATTATTTTCAGTTTATTCTCACTCTCTTGTTATATTATTACTGAAAATATTATCATTAAATTGAAATAATAACAATTCTTATTTCCATCTTTCTCCACATTTTTATTATGTAGGACTAATAAGTGTGTTACATCATTGTATTCAGAAAAAAATACTGAATCGAATAAGCTAATAAAAAAGGTATAGGCTCTAATTTAAAATAAAAAGGTTGGGTCCCATTTTTTGAGAACACTTGGTTAATAAAAATTTTTGTTTTGTTCACTTTAATAGTCATATAATTTAGAAATTGTTTGCTAATTTAACGAACTTCGTATCTTTTATACTACTCGAGATAGCAATAGTGTAGCACTTAAATGAAACATCCTATATGTTTAAAAATGCACTACATACATATTTTTCTTGTCTTCTTTTCAATTAATTTACCTATGAATGTATGACCAATACGAACAGTTTGCGATGAGACCGCACAGAGATTAATTTCCCTGGTTCATCTGTATGTATAACTCGACTTGATTTAATAAAGTACTTTGCAATAATTTAATATTAATTCGCACTTACTTATGTCTAATATTAATTTGTTTTTGTTACAGATTGACATACGATACAGAAGCGCAATTATTAATAATTTGTGATTAAATAAAATGTAGAGAAAAAACTAATAAGGTTCAGTTTCCCACAGTTTACGTGCGTTTACTGCATCAGAGGCATCAGAATCTGTATAATTGGCAAAAAGCACTCCAGCTCTGATCCCCTTAGGGCAGTCGATTACTACTGCGCCGTCTTCTATTTGTTCGTCTACTTTCTCTGTCTAATCAACTCTCCGGCTGGACACGCACTATGCTCTGTCTCACTCAATTTTGTTTTTTGTCTACGAGATTACATCACTCAATTATGTATATTACACGGTAAAACAAAAAAAGTCAAATGGCTTTTACTTAACGAAAACGCTGTTTAAACAGGTACCTACAATTATTAGTTTTTGTCTTTGTTTTTGATGTGTGATTATTATATCTACTTTGTGTTTTGCTACGTAAAATGACTTCTTTGAAATTGGATACAAAAAATCGTACATCGTTTAACCTTTAGCCTGTATTTTTACAAAATACAAAATATTATTTTTGATACTGCGATAATTTATCTTAGTGGGCACCAAAATAGATATTTATGTAAGTTTTTCAGTAACTTCATTAATCGACACAGTCGACTTAGAGACGGTCATACGAATCTATATATTTCTTAGTTAAGGAGCTAATAACAATTGGGATCTCTGTTGATACCCTATACTAGTTACGTTGATTTTATAATTAATATGTCTCGGTGTTTTTTAACTGAAAGTGAGTTGTATGATATTTTAATTATCGAGAGCGAAGATGAAAATGACGTGCAATCTGAAGACGAAATATAAAAGATTGATTTTAACATTTCTAATGCAGAAAGCAAACAGATTCCGAAAGAGGTGTAAATTTAAGTAAAAAACACCCCTGTTATTTGTTTACTGTTGTCCTAAAATATAAATTTTATATCTTAGGTAGTTGATGTATTCCGGTATACTAATTTGTAATTTTTCCCGTTTGCCCCCTGAAAATTATTTTTGGCAGTTTTACGCCCTAATAACCAAGTGACTGTAACAGGGGATCAATATTTTTTATATGGTTTATTTGCTGCATGTTAATTTTATTTTCTTAAGTTTTATGAATATTCTGTTTAAATAGATGTAAATAAAAATATAATATCAAGTTTTCTCGTAAATTTACATTTTTTACCTACAATTTGCAGTGGGGCCAATGGTGTCGTATTAACTCAGCCGTGTAGATTCAGCCGAAAGTACCTGCGTAACCCTTCCAGGAAATTTTCGTTCCTTTTTCACAGCAGGAGACCGTGGGCGTAGAACACTTTATTTTGATAAATTTTTAGGGGACAAGATTGCATGTAATATTATATTATTATATTATATTATATTTATTTATTTGGCTAATTACAATAAATGTTTTTAGCAGGTCAACAATAGTAATAAATATACAAGTAACAAAGTATCAAAAATACAATAGTTTTACAGGTAAATGATATACCAAAAACAGGACATAGCAGATTCGCATGTCAACAAACAGTGTCAAGCTCGCAAGACAGAAACTCTTCAATTGTATAAAAAGCCTTGTGTATTAATATTTTTTTAATACAGTTTTTAAATTTTTTAGTATTTAATTCCTTTATCGTGTTTGGAAGACAATTATAGAGATCGAGATTTAACGAATTTTTATTTGAAATTTGTAATTTGTATTTTGGCTTGCGAAGCAGATTTGATTGAAATACATAATTTTATTGTATGTATTTTGCCTGATTATTGTTTTATTATTTGGGTGACAATTAGTGAAAGTAGATTTTATTTTTTGAGGGAAATATTATGTGAGTGGTCTTGGTAGTCAAATAATAAATAAAAAATAATATATTAAATCATAATATTTAATTACCAAACCTACAATAAAAATAAGATAAATATATCGAAATAAAAAAGTATAACGCCAGTAAAAAAACATGAAACACTAACAAACATAAACTAAACAAATATTATTGTTAAAAAATGTACATTTGTAATATAAAACAATTTTAATTACAAAAATTAAAATTTCACACAGTTACGTCCAAATTACAAGAAAAAAACGCTCAACATATGTAACATATATATTATCAATAAATTTCGCTAATTGAGACAGATACAGAATTTTATACTCTTTAGGTACATTTTCGATTTGAAGCTTATTTGCCTAAAATTAGTAGGAAAGTAGGCCCTTAATTTGATATATTAGTTTGTAACGATGATGAGTACCTAGTGGTCAAAATCTACTTTAGTATATTTTATAATAAAATTATTTAGTGAAGATAAAACCTGCTGCCTATTGGCCAGGATGAGATTATCTACATGTTATCATTTGTTGGAATATTAGTGTGAGTATTACAAGCAATCTTGTCCCCCTAAAAATTTATCAAAATAAAGTGTTCTACGCCCATGGTCTCCTGCTGTGAAAAAGGAACGAAAATTTCGTGGAAGGGTTGCTCAGGTAGTTTCGGCTGAATCTACACGGCTGAGTTAATACTGCACCGGGCCAATAACTTCACTATACCAGATATGCAATAAAAAATTAGTATACCATTCAGGATTAAAGCAGATCTCCATAAGTGTAATATGTCTGTGCATGAAATGCGGTTACCAGCCGTCAAGTGACGTCACGCATAGATGCACCTGAAGGAAGAATTTCAGGAATAAAATTAAATGTGGAGGAAATGGAAATCGAACTAGGAACTACACAGCCAAATGCGTTACCAGCGAGCTATTAACTCCATTTTTATTGATGAAAAAAATTAATTTAGATTTTATTTGTAGTTAATGCAGAAATAATCGTATAATTAAGAAAATTATTAAATAATAAATTTCAAACATGATGAAAATTAAAACTTAAACTTATTTTCGAATTATAACTTTTAGGTAAATTTAATCAGGAAAAACAAAGCACACAAGAAATAAACACAAATAAAAATGCTTCGCCGCCCACTGCATACCAAAATTAATTACAGTTCGGTATCACGGGTACTTGGTTCTCTACGTAATTATTTAATTAAGAAGCATCATAGCATCATAGGCAGCCATGTAAACGCTGCATGTTCAAAAGCTAATCGTGCATGTTGTACAAGCCAGCTAGAAAAAACAAAAGCTAGCGTGCCATGGCGGAAGATTGTTAGGTTAGGTTGTTTACGGTAAAACGCAGAAGGGCAGCTTAATGACGTCACGAGCTGTTGTCACACGAGAAGCTGTAACGTCAATTAACAACTCGCATGCCAGATTTTTTTTAGAAAGCGGTGGCGTTAAATACAAATGACACGAGGAACAAAGTACTTCTAAACAGAATTGGATAATTTTAAATCAGAACTAACAGAAAACAACATTTACTATATCATCTATCACGTATACCGTATACCAATAGCAATAAGAGTCAGTGAAAATTTTGAATTGATTTCATTCACTTCTGTCTAGCGCTGAGAGTGTTTTCCTGAAGTCACTCTTCATTTATTAATCTGTGGTAATTTCAAATAATGTTGGTAAATATGGTTACATGGCGTGATGATATATTTATTTATATTTATTTTATTTTATTTAATTCTCATCTTGTTTTGCTAGACGTACACGAAGTATATCTGTGTTGTACTAATCTTAAGTAATTATACGCTGTAATTTTTGTTGAAATAAAGAAATTGAATAATAAGTTTCGTGTTATATTAATTACTACCAGGTGTTTTTATTTATTTAGATATTAAAATTAATAAAGTATTTGGCTTCACAATTGAATCTTCAATTTAGTAGGTTTTGTAACCATCACTATGATAACATAGCCGACAGTTACAATTTGAATTTTACCCCTGTAGTTCCCCTTCCAGTAACATCTTTAGGGGCCATAACAAGAAGGCTGTTAACCGCACTGAAAACTCAAATATATATCACATACCTAGACCTTCAAAACCAAACTGCCACACTCAATAATGGACACATGACTTGAAGATATATTTATTTAATTTCTATTTAAAAAACGAATTTAATAATTTTACTTTTTGTCAAATAATGGTGGCTTTTTTATGTTACATATGAAATAAAATGTTATTTTCCTATAAAAGCGATAGTTTGTTCCCTTTTCCCTATGGATTTTAGATTAAAAAAACGTAAAAACAAAAAAATTTGTTGCATGAAAAACTGCATCTAAATAAGGCTTAATCAAATCTCCTTCAAGAAATAGAAACAGAAGAAAATTCCCAATATGAGCTTAATTACAGATTGAATGAAACAAATAATTTGAACAATATTGTTGACAGGTCTGTGAAAATAAAAATCATGACAGCCAATTTCATATCTGCGGGAGATTTGTGCATTTTATATCCCGTCGTGAGAGAAAGTACCCAAATAATGTGAAAAATGTATAAAAATCAACAAGTCAAAGGTAACTATCATAAATTATATTACAATTGAAATAATTTTGAAGTACATAAGCACCATCATAAATATTCGGGTCGTGAACAAAATAGTATATACACCGCAGGAGAGAAGTGTATTTTTTCCCTTGTCGTATTGTAGCTCTCGCCTACGGCTATTGTTTTAATTTACACCGCGGGAAAAAATCATACACTTCTCTCCCTTAATGTATAATATACTATTAATATTATCCGATTGTTATATTTGTTGCTGATTTTATATTCATATTTGATATTTTAAAAATATAATGCAGTTTAGATATATTTAAAAAAAACCTTGGGATAAATACAGGAAACAGTAATCATATATGGGTACTGTGATTCGTCAGCTGGTAATTACATTTTACGTAAAAAATATACCAATTAGTTAACGAATATATAATTTTGAAAACGAATATCTATTTGACATTTCAATTTATGATTTTATTCAGAAAGTTAAATAACAAATTAATGCAGCATCAAAAAAATGTGTTGCTATTTATATCCATATTTAGTAAATAATTGATCAAAACTATATTCACAAAATGAAATTATTTATTTATTTATTGCCATTAGACAGTTGTGACGTATAAATCGTCCTGGGCTAGCGGCCAGGTGTGTGTTCACGGCGTCAAACTGGTTTCAAATTAGTTTTTTAAACTAATAAAAAATAACAGAAATTAATCATTTTATTTTTCTTCGCCAGCCTCGTTTGAACATTCCTCTCCGTACGATTAAATTATGTATATTTATTAGTCACCAACTTATTCAAATGACAAAAATTCTAAATCAAATTATTTTGCAATCGCAGCAGATCATCATAATAAATTATTCGAAATGTTTAGTGTAATCGCTGAAATATTTTCTCGGGCGGAAACACTAAGGTAAACAGTTAATTGGATGTTATATGGGCTCAGATTCTTGCAGGTGCTATGATATGAAATTCTTGTAGCCAGGAAATTTCAACTATGCTGCATTTCATGCAATACTGACAACAGAGATAACAAACTAATACCTTGAAGAAATAAACTGTAATTTACATACACTGTGTTCAATTTAGAGGCTTACAATTCAGATATAGAAAACCACAAAATTTTAATTTTGATTGAACTAGGAAAATGTTGCAACACTAGAAAACAAAGGATGATATTTTAGTTTTCCCGAAAAAATGCACAGATCTCTAAATGGACAAAGAATATTTTCATTGATTTTTTTCAATTTCTAAACTATACTGAGAAAAATAACATATTACTGTTCAATCAGTGGCGTTAGAATTTATTTTTTCGTTAACTCATATTCCAGATATGATACAATTATTATATTATTATTCAGATACCATTGGCTACAGAATTTAATACATTCCCAGGACAATAATGTTAAATATTTTTCTCATTTTAAAACTCAGTTATTCAGTCGCATATCAACAGGCATACCTAATCTTAAAAGGGGTGCATAGAGTAAAATCAAAACTGTGTAGACCAAACTATATTTATATTTTATTATTTGAAGGCAATTGCAGTCAGTTATGAACATAATAAGAAATACGAAATGTCTAAGAACTATAAAACATTATCAGAAGATAACATTTTCTTCTATGGATGATTTGTATATCGTACTTAAATTATAGCTTAAATAACTAATTTGTCTTCGAGAATTTAATTAATGTACATTATTATTTATTACAAATATTTTGTTATTATGATACAGAGGTGGTTAATACAAATGTGCCGCCATTGCTATTTAGAGAATTATAAAAAGCACGAGGTAGGTTAAATTAGCAATTTCTATTTTACAAGCTATTATAATGTGCAAATAATCAAATATTTTTTCTACTTTATTTATATCTGGCTAAAATAAGAATATTTTGGAAAGGAAACGTTTGAACGTATTATTATTAAAACAATTTTTATTGTACAATACATTTAGATGTAGAACATTTAAAAAATAATACTGAATAAATCACTAAGATCGATGGAAGAACATTAAGAAAACTTAAACATAACTTATTAATTATATGCATTAACTAGAATGGAGTAAATTCTAGTAACATAACTGCTTCATTTATTTAATTTTCGTTCTCTACCCAAAGCCAGTTATAAATACAAAATACATATAAATTCAACTTGCATTTACCTCAAATTATTATTAACTGAGGGCCGATATTTACATCAACGAATAAACTTCCGAATAAGTTATTCGTTGAATAAGTAGCATTTGAGCTATGATTTCGATGCGCCATTTTTCATTTATTCGATACTTTATTCGTAGATGGAAATATCGGCCCTGAATTGAATAGTGAATAAAAAAATAGGTTCCAATTTAAAAAAAGAAGTATACCATAACTTGTGTACCACTAGAATGATTTTTTTTTGAGATAGACGAATACTCGAATATCTCAAATGATGAAAGTATTTGAGATTCGAGGTTTCGAATATAAACATCAAAACTATAAATTCGAATACCTCGAATATTACCTACTCAATATACTTAGTCAACGTTTTGTTGAGCAAACAGGTATATTTAAATTTATGTATTTTATTCTTTAGTTTTGTTATAGTTTACACGCCTGGTAAGATAAAAAGGCTAGGTATGAAGTAAGCATTAGTAAAAATATTCGAGCTATTCGAGATATTCCAATATTTGAGATCCAGTTAATATTCGAATTTGTAAAAACTGATATTCGCCCATCTTTTTTTTTACTTATTGTAATAGTCTTGTAAAATAGAAATAATTTATAATTTTAATCATCATCGTAGCTCTATGATTGAGGAATAATGGTACACTTAAATTGAACAACATAAAAAGCTAAACCAGAAAAAATACATTTGGATAAATCTACTTACTCGCACTCTCCTGGCCGGTCGCACTTGCCATGAACTGGATGGCATCCTTTCTTGCATACAGCTGAAATAGAAAATTCGTGTTAAAACAATTTACTCATAATGATGCAATAAAACTATGGCAGATTTACGTGTGTACTGAAAACGTACAACTTGGCAAATTGTCGCACTTTGGATTCTAAATCAATTATCTGGTCGGTTTAAGCGCACATTAAATAACACAAACATAAGCTTAACTTCAATTTTATGAAGCAATGAATCAACTTAATGAGATCCTGACTATTTAATTACACAATCCGCAAAAATCTCAAACAATTGCTAGACTCATTATCGGCGAACCTAGATCAGTGGTCTTCAAACAGGACATTTTAACTTGGTTACTATGAGTTCGACAGGACTACGAAATTTTTAATTATCTTATAGTTGAGATTGCTTTATTTTCCTTGGTTTCTCCATGATTTGTCCACCCACTTGTACAAGTTTAAATTGTACATTCAAAATTCTATTATTAATAAAAAAAAATTAAATTAATGTTGTAAATATTTTTGGAGCACTGTTTAACAATGGCATTAAGAACAAATGCTAACGTGACCAAGGGGACGGTTCAAAATCAAATAGAAGGAAGAAGTGAAAAGACGTGACCTAAATTTATTCTGATACATTTCTGTCATGAGATACACGTAAAATAAAATGTTTAGTTTTTAGCTTTCCAGAGTACCATGGTAAACAAAACATACAACAGTCAACAAAGTTTTAATAATGATTCGACTCAATTCTCTAACTCAGTTGTTAATTTTTAACCACTTGTTTAGATTTTAATCCAATGTAAATTCTTAACATACAAGAAAAAATCAAACTGTCACTTGTAACATTTGTTTCTATTTGTCAAAAATATTAACACGTGGTTAAAAGTAAATAACTGAGTTAGAGAATTGGGCCGAATGAGTTGTTTAAATTATTTATAAATGGTAAATGTGTCCATGATTACTGAGAAATAATTTAAATAAGTCAATAATTATTAATACTATGCCAAATGTCATCTGTCAAACACAAACAATACGAATGTTTTGCTTGCCATGGCACTCTGGAAATAGCTAAAAATTATAAATTTTATTTAAAGTGATAGAAATGTACATCAATAAATTTAGGCTCACTTGATGCAGTTTTTGTTGCTGAACATTTTTTATATTCACACTTTTGTTCTAAAATTCGTAGGGAACAAACTATCACATAATCAAAATTTTAACACTGTATTTCCTATGTCCTATAAAAAAGTAGACACCCGGTATATGATTCTAAACGAGAAAATTAAATACTCGTATTTTTTATAACGATGAATAAGTTATAGATTAGGACAAATTTAAACGATTAATAAAGTAAAGATTAAGACAAAACGGATTTATATATTCCGACAGAAAGAAAGAAAAATAAGTACAAATAAATGTCGTCTATCGTAATTTTATATATTGAATATTTAGAGGTAGGTATGTATTTATTTATCTTCTTGGGTGTAATTTTAAATAAACTGAGATGTATATATGTAATAATTATTTACATAACAAGTGCGGAATTACATTCTTCCCGTATGAGCTCTTATTTGACGCATATTTGACCTCTCGTAAAAGATTTGTACAATGCTGTTTGTAATGAACAAAATAATTTTTAACAGAATTAAAATTTAATCAAAATACTACTAAATTTACAAATTCATAGCAGCAAAATCATAACAATCATCAGTTGCTAAGGAATTTGATGATATTGATGATTATTGGCAATTATTGATGAATTTTGCGAGTTTTAATCAACGAAATCAGTATAAGTAAAATTTTATATATAATTATTTTTATTTTTATTGTTGAATGCCCGGGGAAAACAAGTTTCTTGTATATTTTACCGCTCGAGTGTGCGAATTGAAAGTTTCCTGGTTATCAATAGCGTGTGTCGTGTGTCAAATGATTTTTCGAAGAATGTTACAAAATTGACATTTTTAAGACGAATTGTACCAGCGATACTAGCGACACCTTTATCGTATATGTAAAAAAAAACTTCTTATAAGAATGTCACCTTTGTCAATCTAACATTGGATATACAAGGAAAAGAACTATTTGCAAATGAATAAAGTTTTATTTACCTTGATTAACTTGACAATGACAACTCGTACCAATCGAGGGTTAGTTTTTCATCAACCAAACACTTAATTCTTTCATTTAAACATGGTTGCTTTGAGGTAAAACAATAACCGATAAAACTATAGTTCTCGATAAAATGTATTTTATAAAAGTTTGTAGACCACTGAAGTGGAGCACGTTTCTTAACCATTTCACAGATTATCTTTAATTATCATTTGTTCTTGTTCCTTGTTCGTGCATTTGTTTCACGTAGAAGTGTTAACGAAACACTCTTTGTTTTGCGTCTGTCTGCAGTTGATATAATTATATTGTTAACTAGCACGGTTCGTTTTCACAAAAGCGCAGATAAAAATAGTTCGTAATGACACGTGAAATTAATGGTAATTACTGGAGATGGAAGAGAACGGACTTTATATGTTAAACACTTACTCGTTAGTCGTTTGTAATCTAATTTAGCGCTGATTTGTACCGCGTGACGCTTTATGTTCTTATTTCACAAAAAATCCAATACGCAAAATTACTAGTTTACTGCCATGAGTGTGTAATTTTGTCACATGTCTTGCGGCGAACAACGCTTACAATTTGATCAATAGCTGTTTCCATCATTACATTAGAAATTGCATTTTTGCGAAGGAGAGTATATTTTAAAAATAAGAGCACTACAAAAACAGTTTCCTGTCGTGAGATACACAAGTTTTTTTGAAGAATTTATAAAATGAATTTACAAAAGTTTGTACTTAATTTGAAAAAAAAAACACACACTAATAGAACTATAATATACGTATACGCTTTACAGCAAAAGTGTAAATACAAGAGTTGTTCAGAATTTAAATATTAGTATTTTATGATCAATCAAATTAAAATCAATATTTACTAGGAAATGGCCATGGAAAATTGAACAAAAACGAAATACGTTTGACATATTTCATAAAATAGTTTCAGGGTTACTTATTTATCTACCAGAAAGAAATGGAAAGCAATGAATTCTCATATTCGGCATTATATTATTACAATCTTCTACAAAATTTCTACAGAAAATAATACAACAGTGAAATAAATATATCTAAATCTGTTCTCTGAAATGTTAAATATTTTTTGTTTTTGTTTCATTTTCCATGGTCGTATTATAATTTTTCCAATAAATATTAATTTTAATTTGATCATAGATGCCTGGATACAGAACTCAGTATAAACTAACCAGTTGGCATGTGAAGCCGCGGCGGCCATTTGTTAGAAAAGCAAAATTTTAATGTGATTTTTAGTAAATAGGAAGTAAAACTCAAATAATTTGTTATTAAATTTATTTTCATTGCTAAGATATGAAATTTAATACAAATATTATACTTTATTACTTTATTTATTAACTTGAAAATAGTATTAGTTTATTTAATTTGTCTTTTACTCATATTTTGCTATACTCTTCACTGAAATAAAATGAATTTTTTCTATGAATAAACTTACAATTCTCGCAAGTGGCGCCTTTCCAGCCATCGATGCAGACCTTGTCGCCGCTGTTGTCGCAGCGATAGTGGCCGAACTTATCGTCCCTAGGTCGACAGAACTTGGTGCAAGTAGCGTTGTAGTAGTGCAGGTCACACTGGACTCGAACCCGGTAGGTGATACGCGCCACTTTGCCTGGATGGTTCAAAGTGTGCCAGTCTCCACTTGGTAAGAGGATCCCGGAAAACGTTGCTTCTTCGATTATGTTGTTTGAAGCTAAGACAGAAAAAAGAGGATTATATAGTTAACTTATACACAAAACAAGATAATTAAATTTCTCAAAAGAATACGCTTTGGTGTTTTATTTTGTCTAAATTGTGACTACTTATTATATATTTTATTGAAATATACAGCAGGGTGTAAATAACGTTTATAAATATCGGTCGGACATTAAACGTTGAACGCACCTTCGGTCAACGTACACATCAAGGGTCCGAGGCAGAACACTGTTGACCTCACGTATTATTGTCCTTATAAACACCCTTGATACATTAATTACTATTAAATATTTAAGGGGCATATAAGATGATCAAAACTAAGTTATATACAAATTTGACATTTCTTTATTTCATCAACATAACCGAAATTTGCATCTTCAAAATATATATGGCAGTTAAAGTGATATTTTACAGACTATTAGCTATCAAAATATCGTACTTTTAATGTCAATCGATAAAATTTTAATTTTCGCTAAATGAACAGCTATGATTTTAAGAATGGATGTTCCTCTTTTCTAATCACTCAGACTAATTCTTTATGCTATGCTATTTGCGTTATCGTACCGAAACTCCTTTTGCCTTCCAGACACCTGTGAAGAGAAGTGATGGAAATAGTAGAGGTATCAAGAGCCCAGGACAGAAGAAAAAACTGATTTCGACATATGAGACGGAATGAAGACTATGTTGGAAGGAGAATAAACAGTATGATGATGGAAGGGCGAAGAGCCAGAGGAATACCAAACATGAGGAGTACTTGAGAGAGGAATTGCACAAGGAAGACTCTCTAGAAAAGAAAGGACAGAAAATAAATGCAATGAACAGCAATCCCTGAAGAAGGGAAAAGCTGAAGAAGAATATGTTGAAACGTTGCGACGAAATAAGGATTTTATAAAATTTTATAAAATTAAAACAATATTACTATAAAAAAATGATTACGTTTTAATTTGCTAAAATATATAGCAAACTTAAGAAACTAAAAGATTTATCGAGTCACGTGTCGTGGAAATGGTTTTTCAGCTTTTCAAATAATTTTATTCAAATAATTAGTGATTGAATTAATGATAATTATCACGTTTTTGTAAGTATGTAATATAATGAAGTTGCAACTGTATACTATCCATTTCTTACATTGATTCTAATTAACAACATATTATAATTGGTAGCAGTAAGAAGTATAGAAGCACTATCAAACCTGTTCTTGTTACCGATGCCACGCAGTCGGCAAAAAATAATTATTATACGAAACAAAAGATGCGTGAAGATAAAATTTGATTAATTAGAATATCCATCAATGAGATAGCGCCTCATATTAGTATTAATAGAGAAGAAGAACTATAATTTCTACATTTATAGTCAACCGATATAATTGACTATAATGAGATGGCAGATTTCTCCTTTTTGTTAATCGTACCGACTACAATCGAGATGAAGATCCTTGATAATTAATATTGACATGGAAATATACGTTGAGTCGACAATTACGCATGGAAATTGCTTTTTAATTGTCGCTTATACGGACTGAAACATCTAATTTGTTGTTTGCGATCCCAAACAATGCACCGCGGAGCTATTACACCAAATTGATCAATCTGATTCTGTTTCTCTAGCGGATGGAATTCTCCCGCTCTGTGCATTAGACAATGAAAGAGGTTTTTTTTTGCAAATAAACGGCAGTCTACTCCAATTACCAGTTTCTGCCTCGGTTTGTAATTCAGGAAATCTATTACACTCAATGAAATATTTAATTGTGTTTACTGTTTCATTAGATATATTTTTCTATATAAAATTACCCCAGAGCAATCTTTGGAGATCGTAATTTAACGGCTGGGTAACAATCAAGTTCGCTCAATAATACAGGTACGACAAAACAACCTAATTTCAATTTAATTCTCCTAGGGTATTGAGTGTTAACCCCAATAATGGGTAAATCATGATATATTTATTTCTTTCATTTATATATGTTTCTTTATCGTATTTGTTGCTGACGATCTGTGAGAAACTCTTTTTAATTCACAATTGTTTTCACTTGTGGCGTCACAACTGCTACACAGTGGTTCACGACTATGTATTTTAATAAATATACATAGGGGCGTATTCTGTAACTTACAAGCAAGGTAAATCAGTTTTTGTTCAATCCTGTTATTGAAACTTGTTGTTTCTTACTTGGATACAGTGCTCGAAACCTTTTGTTTTGTCCACTCAACTCATTTCTATGGCAACGGAATGGGTAATGACAGGTGAGTGGGCGAAAGTTCTTTCCCTCACTACTTTTGCCCACTCACCTGACATTACCAAATTGACTGATTCGTAACATTGAGTATGTGGAACCCGAGGATAGTGGCGCGTATATTTAGGCAGGATTGAACAAAATGCTATACAACACTCGCGAAGAAACGAATTCGCTCACTTTATATCTTTACCCACTCGGCTGATGCCTTGTGTTCAAAACTGACAAATGTGTGAGCGAATTTCTCTGTTTCTTCACTCGTCTTGTAATATACTAATATACTATTACTGCTGAATGGAGGAAATGACCGGCGAGTTAACTTGTACAACATTTTACTTATTATTCATTTGTAAATCAATATACAAATTTAAAAATTATAACCAATCAACACACAATTGTTCTGTCAGAAATGATTTCACATAAGCCTTGTAAACATTTCTGTGGCAACGTTCATTTATTAACTTGTAAAATTTTTACAAGGCAACTGTTAATTAGTAACTTGTAAAAATTCATTTTCAAAGGCAATAGAAGGCTTGGGTAAATGGTGTTTACAAGTCAGTAACTGGTAAAGTATTTTAACCGATAGTAACAGACGGCACTGAATAAAAAATCAAAATTTCATTTGACACATATTTTTATTGGTCAAAATTTTTAACAGGCCGTTAAAAATTAAGAGGTACATTATAAAATATATATCTCCATTAAAAAATTCTGGTGTGGCCATCACACGACTTTCTTACACATTATATCTGATCTTGATTGTATAATAATTACACTTCACACATATTTGACATATTACGAGTAGTACAGATCTTTTCGCAGCTAATTGTATATTTGAAATCAATTGAATTTGTTTTTCGTGTCAAGTAAATTTCCATATTTTATTTTGCAAATTAGGGACCAAAACCAAATCAGTTCTTCACGTTATCATGAAACCGATATTTATGTTTCGTTACGCTATGTTCGATAGTGATTTTTTAAACGGACACACATTCTTTATGCTTGATGAAAATTGTCAAATAGCTGGTAAATTTGACATTTATACTTCAATTTTGTTGTTTGTCTTTGTAACCAATGTGAATAAGTAGCAGTTGTGACGTAAGACAATTGATGAACACTGATATCTTATGATTGGTAAATAACGAGTACATATATTTCTTTTTAATAAAATAACAATTATGATTTTATTAAATTCTAATTTGCTTGCCTACTTGTACGTGAAATTCCTCCGTAAATTCATTTACTCGTGAAATTCGTTCGAACAATTTCGTATGAAAATAAAGAAAATGTAAATTTGGTGTCAAGCAAGTGTTTGACCAAACACCAGTTAGCAAACATCTTCGAGAAAACGAGCTCAAAAACGTGGGCACACGACGTAAAATAGCATGAAGTGTGCGTGGGTTAGTGTGTCTACACTTCACATTTCACACTCATGGTTCATCTTACCTGGCTGTGAAAAGTTGTTGTGATCCACCGCCTGCAGGATGAGCGTGAAGGACCTCTGCAAGCAAACAACAAACAACGGGATTAGTTTACAGTGGTTTACAATAAACAAATAATTGAATGGGAGAGGGTATTATTAGTAGAGAGAATTTATTTTAAATAAATGCGTATTTCAGCAGTTGAAGAACTGCTCTGAAGAGAGCTAGATATCAAGAGAAAATACAATGAATGAAATAAATTTCTCATTGGGGAAGGTAGACCAACGCATATACCGAATAGGGCTAACGTTTTCTTGTACAAATATATATAGTATACTTCAATATTACTGATGCACATTTTATATAATATTCGAGTGCATTATTGGCATTATGAAACAGAAATAAATTTCTACGATAAAAATAAAATCAATCAGAAGGAGAGTTACGAGCTAAACAAGACATGGCTTTCCCTATTCATACTTTGTATTTACTTAGTGAATGTTTCTATTTACTTTATGTTCACTTGCTTTCCTGACGAAGAGTTTTCAATATATTTAAACTTAAACTAAAAGAACTGAATTTATTTATTTATTTTATTTTGAATAAAATGGATTTTATGTAAGTATATTTTGAATCCAGACTGAGTAGAGGGTGAATTTCGATTTGTTCACCAATATACTCTAAATCAGGGATTTTCAACCTTTTTTACATAACAGATCAATCAAATATTCGGATGTGCTCGCAAATTTTAACTTTTAACAATACAAAATATAGAAAAATGTTTCAAATAAAAATTTGTAAGTGTAAATTATGATCAAATTACATTTTGGTAGCAATCCATCAATCAAAAATATATTTTTAATAAATTGATTAGCTACAATTTTTGTCTGATAATTATCTCTATTTTGTACAGTTCAAAAAGATTCTTAAAATGACATGCCAAAATAAATTACATCAAATTTCCTTCTAAATATAAAATAAAATATTACAGTTTAAATTAATGGCAATGACATATACCTTCCGAGATTTAAACGTAGGTTCAATGCTAATAATTTTTTTAATTAATGGCTGCTACTATCAGTTCAGTAATCCATGAGAAATGTTTTAGCTTTGTTATACTTTTATGTAGTATTTTTAGTTACAAATACTACAAGTAAAAGTTGGAGATAATACATCTCTCTGGTTTCAATAAAACAAGCTTGTAGTACCTATCAATGTTATTCTGTAGATTACAAAATATTTGTTACATATTCACCACGACTCTTTTAGTCTTGTTTTAGGAAGAAGAAAGGTCATCAGAAGTAGAGGCATCATTAAAGTGTACGAAATCATCAAATTAATCAAGCAATTATCCGTTTTTGAACAACAATTATTACAAAATTAAATTTCAAAACATTCAATACATAAGCAACCGTGCGTATCCTCCGTTAAAACTGTTTGACATTCGTCGAGAATTCCACAGATTCTCTCACCGGAAGTGAACTTTTCCCGGCTAAACATCGTTACGTTACTGTTTCGTCTGACATAAATTAATGGCTTCGTAACAACATAAAAGCGCTAAACAATAGAATACAATTGGTCCCGTCCACCAACTGAATTGGCCGAATTAATCATGTGAACAAATGAGAAATGCACGAATAAAAAACCAAAAACAACGAAAACGCAAAAGTGAAATTACCCAAAAAATCAGGTTAAATGCAAGTTTCCCATGACATTGTTGTTGGAACAAGGAGCTCTTAAAATGTTCATCAAAAAGTTTATTTAAACATCGTAAAAATTTTATAGCTGCAATTCAATTTGCTAAGAGGTTTAGCAGTTTAAATCTCGCAATTAATTAACTAACTAGCAGATAATTGTTCATTCGCTACACATTATAGAATCATTTTACAACTAGTAAAGAAATTAAGTGTGGTTTGCAATATTACAGTGTAATAATCAAGAAAAAATAACGTTTCAATTAATTAAGCAAACAAAAGTCAAAAATGAAACTTATACATAATTTATTTAAAATAAACAGTGAAAAACATGCTCTATTTTTTTGTTTTGAATTCATCACTTTAATAATTGTTTTTTAATCAAGAGCAGTAAATAAGAATTGAAAAAGGTGAAATCCGAAGTTAGATTATATACTCAGTGCACCTAAGAAAGTAGATGATAACACACAAATAGACAAACATTTTAAATATTCAAACATCAATTAAAAACGAACACTATTACTTTATTTTTAGGTTATTTCCATGGTACGATGACAGTTGAAGTTCAGTTTTGGGGTCAGATAAGAGATATCACATCCATTTTTATTTACCTTCCGTCACATCCGAAGCCACATACTGAAGGAAGGTATAGGAATCATGCTAAAATTCGGTAGTGAGTTTTCAGGGAATGAGCACGTTATAGGGTCCCTAGAATACGATTTTAGTAGTTTCTCGGTGATGTAGCCTCAGTTTCTCAAAAATTATTGAACAGAAAATTTTCATGTTTTATATATATCAACTGTATCCCCTTGGGAAAAGTTGATTAGTTTTTGGTGATAATCTAACAACTAGAAGTGGTAGTGTACTTGAAGCCTTTACTAGTTATTTTGAAATATAATGTTTTAAATGTAATTATCTACAATTTTTGTTTCAAACATTTGTCTCTTACTGTCACCATTTACGAATTACAAGACGCGAAAGAAGATATTATTTATAGTATATTATTATATGAGGGATTATGATAGTCATTATTCACGAAGATGAAGTCACGAGCCGTAGACGAGTGATGCAAATCATCCAAGTTTATATTGACCATAATCCCGAATATAATACTATACTTTTTCTACTCCTGTAAATTTGGAAATCACTTTTGAAAATGATCGAATTTCGTTGAAAACCCACGTTGAAAAACGCCAATATATATA
This sequence comes from Poecilus cupreus, assembly GCA_963942605.1. NCBI lineage: Eukaryota > Metazoa > Arthropoda > Insecta > Coleoptera > Carabidae > Poecilus > Poecilus cupreus. The sequence continues at coordinate 16,920,144 of OZ012726.1, forward strand.
TATATATATATATATATATATATATATATATATATATATATATATATATATATATATATATATACACAATGACAACTGACTACATGTCAGCTGTCAGGCGGCCGTTGCTGGGTGATCCAGATCACGCCTTTAAAATAACAGTGAATTATGGATTTCTGGCTCTGTGATTGGTCGAGAGGAGTTAATTATGAATCATAATACACTGTCGTGAACTACGGGTACTATAATTCATCGAAAAAAATTGAAATAATAGGGATATATTTATACAGGAGTAGAAAGGAAATTTTACGTGCTTCTTGAAAATAAAAGTTTGAAAAATGTCATGTCAAAATTGAAAAGTACATTTTTTGAAGGGATGAGCGTTTCTTGAGCAAGCGGTGGTCCGTGTTTCTGCATTGTTTGATAAGAAATCTGTGGCGGGAGGTATTGTGGTGCCCGCAACATATTTTTTTGTTAATCTTTGTCTATACTCAATCAGATATTTGAGCAGATATCGAACTGCAAGTCTGATCGTGAGTATAATTTCTTTGTGAAAAACTGCAACGACCGATTGGCAAAAAATAAAAAAAATATCCGAAGTAATTTCAGTCCTATCGCGTATTGTTACACTAATACAATTGAGAAATAACAAATCTCAAACAACAATCAGGTGTCCGTGCTGGATACAAGAAGCATTCCTACACGAAACTAATCTTACAAGAAGCTTTTAGAAATCAAAAAGATATCTTACGCTACGGTCATTGTGCGCAAAGTAACGATTTTAACGCTACGTTATCCAACAGAAGAGCTACTGAAAAAGTTACACAGTAAGAAATGCAGGAAGAGGAGTCAATAAATTATACTCTGAACTGCTTTTCAATAAAGCTTCAGAAAAAATGTTTACAATAACTTGATGAGTGCTTTCGATATTTCGATTGAACACGTGTGCGCTTGTGAAATAAGGTTTTTGAGGAATTTATTTGTAAGGTATAATCTATAGATCAATTTTACATTGGAATTATTGATTTCTGTAAAATATTGATGCTATTATTTCGCTGTCTTCTTCAACGGTGTTCACATTTATCTTATAAAACAAGACATCACTGAGAACCTTTTGCTATTGTGCTGACCTTTGTAATCTTTAAATTATTAACTCTTTACTGAATTGTTTAATTAATTATTTGCTGACATCTTCATATTAATAATATAACTATTGGAAAAGTCATCGCGTACACTTTCCACTGACACATTCGGGGCTGCGTTTTGACGGCCGATAACCAAAGTGTAGTATTCTACTTTGAGCAGATTTTAGAATGATATATTTTACGTGTGAAGCAAATGATCTTCAATCCGATGCATTACTAAGGCATTATTACAAAAAATAAACATTAAGGAACTGGGTTTTACAGCTTTATGATGATATCGGCAGGTGATACAAATGATTTACACTTAATTAATAAGCGAGCCTACAATTTAAGAACTGTTATCTAATTTTCAATACTTCTGAACTTTTCTAATGTTCATTTGTCAAATGTGCAACGATCTAAAATGGCTGAATTAGCAGAGCTACGAACCAAAATTCTATTTTAGGTTAGCTCGCTTCGCTCGCGCTTTTTATAAACAAACCTTAAGCCCGCAGAACTTGAATCAAATTACGCATTTTTAATGAAACCTTTTCATAAATAAAAAACTCATTTTGGTTCATATTAAAACTCACTACCTAATTTTTTGACCAAAAAAAATACCTCCCTTACTCATGGTAGACGGAAGGTAAAAAGAGATTTAAAAAATTGCAGCCAATATTATTCTATATCTTTCAATATTACAAAATTAATGAATACAAAATTTGAAAATAATATCGTGATTAGATTTTGAGTTGTTGACGAAATAGAAAAATTATCAAACACAGACATAAAGCCGTCATCGTGAAAACAATAAAATTGAAATCTGTGGAGTGGTAAGAACTGTGTATACTGGTGTCGATTGTCAAATAAATATATAGATGTATCATGGTCTCTAATGTATTTTTGGAAATTAGAATTTATGTGTTCTCTTATCCGTGGTAACATTGAATTGAGTAAAATTCGATTAATCATCGTCATCTGCTCGGGCCAAATGTCAATTCAATTTACGTTAATTTCCTTCAAAATCGTATTTCCTGCATTGTTCCCGTTCATTGTTGCGCAAACAGCTTCGTCATCCACAAGTGGCCGTCGCTGAACCTCGAACTCTGGCCGCATTGACAACTGGAAATAAATCGCCGTGGCTGAAACAAAGTGGACACGATTGCTCAACGTTTACCACCAACGGTGCGCGCTCTTTACTTCTTGCGAGCCGAGATTCCATCTTGGACAATTACGCCGCCGAGGCCATGATCTGTCCCATTCATTTAGTGGAGGACTTGGTATTCGCACAATGTTACAATGTTGAAATGGAAAGACGTTAGTTGCTGTGCATTCCGCTTGCCATGGCTTCTACTGACTGCTCTAGTCTCGTTGATGTTTAAGAGAACTGAATGTCAGTTTGACGTGATCATTAATATTCGACGATTGTTGCTTTCAATTAGGAATCGGACGCATCGCCTGCGAGCAGTACAAACAGCCATCTTCATTACTATAAGCTTGAAATGCCAGTACCTCCTAAACAATACACTCATCCACAACCATCAAAACATATATTATTTTAATCAGGGGCGTCAGAAATCGAGGTCTGGGGGGAAGGGGACCTATCCCCCCTAGATCCTGAACAAATGGGTAGAAAATGAAACAATTTTGGAAATATTTTAGTTTTGTATTAAATTATTTTATTTTCATTGAATATTAGGTTATGATTAGTTCAAGAGTGCATGATTATACGACACTTTTTCCATTCCATTATTTACACTGTTTTTTTTATAGTTTATTTTTTCACTAATCTGATTTTTTATATTATTAACATGAATTTAGTCATTGCTTCGTACAAATTTGAATATTCAACTGCCAAAAGAAAATTATCTGCAGGTAAGCTCGCTTCGCTCGCATTTTTAACGAACAAAAACTCACTATCGACTTATTCAAATCACAGTAGCCATTTTTATGGAAATTCTCTGTAGGTATGTTCGTTTCGTTCGTACTTTTAGTAAACAAACCCTAAGCCTACACAACTCACGTTCGACAAACTCTACTCATAGAACTCATTTTTAATGAAAAATGTTTAGAGAAGAGAAGGGCTAAATTGCTGAGAGTTTTTCCGTGGCATTTGCCCCAATATTCAATTCAAATAAGAAAAAAGTTAGTGGAAAACACGGTCAGTGGAAAACACAGTCAGTGGAAAAGTGGAGTGGAAATTATGGAATGGATAAAGCGTCTCACTAACTACCAAAATGAATAAGTTGTGTGTACAAATATAGACCCCCCAAAAATTACTCTATTTAAATTTATTGTATTATTTTATCCAAGAAATTTTTTCCAAGTTCCATGTGGCATTAGAAGCCACTAGTGTAGCCTAAACATTCAGAACGAAAAATATGATTATATAAATTCCAGTCAAAAGAAGCAAATTCATTTCTTTGATTCAGAATATACAATTTAAATTTATACATTTTCACGCCATTCGTTATGCACTTGGGTGGGCAGAGGTATCTCGTATTTCTGCCGAGGACGGATATCGGTTTGTTGACCTACATAAAATTATCGTAGTCTCCGAAACTGTCACCGACGATTATGCATAATTACCGGATATTATAAAATTATAAATGACAAGAAAAAATCGAATTTACAAATTAAAAATAAATTGTAAACTAATAAATAAATTACGTGATACTCATTCAGATTTCCTTGGGCGCCTGGACATATCTGTCGCGGAAGCAGTTATCAGAGAATGTCACGGTAATCTGAGCCTAAACTCTCCGATGCATCGCACACGCTCCACAACTTGCCGCGTTTTTGTCTTCCTCTCACAAAAACTCTTCTCCATACGCTCTGTGTTACTAACTCAACTTCTTGCCTTCGTTACTTCTTGGGTGGTAGAGTAAGAACAGTTTTTGATAATTAGTATGGCAGTTTTTACATGGAGCTAAACGATCAGATTTATTGTGATGTTGAGAGATATTTCATTCTTGTTTAAGAACAAAAAACCTCATTTTTATAACAAGACTATTTGGATTTAAAATACTTAAAAGAGATTGCAAGTTCGTGATTTGGGATTTATTTTTCATGGAGTAAAAAGAACAAACTATTTAAATATTCGTAATACGGTCGTGATATGCTACCTGTCAGAGTTCAGTTTTGTTTTGATGTATTACGATTTTGGACGTACTGACATATTACAAATTAACAGTTCTAAAGTTTTGCGATTAGAATTTTACCAAGGTCTTTATATATTTTAATTCAGAATTAAATTAATTATTATACAAACACAATATAGTGCGAGTCTACATATATCATCATACCACTCACTTACGTCCTGTCAAATCACAACCCAGTCCGCAAATTTCTCAACTGTAGTAATCCAGATGGCGATGCGTACTACAACAAAATTTATCCTATATATAATTATTATGAACAATTTTGCAAGAAGTGCCAAATGTTACCTATTTTAAGTTGTGTTGTGGATGAAGGTTCTACACGAGATTCGCAAACCACACTTTGTATTATTGTTTAATTTTTATCACAAAAAAGGATTAAAGTTGATTTGGTCGCCATTTCGCTGATGTCAGGAGGTGTATTTTCTGTTTTGTTATCCATTTACGTTTATATGTATCACGTATATTAGTAGTCATCAAGTTATAATACTGGCAACATACAATTCTTTGGAAACCAGATATAGAAATGAAGTCTCACGCTATTAGACGTTTATGATACTACTGCGCAAGCGCACGCAGAATGGCCATTTGTCAAGAATTTTATTAGCAAATTATATTAAGTTATTAAAATTTAATTTTAATCTTTTTATATTAAAGGGCGGCATTCAGAACTAAATATATTTGACATAACTAATAATATTATTGTTAAGTTGGTAGCACTTGCAAGAGGAATGGTTTCAAGCTTCATGCAGCATTTGCATGGTGGCATATTTAAATAAAAAATAATTTAAAACTGTGTACTTTTAATTGTGGTATTAAAATACTTCTCAAAGACATGTACAATAGTTTTGTAGGTTGATTTCTCATATTGTCTTCACTAATTAGTAATTAGCAATGGTTGATTCCTGTCATCGTGGCGAATTCTCAGAACACTAATATAATTAAGAAAAAATAAACATATCAAAATTAATTGCCATGGCATTTAAATGTGTCATTTAACTTTCTACCGTGAGCATAAAAATCAAGTGGACGTAGCGAACAAGTGAATAACGTGACATGAGCGACTCGCTCGACTCGCGATTGTTTTAATTCCTTCGTGGATGCTCCTGCAGCCATTGTCTTCAAGAGAATTGCACTGCAATAATTAGACGTGATTATCCTTTCTTCTACAGCATGCATAAGCTTTAATTGTTTGGGACTGCTCAAAAAACTTTAATGATGAATGCGGCGACACTCAAACGAAAAAACCGCGCACAAGTTATGCAATTTTCAGTTTTTATTGCTCTCGAATTGACAATTAAATTATATACCTTGAGTTTTAGCAAAAGCTGCTCCCGAAAGCATGAGACTCTACTGTAATAATCTTCATACTCTCTATAATCTAAATTAATAAGTAAACTAAATGTGATTTTGTTTCCGGAAGGATTTTAAAATTTAATAAATTTGTTAGTTACATAAAAAGCATTCTTAAATGTATATTTGGGTATTGATATGCATTTCTGACGTCATTCACTTTATTGACTGTGTGAGTGTGTTGAAGCTGATATAAGGTACTATAGCGAAAAATATTTTTTAAATAGTCAGTACAATTGTTTTAATAATAAATAATATATCATTACGCAATTTATCATTTCTATATATGTCACATTGCTCAGAATAAATATCAGTAAGCGATATATTTTTGTACGTACAATGCTGTCAAATAAAACCCCCCAAAGATGGAAATGAAGTAACGCACAGAGGGCACATTTATATCGTGACTATTATTCGAAAATTTCAGCTGTGCGGATCGAACTAAGAATTTTTTAATCTACAGTTCTGTTAGGTCATTCCACCTTATGTCAATGGCTTATTTTTTATCAGATTTATTTTTATTTGACTTCGATAACTCTTATAGAAATAATATCGCCGAAAAACTTTGTAATATTCTACAATTCTGAAAAGCTTCAAAATTTGGATTGTCAGACAATTGCCCAGACAAAATTGTCGTTTAGATTTCGTTATACTATAGTCCGATGTAACTGACAAAGTCGCAATGGAGGGTTATGATTTTGACGTCACAGGCAAGAAAGAGAAAGATGAGGTAAAAGTTGAGATGGAAGTTCATAACACAAACATCCATGTTTTGACGTTTGATATGGTGTTTTAACAAGGTTATGTTTTTATTTTTGAAGTTTATTATTAAGAAAACTTAATAAATTTAACACTGGCCATATATTATTTATAGTAATAACGAGAGTCACTATAGCACAAACCATATACACACTTTATTTTTCATATTTAGCATCATTTTAAGAACTGTCACCTTGACAGCGTTTTGTTTGTTTTTCGTCCATGTGAATTTCATCGTAGTTCAATGAAAACATCAGTAGATGGCAGTACGAAAATTTGCTTCTGTATAACCCTCCATTGATTAGTGAAAATTGATTAAGATGAGAAATGCTTAGTAAGAATTATTTTTCAGTATTTTGTGGCTGTAATAGTATTGGCGAGAACATCACTTATTATAATTTAAAAATAATGAACAGTAAGCTCTGATTTTTTATTTTACATTGAAAATACAATAAAAGTTTACAAGGTACCTCGCCCTGCAAGTGCCGGCATCACAATAAAATGTACAACGCCATAGGACATGCTCTATATTACGTCACTGGCTATAAATAAAGGAAATAACGTTACCAACTCGATACGTATTTATTTCTTGTTAAAATATGTATGTTGTAAATAAATAATAATCATACCATATACCCATTTTAATGTGGCACTCTGTTTTCACAGATCTCAATATGTTATATATTTTAAAACGAGAAATGGCTACTAACCGTCAAGCCGCAATGATATTACATTGTAGTTAAAATTGTCTAAAAAAAACTCTGTGATATATTTCGCTGCATCTTGATTTAAAGTATTTTTCTATAAAATAATTTCAGAATATTAGTCAACGCTTAAACAGTTCTCTTAGTATACCCATAAACAGTATCATTGGCTGGTACCACGAGCTCTGTTTTTTGGTATACTAAGTGTTTTGCCACGTCTTATATTCTATAATTATTTTACAAAAAAAAAATGCCTTGAATAGAAGTTACAGAGAAATATATTATCATTCACTTTTATTGGTAGAATTTTTTTTTTATATAAAATAATTATGCACATTGTACAGTGCTAAAACACTTCTTTTAGTACACTCAAAAACAAGCTCACGGTACCAGCTATTGTCTTTAAAAATTAAAAATGTTATGTGTGTCCTCTACTAAATAATCAAATTATTTGTAAATTTCCTTAAAGGAAGGAGAACGACAGGGAAAATCCTGTATCACCAGGCATATTTTCCATGTTCGCTAATCACTAAATCACTATAATTTACTGAATGAAGACATATGGGTCAATGGGAATGCCATTCGGGTGGGCGTCAAACTATTCGACTCGCGAGTGTGCGCTGCGATACCGGCTCTTCCGGGAGACAGATAACGCGACGCTCCCAATCACCGGAAGTGATGTGCGCTTGTCTCCGAAAATGATCCTGGGCCCCTGACAGCCGTCGACTGACGGTCAGCTTATCGGGAGATATCACCCATTCAGATATCGGCAACAACCAAATTTGTGTTTTGTAAATTGTTATTCTAAATTTCCTGGTAATGTCTCGGCTTGTGAAACATGAAATCTTCAGTTTGATCAGACAACGGAGTTGTTATTTGGGCATACATCATTCTTACTTGGACAAATTATTTACAACCGCAATTTAACAAAAATTTTAATCGTATTTAGGTTAATATTTACTTTCTTATTCGTAGTATAAAAATGAATAGGAATCATGAAAAAATCAATAGCAAGATTTGTGCAAATAGTTGTGAGGATCCCTGAATCCACTTTAACAATTATCTATCAAAATAACGTCTGTGTGAATGGATGTGTCTTAATGTTTAATAACTCACGAACGAGACAAAATAGAGTAGTGAAATTTTATAATTATAACTTTCATGCAAATACGGGGACTGAGTTGATTTTGGTTATAATTGCAAAATAGGATGTGGTAGTAAGAGCTACACACACATTTTTAAGTAAAATATATTAGCAATAATTTGGTATTTGAAATAAAAAAAATATTATTTATAATTTTCTGTATCTGCTGCCAATATTAAGAATTAGATTACTTTTACAAAATTAATTGTTCTTACTTATCATGTATTACTCATTCGTTGTTATTATTATTCTGTAATACTATCTGTTACCTCTTGATTTTATACTATAATATTTGTTTGTTTCGTATATCTAAAAATATTCTTATATGTACTGTACTCTACATCTGCTGACAATTCTGAGTGTAAAGAACAGCGTAAGCAGAACTTTAGTCAGATAAAATAAAATAAAATATATAGGTACGTATAGAATAATATATACATATATGTACCTATTTTAATAATTATAGTTGCTATGAGAACAAACTAATAACTGAAACATTAATTCTATATGTCCAACAGATGTCAAGTGTAATTATTTACAATCAAATTCAGATTTATATGTATAAAAATTACGAAGGCCGTGTGGTAACCACACTAGATTTTTAATAAAAAAAACACATGTCCAAAAAACTCAAGGTTTAGTTCGCATCTCTTTATCCTAAGCGCAAGTTTATAAACTCAAGCCGTTATACTCTTTATTAGTAGACTTTCCAGGTACAGTTATATTTTGACTAAATTTAATATGAAAACGATTTGACAATATAATATTTGTTTAAGTTGTGATCTAGCTAAAGAGGCTTGAAAATTATGAGGTAAATAGAGTATCGTTAACGCTGTGGATCATAAGATCCTCAATTAGAATCTCATAGCCGATAGTTGCCATTTTAACTTTATCCCTGTGGTTCCCTGTCCACTAACATCTTTGGGAGCTGTGACTTGACGACTCGTAGACGCACTTCATTTGCAAAAACATATGAACTTCCTAGATCTGCAAATGCAAAAGCAAAGTGACATACGCAAAATGTGTGAATGACATGATGATATATTTATTTATTTTATTTGAAAAATTATCATTTCACTAAAACACATTTATTTGTTGTGTCACTTAATGAGATTTGAGCTAGGTAGACTGTAAAACTATTATTCATTTTGGAAATAAATCATCATGTGAAGAGAAGTGGTTTCTGAACTAGAAATACATTCTTCAAGCAGTCGAAAAGAATGATGAAAAGACAGATTTGCACAATTTCTCCTATTTATTTCTCAGTAGAAAGGTCTCTCAACAATCCGCCACTCACTTATTCTTTCGACGATATAAAATATTACGAATCCGTTACCTACCGCACGGTTATTTGTTTGATTGTTTGTGTATCCCCGGGTAATATATGAAAACAATTATCTGAGAATCCTCACCGTTTCAACAGATTAAATTCACAGCAGGTTCAAATCAGCCTCGTATACACTTCACAGCATACAGCACGCAGCGCTATACATAACGCTGAGACAATTGTAAACGTGGACTTAGTTAAGATGTGGACGTGCACCTGTAGTGATGATTAGATTGTTAATTAAGCGTTATAAATTACTTTAGTTAGGATGAGTGAAATATTAGGAAACAAATGCTTCAAATAGATAAGTAAATAGTGATGAATGATGATGTTAATTTGAATTTTAAAGAGTTTCAGAGGTAGTGTATTTTCTGGATACGATACCAGAGGGCCCAGAACATCACGATCACGCGAACGTATGATAGTCGAATGAGCGCTCAGATATAGAACTGTCCTTAAAATAATGCTTGTATGTTTTTAATCAAATTTCACTTGAAATATTAATCATACATAGCTTTCTTTTTCATTATCAGTTAGTGACATAGATATAGCATTTTTGAGTACACTCAAAAAGAGAAGTTGACAATATTATTATTACCTATATATTATTAACTAATTTTCAATAATTTCCTGAACAATTGCACATATATTTAGTACCACTACTTAAATAGTGCTTTGAATTTGACAAAAAATAAATACATACTACAAATATATATAATCAATATTGTATAATAAATAATTAAAAAATTCTGTATCGCGAAAATAAATAAATACTTCACCTGCTACTAAGATGATAGCAAATAATCTGTGTTAAAACGAATTATTATAAATATCAAAACTGGAAAAAAGTGCAGTTGTAGAAAAATTATAGTATACACCTCGTACAGACTACTTTATTTCACACTCGTGTGAAAAACTTGCAACTCACGTGAAAACGATAACTTTCTGCACTAGTTGCTGTATAACTACATTTGTCTTTGTTTCAAATAATCAGTGATTTATTTCAGGATACGTTTATCGTTCTACTAGTAAAGTACGTAATGAAAGGATGACAGATATCACCGCGAGTAGATTACACATTCTCGTAACTACGTAACTTCAACTTTCAAAATGTTTATTGGGTAAATAGCTCCGTGGTAACGCATCGAAATGTGGATCGCAGGATCTTCTATTCAAGTCCTACAGTCGACTTTAACGCCACCTTCAATTTTACCCGTTTCATAACATTTATAAAGATAAATTAACTAACCAAAATCTGCGAAAGTATAAATCCCCAAATTAAAAACGGCTAAATTCCTTAATTTCTTCGTATATCATATATTGTGACTAGTGCACACGAGGAAACTACCTTCAAAGAAAAAGAAGAAATTAGCTACCTACTTACAAAAAAAAAAAAAAAATCGTGGAAATTGACTTCACACTTGTGCCTTGCCGCAGTCGATAACACGTTTAATATCAAATCGTATTAACGTATTTTAAAAATGAAGTTTCTGGATTGATCGTAATTAGGAATGTGAACTACGAGTAGCATATAGTGCTCGCCAAAATAAATGGTAACTAATCTGGTAGACCCTTACAGCAGGTACATAATATGAGGATTGTAGGAGTTGAAAAAGTAAGACAGATATTTAAAAAAATCACTTTATTCACAATGAAAAATAGTTATTTACTTTACAAGTTTATCGAGAGGGCATTTCCACTTTGCCCACGTGTGAAGTATAACGTTTTATCCAACACCTCTTAATAAATGCAAAATTTATTACAGAAATATTATTTGACAGTGACATGCTTTAAATTTTCTAAATTAAATGTCAATCGAAGTAATTACCATGGTGTTGTGTGTTATTATTATTGTTATAAATAAAAAATTACTCACTAGTGACTTTTCTCAAAATTATACCCGCTAGTGGGTAATCTGTTAGTTTCCTTGCTTAAAATCGCCATAGTTACAGAGCATTTATTGAGAGGTGTTGGATAAAAATATATACATATACCTGAAACAAGTCTCAATAATAATATTATTAAGAAATACATATTTGGACTATCGAATATACATAAATAAAATCATATTTAGAACATTACGAAAGAGGCAAGTGCAGAAACTTCTCAATATAACTAAAGCTAATCTACAATATTATATTTATCACTGTTAGTACCATCACTGGAGTTGCTGAAATGCAATCGTAGAAAATTCAACGTAATATATTTCGAACTACAAGATTTTAAACAATTCCACTCTGACGTGCCTGGTAACCAGACTCCCTCCTGATTGTGGTAAGCCTGTCGATTATTGACTACCTCCCAAAACCATTTATTCTGGCAAACACTATACCAGTGTGCTGTGTGATCTGGCCGTTGATACCTCATAAAGATCCGTGGCAATGAAACATAACAACACTCATTTCTAGCACACATCAATTTGACGTGTTGCGGTGTTGCTACAAACAATACCTACAAGTGTAGTATGTGCAAAGCGTGCGCGAGCGGCATATGTGCGTGTGTCCGACACACTGATACAAGCTAGCTTGACACTAGTGGGTGGCGTGATCTGTTATTAAATTTATTTAATGGGACGGGTAATCATGTCATTACGTGGTACAGTTGTTTCGAAACAAGTTCATTTATAAATATGATACCTATACGATGTGGGTACGCACTTACTATTTATTAATTGGAAGGTGGATTAGTAGATGTAGGGTATTTACTAACAATGAATATAACACAAAAAAAGCAAGTTTTATGATCCCTAGAATGCGATTTAACTATTTTCGTGATACATACTTGCCTACGTTAACTCATATTTCATATTTAGAATTATGATGTTCACATTACGAGATATTTAGATTTTTGTAACTATCTGTCCACAGGGAATGGCTGTTTACTTGAAGACCTGTACTGGTGAGCTTCCTAATACATATGTCAGCAAATAATTAATTTATGTTATATTCTGTTATTTGAAAAAAGATTAAATTGATATTTATATTACTAGTGAGGTAGAGGGCTTATCCACGAGTTGTGTATTCACACGAATGATATACTCTTTATCTAAGTCAAAAATATTTAAAAAAAATACAAATAAATTATTTGAAATAATTTATGTACTCAAAAATAAAAAAAAGGAAACGGAGGCATACCTTGTTTTATAGTCAGAACTGTATAAATAGTAAACCATCCAAAGTAGATAGATTAACAATGGTTCAGGATGTCTCTGTGAAGAGAAGTAACGGGTGTTCCTAAGATGAAGGAGAATAATTTGAACCTCTGGGGTGTTTTTCTGGCGGTAGGCGCCGCCCGACAAGTTTAGGTGCCTATTCAGTCCCTTGCCAGGTGCATAGCCCGGCCGTCAGTTTAGCAATAAATTCTTGCATATTTATTAGTAGCGCTTTTTGCTACTTATACATCGACAAACTGATATGTTAATACATCAATATATCGATACATATCGATACATCGATATTTTTGTGCTGAAAATCGTTATTCGATATATCGATGCATCGATATAATATCGATGTAAATGCACAGCCCTAGCTGTGATTAATTACAATGTATTTTTTTTTTCTAAAATAAAAATGTATTTTCTCTTTTTATTGTTACTATTAGGCAGTCTACAATCTTCTTGCAGTTCCATTCTGTAATAGAGTCCTCTGATTTTCCACTCTTTAAGTGGTCACAGGCATGGCGAACTTTAATTTCAGCATTAGAAATAATTTTAAAATTTATAGTGACATAATGAAATAAAATTTCACTGTTTTATAAATTTTCAAGAGCTCATTCTCACTGGTGACAAGCTTTCATCACACAAAAATACCCTGTACTTCTGTTCCTCAACAATTTTTTTGTCGGCTGTGGGATCCTCAGAGCTATTTAATTATCACGTTCCAAAAATACTCATATGTTGCATATCTAAATGAACGATAGCCAACATCCTGTCCAGCTCGTCCTTGACATTACGTAACCACAACAAACAAACCAACAAAGTTCTATCCTCAAACATCTTCGCCCATTGATCCTCTTGTGGGCGCACAATCCACCACTAGTACCAGCACACCTATGCGATTGACATTTTTATTGGTTCGCCCTGACAACAATCGTCTATCAATGTCCGTCGATCGAGACAGGTTTGGTGGCGGGTTCCCCCCTGTCCCCTCCTGGCAGGCTCCGCTAAGCGGGAGGCCCGATCGGATGGAAGATAGCAGCGGTCGCACTGATAAAACACAAGTTCTTGGCTCCGTTCCGCGCATTTTCATATCTTTGATCGTCCACTGTCGATTCGTTACATTCGAGACAACCTGATACTGGAGATGGAGGCTGCATCACACCGTACAAAATTTACTACGCGTGTGTCTCACTTTTGTTTGTGTGTGGTTAGTTTTTTGTTTTATTTCGGGGAATATTAATGAGTTAATTAAAAGCGAAATATTATGCAGATAGAGCTGAATGCCTCTGATAAGTGTTTTGTTTTTTGGCTACAAATTTATAAAAAAGGATTACCTCAATTCTTGGAACCTACAATAAGACCGATAAATCGTTTATTTTCAATAAATACAATTCATTTTCATCGTATCATATTTAAAACAAATACATAAAAAAGAGTACAGTAGAATTTACAAACTATTCCGTAAACTAAGGATATAAGACCAAACTTTTTGGAACTAATTTCTTAGTAAATAATCGTGTTTAGTTCCTTATTTGTTATGAAATTTACAGAAAATGTATATCCTTAGCTTACCGAATAGTTCAATACATTCTACGGTACTTTTTTTTTTCGTGTACCTACTTAAACTTAGCAATGTGTTTTGGAAGAAATTGTACCGTTTATACAAAAAAAAACTATTTTCAAATCTGATAACAAAATACAGAAAATAAAAATTGTAAGTAATATTAATCTACATCTTTTTCATCCAATGAAATTTACTATCTAATTTATTTATTAAGATATGCTCAAAATCCCTGATATGCCTTCAAATAATCCACCACTTACTACTGATGAATTGTTCCCAATATCTAATTAATTCGTAATATAAACAATACGTTCCATTATGTACGTGTGGAAGGAAAAATAAACGAATTTAAGATATAAATATCGTGAATTAAACAATTTTCTTTGTATGACTTTAACTGGGCCAAATGATTTGATTCTGGGCTTGTATACTGATGAAAAAATCCCGGTGGCGGTATAGTTTATAAAAGACATACTACATTTTTATCATTGTATAATTAAATTATTGAAATGATTTCTGTTTATATCAAAAATCTCTCAATAGATGTCACTACCACTAAGTGGTAATTCTAAGTATAGTTCACATTTTAAATCAGTAAATTTAAGATGTTTTAATCGATGAATGTATTTTTTATTCTGCCTGTTCAATTGCGAACATTAAAATACTATATTTGATTAACTAAATACAACATCTACTACTTATTAAGAAGTAAAGTGAAATTACTATCAATAGAAACAGACTGTACCAATTACCGAATATATTTAGAAAAGTATTTTGTTACTATTACGATCGTGCTTTATTTGACATTTGAAATACAGAGATCATTTTGTCAAAAGATTCAAATGACAGACGTATTATTTATTTCTTTTAATTACGTATCTCATTTTAGCTTTTATTGCACATTTAGTTATTAGTTATAAAAAATTAATTACACACTTTCAATAAACAATTACTTTTGTACAAAAAATGTATACATGATAACTATTTATAATTATATAATTTCTACTAATATTTCTGAGGACCGTAACTTGACGGCTGGTGACCACATGCCACTTCCTGAGCGCTGTGAAAGAAGAGTGCCACACCAAAAATAAGTAAATAACATGATGGTATATTTATTTCCTTTTACTTTCAAAATCTGATTTTTTATTGCACTAGGTGATTCCAGTTTTAGTGCAAGGATGTAGAATCCAAAGAAACACTACAACTAAACAAAAGGCTGATTCAATACCGTGTAAACAAGTCTTTAAATCTTCTTCTAGACAGTTAGCTCGTTAGGTGACAGAGCATCGTATGCGTCAACCGAAGGATCGACAGATATCAAAGCCCATATTTCTTGTTTGCGGTCGCAGAAGTATTTGAAGGCTCCGACTCAAACACCCGAAATTAATTGAGGTTGTTGGGTCATTTTGATACTGATACACACAAGTAATTCGATACTGAAGAGGTTCTCATTGTAAATCATCTGGGCAGTACCAGCACTTCGATGGAATTCGATCCATTTCCTTCAAACCTTTCTGTTTCTATAAACACAATTATTTAAGGGGAATTATACGCTATGAAGATTACTCCAGGAATGGAAGTTTCTTTGTAATAAAGTATTGTTTTTTTTTTATTAATGGAATTTATTAACTATTGTACATAATTTTGTAGCCAATGAGTGATAGTTTCATAATTATAATCCATTATTAAAAAACATATAATTGGTTGATATAAATAATTATTGAAACTTTAAAAAGAGATTTATAAAAATTTAGCATTTTACTTTCTTATTATAGAAAATTTAGAAATTATAGAGGTTCCTTGAATCCCTTTAAAGATTTTCACGATGACGGTTGTGAGTGTGGATGAATAAATGAATGGATGTATAGAATAATTCTTGAACCAAAAAAGATAGAATAGATAACTAAATTTCATAATTATAAATATTGAAAGAAGCTTTCAGAACTCATCATATAAATTAAACAATATTTAATTATTGTTAAATAATAAATATAATGACGTTTCGGCCATGACGTGCTGCCTTGGAACAATTTTTTTTTAAAGAACTGTACCAAATATTTTTTTAGTTCTCAGAATTACAAGTTTCGAGACAATGCGCTGAGTTGAATTGATTTTGGTCATAATTGTAAAATTGAATTGTCATTTACGATTTATCAATAATCAAAGGTGAAGAACAATCAAATAAGTGAAACTTCTGTATGATAAAAACGTATGAAGTGTAATTATTAAACAAATAAATTCATATTTACTATATGTAGAGTTAATAAATTATCAATTATATTAAATTGTATATAAAAAATATAAGGACAATAAAATTGTCAATGTTTCATAAAAAGCTGTCTCTGAATAATAACTAAGTTACTTAAGTCACAGAGACCGACCAATCTATTCAATCGGTAACTATGGACGCGTAACTTAATAACTAACAGGCAGATTCATAAAAGGGGTTAGCGCTAACTCCATTTTTATTACTCGTAACTTCATTTTATAGAATTGTTAAAACATTTACTTCTGTTGAAGTATATAAAAGCGGTAGATGGTTCTGGATGTAATAAGTTACCTCTCAGTTCCATTTACCAACCTGTTGGGACCTTAGATCTCGCCGATCCAGTCATTCGGTGCCAATGCCTAACAGGAGCTGGCGGGTTACACTGCGCTGATTAGTTCGAATAAGAACGAAACGCATCCGTTGTTACCGATTGATTGGATTTGCAGGTCTCTGTGACTTTGTAACTTAATTATTATTCAGACTTATTTTTATGAAACATTCACTATTTTATTGTCTTTATATTTTTTATATATTGTTTGTTTCATAATGTTTTCTCCTTTTGAAAATAATTTAAATTGCTTCCGTTTTGTATTTTTAACTTTAAACCAATTATATTTTCATAGTGATTATGATTATAAAACTATTTAGTTACAAGAATATATACAATTTCATTTAGAATAATAATAATATTTAGATTATTTTACTGTTGCTAACATCATGGCGATGATTCACCAAAAATAATACTTACAAATTTTCTATAGTCAATTTTAAGCATCAGAGTGTCAGGATGACAAAAAAATCCAATTTGATCGAAGTAAAATCACAACCGCGTAAATTCGTGCTCGCTCCAGGGCATCAGGTCTACCAACCTGACAAGCGCCACCGTCCAGACTGGTTCCGGTTCAATAAACAGTGAATTTAACAGTCTACCTGTCCACATCCAGCCTCTGTCCATTCTTCCATCGCCTGCTTATGCTCGGTCGATTACTCCGACGTGCGTGCATCTGCTGTGAGTGGACGAGACGGTTCCCATGGAAACCGGCCAAACACTCGCGTGCGATTTGGATTGTTATTTGGTGGTTTGTTTTTGGAGGTAATGGGTCTAAAAGAGATGTTGATGCAATTTGAGTAATGGTTTTCATAATTTACTTACGAATTGGTAGAACGATTCTCCAATTCCTTTACTGCGGTTTCATTTCATTTGAACTTCGAGAAATCTACTGGTCCAGTAGTTTTCGCTAAAACTGTTACATTCAAACCTTTTTCATAGTCTTCTAGAAGTTGGGCATTTTCGGATAAATACTTCGGCTTAACTTGCACTATTTAAGGACAATTTATACACCTCACAAGAAAAACTAATTTCTTCCTCTTTTTTGAACTGAAGCTTACACTAAACATAAACACACTTATTGTTGCATGGTTCTTGTACACTATGTAAAGTTAGGGGAATTCAACAGCAATTATTGCCAACTTCTAAGATTCAAACTCGAGTTAAAATTCGTTGTTCACGTTTTAGAATAAAATCATTGTTTAGTTAACACTACAGAGTATGTAATAGAAAATATTTCAAGTTCATTTACTGAGAAATTCATTTTAACGTATTTTCATGTTAACGTGATTCTACTGTAACAGTCTTTTTTTTCATTTTCACCGGTGGGTAATGTTTTCTTTTCCTGAGTAAGCAGATATTTAATTCACGTGGAGTATAAACAAAAATAAAGTAAAATGCACACAATATTGATCTTTTTCTAATATTTTTTTTTTTTATTATTATTATTAATCTCTATTACATTTTCCGGAGAAGGTAAGGATTTTAATAATTCAATTATAATATGGGCTTCGTAAATCTACAAAGTTTAATAACCTCGGCTATAAACATTCTTATGATCAGGATATTTTAATGATCTCTGCATTTTGATACGCTGAATCTGAGTCCACATTTTTCGTTTACGATTTTACCAGAAGGAGAAAATTTTATTTCAATCGCCCATAGAATTTTTGATAAGACAAAATTAATAGTGATAACAAAATACCCAATTTTGAAAATTGTATACAAATAAATGTCAGAATGTCACTTACTAATTTTGAGTGTGTCACTCTGCTTTTATCTTCTATAGTTCTCTAGGTGATATATTTGAGGAATGTCGAATGTGTCGAAGTTTCATACGAGCCACGGAACTATTTAACTCAAATTTTGTACAATTTTTTTTATCGAATATATAGCCAGTCAGCTGTCAGACTCATTATAACCGAGACAGAATTAAAGAGATTAGCAAAATGGTTGTACATAATTTGATATTTAAAATCTGCACAATAAATTATCAGTCAAAGACATGGGCATAAGTTTTTCTATAGTGTCTATGAAAAGTAAACAGCAAAATAGCAACATTCTGTTGTATCAACATCCATCAAACAACAGTTAAACCGGGTAAAAAAACCTATTAATTCCGGCAGTACGTAATACGGTACGGTATGATTAACATGGAGATGAAATTGTTCGTAAAAATTACAGTACTTAACCGGCATTGAATGATATAATAATCCTCGGCGAACGTCCCACGCTTGGGGCAGAACACCGGACGCTCCGACGGAGGAAGCCACGAGAAGCACGCGCTCTCTGCCGCCGAAGCGCTGCTTAATCGATTAGCGACTGACCACGCGACGCCACAGGGGAAACACACACATAGAAACACACTCACAGACGGACAGACGAAAGAAACTTGTGGGCAAAGACGTTTGTAGTTCGTTTACATATAACTTAATTTTTTTATACATTTACAATTTAAAATTAAGTCTAATTGTTGCGTTTGTTATATTTAGCTACTTGACTCAGTTTTAGTGGTGGACCCTGATTACAACAGTCTCGAGAGATACATAAGATATTCGATAAAATTTAATGAAACTATAGAAAATGTTTAAGAAGTTAAATCACTAAAAGTAGAATAGATACGGACCTGCAAACCTCCTCATTGGATACAGGTTAGTATTTAGTACAGTTGTATATTGTTATATTAAATTTTGAACGATGTATTTTACACGTAACATGTGAAACTAGCCCAAAAAGAAAATGTAAGGTATATAAAATGAGATATATGACTTAATTTTAGGGGTAGATGTCTACTGCAACAGTCCTGGAAGGTATTCATAATATTCAGAAAATTAAATGAAAGTTTGGAAAAAACTATAGGGGCGGTAACTCAAAACTAGAATAGATACGGACCTGAAAACTTGATTATTGGATGCTGAGTAATTTATGGAACATTTATGTAGAGAGGCGATTATTTTGATTTACTAACAAGAAAAATGTTACTCTACCCAAGCAGAATTAAAATCAAGTAAAATTAACTTGAATTATTTAACTCAGTTCTGAAGATACGTACATAACTTCACGCTATATCCTACTCAGTGTGATAGCAAGAACCAAGAAATACAGTAAACCAACAATCAATCTCCTCAAAACATTCCCATCCTGACACACCACTTTCGCATTGTCACATTCATAATGCCATTCATACATGCCCGTCTATTCTTCACACTCGGAATCATTCGTTCACGCAACAAACCATCAATCATACCTAACCACTTATTCCTCGGACGCCCACGCATTCGTTCACCTTCAATCTCACCCGCATATATCAGTTTCACCAACCTTTCTTTCGACATTCGCACAAGATGTCCAAACCACCTCAACTGACTCACTCCCACTTTCTTAACAACATTCTTCTCAAACTCACACTCACCATACACCTATGTATTCCAGATACGATCACGTCTCGTATACCCACTCACTCCTACCAAATATCTTATTTCCACAGCAGTTATACGTCATTCATGCTTCTTCATCCACACCCAGCATTCAGAACTATTCATCAATGAAGGCACTAACAGACCATTATAAACACTCTATCGGGCATCTCTAGATACATTTTATAAAATTATCACACAAAGGTGGTTCGACGAAATTTAAAGGAACCTATTTTAGAGACTGCAAAGCCTGTATGTAGAGCTGCAATATGTAGAAATTAATTGAAGTATTTGAATTAAGTTTTTTGGGGTTGGAGCTTTTCTGCAACTATTCAATAAAATTAAATCAAGTTTGAAGAAGTATTACGTATAATATAAGCAAGAATGTTAAACTATTTCATTAGGCGAATTTTTTTTAAGTAAATTGAGTTATTTAACTCAGATTTGGGAGTCTAGTCTTACCACAATACTTACGAGAAGTATTTACTATGCAAGATACTGAAAACATCATCAGTAACTTCAGTGTAGTCTTTATTACAACTATGTGAAGTATGGAACAGGAGCTTAGATAATTCACCTTTAGAATAGTATAATATCTGTCATGTCAAAAATATATCACTGCAGAATATAATATGTATACACGTTGTGCAATATAAAACCGCGCATAATATTCGCTCATAAAGATAAGCTCCATGCTCCAGCACAATCCCTGTATATACTTCACAATAATCTACCGTTCTTCACGGTCTTTCTTCTTTAAAAGAGCATCACCCAGTTCTTAAACATCTCGATGTCATTGCTGCTCCTCTGTTTTATTTATCATCATTCGTTTTGTGTTTCTTCCACGTGAGAATAGAGAACGAAATAGAAAAACTGGTAAAACAAGTTTCACTCAACACATACTGCGCATGCGTGCGCTTGCGTGTGTAGTTGTCTCTGTCGCACTCGTGGAGGTGAACGGCCTAGAGCCAACAGGTGTAACCAAGTCTAGGTCAAACGGCGATGTCGTCTTCGTGTGGCTTATTTCGGCGGGGCCCGGCTCGGAGGGAATTTGGACACTTAACCCCTTCAATTCATGTATACAGTTTTGTACAGTTTCATTCTGACTAAAAACGATTCATATGAAAACAATTTGATTATTTAATGTTTCTCAATTTATGATTTGGCTAAATGCGGGTATAGAAATGATATG
Organism: Poecilus cupreus; assembly: GCA_963942605.1. Lineage (NCBI taxonomy): Eukaryota > Metazoa > Arthropoda > Insecta > Coleoptera > Carabidae > Poecilus > Poecilus cupreus. The sequence goes on from OZ012726.1 coordinate 16,941,621, forward strand.
TGGCGTATAGAGATTTCAATACTATTTTTTAAATTTCTATACATTTGCACCTATCACTTTACAGCAAAAGTATACACAAAACTTGTTAGAATTTTAAAATGCATACAATATATCAATCAAATTAAAATTAATATTCATTAGAAAAAAATGTAATTGGTAATATAGTCTTGGAAAATTAAACAGAAACAAAAAATATTTAGGTATGGAGAAAATAATTTTCAAAGATGTAAAACTTAAAAGTATGATTTTCTCAAAACTGGATTATTTATTGGAGGTCAAGAGACTAAAAATGCTCCACATTACAATCTGTAATCTGACAGCCCGGATTCGATACATTACATCTCGAAATATGAAAAATTATAAATAAATATATCATCACGCCTTTTACCCAGTATGGGCGTGGCACTCTGCTTACACAGATCTCGGTAAGTGAGATATTTTTACGTATGAAGTGCGGTTACCAGCCGTCAAATCATAGCTCCCAAAGATGTTAGTGGAGGGGGAATCACAGGGGTAAATTTAAATCACAATCCACAGTCCGGCACGTTACCACTGAGCTATTTACCCCATATGAAAAATTATTATAATTCGAAGCTCTGATAAAAGATAACAAATGGATATGAGTGATTGGGATTTGGCCTATTGTCCATGATAGAAGAGGCAGGGCATAAAGGTTTTTACTTTTTAATACAAACAAATGATCCAATTTTGAGAAACCCATTAGCAAAGTTTGTATTAAATATTTTTAAAATTACTTACTTCGAACCAATTATATTTTTAAATGTAATTTTCTATACAGGCTGTAGAATTGAAACGTGGAAAATAGTTTCAATGCAAATTTTTTGATATTGCTAAAAATTTTTCCTATTTACTTTACAGCAAAAGTGTAAATAAAAAGTTGTTCAAAATTGTAAAATGTTTTCATTTGGTTACCTACCTGTTGGTATTTCACGATATATCAATCAAATTAAAATAAAAATTTATTAGAAAAATTATAACACGGCCATGGAAAATTAGACAACAACGAAAATTATTTGACATTTCAAAAGTAGGCTAAAATTTATTTATTTATTTTACAGAAAAAAAATTAAAAGATATGACCTCTAAAATTCGCCATTATATCATTACAATCTTCTATTAAATTTCCACAGTGTAAAAAAAAATCTACATCTGTGTTCTGAAATGTCAAATATATTTCGTTTTTGTTTACAATTTTTCTAATAAATATTTAGGTAACCTAATGGGCCTTATTGCATGCATTTTTAAATTCTGAACAAGTTTTGTATTTACTCTTTTGCTCTAAAGTGAATAGGTACACCAATATCAAAAAAATTACATTGAAATCCATATGTTCCACATTCCAATTCTACACCCGGTATATTTTGTTTTAAAAATTAATTTTTTTTCTGCCTTGTATTTTGGTGAGTTTCATTTTTGTCTTCAAACTTCATAGCGCATGTTTCACCTTAAAGTTTAAATTTTCGGGAAAGATCGGTTGTACCTATCGTTTTCAAATGGCAGATGTCCCCATCTCGTTGAACTTTGTGAAAGTCGCGAATTGGCGTTTCACCTAATGGGTTTATCTTGCGCAATAAATAACATTATCTTTATACCTTTTTTGATTGGATTTAATTTGAATTAAAATATAGCGTTTTCCTATTTTGTTCGACTTGTTTAGAGCCAGTAAATCATGTTTATTTTGAGTCGATGGCCTTATTTGCTAATGAATTACTTATAAAAATAATTCTATTAGCTTCTTAATAAGAAAGGAATGCAGATATATTGGTTTTCCGCGAAGTGTAATGTAAATAAACGCAATTTATTTTCAGCGCCAAACAAGGAAGAATATTTCACTAACTTTCGTACATACCGGCTCGGACACAATAGAATAAAAACGTTATATTCTGTCAACTAATTAGATTGTGTGCATTTCATATGAAGGTAGTAGAGCCCCAATTCGATTCCCACTGCCGACAATTATTGCCCCTTTATCTTAACCCCTTTTGATTCCCCTTCACTAAATTCTTTGTGGGCTTTGGTTTGTTGACTGGTTACCGCACTTCATTCGCAAAAATATATCACTTATCGTTTACCGAGATTTATCAAAACAAAGTTACACACTCAAAATGGTTAAATAGCATGATAATATATTTATGTGTGTATAAGTATATAAACTAAATTCAATATCTGCACAATTCTCATAACATATCTCTGCTTATATTATTTGACAATTGACCACATAGGTTTAAAATATTTGGTCAGATGGACACAAAACTTTTGGGTGTAATATAATATTAATTTTATTTCTAGGTATGGCTCTCGGCTTAGAACAGATCTTGGTACATATTTATGGGCGTAATGTGCGGTTATCAGAAGTCAAATCGCGACCCCAAAAGATGTCAATAGAGGAAGATTCATAATGGGTAATTTTATGGAGAGACAATGTTTAGAAATATTTCGAAAATTTGTCGGCCATGGTAAGAGATCTAACGAACATTGCACCATTATATATTTCATTGCGCCATTTATCCATTTTGATTGTTGCACTTTGGTTCTGTAAATATCGGTGATATATTTTTGCGCGTGCTGTACCATCGAATAATAACCCCCAAAGTAGAGGGCGAACCACAAGGTTAAACTTAGGTGGCGACAATCTCAATTTTCAACTTCATATTTCTTCGCTTGCAACTCTCAAACTGTTGAAGATCCAAATACAGTCACTCTCTGCTTCAGGTGGAACTGTTTCAATTCGCTCCACAATTATTTTATTCCAATGTTTGTTTATCTTAATCCTTTTATAATTTTATAGGAGTAATTTTTTTAAATGTTTGTTTGGGAACTTTTTCATTATAAATGATGCACCTATCATAATTATTTGTTAATATACATAACTAAATTTGACGCTTAAATATGAATTTGCGGTTAGATTGTATACTTTTCCGGGCAGTGTCAGATTTGGCCATACACTAACAATGTCTCTGATCAAAGAATTTAATTGATATAAACAGTCAATTTAAAAGTGAGTGGCATACCTATTTCGTATCAGTTGTTAATTAATTTAAGTATACTTGTCTATTGTTTTGAATTAGAGCGAGATTGGTTTATATAATACAAGGGATTTTTGAATTTCCTTGAGCTGTATTCTGTATTTAAATTAGTATGAAGTGCAAAAGATAATTCACGGCAGAAGTAATTTGTTATTGTAATAAGTTGTAAAAATAATATTTGTGGAGTGGTTGCCGGTGGATTTGAAAATCGGGCGTCAAATTAATGTCGTGGCCTGAGACAAAGAAAATTCTGCGAATCCATGCATCTATAAGTCGAGCTTTAGGCGTAGTTAATTGTTATTTAGATATACCGTGATATTGCAAGATACATGCCATAGAACACAGCCAGAAAACAGGTTCCCGCGTCTGCCTCCACCGAAACCCGCTCGCACGCCACTGCGGCGTATTCAATGGAATGTGAAGAGGTTTTTTTCGTCTCTTTTCCTCTTTTATTCTTCTCTCGTCTTTTATTTCTGTTTCGCTCTTGACGGCCAGAATCATGTGCTCGACTCGAAGAAAGAAACCTCTTTCGAACCAGTGTTTATAAACTGCTGCTGTCGTATCAATTAAATGAAAGTATTTGATAAATAGTGCATTAAATGTTGCCATGATTGATCGTTCTTCCGATCAGGTGTGCTTTGATTTAATTTGACCAAACGCAACGCTCCACCACTGATCCATTAAATTATGATTATTTTAATTCGAATATAATTATATTGTATTGCTTCACTTCCCAACGATACCATGGGCCCTGTGACCAAATTTTAATACGTTTATACATAATAAAATAAATGAATTATTTATAGGTTACCAGAAATAACAAATTAGAAAGGACACGTGACGTAATTTTGGCAAGAGATATTTGGAGAGAAAAAGATATATACATATGCCACCTGTTGTAATTTTATATTTTGTGTAGTTGTAGTTTATGTTCTTATAATAAATAAATAAAATAAATATATGTGTGTATCGCCCGTCCAATACCCCCCCCCCCCTTCCCCCGAAGTTGTTGTTGGGAGGAATCCAAAGGGATAAAGTTAAAATCGCAACTGTCTATTGTGGGATTCGAACTGAGGATCTCATGATACACAGTTCGATGCATCACCATGGAGCTATTATATCGTATACATATCTTTTAATTCTGGAAATTAAAGTTTTATTTGCATATTCGTCCATACCAGATATCTGTAATAAGTTAGTTTAAATCTTTACAACTTACGTCAATTTATACTGAGCCATTCTGAAACATGACAGTGACGCAACTTGCATCAGATTGAATTTCGAATTCCAAATTCCATCAAATCATAAGATTATATGCCAGTTTTATAATGCCTTGTCCGTTGTTAGCTAATCATGTTTCTAACTAGAAAAAAAGGAATAAAATGTATTAAGCTAATAATTAGTTGTTATTGCCCAGTTATTGTTTACTTAAAAATTTATACTTTACAACAATAATTTATAAGTTACAGAATTAAAATATCAAAATGTGTAAAATGTGGTGTCTACCATTTTGGGTATTATTAACTAGTAACAAGTTGTTAGTTAGTTGTAGTTAACAACGCTTTATTAAATTAACTCTAAATGTTGTTTTAATTATTATTATGGAACAATATAATGGTTGATTAACCAATTTTATAATTCATGTATTTAAATTCAACTATGGTCATAGACCCTCTTCGAGCTGACCTAAAATTTTGTCGGGAGGTATAAATAGCGTAAATTAAAAAAAGAATGGCGATGTTTTCATAATAAATTTGCTGTAAATGGAACGAATTATTCCGCGAACTAAAAATAATCCAAACAACATAATATTTACTCGAAAACAAAAAGGCAAAATCGCTGGACGTTATGTATATATGAAGTCTGCGTACTCGTTCGTACTTTGAAGGTTATGCCCCCCTGGCCACCCCTGGTTGCCCCTAGCAACGAACGTGTCCCGTACAAAGTGTACCCAGGTGTTGGTCTTTGTGTGTAAACACATACTATTCTCGGACTGGCCTCTCCAGTTTCAGGGGTGGTCAAACGCTGCCATACTGACCACGTACATTGTTTTTGTTGGGTTGAGAACTTTTTATAATTATTTGGACAACCTTGGTTTAGTCAGTTTACCAAACTGAAAGAGAAGAGCCGTCCAGTTTGGAGATGGAATAACTTTTAACGATACACAATTTTGTTTCTCCTGGACGATTTATTTTTGAGGGTGATGAATTAATAAAGCACACTGGTACCTTTCATATTAGACTTTCTAGATCCGCATAAAACATGCAATTTCTTCTTTAAACACTCAAATACTATACATTTCCACTTAAATATTTTATGTTCAATTATTTTGATTACGAAAACAAATGTCATTCATTCGCACTTGTATAAAGTGTAGGTGGCGTTTACAGATATTTTTATAATTAATCTCTTTTGATGTGAGACTCCCTGCAGTACTTCTTTTTAACATTTTTCTTTAAGGGAAATTTTGCTACTGATGATAATTTGATGACAATCATTTATGATTGATTTTCTCCGCTGCCGATGTATTTTATTTATTTAATGCACCATTTCACAATAACAATGTCGTCAAAAATCTATTAAGAATGAAGGTAATTCTAGCATCACTAACAGTGAATATATCGAGCGAGAATATATCATTTTTTATTATACCTGCATCTTAATCTGTGTTTAAAACACGCTACAGCGTTCCTAAACGCGAGTTTAAAACACGCCGTGTTTTAAAAATTACTAAGCAACAACAAAAATATTTACTATTAATATCTAGTGTCAAAACTGTAAACGTAAACAATAAATGCTAACTAGTCTCCATGTAAACGATATACGTCAAACGTAACATGCGCAAAATTATGAAATGAATCAAAATCAAAATGTTGCTTTCCAGTTTTTGCCAGAGTATGATGCAGGTATAATAAAAAATAGCATATGACACACGTGTAAAGCACTAGCGACGTTAAAAGCACTCCGCTTATACACTTGTATCATAATATACTATTAAAACGAAATATAGAAAGAAGACTTGAAAATTGAAACATATATATTTAAAATTAAGGTGCTCTATAATCTATTATTTGTTTCTTTAATTTTTACACGACAAAATGAAAGAAAGGGAACTTATAACTAATATAATATCAGCATCAGAAAGTGTTTGTCAAAAGAGTCCAACTTTGACTCTTTCTAAGGAACTTTAATGTGGAGAATGTCGACGATTGAAGAAACATATTTTTGTTGATTTTTCCATACCCATACTGTGGTGATCAGTTACTGCAGAAGTGCAGAATCAATAGCAAATTATAGTTGTCCTTACCTGCAATGAAAAAATTCAATTAGCAAAATAGATAACAATATTGTATCAAAATAATCACCTAATATTCAACATGAGAAATTGTAAAATGGTAAGAAATAAAAAAGATAGTTTCAAATAAAATTTAACACAAGTCAATCATTTACTGAGATTTGTTTAAAATCCTTACTAATCTTACCATTTCAAGTGGATGGATTGTTAACAAAATCAGATCGTAACTTAAACACCCAAATTATCAAAATGAAATTTAAAAATGATATCGTCACACAAACACAATTATTTTATTTTTCACCCGTCACAATATCTTCCCTTATATACACGTGTGGGAGGAAAAAAATGACGGAGTTCTGTGGTTTAACGGCTGGTAACTGTACTTCGCAAATAAAACAAGTAATCTAAAGAGATCTGTTCTATTCGCATATACAATAAACTGTAATTAAATATATTTCCATAGAGTCATAAAATAAATTCTTCTGTAATTTTCTCATACAGTCAAGATAATAAATATTTATCATTTTAACTGGCAATAGAATTTATAACAAGCTATAAAAAGTAAATACATTAGTTTAATTATGTAAAACAAAAAATAACAATGCTGTGAGAATGTTTGTTTAAAGCAAAAATTAATTTCATGCCACTTTACGGTAATTGCGCGAATGTATGGAAATTAATGAATTATATTATCCTGTATTATTCAACTTTATTAACAGTAACGAAAAAGAGGAAATCTAGAACACACAGAACGTAAATAATATTGAAAAATATTACATTATAATGTTCTGTGACATTCTTAGAACTCAAGAAGACATGATAAATTATTTTTATTGTGAATATTGACATTTGTAGAAACTAATTATACATCGTATGATATATTGCTAACATTTCCATATTTAGCATAATTTTTTCTTGTTGTAGCTGCAAATTTATTACGTTCGTCTGTTATTCCTTAAATGCATTCTTTATTGGCATGATTTTGAAGGCTAGTCGGACAATCAATCCTGAGAAATTGTCTTCAATAACATATATTATCGTAAATACTAATATATTGTCTTATTACGTGCACAAACAACAAATTGTTGAATTTGTCTAATTTTTCTTTTCGCATACTATCAATGAAAGTTGTATTTTCATCAGGAAAAATCTTGATAAAAAACTCATTTGAAATATTGAATGTAATGAAAGTAACATCTTCATTTTATAAGTAGAATAAGTAGAATACAGAAACAGCTACAAAAAGTTTCAAACGAAAGATATATCTGCTTTCAACTAAATATTTTGATAATATACTATGAGAACAAGTAAAATATTGAAATTATGTTGTATACGATTCCTTGAATGGTACTGGTGGCGCCAGCTGCATTTACATTTAGTTATCTTTCCAATATTTTAGGTCAGTACGATTAAAATAGTTTGGTTTTGAAAATCATACAATATATCTCGAATGAAAAGTATATAGTACACTTCATTATTAAACAATCAAATTCATATTTTATATGTGTAAAAAAGGCGAGATGTGACCACATTTGATATTTATATACATATACAGGTTGGTCAATTGGTCGTTATTTTTTATTTTATGCGATTATTATAATTATTACCGAAATATTTTTCAGACCAAGTTTATTTTACTTATAATGCCCATGTATATGCAGTATAAGTTTTTCTACCGGTTCCATTTTCGCGCAATGATATGCAACTATATTTTTTTTAAATGGTAGATTCTATATATTATGGCAAAATTTGAAAGACTTTTCGTTTCTATTTAAAATAGTTCTTATTCATTATAGTCCTTAAATAATCAGTACAGAAACTATTCACGTTTTTATTAATGAAGAATCACACACAGAAAGTATTCTATGAAATTGGAAGCAATAAATAAATTTATACAAAAATGTTCGAATTGAACATTTGTTGAACAGACTAAACAAAACATAACAAAAAAGTTGTTAAACTAAGTGAGAATAGTAAATAATAATTATTAAAGATCTGACCGCAACTAATTTGATTGTTTTAACATTCACACACAATTTTATGGTATATTTTCTGTGTGATTATTAAGTTACAAAAACGTGAATATTTTCTGTACTGACCATTTTAGGACTATAGTGAATAAGAACTTATTTAAAGAAAAAATAAGATTTTGTAAAAATATATAGGGTGTTTCATTCAAAAATACTAAGTTACAGACAAACTTATACTACAGATACATGGGCATTTTAATGTAAAATAAAGTTTGTCTAAAAATTTTTTTAGTAATATTTATAATAATCGAATAAAATACAAAATACAGACCGATGGACCACCTGTATTTTCTAATTAAGCTTTTATATAATAAACATTTTGTCCCCAATTTCAGTAAATTTATAAATACCCAATATATGCAAAATTTATAAAAGAAAGTCCTCAAAATCTAATCTCTAAGTGTAAGCCATATCCCGAAATAAGTAAACACCATGATAAATCTATTTAATTATTTCATTTCAGTATTCTAATGAGTGCATTGGCGTTCTCGTTATTCTGAACGGAAGCGCTCAGAAGCTGCACAATCCCGTCCGGGGAACTTCCGGTGCAGTCCCCGGTCGGTAATCGTAATCCAGGAAGGTGAGACCGTGAACTTAGAGCTGTCAGTCGAAGCTCACACGTGGTTGTAGATACTTGCACGTGGACGCTGCGAGCGAAACACGTGATCAGGGAGACGGAAGCGAAGGTTAGGGGTGCTTTATTGCAAGGCTTCGCAGGATATCGAATAAAAGGATTACTTAAAAAGGGTAAATGTGAGGGTTATTTGTATTGGGATCTGTATATAGAGCCAACAAAGTTTGATGCTAAACTGACGAAAAAATTACACGAAAGTTATCTTAACTTACACTATTGAAGGATTAAGGGATGTAGGTTTTCGCACAATTTGTTATAAATGGTACACTAGAATTTATTTATTAGTCCACGACAATTAGTTTCGAAGATTTTCGCATTCACAGTGTGTCATGTTCTAATTGTATCTGGGACGGGAATCGATTTATGTAAAAAAAAATTGATGTTGTAGCCATCACTTCCTTGTACGTATAAAAACTACATTTAATTGTTTAATAATTACAATTGATGACTGATTTCTATATAACACTAGATTGGGCATATGCCATATTCTGCCATCTGAGAGCGTTCCCAACTGAACGGGTGAAATTGAAGTTTTGTGACACTTTTGTAAAGCGCACTCTGAAGCTCTGCCTTCACTCTCTCTACACCGCGCTCGCCACCACCTCTCTTTAGGTCATACCACGAACTATGGTCATACCATAGCACAGCATAACAAATTTTGTAGGTTTTATAGTATGAGATTTGTTACATTTTCAAAGCATAAAAAGAAGAAGAAGATAGTTTCGAAGAATGTTTAGAGGGACCAAGTGCGACATTTAATATTGTTTTGAGATTGAATGTTCATTTGCAGGTTATAATTTTGATCTTTTGCGAGATCGTAGTTTCAGTTTTAAAATGGATGATGATATAGTAAAAGTACTTACTGCACTATTATGCGAATTTGTAGTTCTTAGTGTATTTTATAAAAAACATAATAAATGTATAGAAACACATAAACAAATGTCATTCATTACATTGCGATATAACCTTCCGATAGTGTCCGAACATTACCGAAAACATAACATAGCATTTGAAATAAAATTTTGTCATTTCTTATGTTATGCTATGCTATGTTATATTATGTAAGAGAACTATAATGCTCTTACTTACATGCGAGTATTTATATTTTCACTATGCTATGTTATGCTATGTAAACTATAAATCCAGCTTAACTCTCTCAACATTGGAATCAGTTGCAAGAAAAATGTCAATATTTAATGTTCCGCTTGAAACGGTTTTTGCAACTGCTTCAATAACTGATTACTTATTCGACATGAAATGAGTTAATTGTTTTGTGCGTCAAGTAAACTTCGATTTGTAACTTGGCAATTATGACCAAAATCAAATCAGTTCTCCGCTTCTAATTGTGAAATTTCGTTATTAAATTTTTTCTCGTTCGTATGTTATTAAATATACAGACATAAATCCATCCATCAACATAGACGTCATTAACCAATTAATGCTCAGCGTATGATATATCATACGTAAAGATATCTCAATTTAAGATTATGCTTCTGCCAGGCTATGGCATTTCAAACTGGATAAACTATGCCAGTTTATTCATTTGATATTGCTCTGTATAACATTTAATACATAATTATACTTACAAGTTAGTAACATACAGAAATATGAAAACAATGTTAAAAGAAAAATAGTTTTGGGTATTAATGGGTTAAGATAATGACCAAAACGTTTTCAAATGACGTTGAAATAAACTTTCGTTGAAAATATTTTTCACGATTCTTAAAATACCGTACAATGTATAATGTTGATTTAATTAAAATATATAATAAATAATAATAAAACTTAATAATAGTAACTAAAGAGTCCATTAAATTCTTCTTTTTTATTATAGACAGAAATGTCTTTCAATAATTGTGGTAGTCCATAACAATGTGGGTTGTATTACTTTAATTATTTAAACTGCCCCTGGTACATAATAGAAAAGATAGAAAGAAGGATAGAAACATGATGTGCAGATTTGTACCACTGTTCCGTCCCAGTGGTTGTCTTGAAGAACGGGGGCGAGAAGTGGTTTCTGTACAACGGATGTATGGTTTTGAGTTTAGGATGCATTTCCTGTTGGGTTTGGAACTCAAATGATGCTTATTCAGAAGAACCAGACAAATGTTCATCACAAAAAAAATGCCTCTAACATTTGGGGGCCAAAAATTGATAGCACTTAATACGAAAATATATATTACTCATCGATATCTCTACAATAAAGTGTTATACTCAAAAATAACAAATAAAATCAAATAAATTTAACGTCACACCATTAACTTATTTCTTGATAAGTTTTAATTTAGCGTGAAAATCCGTAAAATCATAACCTCCAAAAATGTTAGTTATCTCATGATAAAATTATCTGTTTGACTCCTACAGCCGACAGTTGCTATTTTTAACTTTACCCCAATGGTTTCCTCTCAACTAACATCTAAATATCCGTGACTTGATACCTGGCAATATTACTTATCGAAATCTACGAGAGCCGAGTGTCACACTAAAATTAATAAATGTGGTGTTGATATATTTATTTATTATTTAGAATAATATAGTATTTTGCGGACAGTTGTGACTCAATGGTTATAATTTGTTTTAACGTGGATCTGAAATTTGGACCACAAGTTTTTTTTGTACGTAATGAATAATCTCTGTATTTATTCTTGACATTTACCGGTAAATCGCGCAGGCCGTGATTTTGATCCATTAACAGCTGAGTCAATAGCCAATAATTGAAATTTCTCTTTGAGTTGCGGAATAGTTGAAGAGAAATTACAGTTGGTAACACTGCAGTCGGACTCATTTGTTTTTAGTAAGCTGGGAATAATAAATCGTTTTTCTTTCTTTGTAAAAGAAATTAAGTGCTTTACAAACAAAAGAAAAAATATAATTTTATGAATGAAATTAATTATCTGGAAATCATATTTATTATTGTGATCATTAATTTATCACGGAGAATTTTGTAATACTTTTTGTGCAAATGTTAAAACGTCTTAAGTATGAGACAAGATAATTATTTATCGGAGGAAAAAGATAAATATATACCGTTAAATGTCAGATGAAAGAAAGTTCTAACGTATCTTTCCGTTTTCTTTTGTAGAAATCATAATTAATTCAAATTAAAACATCATTCCTCAAACATACATAATGCAATACAACAATTTGCCAATAAAAACGTGGTATACATGATTAAACACTGCAAGGCTTACACAATTTACATAAAAATCACAAGTTTACTCTATCGCATTTCTTGAAAACTGTACGGTACTTTAAATTCCGTCCACGCCACTGTATTTCGCCTTTCTACGCCTTAAAACACACTGCGTTGACAGCCCGAAATTTGATAATAATTTGACCGCTTAGTCCGATATTTATGTTACAATTCTATCAAGTTTAAAATTACTCCCATACAGACATTTATTATTTTTGTACGAATTTTTAAAACTCATTTTTTTTAATTTATTGTAATGGTCACAACACGACTTTGGGATATACAACATATAAATATGTATTTTAATGTTTAATATTTGATTTACACGTAGACAAGATGTTAAACTCTATTAGGGTAAACTGCAGTTGACGGACACCTCTGAAGTTGGCTGCGGAATTGTGATGTTCTTAATGGTTTCTGTCTATTTGATGCCGTTGTGTGTAATGATAATACTGCGTTTTAATGTAGTATGAATGAGTTGGACGTATGAGAAACCTCGTAGGTAGCGCAGCGATACTAGTACCCGAAAAGATAGTGTTGTTATGTATTTCCTATTTAGTAATAACATTTTTAAACATTTTTTGCGCCCCATAAATTAACGAGTCGTTTAGGTACTTTCGTTTTCAAAATTTGTTTCAAAAGAAATAGCAATGAAATAAATGATTTTGACAAATGTCACTTGAAAACTTTTCAAATAAACAACAACAAATAAATCCATTAATAATTACAAATATAAACGTTATAATCTGTAAAACTGTCCGATTTTACGATTAGCTCAAGCCCGTCAAATTTATTTGACGCATTTTCCAAATCTTTCGGATGTTCGCACATTTATACACGTTATTCAGCATCTGTGGGAACATGGAGCTTTAAGCTTGCTCTTCAGGATATGGTAGAACTTCCTTTGATCAAATAACAAATATTAAAGGGGATGTTTTGAACAATGTCGAGATTTCGCCAGTGTTTAATATAATACATGTAAAATAAAATAAATATATCATGTTATGTACCCATTTTTGAGTGGAACTCTGTTTTCGTAGGTCTCTATAAGTGTTATACTTTTTCGCGGTGAAGTGCTATTACCATCTATCTATTGGAATCGAACTGAGTATCTTATGATCCACAAACCAATGTGTGAAATATTTCATATTTATGTAAGTAAATACCAACTCATATGAGTAAGCTATATAAGAACTTAGAGAACAATGTTTGGTCTGGTTTGGGATTTCTTGTTATCTTGCAGCTCCGTGTAGATTCCTCGTGACAGTGTGAACAAAAATAGTTCTAAACAGTGTTCATCAGATAAGGAAAACACGATTCAAATATTCACATTACGCAACTCTAACACATAGCATCAAATATCTAAGTTATAATAGAGTTTCGCACATGATAACAAGACTAACAACCATAAATCTTGTGGAACTAGTGCGCCATACCCGACGGTATATACCAAGGTAATAGGGTAATTTGTAATGTGTTATACCGTAAGTGGACTTAATGGTCGCTGGTCGACCTGGTGGCGATCTCGAGAACCGATAACGCCAACGATAACAATTGCTAGCAACATTCTGACGTCATGCTGAAACATGGCGGTGATTTTGCTGGTTGTTTCGCACTAGAAGACCATTTAGTCGCTGGTTTCATATGGGTTTACACGATGTTATGCGGAAATCGAAATCTGCAAGACTTATCCTTTAACACTACACAGAATTTCGTAATACTCGTTATTGAATATTTGCTGGGCATAGTTTACATGTTTTCTAACCTTAGATTTGATCTAAACTAACCTGTCATTCATTCATATTGTATACATTAATATCACTTGAGGTATTGACATATATTGGAGTCACAATTTGACAACAGCAATTAAATTCAATTAGTTTTGGCCAAATGTACTCGGCATATGCAGATCTCCGTAGGCATATTTTATGTCAAAAAGTACTATTGAGTTAGTACCCTGACAATTTGATACATAAGCAGAAGAATACAGTGATTCAGAATGAATGCTACGAATTAAATAGAACGTAAATTTTTCCGTTTTGCATGTTATTTTTTCATGTTATTTAGTTAGAAAATTACCACTATTCGAAGACGAGTGGTGATTTTTAAGTAGCAATAAAAACGAAATATTCCAGAAAGTAAATTTCCATAGGAATTCAATACTAGCACGACCAATCAAATTTCGATTATAATGGAAATATCGGGAGAAGAATTTTCAGTATAATCGAGACCTGATTGGTGGATACGTCAAAAATTCTCACTTATGACTGGTTTAATGTATTGTTCAATATTTTGTCGTAAAGTACTGTACGATCTGTCAAATTTGATTGGTTACATGAACTCTAATGCTGACAAATTTTAGTTAAAATTCTGTCTTTCCGGACTAAAAATTTGTTTAGTTCTAAACTAGTCTGCTATGAAACTGCATATCTTGATACACAATATATTTTGTGGTAACTTTTGTGTGATTAAATTTAATAGACTCCACGTATAGTAAAATAGGTATCCGTTTTAAATCCCCCGTCCCTTCCAAATTTGTATCGAAGTAAGTACCATGCAATTTCCATTATTATAATGATCAGAGTATCATCATAATCAGTCTGTGAGCATTGATGGTGTAGTCGTATCGTGTTATAAACATATATTTAGCATCCTATATTGATGTAGCATGTGAGGTTGGATAATGAGCTAAATGAATCATTTGTTCCTGATCGGCGGATGTGTTTTGTTCGCGGTTACGGCGGACAATGGTCGCGGCCGTCTCCGCTGGCCGTATTGTCCCGCGACGTACAAAGAACGCCGTCCGCTTCTTACAACACATCTTATCGTATGTTGCCTGCTGCTTCCTCTCGGCCTCGCGATCACGATACAACACTGACACCAAGGAATTTTCGACACTACAAACTCTTCAAGTTGAATTGAAGAGCAGCATAACTATCAGAACTACAAAAATTTTCTGATGTCAGCTGTCGTAAATTTGAAATCCGTCAGAAATTATGTGACCATTCAAATTTGACACATACACATATTATAATTTGGCAACACTACGACAAAGTATATAGTCTGCTGAATCTGCACTTACAAATTTATATCGCAGAGATTAATGGCGAGGCTTTGAAGATAAACTATCAATTCATTGAGACAGGTGAAATAAGTTGAAAACGAGCTTGGTAAAATAGGTGCTGAATTGTCGACTGAAAACTACATTTAACATTTAACGCGCAAATATGCATCATATACCTAGAGATATCTGTTCGAAACAGAGTGCCACACATTTAGTAAACTGCTAATTAGTTCATAAAATAGGCGAAAATAAATTAAATTTGTACGTTATCAGTTGCACTGTAAGAGACTTAAGGTGTTCTACTCCATGCAATTTCTCTTGTTTTAAACATTGTTTCATATAGTGTTACTGTTTTTGTTGTTTTACTGTTTTGTTTTAACTGAAGAAAGTTTGTTATGTGTTTGTGAATGACGTTTTAATATGCTCAATAAGCGTTCTATCGGTGTTACCACAACACCCCGTAAAATTAGAAAATTGTTTATTTTCTACACTTGAATGCACACCGCTGCAAGCATCTATTTATTGAACACATGGACATGTTCCAAAGCTAATATAAAATGATTTTCTTGTTAGTATAATTAGGCGAGGAATCTCGCAATGTTCAGGAATAAGGAACATAGGGACGAGGGTATTTATTACTTAAGTACCTTGTACGATGTTTTGATTTATAGACAAGCGAAGACATTACGATGTAATTCTTGGCGAAATGGTTCTGCCTTGATTAATTCAATGTTGGGGGTACAGTTTATGGGCGTGTATACACACACTGTGCTTTACGTTTTATGAGGCTTTTTACGATCTTCAAGCCTTTATGCCAAATGCTTGTAAATTGTTCATCAGGATGGGAAAATCAACATTATTTTTCACTTAAAAGCATTTCGTAGTGAGGAAGTATTTTTTATTTTATTCATCCTTTTTGCGTTGCGAGATTACACTATACAATTAATAAAATTTTATTTTAATGAGATATTATTTCGTAAACAACGTACGTTTATAGATTAGACTGTACTTCCCTTTTCGATATTGCTGATTTCTTCAAGGATACATTCTACTAAATATTACTCTCCTTTTGAGTAACTGGCATAAGGATCAACTTCGCTACCGTTCGTAGTTCGTCATTAGCGATGTATCTTACGTTTCATCTCTTGAGCTAATTATCCAATTAATATAGGACACTTATAGTCACAGCTCGTGCGTGAGATACAACGTAAGCTTAACTTTTCCATAAATGGGCATTGGGTTAAACCAGTGGCCAGCAAACAATGAGCAAACAGCACTTTGGTTTCTACAAATATGAATCTGGGTTAAGACGTTTTAAAGATCGTATTTCAATGAGCAATGGAAAACAATACTTCGGCTTATTGATTTTATAAAGAGCACATTTGAAATATTTTACTTATTTATTTGTTCTCCAGAACGACAAGAATTACTTTCCAATTCAAACCACTTAGATGTAGTTGCAGTTATTGGTTGGAGCGCTATTGTACAGATGAACCAAGAGGTTTTAGCCCTAGGTTACATGTGAAGTAAATGTTACATTTCGAAATAGTACTAGGCCAACTAGCCAGTTGTAATTAAGTTTCTGTACTTCGTTGTTAACAATAAATGCTGTAGATCGACAAACCGATATGCGTCCTTGACAGGAATGCGTTTATATTCTACCTACCCAAGTGAGACCCAACAAATAAGATCTGTTTGTTGACATAAATTAGTTTACACTCTTTTACACTATATTATTTTTCAGAAAGTGACCAAGTTAATGTACGATATTGGATAACGAATTAGTGTATATTAGTGTACAGTTTTTAACACAAGAAGAACAGTATGAAAGAAGAAGAGATAAACGAGTTTCGCCGGACTTTTGACACATTTTCTTTATATATAAAATTCCGGTGTGCGTGTGTTCGTAATTCTTCTCGTTGTAAACAGCTTCATCGATTTTCAAGAATTTTTTTTTTCGTATCTCAGTAAATAATTGAGTTAAAGTAAATTTTAAACCATTTAAAAGTTGTGTATGCGCGAGGTTATGTATTGATAGTATCAGATATAATGTGACGTATTTGTACTTGTACTGTTTTTGGAGAATACCGAGATCTGCGTAAGCAGAGTGCCACATTCATAACGGGTAAAAGGCGTGATGATATATTTATTTATTTTATTTTATAAGTTGATACCGGTTGTGTGCTAAATAAAATCACTCGTTATTTAAAAATTCAGCACATTCTAGTCTTGTATAGTGTATAAAATGAATATTATCGGTTTGCATTTGGGACACCGTGTGACAGTTGTGACGTCATAAGCGAAACATTTTGTTAGAATCATATCTTACATCGTATATTTTTAATGAAGTATAATTGAAATTAAAACGGTGAAGGAGTCCATTGTTTCCGGTACTTGTACTAATTAAATTTTAGAAGAGAAATATTGCTTATTATTTTGATTATTGTTTTGTTGCAACAATTGAGTTATAAAGAATCATAGCTCTTTTAGATTAGAAGAATAAAAGCCTATTATCAATTGAATTTAGAAAACAAATGCTGCATTGTTTACAAACATAATCTTCTAATTTGCAAATTACCCCTACGCGCGCTTAAATTGTTCTTTTTCATAATAAATCTTATCTTAATTACCAAGCAAGCATTTGAATCCATTTTTCTATAGAAATTAATTTCACGAATCAAGCTGGTTCAAAGTTACTCCCATGTAATTAAAGCAGGAATTTTAGGCCTGTTTGATTTGTCAAGAGCAACATACCAAGTTTATAATTTTGCGAATCTAACCATTAATATCTTGGGAAAAATTCAGCTGTTTTATAGAAATATAATTTAATATTGTCATCGTAAATCTTTTGTTTTGTTCATACATTTAATGTAAAATACACAGGTATAAGGCACAGTTTCTCGCGCGACACGTGCGCGTGTTTTTAAATTTTCTATATAGTTTATGCCTTTTTAACGCGTAAATGGCAGAAGAAAATATGATAGAGGCGGTGAGAAGGCACCGAGAACTTTAGTGCTTTTCCTTTCTGACAGAATATACTTATTTGTTGATTTTAATTTCTTATTCATGAAGGAATAGTAAAATTACGTCTTCAGCATCAATATCTGAATCTGATTCGAAATTCATGTTTATTAACAAATGTTTTTTTCGCGAATCACACATTTTTGATTGCAGGTGGTTTGCAGACTATTCCTAAAAAAACAAAATATTAATATACTATTAAATATATAAACTGAGAGGTCATGGATTCGAATCCCACTGAAGAGCATGGTGGTTTGTGTAGTTTACATAAAATCACAATCATTCCTTCATGAGGCAGCATATCACCAGAGCAATTAGTCCGCTTCCCATTTTTATATATAATATATAAATTGTTGCCTGTAAAGTTTGGATGAAAAATATATGTATACTAAAAATGTTTAAGGAGAAGACGTATTTCATCAAAAATATTACTAAATAATGACGTCACTATGCAACAACGTTTATATGTGATACTAATTACCTCCCGCCTACCTCTAGGTAAGGGAGGTATTGTTTTTGGTCAGAAAATTGGGTAGTGAGTTTTCAATGAATAAGCACGTTTTAGGGTCCCTACAGTACGATTTTACTATTTTCGCGATGATGTCTGTATGTATGTATGTATGTATGTATGTATGTATGTATGTATGTATGTGTGTGTGTGTGTAGTCTGTGGCAATTTTTTCGTCTCGCATAACTCAAATACTATAATACCAAAAAATAAAATTTTTTCAATTATTGCTTCTTATATTTAAATGAAGAGCTGATTAGATTTTGGATAAAATTGGTCGACCGGAAGTAGCAGTTTACTTGAAGCCCTTAACAGTTTTTCGTGAAAAACACGGTTAAATTTCCTTTTTCAACATTTTATGTTATTTTGAAAGTTGAAGAATATTTAATTCTACATTTGTTTTGATTACACTAATTTTAATAATTTTCATTAGATTTAGAGATAATAAAATATAAAGAAATTAGATTTCACAAATCTTGCATTCCTAGTATACCATGGAAAATTTTCAATTTTTTACGAAATGTGACACATGTCATTGTGATTGTGAAGCTGTTTTCTTAGTGAAATATATGTCAAAAAATTAAATAAATGTACGAAAGAAAATTAAAATTCTCAAATATAAATAGAAAATAAACAAATAAGAAGGTATGTTTCTGTATCATCAAGTACTATTTTGTACAGTTTAAGAGTAGTATTGGGCGGGAGGTTATGTGCTGGCCACATCAGATTTTTTTTGTTGAAATGAAAATGCAATGAACACACATTGCTTTATATATTATAAAGCACAGGATCTCGATGAGCACAAATTACAACTGAATTCAGTAAATTCTGACAGTAAAGTGTCAGATAGATATGAATTTTATATGTAAACGTCATCATATACCAATAGCAACAACATAGCAACCAAAAATGAACTACAATTAATTTGTGATAATTTAAAATTCCATTATAGCAATAAATTTTATTTATCCAACACCTCTCAATAAATGCTCTATAACTATGGCGATTTTAAACAAGCAAAGTAACAGATTATCCACTAGTGGGTATAATTTTGAGGAAAGCCACTAGTGTGTATTTTTTTATTTATAACAATAATAATAACACACAACACCTTGGTAACTACTTCGATTGACATTTTAATTTAAAAATTTAAAGCATATGTCACTGTCAAATAATATTTCTTTAATAAATTTTTCATTTATTAAGAGGTATTGGATAAAACGTTATACTTCACACGTGGGCAAAGTGGAATTACCTACTCGATAAAATTATCACACTCAGCCTTCGGCTTCGTGAGCTAAAATTTCTCTCGTGGGTAATTCCTTACTTTGCCCACTTGTAAAGTAAATAACTATTATCCAACACCTCTCAATAAATGCTCTATAACTATGGCGATTTTAAACAAGCAAAGTAACAGATTACCCACTAGTGGGTATAATTTTGAGTAAAGTCACTAGAGAGTATTTTTTTTTATTTATAACAATAATAATAACACACAACACCTTGGTAACCACTTCGATTGACATTTTAATTTAAATATTTAAAGCATATGTCACTGTCAAATAATATTTCTTTAATAAATTTTTCATTTATTAAGAGATGTTGGATAAAACTTTATACTTCACACGTGGGCAAAGTAGAATTACCCATTCAATAAAGTCATCACACTCAGCCTTCGGCTTGGTGTGCTAAAATTTCTCTCGTGGGTAATTCCTTACTTTGCCCACTTGTAAAGTAAATAACTATTTTTAAATCACTATAAAGTGCATTAATATATACTTTTCGTAATGCTAGTATTTTTTTCGTCGTTTTTTTTTTTTAACATTGGCACCTCAATCAACTCTACAAGTTATTATTTTATTTATCTTCTCCTTTAATATTTTTAGTATATATGAATTTCATTTTACATAAATTAGACCAATAAGAGATTTTACAAAAAAAAAATCATTATTGTTTCTCAAAATTGTCACCGTTATTGTACACCGCATTTTTCACATTATTTTCTTACATTGTATTAATTTACTTTGCATCACGCCTTGTTAGCCCTGTATTACCTAAGTAAAATGAATTTTTGTTTGAAACATTTCTCTCTAAAATTATTAGGAAAGCAGGAAATTGCATATGTATTAATTAACATATAAAATGCCTATGATTGGGTGGATCAGTCACCACCCCATAGATTTAGACTTCTACAAGTGGTTGTTAATTAATGTCAAACAGATTTAATCGCCATTTTTCGTTTGCAAAGCGATGACGCTTGTGATGTAGGTATACTGTCAAATAGCTGTCTGATTTGGCATTTATTGTTTTGTTTTTAATACGTTTTCCACGGACTTCTTTTTTTAGACATAACCACCAGGAATAAATTTTATTAGTGTTGATTATACAACTATAATGTACGATTATATTATATTTGTATTACAGTAAAGCAAAGTAAAGCATACTAATGCAAACTGTTATAAATATAGATTTGCTATCATTGAAGGTCTTTGAATAATTTACAGGGTTGAAAAATGATTCTAGAACAGGTTGTCATATGAATATGGCAGAAACCTGAATATAGAAAAATATGTGGAAAACGAGAATTATGTACCAAGGTCTAAGAACTAGTTAATATTTATTTGTTCATGTCCTACTTCTAAGATTGATCACATTGCAATGTGAAACTGCAATTCAATAAATGATGTTTAAATTATCGGCCGATGACAGACGACAATTCATAAATATTTAACTGTTTCTCCGAAAAATGCAAAACGAAGTCTACTTCGCACGGTTCCAACAGAATATTTAGCATAAGACCTGAATTTACCACGATAGAATTTAAACTTTTGCGGCTAGGACTACAATGGGCCATATTTTATATCTTGCGCTAAACGTTTCGTAAAATGAAAGTCAAGTATCTAAGTAAATAGTTTCATTGCTGTGTTTATAATTGTTTGCAGCAACATTTCACAACTGAAATCTAGGTACCTGTGTTTGATTTATTTTCATCATCTGTAATAATCGTCCAGTGATTTGAAGTAAATTGTTTTCTATTTTAAAATCATAAATCATTAATTACTACTTTGTGGCTGCCATTAACATTTGTTCCGATTTGAAAACAACTGAAGAACTTGTTCTGGGATCGGTTGTACAAGCTTGAGCAAACTTTCAATCAATTTTAGTGTAAATAAATAAATCTTCACGCCAGTTACTCATTTTGAGGGTTTTGCAGATCTCAGTATGCTAACAGGTACTCAGGCCCAAATAAATTTGGAGAAGGGGTAAAGTTAAAAATGTTCTAGCCGCAAAAAATTATAAGACAAAAGTTCGATTCAGGATATCTTTTAAAATAAATTATGAATACAACAATTAATTTTATGTGGTTACTCCTTTTGGCTTTATCATTTGAATAGATTGAGAGCTACCTATAACTCATACGTCTTGATTTCTTAATGAATAGAGTCACAGAAGCTGCCACTCCTTGCGTTTCTAATCGCGCCAAAAATTTAGCAATCTTCTTGAGTTTTGCGTGGTCTTATACAATTCGATCATTAATTTTCGAGCCCACAAATCTATTCACAAAAGTAGTTATTAATAAACAATAATGAACATGTGTAATTATGGCTTTCTGTAATGTTACAAACCTGCTGCAACTGCTGTAAGAAAGTTACGTAGCTCCTTGGAAAGTGTGTTTTTTGATTGACTTAAAAGTGGTTCGTATTACACCATGTCACACTTCTAATGCTTATCTCGATCTTGTTAATTTCGATAGGTTTTCTAATACTCATTTGAATTGCATATGAATTTTGAGTTCGTTTTCTTGTCTATGCAAAATATTGGTGCATTCCTTATACGTGATACTATTCACTAAATACTACAGAACCGTATTAAGGCATAATCGTAAAAAATAACGACAATATAATTTCTAAACTTTATATTTAAACCTTAGATGTTAAAATTGAGAGCTGATTAGATTTTAGTGGCTGGCCATAACTGGCAGTGGTAGGTTATATTTTAATTAGAATCTAATGTGGCCACAACATAATTTCCAGAAAATTTTAATTTCTAAATGGTACAAAATATAGAAAAAGTTTCAAATAAAAATTGTAGCCAATACTATTCTACATCTTTTTTAATATAACAAAATTTACTCTACTCAATTATTACAGTGCACGTACACGTACCTAGGGTAGAGGTCGCCGTATCGACCTTTCAAAAGGGTCGAATCATTCGACCTTGAGTGCCAGAATAGTATCAACCCAAAAAGGTAGATACAGCGCCTCGAAAACTTTGCAGTGTAGTACGTTTTTGGCATAGCTGATTTTACGACATAAATTTTGATTTTCGTCTCACATTTCGACACATTTATCTTCCAAAAACAGAAAATCGCCGAAAAGTGACATCTGCTTTTGTCATAGAGCCACGGAATTAATATATTGCTTAACCTGTCCATATGTAAATTAAATATTAAAAAAAAATTAATATTCAGTAATACAGCACTTCAGATAAACTCTCAATTATAAAATATCGGTCTACTCAAATAACATTCTCGTTATACGTTATAAAATTCTGATATAATTAATCAAACAAAAATGTCTTGAGTTGTATTATTAATTGTTGGAAACCATTATAAGTTTGCTTAAAAAAAACCGAGATTATTAAAATTTAAAAAAAGAGTTAATTAGTTTATGGAGCCTAGTATGAAGACATAGTATTTTCTAATTTATTTTTTACAAGTAATATCTAATGAAATATAGGTATTTAATATCAATTTTAAAAGCAGGTAGCAATTAAAATAATTATTATCCTATTTCAATATTGCAAATAGTTATGGTATATGAGAATAAAATCATAGAAGTATTTCATACGATATTAAATTATCTATAAATCTAAATGTCAAATTTCCAATTTAATTTTGAGTAAAATAGTAAAACCTAGTAATTAACTGCATGAAAATATAAATAAATCTATAAAATAATCATTATTTAATTACATGTTTTGCCATAATTTAATTGAAACTTGGCACAAATAACCGATAAATATATAAAATTATTATAATTGTATCAACAACAATATTTTTACCAAAAACAAATATTTTGTTGTTTGTTTAACCCAATAATTAGTAATTGCATTAAGAGAAATTAATAGAAATTCAATTAACTTCCTCGTCGTTAATTATAATTTATTAAATAAAAATACAAACCCACAATTTTCATTCATCGTGCCCCATCCCAAACATTCAGTCACACCGTAGGCACGATTCACACAGCACAAATACAGCACATGTTCACCACTCTCTCCTGTCATTCTTGTATTTTTTCCCTGCGAACAGTGGGCTGTGGGCTGGGAAGCCCTTGAGAACGCCCGAGCCTGTTTCATACTTCTCTGATGCATCATCATCCCATATGGGTGTTGTGAGTATTTGTTGTAACGGTAGGATTGTGTCACTGAATGTTAGGTTATGTAATCGTATGTGGGGTGCTGCTAATAGAGGGTGGAATAGTAATTCAATTATCGGTTATTCTAAAGTATTCAAAATAAAATGTATCTAAGTCTTGATATTTTTAAATAAATAAATATATTATTAGCCCTATTTTGGAAGTAGCAGTTTTCTTTTGCACATCTCGGTAAGTGATATATTTTTACGTTTGAACAATAAATCTTAAACTCAGATCTACTCTTAAGTATAGTAATACGCCTAATATTAATATTGGATAGGTATATTATTTTTATGACATGACATGTACGCTTATAAGAACTGAATTACGTCACAACTGCTACCTCTTACTTTTGATTATGAAAAAGGTAAGAAAGTATTAGGATATTGACTAACAAAAATACAAAACAATAAACGTCTAATTTATTAGTTGTTTGATAGTATCGGAAACAAAAAATGATTTCTAGATTTTCACGGAAACATGATTTGATGTACTCTGAATTCTAACTGACTATTTTCACAATGACGAATGTGGATGGATGGATGTGTGTTCGTATGTTTAATAATAGTAAGAATCACAACGATATGTAGAACTGATTTGATATTAGTCATAATTATAAAACCGGAAGTGAAGGTTTAATGCACGCACAAAACAATAAATTCGATTTATTTGAACTATAGAATAATAGCAAATGTTATTTTCATATTTTTAGTACGTCTCTGCTTCTAATTTTAAGAAAAACTATTCCCCAACATCTATGTTGATGGATGGCTGAATGTGTATCCGTATGATTGAAAACTCATGAAGGGGAATATATAATATAATTTTTTTTCCGAGTTTTTATATATGGCTGTGTATTTTTAAGAAGTTTCATATAAAAAATAAGTTAAACAGAAAATTTGGCTGTAAATAAGATGGTTGAATATTTAAAATAACGAAGAATGAATTGAATTAATGCATTTCGATCTGTTCTACGAGTTTCCATATTTAATTTGAGTCATTCCGGTGTCTAGAACGAGCGATAGCAGTTCTCGAAACAAAATAGTAATAATAAATAACAATTGTCTGAGCATGGGATAATAACATACATCAAATTGTTTTTTTGTGAGTGAAATGGTACCTAGCAAAACGAGTGTTTTTAGTATTTCATGGCACGATACTCGACTTCAGTGAGTTCACAGCAAACAACGGTGCGTCTTCCAAACGTATAATTTGAAACGTTTATTATAGAAATCAACGGCACTCACGAAATTAAATGTTCCTATTCTTTTTCTTCTGTTGTAATTTCACCTGAAGGCACTGGCAGCCGAATTGGGCGTGATCCAAACTAAATTACTCTAATACTGGACACTGCTTCGATTGTTCCTGGATGCTTTATCTGCTGTGGAAGGTGTGCATCTGCGAGAACTTTAACGGTGTTTTCGAACTGTTACTTTTTATCTACCAATTTGAACTTTCACACGAAAATATTTGTGCGAAATTTTGAAAGGGGCAGCTCTCCTATTTATTTGTAAGAGCACTTCAATCAACAGATAAGCCAATCCCTTTATACGTGTCAACAAATATCTTTTGTTTAATTGAAACAATCAATGCTAAATGAAATAAATATACCATCACGCCATTTATTCAATTTTCTTGATTTCGCAGATCTCGGTAGCTGATACTCGTTCAGTGCGGTTACCAGCCGTCAAATTCAAATCAAACAAGTACAAATAAACGTTAACGCCAAGGTTAATGTAGTTGGATAAACGGAGGTAATGCACATTCCTGCCAGAGAAGAGATTTATGTCGAATACATAACATAACATAACGTCTAGTTATATCTCACTCAGTGGGTTAGCACGAATCCAGAAACACAGTCAACCAACAATCAATCTCCTCCAAATATTCCCATACTGACACACCACTTTCGCCTCGTCTACATTCATAGTACGATTCATACATGCACGTCTATTCTTTACACTCGGAATCGTTCATTCACGTAATAAACCATCAATCATACCTAACCACTTATTCCTCGGACGCCCACGCAATCGTTCACCTTCAATCTCACCCACATATATTAGTTTCATCAACCTTTCATTCGACATTCGCTCCAGATATCCAAACGACCTCAACTGACTCACTTCCACTTTCTTAACAACATTCTTCTCAATCTCACACTCATCCACACCAATGAATTTCTGATACGATCACGTCTCGTATACTCACACACTTTTTTCAAATATATCATTATACATACATACATAGATACATTACAACAACAATTAAATACAAGTGAACATTGATTAATAAGACGGGGAACATCAGAGTTCAGGGTAAAACCTTATAAAATGAAAGTAGCTAAAACGAAATATATATTGTGCAACAAGTGCATAAAGTTACCTATTGCACTCGAGTTTTGGCAGTTTTAACACGAGATGAAGGAGAAGATTTATATAAACTCTGAAATAATAATTATTTTATGATATATAAATGTAATTATACTTGACATGTTAATATCATACAGTATTATATTATCAGTAAGTTGGTCACACTTGCGTGTGGAATAATTGCCGGGCGACACTATTCCACACGACTGTGCGAAATATACAATTTTCAAGCTTTGTTTAGCGTGAAGAAAGTGTAATTTTCAGTAGTGATTGTAGAAAAACAATATTTCTATTAAATTTACAAAAAAGTACTATGATATGTGTTTTTTTTTTATATTTATGTTATGTTAATTTATTTTAATATTGTTTTAATGCGTTACTAATTTTTTTTTAGTCATTTGCCTTGAAGAAGCTATTGGCAAAACGTCGGTTTTTGATTAATAAATTCATCTTGACTGCAGTCCTGAGCATTTTGTACCCCTCATGTATCCAAGTCAGTCGATACATTCTTCATGTACATATTTTTGTCGGGCAACATATCAAACAAGCAGTGAGCTATAATACAAGTTCCAAGCAATCTTATAAATTGCAACGTGTTGCTAACAATTTGCTGCCTTGCCCGAGGACCAAACACAAACCAAATCTACCTGCATCTCGCGATCTGAGTCCCAGCTCATTCACGAACGAGAACCAGGTGGAACGAAACGGTAGTTCATCCCGTGTCTTACGGTAGCTCAAACAACAGTACTACACATTTAAATGTTCGGTGCCCCAGGGAGCGGTGTTTCTCCGACGAAGCGTGGGCCTTCCTATGTCTCTCTCGCTCACTGACATGATTAATAACTTGTTAATAGATCATTAGTATAATTTATAATGTTTGGATTTCGGATGAGGTTAGGTTTCCGCTTGGCTGTGGTGTAGTTTTAATGAATCGAATTAATTTGCGACCTTTGTTTGTTGGATGTTGTAGTTTGGTTTATTTGCGGAAACGAGTTAAGTTTTAATAATCTTTGGCATCCGTTCTAGAACATATAATCAGATTGTGACATATTAGGCGGGGCTTTTTACCACTAATCACATAACTTGAACTTGAACTGACTCAATTTAGCTAACCAACTGATCTGGGCATCATTCCAGTTATAGCAAAAACGCCTTATACATTATGGCATCATAGTGGACCAATTTTTTTTAAAGCTAATATAAGGAAATTATAACAACCGTTGGTGGTCAAAAGGCTAAGAGCTTTACAATCTGTAACCTAACGGTCGGGGTTTGCGCCCCGTCGATACATCTCAAATTGTAAAAATAATTATAATTCGTAACTCTGATAAACGCCCATAGATGGGTCTTAGTGATTCGGAGGTTACTATAAGCTGATGGTTCCTTGCTGTTGTCTGTTGACTGACCATCAACAACTTTGCTAATGCAAGTAGGACATTCGATCAATAAAACCGATGGTATTCCGACACTATACCAAACTAATACTTATTATTATAACTCAACATACATTAAAGTAATAAATTAATTCATTTTGAAGATACAGATTCTGAATTCTGGACGACTTTTGATGTTTTACAATATTCTTTCTTTTTTTTGTTACGAAGATGGGTAGCCGATTAACTACTATGGTCATGTGACATCTCATGAATGGAAGATTATGAATTTATGTGAACACAAACGATTCGAACCCACGACTCTGGTGTGTTAGAGTTGTGACATAGCCACTACGCCACCGATTGGCAATATTCTTTCCTATAACTTTGATTGATTACTTACGATAATATAATTATTATTTTTCAACATACTACCATAAAATGAATATGGAAGATGGTTGAAGTATGTAAATATGCTCGTTGATCTTAAACAGTTTCCAAAATATTTATTTGAATAATAATAAATTCGTACATTTCTCGTACATTAACGGGTGCCACAAGCTGACCACTTTTTCACATTAAATGTAGTTCTAGCCTCAAAAGAACCTCACTGATGCCGCTTTAGTTACTCTATGACCAAAGGCGTCCGCACAGATTGATATTTTGACTAAACCAAGATGAATTAGTCAAGAATTAAGTACCATAGTACTTGAGGCCCCAGATGCCGTATATAACTATAAGATTTTTAAATATCTTTTGTAAGAGTTCCGTTCAAAATTGAAGGATAGGTTAGACATGATGAAGACCCTCGAATTTGGGACCATTTTCAAATATTTACTTTCTTATAAAAATACGCGTTTTGAGGTTTGTTTTGACCATTATGTGTAATTGTAATTATTCACATTCAAATTCAAATTTACCAGTATATGTTTAAGAAAGTCGTGTGGTGCCCACAATAGATTTCAGTCATCTGAATTAAAATATATAATGAATCAAAATTGCAACATAATTACCTAACTATCCTGAAAGCAATTTCTGTTTAAAGGTCTCTGAAATGAATTAAATTCAAAGTTATTGCGAAAAATTATCATTTAATAATAGAAATTTCGTTACAAATTCAAGAACACTTAAATTTGGAATAGTTTTCGTCTATCTTTGGGTCAGCAATCCCCAAAAATTAATTCAGTGGACCGCGCCAAAATATCAACCGTATTTTGGGATATGGAAATCTGTTCGGTCGGAACCGAAAGGTCATTAACCAACAAACCTTACCGCAGGGTACAATCTCACCTGTGCAAGTTCACATGGTCAGCATTCAGGTAGTACAATTTACGTGTTAAACAGGCAATATTTAATTTGACTGTTCCCCCCGGCAAAAACAAATAATAAGGCAACTGAATGCTTAAAATGAACGCTCAATCAAATTATATTACGCAGATAATGAGTCACTTGAAGATGTAAAATACACACTGATGTTTTCACAACTCTTTGATTGTTGTCAATAACTTTTTATTGGTTTTACAACTTTTCCTGTTAGAACATATTTTAGGAGTTAATGGAACCAATTTCCAGCATAAATCGATTAAACAGTAAATTATTTAGTAAACATTCGTATGTAATTTTTTTTGTAATTCCATTTACATTTACAATCTATCTGTACAGAAATATTCAGTAAATTTAGTTGATGAAAGATTAGATGACATGCCTATTGGCAGTACTGTTCTTACATTTACTTAATTACTTTAAATTACAAATGACTAATACCATGAAGATAAAGTAAGTACTTAATCATAAGATCAACTAGGTATTTATATCAGCCCGGTAAACTTAGAGGATGCATGATGATGCTTTATCGTTTAGCATTACCGCACTGCACGAGTTTCACGGCTAATTTTTTATTTCATCTTCAGGAAGAGGATAGTGAGAAGATAGACTATGGTTCCCATTTGCTCCATCAGACCTTTCATCATGTTTTTTAGTTTGAACATGTCGTTGGATGACATTGATAATGAATTAAATAAATAAATATACAATCATTCAGATTTCGGTAAGTAAAGGGGAAATTACAAAAGTAAAGTTAAAAGTATACCGACAGTCCAACTAAGAATTTCATTACCACATCCTGAAACTTATGAACACACGACTTTGTTTTACATATTATTACTCGTGTAATAAGTTGAAAATATACTAAATATAGCACTATACAACTTGAATAAGCTTTCATTTCTCAGAGTAATAAATAACAATTAATAAATGAAAAGATTTTTGTTTAAGAAATGTAAAATATTTATAAAAAATCAAAGTTTCGAATATTGTTCATAATTCTTCATAACCCTCCATTTGGCAGGTAGTTCAAATTTTCCTGTATGGCTCCCAAAATTATGAATGTAACCCTTTGCTTTCAATCCGCTATTACAGCAGAGAGAGAGAAAGCGATATCAGGCTAGGGCAGATCACGAGTGTATTATTAAAGCCACCATTAGTCAAGTAAACTGTGTAAAAAACAGAATGACGCATAAACAATGGATAGTAGAATGTAATTTGGAAGTTGTAGCGATGTGCTAAGCAAATTGGACAATTAAATTGTGAGCCTTGTGTAAATTAAACGCATCCGGCATCCAGGCTACCGATGGAATGTGGTGTAAGCGAGTATTGTTGATTGTTGAATAAAAAAACAAATGACGGCTTTCTACCTTCGTTAGCTGAGCCTTTACGTTGAGGAAGATTTAAATTACTTCAGACACCAAACAGAAAATGATTTTTCAATTGGGGAAAAAATTGTAGCTCACGCCTTGCAGAGGAAATATAAACTAGAGATATGGAGAAACCATTCATTGCTTCCATTTAAATACATGGTAATTCGGTAGGATTTTAAATTTACAAGTGTATTTATGTTATTTATGCCTCTCTTTATAATAAATATTAAATATAGTATTAAAATATTAGTGTCGTAGTGCTAAATAGTATTTATGTCATACTGGTTACTTATGTTACATTTTTCGGACTATTTATCGTACGAAAAGTGAAACTTTAAAGTCCTAGGACTTTAAAGTAAAATTTGATTTTTAATTGGTTCGCAAGTAATTACGGCCTCGGTTACCCGCCTCGGCCGTAAACAACTTGCTCATACCTTAAAGATTCACTTTTCGTTCTAAATACATAAAATACTATTATTGTGTATGTAAATTGATCAATTACGAGTCAGACCATAAGATATTGTTCAATGCAAAATGCAGCAGCGTTATAATTATAAAACAGGCAGTATCAGTACACATTTCTTACCTAAAGATCCATTATTATATAAAAATAATAATATGCAATTGTTTTCTGAATTGGGAAGTCTATTTCAAAGAGCGTACATATCTGTTTGTTCCAATCACTTTCTGGCTACTGATTTTTGTTCAGGTTAATTTGATTTCAATTTGCCAATATTCAGCAAAGAGATATTTTAAAACTCGGGTATAGAAAATTTAAGTTTCTCTCCAGTTTCACAAATAAAGTAACTAAATATGTTTACAACTCGAACTAAGAATACTCTAACACAACTACGAAATAAATAATATCGAATTAAAACGGTTAATTAACAGTTGTTACTTGGAAAAATTTTAAAATATTTACTTGCCGCTATTGAAGGTAGTTTGTTTTGCCCACTTCGCTGCCAGTTTAGCACTGCTCGACCTGCCATCTACATTCAGTTTCTTCCCAATTATTATAACATATATAATGCAGCATAACCTATTTCGTACTTGCTAAAATTCAATGATCCGTGAAAACGCTGCATGTAAATTCGTTATATTAGATAAGAGAAATAAGAGTATGATTTTTTTTTTTTCATCTGTGACATGACATCTGTTTGACACAATGACATAAAACTGTCCAATGACATCATTGGCTCCACCAAAACTACGTCACGGCAAGACGCGACTTCAAATTGAAAATACCATAAAAGTATATGATTATATTTAGTTTTTATTATTATGAAATAATTTAATTAAATTATAATTTGGTTTGTAGTCTCCTTATAATAAAAGAAGATTTATATAAGCACTGAAATAATTATTAATTATTTAGTAACACTTAAAACTAAATACACTTGACATAAATATTTATATTATAATAAATTGGTTATGATGGCTGTCAGAACTCGAGCATTTATTGTTTTGTTTTGATGTTTGTTTCTCACGGGTTTCATATCTAATATGTAATAAACATTGATTAATAAGTTAGCATTTGTGACGTAGAACAATTTCAAACACTTACGTCATATGATTGGAATATTAAAACAATATTTGTTATTCACAACAATGATGATTATAATAGTATTAGGTACTGCGTGGACAATTTGTAAAATTCGCTAAGCTACTTGATTTCATTCGAACTTATTGTTATGATGTAATTATCCGTAATAAGTTTGCAGTGTTTGTATTTAACTCGTGTAATAATATAAAGAATGTGCCCTTGTTTTCCCATTACAATAATGAGCAAATTCCTGGCTCGCATGGGTCTGAAATAGTTTTATTCTTCCACACATGAAGCGCTAATAACAGCCCCAACTTACATGCTTAGTAATTGTCTATAATGTGAGAAAGTTCTGTCGAATGAATGTTATTTTTTCCCAATGTCACGTTAAGATTACAGGTTGAAAGATTTTATTTGTGCTGGTACTGCTTTATTAAATCTGAACCCAAGGTCAGAGATGGTACCAACAAATTATGTTACATGATTTTTGCTGTGCGTCTTTATTACTTTGTACCGTTATTCCACACAAAAAACCGTATTCGGATTTCAATTACTTACGTGGAAATTTTCACAATCACGAGGATTTAATTCCTACATACTCAAGAAAAAACCGTTACTACATATAGGCACTCCTATATCAAATCTATTATAACAATTATAAAAAACTATGGATTTGTAATTTATATATGGTAAATATGCAAAGATTCCCTACTGCACAGCAAATGATAATTAATACAAACAAGGAAAAGGGCACAGCAAGTGGTTGTAGAATTAATAGATGACGTCACATGCGAAATATTTGTCATTACCGGTATTAAAAATTTAATATATGTATATATGGGCCTGGTTGCATTAAATCGTTGTCAGTTAATCACGTTGCTATTGTGTGGAAAAAAAGTGAATTGGAATAAAAAACAACGCATATAATAAATAACAAAATTATTACTTTTAAATATTCAAACCTGTATAAGTTTAATATAATAAGGTAAACTAATAATTATTAGATATTATTTACATAAAAGTCGGAACTTTTATACTGTAAATTATAATAAATAAAATAAATATATATCATCACGCCTTTTACCCATTATGCGCGTGACACTCTGCTTACACAGATCTCGATAAGTTATAGGAGGTTACGGTTACCAGCCGTCAAGTCATAGCTCTCAAAGTTGTTGTTAGTGCAGGGGAAACCACAAAATGTGTGAAAGCTGGTGTCAGCCATCTTGGCCAGTGTTAACTAACAATGTAGTTAATTAACAAAGCTTTATGCAACTGGGCATAATATTCCATTATAGCTAAAGAATAATTTGGTACAATCACAGAGATACATTAATAATGAAATGGGACCAATGCATGTCGAAAGAGAGCGTCAATGTAGGGGGATTTCTGTCTTTGTTGCACAGTCCATCTAAAAAGCTTTTACTGTATACGGTAATGTGTAGAAAATACAAAAAGTTTTCGAAACGAATTTACATGACGTGGTTGCACCAATAACGCGTAAGCGCAGAAGTGTTAGAAAAAGACAAAAGAAACCTTCAATCTATCGGAGTACGCTGCAGGAGTTGTATCCAATTTTGACCTAAACCATCACCAAAACACAAAGTTTTTGTCCTATTATTGCTAAATTATTATTATCATTTTCAGGTAAGATATTCCTTCAAACTAAGTATTGGGTAAATAGTTCCGTGGTAGCATATTGGACTGTGGATTGTGTGATCCTCAG
Source organism: Poecilus cupreus (assembly GCA_963942605.1). NCBI lineage: Eukaryota > Metazoa > Arthropoda > Insecta > Coleoptera > Carabidae > Poecilus > Poecilus cupreus. The sequence continues at coordinate 16,975,543 of OZ012726.1, forward strand.
TTCGAATGCTACAGCTGACAGTTACCATTTTAATTTTATCCCTGTGGTTCCCCCTCCACTAATATCTGGGTGGGAGAGACGAACTTGACGGCTGGTAACCGCACTTCACACGTAAAAATATCAGTTACCGGGATCTGTGAACGCAGAGTACCACTCCAAATGTGAGTAAAATACTACAGAGTAGATCGCAGAAGGATTAGATAGAATACTTAAAAATTATACTAGGTTGTACAAAATTGCATAAATGTTTTCAGAAAGTAACGCATCGGACTTGATTCCCACGCCTGACATTTAACCTTACCTATGTGGTTTAGCCTTTAAAACCTTTGGGGTACGTAACTCGACAGCTGCTACCCAAACATAAAGCGTACAAGTATACCACTTGTGTGGTTATAGTCATCGAAACTAGAATACTAGTTACACTATTTACTATTCACGGGTGACAATGACCACAATTCAAAAACCAGAACAATTAACAGTTATTTATCTATCAATCTAAACAACAATAATTACAAATGATTAATTTTATGATACAAGTTAATCAGTACAAAATCAGAGAACAAATAATTTCGTTCCACTTTCCGCATATAAAACAAATAATATTTATGGGATAAATTATATCGTAATCAGGTAATGTTCATATATGCTCGTCTATGGTGTTTAAATATCATTTATAATTTATGCACATTATAATCAAGATATTATTACAAGGAAGTAGTCGGTGCGGCGCTATTAAACCGACCGAGTTTGATAACGTAGATTTTATCCACTTTGTTGAATGTATTGGTGGTTTAGAGTTTAAACAAAGCTTTTCTTTGCTTCTAGTAACGTTTGTTGAGCTTATTTTTGCCTACTAACGGGTGTTTGCTTTTTGATGTATAGAACTTTAAATTGAAATGAAACACATAAAAATTGTAATAATGGAAACGATATTGGCTTCTTTGGAAGGTAATTTTATGCCAATAGTGCACAATCTGGAAATCCAATCTTCGATTACTTTTTGAGGCGGCTGGGGCCTATAGTAATAAATAAAATAAAGCGGCGACTGTCGGTTATAGACTAGCAACTTCAAATATCACCGCAGAAAATGATCTGAAGGAGTTAAATCACAAGATCATGGAGGCCAGTCCACAGGTGCATTGCTCGATATTATGCACTCATCTAATGAGGCCCACAATAAATCATTTGAGGCGCACACTGTGTGACATATTGCCTCGTTTTGTTGAAACCACTGCTCCTCCACATTGATGCCATTCAATTTGGGAACGGAAAAGTCAGTATTCATGATTCTATAGCGATTTCCATTGACTGTAACGTTCAGGCCGGAATCATTTTTGAAGAAATATGGACCAATGATTTCAACGGTGTAAAGCACACCAAACAGTGACTTTTTGTTTATGTAACACCATCTCAGTAATGGCTTATGAATTTTCTTCATTCCAAATTGCGTCTCATTGCTAAATAAAATTTTTGAAATAAATTTGCACAATTTGAAAGTGTAATTCTGGCTTATGTCTATTTATGGTAAAATGGCAAACCAAAGTAAGCACAAAACAGATGTCAGCTGTCAAATTGGCAGTCACTGGAAAAAGTTTTGCCACTTCGAAAAACAAACCTCACACCCGTTATAATAAGAAAAATAATAAAATGCTCTTGTTCAGCGTTTTATATTGTTCATTAGTCATTGAAAATAAAATTAGTTTGTTTAATAATTATAATTGATACATGTTTGACATATAAAATAGGTGTTTTAGTTATTTGTTAATTCTCACGCATCGAACTACGGATTATGAGAACCTCAGTTCTATTATTACAGTACATAGTAGCTATTTTAACGTTATCACTATTTCTTTCTCCAATAATATTTTTGGAGACATGACTTTTTTGTAGTTGTTTATATATCTGAAATATACTGAATACCGGTTTTGCAATTACGATTAAAATCAGTTCAGTTCTCCGCATTATTACCACTGAAATTTGGTAATGGAATGTGCACTTCCAATAAATGGAAAGTGTGCTACAATAGATTCATGTCAAAGAGGTTCTCTGTATCTTTCTAGCATTTTTTATGTATACTCTCGTTATCGCATATAGTTACGTTACAAACTGTTTAGACAAACTGTGCAACAAAGACAGAGATTCTTCCCATTGACACTCTCTCATTCTCTCGCACACATTTAGAGCGTCAGTAATTCCAATATTACTATATTTTAGTGAATGTTACTCTATCTTTTCCTGTTCATAAGTTCGTGGACATAAAGACAAACATCCATTCATACATACAAACTCCGTTAAAAAAAATGACTAAAACTATTTCAGAGGACCATAAAACATGTATTTCCGTAAAAAATATCGTATTTTTTTCATATACGTGTAAGATAGTAAAGAATTACAGGAGCTCTTACAAAAATATATCATTCTGTGATTAATTATTTCTGGATGTGGTACTCTGCTTTCGCTGATCTATGATATATGTTTGAGAGATAAGTGCGGTTACTAACCATGAAATCACGCTTTTGAAGATGATAGTACAGGAGAAACCACATAAGTAGTTTCTATATGATGTAAATTTGTCTACTAACTAATAGTAAGTTTTTAACTCTAATCACTACAGGTTAGATTTTAGCTTTATTAATTGTACTAATTATATAAACCAATCAGTGAATCAAAAGAGTTTCAGAAAAAATTTGTCATCCGATTTGTTACCACGGAGCTGTAAACCCCATTATTTTCTACTTCGGTATATTGGAATGAAGAAGCATATGGCGTATTAAAAAGAATGCATAATTCTTTGTAGAAGCCCTCATTCCTATATCTTTATTACATCTTGAGTTATGAACCCTTAAATGTAGCAACTTCCCAAATTTATGAGCCACGTCGTATTGTAAGAATCCGAACGAATTATTAGCAACGCTGCCGCTACTTTCAAATTGCAATAACAATTTGATTTCACTAATTTATGCTTACGATCCAATATTCCACGCGAAGATGCATCCAGCAACCCTGAATTAAAACAGGCGACGATATTTATAGCCCGAGATTACATGGTAACATTACATGAACCGTGGTTTATATCTTCGATTTCTCGGGGTCTTGTCGCTCGTTCTTCACGGGGGATTCCACAACCACTTCGGATTCGTACTAACATAGTTATCACATGTAATAAATACACATTTGGCGCGCATAACGAATGACTCGCGCAGCTTCCATAAGGACGAGTAGTGAGTAGTCCGCGCGGAACGAACTTGTACTGGTGTGATATTGCTTGTACGCGGTATCAAACTGACTTGTGAGTCTTGTACGGAAATTTGTCTTCGCTTCAATCTAAATTCCTCTTCCTCTTATAGCTTTCTTTCTCGCAATAGGGTTAAAGATTTCCTGTTTTTAATTTTAACATAAAAAAAATTTATAAAATCTTGGGTTGTATTAAAAATCATCTTATAAATCCATTTCCTTGGTTACAAGAAAAATGTTGATTATCACAATCACAATAAGTCACATTTTAAAAGATTTTATTTAGAAGAACTTTTCTATAACACTGTTTGGGAAACTACGCATTCCACAACTAAAAATTATATTGGAACAACTATCATTCCACTTTGAAATATTAAATGGTAACCTCCTTTTTTTTACATTTGGATAGTACGGCTAACACTAAGTTTTTTCCGATTCGCGATATATTGCGCTGTAATCAGAAAAATTATTATTGTCAGTGCCAGGGTGGGGGGAAGGGGGGCGTTGGTTGATCATGCTTTCGTAAATATTCAAAAACTTTTAAATCATCACCTATTGTTAAAAGATTCTAGTGAGAAATTCTGTGAGATGAGTGTTAAAAGTAACAGAACTGATACATTTAGCGGTCCCTATTTTACTTTCAAAAGGATAAATCTGGTGTCCAGCATGCCCAGCTCGCCTTGTTTGTTTCCAGCAACACTTTCAAGCCATTTCAAACAATCCTTTTTCCTTCTTGGTTTCTTCATCCTAACCCATCATCACCTCCATAACGCACACATAAACATCTTGGCTACCCCACCAGGTTGATTTACTGCTGATTTATTCATGAGTTCGTAGCTTCGTGAGTCTACGACGGTCCATGAGAGGACGTGGACTGTAGCAAGCGGTGAGGAGGAAAGAGACAACACAGGTGGCCAGTGGGAGGAACCAGCGACGGCGCCGCGGGCAACATCGCCGAGGTGTTTTGCACCAGGTGGGCAGAGAGGAAGACGCGTGCTGGTTATTGTTTTGAATTGTATATTAATTGGAACTACATCGTCATCATGGTATTTACCTATTTATAAGTGTAGCAATCTACTTAGAGCAGATTTTAGTACATGATAATTTCATCACGACCTCCAAAGATGAGAGTGAAAAAGAAGCAACAGGGGTAGTGAAAATTTGTTGCTTATTGAAATGGTACTGAGATCTTATGGTCCACAATACAAACCGTTTAGTTATAGTTCGGAGAAATTAACATTTTATAGTTTAACTGGATTTTGAAATACTAGTCCAACATGTCTTTCTTAAAATTGATGGTTCATTGCAGTACCTGTAATAATTAAGAAATCTTGATGTATATAGTATTTACAAATCCAAAATTTCGATAGACCGGACAAAAATCTATATAGGTCAATAAACCTATACTAGTCTTTTATTTAAACACAAGAATAAATTCAAAATAATTTGATAGATTTTTCGACAACTTGTTGCCAGGCAATAGCCACGAAAGCCCATAGGGCTCGAGTGGCTATTGCCAAATGGCGACAAGTTTGAGAAAGATACTGGAGAATTATTTTCTAATTTATCGAACTCTCGAGTTATATTTAATTAGATTATTTTTTGATTTCATCATCAGGCACGTCACTAAATCCATCTTTTTTGCTCATTTTTGCTTGTGTTGATGATACCTATCTGACATCTGTCAACAAAAACAAAAAAGCTACAGAGAAAATTGCCGGGAATAATCACAAGAGCATTATTCTCAGTATAATAATGACAGGATTGGTTAAAACGCAGACACGTGACATACAATAAAGCATTTGATTGGTTTAAATAAACGTCAAAAAATAATCACTGTAATAATAACATAATTGCTTAAATACAAACAACAATAACACATTTCATTGGTTTAAAGAAATGTCAAAAAATAATCATATTCAACTTTTTAAACTAATTGTACATTTCTGTTCCGTAATTTTTATATAAATACTTTAGATACCAATGCATGTGATTATAATATTCTTCATGATATTGGAACACGAATAGAAAAACCAGGTAACAACCATTTTTAAACTGAAAATAAATAACTTTTAAATAAAAAAATATATAAATACTGTATAATTCGATTCCCACAGTCAAAAATGTTAGAAAAATAATTCGAAATCTATTACCCGTGTGGTTCCTCCTGCACTAAAATATTTGGTGCATGTTTTGACGCCTGGTATTAAATAAAATTTTGTACCCAAAAGCCTCTGAAACTACAGGAATACATGTCATCGTCATAAAATAATTTGAACGTGAAGTTCCTTTCTTTTGTTGCACTATATGGCAAAGCCATCTACTTAATTTACTTATCTGCGATTGATGCTTTGAACTGTGAAATTAAATTTACAGTTCGATCAGAACCAATCCTTGATCGTGTGGCCAAAATTCTACAGCAAATTAGACGACGAAAAGGAGTAAACTTATAAGGTTACACTTCCTTGCTACCCACCACTAATGATTTGATTTAAGTCCCATTAATTATCCTAATTATCCAAAACAATCAGTGAAACCTCTCCTAGTGCTAGTCAAATCTACACATCGTTAAAATAAAACAAAAGTCAGACACTCCAAAACTAAACAAAACAAAGAAGCATGATACGACAGAGATGCTAGATATTATTATTATTATTAATGACTAGAAGACCGATCATATTAGTAACGATATTCGTTTGTTTAGATTACGCCGAGCAGACAGTCGGAATTAAAACGAAAGAATCCAAGTTGCTATAGACAGTCGTCACTGCAGGGGGTCTATGTAGATATTATTGTTGTCTTCCACCGGAGCCTTATTAGGTACCGACACTTTTATTATATAGAGATAATCATCAATTGTTGAGATTATACGATTTCTCGGGCCCGGTACCCAATAAAGGAGGTGGAAAAAGCCTTGTAGAACAACTTCGGGAATCTGTATTGATGATTGAACGGATTAATGCTGATTTATAGATCATAGACTAATTCGATCCAGCGTATGTGCTTAGATTGACCCTATTTAATGAATATGGAATTATATTATTAGTGATAGTAAGGTAATTAATTTTGATATATGATTATTTATGAACTAGTTGGATTATATAATGTTACGGTATTGGATTTTTTAAAGGATACTGGCAGGAATTCTAAAAGTTATCATTAATTACGCCGGAATGTGATAAATGAAATAATTTATCTGAGAAGTTTTTTATGACTTATTCATTATAGCATTCAATTATTTTAATTATGAATAAATAAAAGAGTTAATTTTGATAGCTCAAAATTTTTTATTGAATAAACTCAATTACTAGTAGCAATCATTATAATTTCATGAATATAATTCAATTTTGTAATACAAATAATAATAAATAAACCATTTATAAATGTCATATTAAAACAAATATATCTTCATGCCATTTATCCAATTACGAATGTAGTATTCTGCTTAAAGCAGATCTCAGTACGATATATTTTTGTGAATTGTTATCAAATAATAACCCTCAAAGATGTTAGTATGAAAGAGCCAAAGGGCTAATTTTATGTGGTGCAAATTTGAATCGAACAGTTTCCATAGTTTAGTTTAATGAATGTGGATACTCAGTTCGATTTTGAAGGCGAACAAATTGTCAAAAGACGCATACAATATACCTCTATGGATTTTCAATCATGTACATCTTTTGGGGTTTATGATTTGAAGGTTGGTAATCCGCACTTGACGCTATATATCATATACCAAGATTTGCTATAAGTGCCACACCTACAAATGGGTAAATACCGTGAAGATATATTTTTTGAGGGATGTAGGACAACCAACTGTCAAATTACGACCCCAAATAGTTTACAAGACAATTTATTGGCTTCAAGTACCAGAGGGAGAGGATTAGAATTTATCAGTCTTGCTTATCTTTAATATACTGAGAGCTAAAATCGGTCTATTACGAAATTCAGAAGTGTATAATTTATGGGGTAAATAGCTCCGTGGTAACGTGTCAGACTGTGGATCCTGAGATCCTCAGTTCGAATCCCACAGCTGACAGTTGCCAATTAACATTTACCCCTGTGGTTTCCCCACCACTAACAACCTTGGCGACCATGACTTGACGGTTGGTAACCGCATTTCATACGCAAAAATATATTACTTACCAGGATTTGCGTAAGCAGAGTGCCACACCCATATAGGTAAAAGACGTGATGATATATTTATTTATTTATTTTATAATCAAAAGAAATAATTTTTATGTCTTTTGGCAATTGAACATAAAGATATTTGTTAATCAAAATACAAATAGGGCTGTTACTACGAATTTAGTTTTTTTTTTTTGATATAATGAAAGATTTGCAGTTTAATTTGAAGAAGTTTTATGTAAAATAATTTTGGAAGGTTTAGAAGGAAATTCAATTTAAATAGTAAAATAAGAATGTTATAATTACAAGAATGCAACTCAATTTCCTACTTAACTTAATAAATAATAAGCATCAATGAACTATTTCAAATTTTCTCACAAGAATCAGGAAACATGACAAAAAAAAAACAATTAATCCACGAAGACAATCACTTCCTATACAAACAAGAAAAATTATAAAAACGAGCAGCTTTCAATTGTCATAATTGATTTGTCAATGAAGTAACATTTCAAGCATTTTTCTTCATATTTTCTCACAAGAATATAATCCAAGAATTTGTAGCAAAATTCTTGAAGATAATCTAATAGCACCTGTCAAATACTAACGAATATAGAACCAGAAAATATTTACAGCCCAATGTAAAAAACCTAATTTACAACATGGTCTAAATTTATATTAAATTTTGAATTTATTACAGCATCGTTCAACTGAAAACCTTGTAAAAATAAATTATAAAACGATTATCATCACCTACCTCGAAATTCTAAACCATTAGCTCCATAAAAATAAAAACACGCTCGAACTGAATTTCTAAAATATTTGCGCGAGTAAAAAATCCACGGTGCAACAGTTTTTCAAGATCTCGGTTCATTGACTCGGCCTCCCTTGAGTCGTTGTGAAGATTTATTGTAATTACAACTGAAACCAGTCCTAGAATTAATCGAAAGTGTATCAAAAATCAGCGCTGCTGCTGTCATCGTTTAATAGTTCTCATTTGACCGATCGCCGATAAAATATTTCATATCATAACCTAAAAGTCGCCGCGGTAAAAAACAAACGCAACGTGTTATTACTCAGTTGTTTATCGCTTGCAAGTCATACATGTCGTATTTGGAAATAGTTTTTATCTATCAGGTTTAATAAATATTCCTGCCTTAATAATTATATTATTTGTAGCTATAACTGGCCACCACACAAAAAATGCGCGAAGGAGGCTTCATTGTTACTTGTTAATTAAAAACTAAACGTCTGCAGAATTTTTTACTCCGTTTTTATCTGTTTGTATTTTTAATTACTCTTTCTTCTTAAGCCATTTAACTTCCTTTTAAATACAAAAAAGGTATACCAGTTTTTATCTGAACGTGACAATCGCTTTTAGAGTCTTCAATATTTATTTCAATAAATAGCTTCACGTCACACTGCAGAACTTAAGGTTCTCTGTTCGATGCCCTTAACAATTAGGGTACAAACTACCCAAACCCTACGAAGAAGTCTCCAGGTCCTTGCTACTCTGGTTTTTTACTTAAACCCCCTTATTGAAATACTCAAAAATATGTATCTATAGATTTTTTCATTTAATAAAAGTAATCGCCTAAGCCTTGTAACTATAAACAAAATATTTACACCGGTTGTTCTATAAGTGTGCCATTTCAATAACTATAGAACTGCAAGATTGGTTCAATTAACAAACAATTTCTATTTCACAAGACTTCTACAACGAGCAAAAAATATCTATTTGTGCCAGTGGTTCTCAAAATACAGCATACAACTTTTTTATTTTCTGAATCTCATTGATTCACTTACTCGATTAGTATTTTTCCTGTATACAACGATGTAAATAATAGATAGCATATTATAACAAAATACTTCGAAAAAATGTTAGTTTATTTGTTTTTTTTATTTATATCTTGATGAAATTTGAGTGCTTCGGATGGAAAACATAATATTCTGAATAATATTGTTCCATTGTTTTGTGCTATACTATCAATTTGAAAAAGAAAATGAATATTTTACTCAGGATTAAATATTTGATATATTCTTATTTCAGTCAGACATTCTTTAAATTTTCTAAGTCAGTTTGTCATGTTAGGATATGGATTGTTCATATCGTTGTATTTAGAAGAAAATAAGAAAGTGGTATCCCATAATTTGAGAACCAGAGTTAGATATAAGTAATATTTTGTTTGCTCATTGTAATAGCTTGTTAAATAGAAATTGTTTGCTAATTTAACAAACACCATAGTTTTTATAGTTCTCGAATAGCAATGCTTATGACAAACTCAATTCAAACAAGATTACACTACTTGTTAACTAAGCCAGTGGTCAAAATCTTGATTGATTTCTCTTTGTTTTATTGATGATGAAAACTAAGTGTTGTTTGTTAAAATTGAGAAATGCTGATTGAAAGTCATTCATATTCTATATTTACTTTGCTTGATCTTATATTCGCATAACTGGGACAAGAAATATTTATCCATCTTAAAATTATATATGCATGTAAAAACTATGTTAAGCCAACATTCCGTTTGAAGTGTAAACTGTTCAAAGACAATCATGTTTCTGTACAAACACTGCATTACTAAGGCAGATGTCATTAATTCACCTTAAAATCATGTATAAAAATATTTGAATTTAGTTCAGGAATAACTGTGTTGAAGTATTAAATACTTTAACTAAAATCAATTGAGTAACCCTCCCAACTAGGGTTAGACGTCATTTATCTATCTTAAAATTAAGTATGAAGTAAAGATAATTGCTTTCTTTAAGTAAGGCGAAAACTACGTCAAAACAGCATCGAGTTTTCATGTCGTTTAAAGTGTTCAAAAACAGTAATTTTTTTTTCATAGATTTAATAATATAAATGGATGGAAAGTTGCTTATGCTTTTGTAAACAGCGGTTTGGTACCAAAATAAGATAGATATAGTTATATCGCATAAAAGTATATCAAAACAGTATTCTATTATCAATTCAAACTAAGTTTTTGTTATCTTGCCACCTGTCACGTGACTTTCATTCTACCTCTATCGCGCTGTGTTGACTACAGACTATCTTTGTATATACTCTTACAAAACATTTCATTAGTTCTGATTTTTTCAGTTAGGTTTTCTTCTCCAGAACTAGAAGTAGATGTCGTTTATATACATTAAAACCACCTGTTAAGACAATCGCTTTCGTTGTTTAAGCAACAACATTTTCTCCCTTAAAACTAGAGGTAGCCGTCGTCTATAATGTTTCATGTACAAATACAATTTCACTCTTTTAATAAACTCCAGCTAACTAACATCTTTTGGAGCCGTGATTTGTTGGCTTCATGCGCAAACTACAATTTAATAAGTGAATATTTACACTCTTTGAGCTGATATGCTTTTATTGGAATTAATTATCAACCAGAAAACAAAACCAATCCCGTAAAATTCGACAGCTTTCTACGACAAACATTCACTTTCTTCTACCTCAACTTCTTGCTGGGACTGTACCGCACCGTCGATGTAATTAAAGATAAGTCATCCATGGCGGACCCCTGAGAAGCGTCTTCGACACTTGGGCTGCAGGGGTCCCCAGGCCAACTTGATACGGGATGAATTAGTTAATTGGACTGTTACTGGTTTGAAAAATACACCACATAGTGGTATCGTGCACGAAGATGCTGATCGAGCCAAGACGTAATCTTTCTGTGCACTCGCCTAGAAAGCCGGACGGTTGTAGAGTTTTTTAAAGCGGTTTGGTGGAAGAGGTTGTTGTTTTAGTGGTTTTTTGGGAGGTTTGGCAGGTTTTTTAATGGAATTTTGGGAGATTGAGTTGTTTGAAATCATCACGAAAAACTGAGGAAATTCACATCATTTTGTCAACAGTATCTCCGGATGAAAATTTGAGAAGAACGGGGTACCCATTTTCTGATTTAATAGTTTTATTATTTATGAAGATGGTAAATGGACTAACTAATTTTCGAGCTTATTTTAGTCATATATCGCTTAATCATTGGATGATTGTGAATGATGTGAACACCACAAACGACTATACTTTTAAGTGGGATTCGAACCCACGACCTCTGGTGTGCTAGGAGTTCCAAATTGGTTATTTAATGATATAAAACTGTATTTTTAACTAGACGACAATCCGATCGAGCCTATTCCTGGAAATGCCAGACCATCCCAGTCGAAAGGATTTGGAAAATACTAACAATAGGGTGATATCACATTTTCAGTTTTATTTTCTTTTTTACAAGTGTTAAGTGTTCGAGAAATAATTTTTCATAAACAGTATCAAATTTTATATTTTTTGACGTACATCAGAGCTACGTCATTTATTTACAGCCAATAAGAGTAATGGCACTCTAGTAAGCAAATTTGAAACTATGTGTTTTGTTTTCGTCAACCATCTTCTCATTCTTTGACAGCAATATGTAATTAAGTAGAGAACACCCCAATATTTAACATCTATGTTATCAAAATTATATATTAATATGTACTTAGATGTTAGTTAGTATTTTGTACATACCTACCAATATTTTCAGGTTACAACACTGGAATTTGATGCTTAGACATAACTTGTGAGTGTGTGTGAGAAAAGTATCATTGGATATGTAGGAATAAATTACGTTAATACTTATTAATGAAAAGTATTCAACTTTCAAATTTTCTTTATAGCAATATTTATAAAATCAGTCAAATTTAATTTTAATGCAAAAAAATATGCAACTACTTTAAATTTTACCCCAATGGCCCGAATAGCGTGGACTATATTGTATAGAATCCTATAGGTTAAAGAAATGTAGGAAGATGAAAAGTTAGGAGAGATACTATATGGCTATTGTAGGAGTGAAAAACAGCTGGAGATGTCAACCTCAAATAGAAATAAAAGGAGAAGATATTTAAAAGTTTAGTTAGCGCAGCAACTAAATAAAATAATATTTGTAGTTCATGTAAAGTCAAAGTGGTACTTGAGGTACTTATGCAAATTCATTTAATAAAATGGTTAATCTCTAAAGGTGTAAATGGCAGAACGCCAAGGTCAGTAACGAAACGAAAGAGAAAAAGAATAATCAATTAATAGCCAATGGCGGGCATAAAGTAACCGTAACGATAAGTGAACCCGTTCTATCTACAAGCCTTAATAGCTTCAGAGGATTCTGCTAAAGACCGAGACATCTCATTTCAAATTAAATCCACATTTACTTTTAAATCGTTGAGCTATCGACAAATATGACGTGAGGAGAATTTACAGCAAACTATGAACACAAAATGGTAGCATTCTTGTCTATTCTTCGCGAAGAAGTAATTATCTATAATTAAGAGGAAATGCAAGTTGCTCGGTATTGCAACGGCTGAGATCTAGAGTGTGTGGACTGGTACACCGGATTGGGTACAGGTTTCATTTCCTGCCCGGAGGATTTTATAAATGCAAATCTTTATTAACATTGTGTTCATTGATCTTCCTCTGCATGAGCGAGACCATGCAGCTGAGCTCGGCGCAATGATTAATTCATTATTTCATCCATAGAACTGGCTGGTGCTTGCTACATCAAGAGAAACAATTTTAGAATGCTTCACATCCTTTAATTTTCTGTGCGTTATTATTTTATTTGGACTGTAATCAATTAGGATTCTGATTTATAGCAGAAAATAGTTCATGTTTTGAATGAATAATTCATCTCGCCATTAACCCAGTTCTTTTGCCACTTTGTTTGCAGATCTCAGTAAAATATTTTTACCGGTCGACAAGTCAGGGTCTCCAAAAAATATTAATGAAGGGGGAACCAAAGGAGTACAGTTAAAAGAAGCTACAGTTTTAGTTATCTAACTGAAGAGCCAATAATCAGATCCGTAGATGTATAGCTATTCATAAAACATGATAAAGTTTAACACACACTTTAACTATAGTATGTACTTTTCTTGGATATTTAGTTATTTGTTTAACTGGGAACCAAAATACCACATTTACAGAATTTACATGAATTCTGCTAAAGCTGCAAATCTGATTTTGGAGCCGTGTTGAACACATATTTTTTTAGATGATTTTGGAATTAACATTAATTTAGTGATTAGTTTTAATAAATATTTTAAAACTTGTCGCTATCAAATTATATTGCTATGTAATAATATTTTTATATGATGGATTATGATAGACCTTAATTCCGAATATAATACTATCCGTTTTCTACTCATGTAAATTCGAAAATCAGTTTTGAAAATGATCGAAATTCGTTGAAAATTCACGTTCATAATGTTAACATAGAAATACACAATGACAACTGATTACATGTCAACTGTCAGACGGACGTTGCTTGGTGATCCACATCCAAAATAACCGTGAATTATGGATTTTTGGCTCTGTGATTGATCGAGAAGGTTTAATTATGAATCATAATTCACAATCGTGAATTCTGGGTACTATAAATCATCGAAAAAATAATGGGGATATACAGGAAGAGAAAAAATATTTTTACAAAATATGAAGTAAAAGTGACATTTTACACACTGTTAGATGTTAAAAAAAGTCGAATTTTTATTTATTTCGATGTATTAAAATAAACATTTTGACAATTCACGAGATAATTCATTACAAAAATCTATATAAATTATATTATAAACTCAAAAGATATTCAGTAAAACTGAAGAGTTCAGGCCAAGTACAAATAGATAAAAAACATGTATAACAATAGTTTCTTAAGGTTCTGATATAAAAGTTGACTCACGTACCATGTATCTAACTTATTTTTCTTATTTTGTAAACAATATTAGGTTAGTTTACAAAAGATATCAATTAATGTTACTATGTACTTAATTTTGTATGACCCTACTAAGTTAACCGTGATTTGGATTAAAAATTCCTAGCGCAGATTAATTTCGTTGAGGAGATAATTAACTAAAATTTAATCTGGACATTAACAATTTAATTGTTCCGCGATAAATGTAAACAAGTTCCTGATGATAGAAGCAGCAATAAAATTTTTATTGTTCCGTGATTTCCTGTAAATGAATTTTAGTTTCTAGACTAAATGCGTTGTTTATCTCGTTTATGTGAATATGTTACAAGTTTATTTTTTAGTCGAATAGTTAACCTTCACACTTGCACTAGATCTAATTAGCAATATCTCGGCCGATAGCGAAATGTCACCGAGCCACATTAAAAACCAAACTGAATTAATGTTACCACTTCCACTTTTTCGTGCTAATTGCTCGAATCTTTCAACACCTGATCTCGTAGAACTGTTACGTTTACTATCGACTAGAATTTATTGATATTGGTCTTCCGCCTACTGACGACATTTCACATTTCTGAATTCACACATATTTGAACTAGAAAATAAACTATGTATTTTATTAGTCGATGCTCAGCACTTAAATTTTATATTGCCTACCATTTGTGATATACAGGACATCACATAAAAATCTAGCGTGGTCATCACACGACTTTCTCGTATAAAGCGCATAAATCTCTATTTGAATGGTTAGTAATTATACATGACATATGTTTGACATATTGAAAAGATGTTTTAGTTATTTGTTTGTACTTATAACATTTATGATTATAGAAATATATATTAAAACATATAATTATTTTTCCGCCAAATTTAAAGAACATACAAGAAAAGTGCAAATATTATTTCATTAAAACTAGTTTTCGCAGCTGATTCTATATTTGAAATGAATTGAATTTATTGTTTTATTTGTCCATCAAACATTCAGTTTCGATTTTGCATTTATGTACAACATTTCGCGTTGATGTGAAACACGTAATTATGAGGCTTTGTTACTCTATATTTTTTTCGTTCTTATAGAACAGGAATATATTGTTTGCAACTTTCAAAGTAAGTTTCTTTAACAAAAATAACATAAATAATTTTGAAAAAGTTAAAATAATTACCTTTGTATAAACTAAATGATAAAATGAAACTAGTTTAATAAAATAAAAAAAATCCCCTAATTCTTAAAAATTATACAATTAAATTCTTAATATGGATATAGAAGTCAAGAGGGATCAATCAAGATTACAAAATTTGTTAACCAAGTTAGAGGTCAACAATGAACCCTTTTACCCTTTACCGGGTTTACAAATAATTTCGCATGCAATAAATTTGAAAATGTTTACTATTCAATATTCATACTCGCATAAATTAAAAAAAAATTCAATAAACTGATAATTAATTGTTAGAAACATTATCGCGTTATAATTATTTCTTTGTGATCATTGAATCAGATACATAAAAGACTTTAAGAAAATTTAAGGGACCTCAAAAAATGTATTACGTAAAGTGTCTAAAAAATATATCATACACCGTAATTTGCTGTAATAAGGGCTCTAAGTCCAAACTCCAATTTGATAGCTTACTTGAAAGAATTGACGATTGCTCAATAGTAATGTTTGATATTTTAATGCAACTCTCGACCGCTATGAGTCCTTCAATTTGACACTAAACTCGACAAGGCTCAATTAACTATTGTAAAACAAATGAGAATCATTAAAAATTAATTTTTAACATCCTAATTTAATATGGGATACAAAGCTCCGTGGTAACGCATCGGACTGTATCCTACATCGCATTTACAGCCAACAGTTGCAATTTTAAATTTGCCCTGTTGTTCCTAAACCACTAACACTTTGGAGGGGTATGATTTGACGACTAGTAATCGCACTTCATGACTTAATGAGATCTGCATAAGCCATTTATTCTAATTTAACTCTCTTTCGTGACGCGTTTAATTTAATACCGCAAATTTGGTAAGGTTCAAAAAACTTAAATAAAAACAATTGACGACCGTCTAAAATGAATTGTTGACATTTGAGTTCAAGTCTTCGCTCTGAGACCGTACTACGTATAAGACAGGAAAAATGGGTATAATTTTAAACTGTAAATTATAAATTACGACATTAAAAAACAAAATGTGTAAATTGTAAAAAGTGGTGCACCCATTTTTACCACTCTTAAATTTTAACCCGTTGTAAGCTAACAAATGAAGAACATAGTTAGCAACTCTTTCTGCAAATGGCCTTACGTACATATATCCAAAAACAGAGCTCTTAGTTCATTATACAATAAATTACTCAAAAAATAGTTAAATTTAGTTAAATACATATAAAAAAGAACGAATCTCGGTGACGTAGTGGCTATGTCGCTATCTCAGCACGACAGAGGTCGTGGGTTCGAATTCCACTGAAGAGCATGGTCGGTTGTGATTTTCACATATAATTCACAATCATCCACTCATTAAGCGCTATATGACCTAAGTAGTTAGTCCGCTTACCATCTTCATAAAACAAAAGGAAAAAAATAAAAGAATCATCAATGGTTATTTTTAAGATTTTTCTAGAAATATTCTAGTAGAATCACACCTGAGGCTGAGACAAAGAAAACAATATAAAGTAGAATGTTTAATTAAAGAGACAAACATGTTTTTAGTTTTAACTTAATTAGTGATATAGATAAAATTATCAACTTGAAAGAATGGAATGGAACTAACTTCTTAGCAAAACGGATAAAAGTAATAAAACCTTGTCAATCCACTATAAAAAATGTTTTACAAATTAGATAAAACTTTCAACAACTAAAATAAGCATCGATCACGCCGGGAAGTTGACAAGCATATCAAAATAATGTATCCTCCCTTTTCAAAAAAAACTTGATCGTATCTACCCCATCGTAACCCAGCCATCACCCTCGTTTAAAGGCTATTAGGGATCCTCATGATGACGCAAAATTTAAATACTAATTGTTCGCGATCAAACATGTGCTGCTTCTCCCAGGGAGCCAAAGTCTTCTTTTCTTAGTGCGTTTATGTTCAACGCATTTATTCACGTAGATGACACGGCAAAACATTCCCTATTGTTGGAGAGAAATTTACAAATCGTGCACATTTCAATGCGTTGTTTGAACTTCACAATTCATTATCGATGCTATTTATATCAATGCGAGGAGCAGTTTGTATTATGGTAATCGAGATTAATGACTTCTTTGTTGTTGGATTAGCTGTTGAAGAAATTCGATGGAAGATTAATCGAGATAGAAAGGAAAAACTCAAGCCGTGCCGTGCATTAGAGCTTTCATTAGACATTAGAAAGAAACTGATCCAGTTTTTTTGGGTTCTCTATTACAAATTTTAATTGCTCCGACAACTTCGAGTATGGTATCTTGATATTTATACTACATATCACCCTATCGGATTTTTCAAAGTTCCTGAAATAAGGGATGATATTGTTTTGTGCATCAAGATAAGGTTGACTGAGGAGAAACAACCATTTGGTTTAGGAGAAAGAAAATTTAATAGAAACATACGTGTAAGATGGATGATGTTTGAGCGATTATTTCTTGACGTTTCTTAAAACCAATGAAATCATGTCATTATTATACTGAGAATAATGCTCTTGTGATTAGTGATTAGAGTATTGTCTGTAGCTTTTTGTTTTTGTTGACAGATGTCAGATAGTTATCATCAACACAAGTAAAAATGAGCAAAAACGATAGATTTAGTGACGTGCCTGATGTTGAAATAAAAAAATAATCTAATTGAATATAACACGAGAGTTCGATAAATTAGAAAATAATTCTCCAGTATCTTTTTCAAACTTGTCGCTATTTGGCCTGGCAACAAATTTTCGAAAGATCTGTCAAATTATTTTTAATTATTCTCACTCTCTTGTTATATTATTGCTGATAAATACGACGACCAGTTTTTAACCAATCCTGATGCAAAACACTTGAAAATTCAACCAATGGGAACAGTATTATACTAATAAAATCCCGTTACCACGCTACCAAGTAAGCAAACATCAGTTGTTCCTGTCCATATCTCTGAGTGTGACAGTTAATTAATATTTTAAGTTACATTTTGCTTTGTCTTTGGAATTTATTTCATCAAATACCACGCGACCTCTCTGGTTTTCTCAGATACATTTTTATTTATATGCACTAATTTTTTTGCTTTTAAGCAGATCACTCAAGCAAACTAACATTAGGTAAAACCCCTCATCCTTTTGACTGCCAAAACTAATTAGCAACTATGGAAACCACATAGATAGAGACACAACCCAACAATAGTAAGACAATCAACCATCATCCACTATGTTTTATCGCGGTAAAATCAAATTGTTATTTCTGTACGGTTGAATAAATTTCCGCTTGTCAAATTACAGTTTAGCTAAAATACACAATGGTTTAATTATTTTTGGTAAAGTTACGTTTCTTTTAAAACTGCGTATATGTTCTAGAAATAAGTCTCTGTAGTGCAACATTCGCAAAATTCTTGCATGTTGCCTCCTCCTTCCATTATCACCGGATTTATGTTCCTCTCTGGTCCGCACTGCAACCGCATCAGAGTCTGTCGGTCTTAACTCTCAGCCACCGCCGCTGCGCTGCATAAAAGTGGCCGGGAGTTAATTTTTAAATCGGTTCAGATCTCATCAATTATTCATGAATTACCCCATCGCGGAGTGAAGTACGTTGTGCGCATGCGCAGTGTGTGAGCACCGTTAATATATGGCCGATTAGAGACGAGCGCCGAGCGGACCGATGTTACATATACACGTATTACCTGTTCATCGCTTGATGTCGACTGTGGACTTGGATAATGCGTGCTCTGGTGCATGGGTAATTCGACGGCGCCCGTTTATTCGCGAAGATGTTATCGCACGGTTTAATGCGATTATTGGGACACTACAATTATTATGAGCATTCTTGAGATGAAGTGAACCGGCTAAAATGATTTGTGTACACTTTCAAACATCGTTACGTTATATTTAATTCTATACGAAAAGCAAATATCTTAAAATTGCTTTACCGAGGAATATGTATTTAAAGTATATACAACTACCAACTATGTAGATCCCGAAGCTACCGAGCTCTGGTACTCCCTTAGTCCCTTTATTTATATTTCATTATCAAATCAGCGTATTTAGCAAACATTTAAGTTCTACGATACTTTTACAGGTATCCATTACATATCAGTTCTTTTTTTGCCGTAATAGTGTATTATAAATTGAGGAATTATCATAGTCATTATTCACGAAGATGAAGTTTGCGTCACGAGCCGTAGGCGAGTGATGCATATCATACGGGTAAATAATGACCACAATCCCGAATATAATACTATACTTTTTCTACTCCTGTAAATTAGGAAATCACTTTTGAAAATGATCGAAATTATTTGAAAATACACGTTAGAAAACGTCAACATAAAAATACACAAAGACAACTGACTACATGTCAACTGTCAGACGGCCGTTGCTAGGTGATCCACCACATCACGTCTTTAATATAACAGTGAATTATGGATTTCTAGCTCTGTGATTGGTCGAAAATTCATCGAAAAACTTGAAAAAATGAGGATACATTTATACAGGAGAAGAAAAATATTTTTACACTATTTTGAAAATCCATTTTGTTATGTGCGAATAGAAAGTGATAACAACGAGAATCTTGATTTAACAGCCGCAAATATTATATTAGCTCTAAATATATTACCCGAAATTTCAATATAAAATTTATCTTTTTTGCTCATGTTTTACTTGTGTCAAACTATCTGACATATGATATTAGTCGACAAAAACAAAAAAGCTACAGAGATTATTCACGGGAATAATCACTAGAGCTTTATTCTCAGTACAATAATAACAGGATTGATTAAAACGCAGACACGTGACATACAATGAAGCATTTCAGTGATTTTAAGAAACGTCAAAAAATAATCAGCAAAATCTTTCTTATATATTTGAGGAAGATTCTTGTCTTGATAGTTTCTGGTAAAGTATGTTTCTTGACCACATATTTCAATCCCTTGTATCTAAAAAAAACTACTAATTTACTGACGACTGTTCTCTAAAGATGGTTCTAGATTCTAGTACAAATTAAAATTCCCCCACGGAATAATAATAAGATGAAGTTATTAATTGTGCTCCTAACTTCGTAGTTTCAACAATTTATAAACGTCTTCCTGTTTACCCTCACGGTTACGGTACACTGCGTCGTCTTGTTCACGTACAGCATTAGTCAGGTTGTTTAATTAAAACAAAAATAGTTATTATTTAAATAATGTGAAACTACCGGGACTGCAGTGAAGCCAGCAGTTTAAGACTGAATTCATTTGAAATGTAAATACAAATTAGTGTCGGATAAAAAGTTAAATGGTTGTTCCACTTCCCAAAACTTGAAAGCTATGAGTTTTTACCTTGAATTAAAATGAATTTATACGTTTACTACCATTAAGGTCTGATATTTAATGGTTTAAACATTATTATAATGGATCGTGTTCTAACTAAATCTGCTTTCATGGCAACACATTCACATGGATTCTAACATAATTCACCTATTTCCAAATTCTTTGTTATATTCAATTTAAAGATGTATGCTGTTTTAATTTGTAGTGCGATTCTATTATTTAATAGATTATAGGTTATACTCGTACTCGTAATGTATGATTGATGTTTTGTTGAATAAACGAATAATGCAAACTATGAACGTAGACTAGGCGAAAATAATGTACCAGGATAGGAATGTTTGGAGGATATTTTGTTGGTTGATTGGAAACGTGACATAATTTTCACAAATGTCCTCGACCAATTTACTGCAAAGATATCATCGCTACACCTTAATTAACACTATTTATACCCAACACACAAACATGTAAGAGTGGTATTTTGACGGGTGAAAATTTTCGATAGTGAGTTTGCAACTAACAAGCACATTTTATAGAGTTCCTAGAATATGATTACACTTATTGTCACGATAATTTCTGTGTGACGATTTTCCCGTCCACTAGAACTTAAAACTAATGACGACATCAATCACAATATTCACATTAAGAATTTCTGTTTCCAAGTCCAAGCAGATTAGATTTTTGTAGCAATCCATCAACAAGAAGTGCTAGTTTACTTGAAGACCTATAAAGTTTTTCTAATATTTGGTTTTGCTCGTTGGTGTAGTGTGTATTAGTTCACTAGCCTAGCACACCAGAGGTCGTTGGTTCGAATCCCACTAAAGAGTATGATCGTTTGCGTTGTACATATACATTTACCATCCATCTATTAAGCAGCGTGACTACAGTAGTTAGTCCGCTAACCATCTTCGTAATAAAAAAAAAAAAATTGGTTTAGATTTATTATAATTTTAGACCAGAAAATTAGCAGAAGGAATACGTGACGCAATTTTGACAAGATAAATATGAACATATTAAAAAAGAAAAATGCAAAATTTATATTTATATGATGTAGGTAAGTTTATGTTTTTATATAAATAATTAAAATTAATACATCATCACGCCAGTTATACATTATATATACTGATTTTCAGATTTAGAATATACTAATAGTGATTATAGATACAGTATTGTTTATAAAACAGAACTGGTAATGAAATTGAGTTTGTAAAATGATTTTTGCAACTATAATTAGTGAAACAACCCTGTAATGAATGTAGTCCGATATTATCAATCGGAAAATATAAAGAATAAAATACCTCTCGTTATAATTCCAATGATTGAAAAGATAAATCTACGGGAACCCTCTAACCGGCGTTCTACGCGTTTTAAATCAATCCTAATAGAACTTCTTCTAATGCCATTACATTCCGGCTGTTTTTAGTGTTTTACCGATTGTCTGTTAGTATTACTGATTGAACTGCTCTGCACTGCACTGGCGCCAACAGCGGCAATACCAGAACTAGTCTTTGTTATTTCTTGGACTTAAAAAACTCTTGTTTATTGACCGTTTAATTGTCAGCAGTGCTCGACTCGCAGAATAAATTTTCAAGTTATTTTAACGGAAGTTTTTGTGAGCATCACGTGTTTGATTTATTTACTACTGCGCTTTGTTCATTCACTTTTAATTTGTTCAAGAAAAAATACATAACTTACAGTTATACTTCATACACTATAAGAGCAGTAAACATTAACAGAATTATTATATTTTATCGTCTAACTCTTACTCTTATTTTTCTTTCCATTATTTTTAAATCTTCTTCATTTTGTTTGTTATTGCCATATTGTTATTGGTTTTATTATTGTTCGGTGAATTTTCATTTCAGTGTTAAGATTAGTTATTACAAAAAAAAATTGATAGAACTCTTAGTTCCTTAGAATAAATAAATAAATAAACAAAATATTTTTATAATAATATGTAAGCTTCTTGACTGGGACTTGTATTAAATTAAAAACAATTTGTGGATTTTGCTGCTGCTTATAATACTGACCGAAATCCAGCAATTGTTTTTATTTTAAGAAAATATTTCTATATTTACCTTTATAATATATTAATAGAAAGTAGAGAGTTAAAAATGGCGAAAACAGAACGGAGACAAAATTTTAAGTGAATTCAGTTTTAGTTCACCTAGATCTCGAACGAAACCCAAAAATGTCGTGTTTGAATCAAAGGAAAAGTATGAAAGAAAATTGCAAACGTCTTAATTACTGTATGAAGAAAACCTTGCCCTAATATCTGAGCAACATAATGTTCAGGTTGCAAGAATAGAAAAATAATTACTCAGGTTTACAGCACAAACAACCGGTGGAGTAAAAGGTACTATAAATCAAGGTTGATGATTTTAACACGAACGTAATTCGTTAGAAGCAGATGCTATTTCAGTTTGCGCTCACCAGAAAAAGATAAAACAGTAAGTATAATAAACGTTTTTACGGCACACATAAATCTTAAAAACAAACTAGTATAAAAGCAAGCAAGATATGCTACTTCAAATTTATTTACTTATTTATTTACTCCCTTGATCGGCACGTAAAGACTGGCTACATAAAACTACTACGATTTTGCATAATTATTTATTTATTTGATACTCTGTAACAGGAAGTAATTCTCATTTACTTGCTTATTTGACTCAAACGCGCGATAGCTTTTTTATGTTGAACATTCAATAAATGTAAGTAATAACTATTTAAGTATTTAATACCAAATAAAAAAATTTATCGTCAAACCGTTTACTCATTTCTGGTGAATACAAAAATACTTGCAATAAACACTGGCACTTTTGACACGATTTTTCTACGATCATGTTTCGTTTTCCATTTAATCAAAGGAATTTAAAATGAACGACACATTAATTGTTTCTGAAAATTACATTACCTAGCACCTAAACGTTATTTTAATTTTTTTTGCAAGTTGCATTTAAACAATTACACACTGTTTTCATAACCACTTTTTGCACATAACAACATATTGACAAATTTTTATTTGCACCAAAATAGAAAAGCAGTTAATAATAGTATATTACAATTCGAGTGAAGAAACTCAGTTTTGAATACGAGGTGCCAGTCGAGTGGGTAAAGATACATAAATTGACATCATAACTTTACCCCTGTGCTTCCCTCTCCACTAACATCTTTGAGGGCCGTGAATTGATGGCTGGTAACCGCATTTCACGCAAAAAAATATATATCATACCTATTCTACCGAAATCTACGAGAGTGACACACTAAAAAAAAAAAACACTACCTAATATATTTTATTATCATAAAAAGTTAAAATTCGATTACCAGCTGTCGAATTACTCCCTCTAATTTTCGTAGAGAAAAAATGTAGGCTGTAGGACTCGAACTGAGGATTCACAAAAATCTTTTTTTTTTAAATTACACTGTAGTAGTAATTGGACAAAATGGTATTTAAATTACATATATACCCAACTTGATCATTTGAAATACATTTTCGTCGAATGTTTTAAAACGTTAACTGTTTTATACACCATATGCGTTTTACATTTTAATAGAAACGTGCAATATAAACTTGTCGGACTGTGGAACATAAGATCCTCAGTTCGATTCCCACTGTCGACAATATCACCAATAATTATATCCCTGTGCTTCCGGTAACAACACTTTATGCGCAAAATCTGGGAGACAGAGTGCCACACCCAAAATGTGTAATTATAACTTTCGGCATGATATATTTATATTATTCTTACAATATTTTTTTTTTCATATAATGACCCAACCCAGAAGAACGCAGTTATATTTCCGATGAAGTTAAGTGAATGCGATTCGAAGTGAAATACATATTAATTTGTGTTATTGGAAACAGTGAATAATTTCTGATATTGAAGTTTTTGTGTTTACTATTTTACGGTACTTTGTTTATCAGTTACAGATAACGAAAGATATGACGTTTTCTCACGGTCGAGAAAGAATTTATGTATAAATATTTGTATTTCTGAAAACATTTCCTATTTGTGTAATGCATATTACCTTTCATAAACGTTATTATATAATATTTAAATTGGGCATTTATAGTAGTGTAGCATTACGTTTTTATTTCAACGTATAACCAAAAGTACAACTGCGATTCTAATAGCTAACATATCGAATTATAGATCTCGAGACCCCCAATTAGAATCCCACAGCTGACAGTTACCATATTAACTTTCCTCTTACGGTTCCCCTTTCACTATGATCTTTGGGGGGAGTAATGATATATTTATTTATTAATGTCGCTAACTGGGAAATACTTGCTATCAAATACAAGAATGTAAATATGCGCGTCATTTAAACGCTCCACTAAAAGCTAAGACACTTTTGGAGTTTTTCTCGATGTCACAGCGAGTTATAAAATCGCAATAAACCGTAACCTTGGTCCGCGGAGATCTCATGCAGAAGACAGAAATAACTCCCGCTCGGCGTGAAGTAACGTCGTGATGTCGGGAGAGAATCTAGCAAGCGGTGACTGACCACCAGTGGTTCTGCACCGGTGGCTGCCGACTGCCTGACGAGAAGCTGACCCTTCTCAACCGTGACTGGACGCTAGGTTTGACCCTGAACGGCGGAGGATGTTACAGAGTTAGAAAAACTTATATACACCACGAACAACATTTAAAGAAACTCTTTCATTTACGAGTATTTGAAGAAGTAATTCACAATTACAGTACAGGAGGTCGTCACAGTTTTCTGGTTTTTTATACACAGCGTAATAAATACAGGGAACGAGAAAAACTCGATACATGACGTCTTTGTAGATAATGGAAGTGACCGTACATGCAATAATTTAGGAACTTCATAATTAAGACTATGCGCAGAATTGAATTAATTTCACAAATAGATAAAACAGCAAATTCAATTCATTTTAAATATAGAAACAGCTCCAAAAAAAGATTTGAATGTTCAAAATTAAAGTACTTTTCATTAATGTAGGATAACAAATTTTATTAGCAATTTTCTTGTTTCTGCTTCCATTTTTGAGAAAACCCCCAATTATATGTTCAATAATACAAGACTGCAGAATTGAAATGTGGCGTATAGGGATTTCAATGCAATTTTTTTTCTATATTGCTTTATCTATTCACTTTACAGCAAAAGTGTAAATACAAAAATTATTCAGAATTTGAAAATGTATGGAATAGGCCCATTTGGTTTCCTAAATGTTAGTATTTCACGATATGAAAATTAATTAGGAAAAATGTAACACGGTCATGGAATATTAAACGAAAAATATTTAACATTTCATAAAAAAAAAATTTTAATTTATTTTATCAGATGGAAATAGAAATAAATAAACTTTCAAATTTCCCATTATATCGTTATAATCTTCTACGAAATTTATACAGAAAATAATACAATGCAGTTTCCCCTGCCTTAACATTTTTAGGGGCGTAATTTGGGCGGCTAGTAAACGTATTTCACGCATTAAAATATATAACTTATCGAGATCTGTGAACGTAGGATGCCACATCAAAAATAGGGAAATGGAGTGATGATAAATTTTTATATTTATTTAAGTAAAAAACGAATATGTAAATTAGAAAATGTCGATGTTTTGATTAATCGAAAGCCGCTAACCATTTAGTAAATTCCTCCTCGTATTTCATCGATTCATCGATTATTGCATGAAAGAAGTGACATCACAAAATAAATTGAAGACAAATTCGTATTTGTCACGGTTTTCAATTCAGAGAAATGAGCAAAGGTGTGTAATTGAAAAATGAACACGGAAAACCATTTTATATTTAAATCAAGTATCACTCACTTGTGCAAGATACAAGGCGATCAAGAGTTTGCTTACGATGCTTACACCATATACGAACAAGATCTAGACAACTAATGTGTGTTTGTGGACTTACTCTTAGCCATAGGTTCTTCATAGGCTCTTAACCAAACGTACGTAAAGTGAAAGAGCGTCTCTTACCTGAAACAAGAAAAATCGTTATTAGTACAAGAATATATACAGTTAGCAAGTTTATTTATTTATTTAATACTTGGCGCAACAGAACTGTGTAATTGTCAATTGAGTCTGGGACCAAATTTAGATTTTTAACTCCCGCACATACATAATATAATGGAGCTATTGGGATGGGTCAAAATTGTCTAAAGCTGTCTAAAATGTCCTAGTTTAAGCTTATTGTAAAAATATTTATATTCTATGTGAAATTATATTGTTTCTAAATAATTCTGGGAGGAATGTATTATTATGTAAATAACTAAATAATATATAGTTGGTAAGACTAACGGTAACAGGATTTTGGCAGCAATGATTTTGTAAAAGTTTGTTCAAGTTCAAAATGATAAAACAGTTAACGTGTTAATGAATTGGTTGAAACTTGAAACTATTGTCGAGTATTATTTTATACTAGCTGGACAAGGACCGCGTTTCTTAGTAACCTTTTTGTGTTGTATTGCCTCTCGATTTAAGTAGATTGCACTACATGTAGTCCTCGCTTCCATATCAGTACATTGATGAAGCAAGCTCGTCAACATTGGCAAAGCAAGTTCGTCACCTCGTTCCTCGCTTTCATGTCAGTACATTGGCGAAGCAAGCTCGTCACTTCGTTGCTCCCTTCCATTCAGTATAAAGGTGGAGGGAACTTGAAATATGATCGAATGAGTTAGGTACCATAAATCTATTAGAATAATTCCTAAGTAATATACCACCATCATGCGTTTTGTAAATGCATAAGTATATTAAAACAATACACAAACGTCGCCCTAAATTAAATTCCTTATTTAATGGGTGCATAACAGACTGTTTCCGAAGCAAGATCTATTTCAGTTTTATTTGAAATAGACTAGTCATTATTGTTTTATTTTGACCAAAATTAAAATTGTCGCTCTCTTTGAACAACACCGTACGTTATTTCAAATGTATACTCATTCTCAAAGTATACCCAAACCCAAAAGGTCGAGTACACTCAAGAAGCCACTACCAGCATCTGTAACTTCACTTCGTGATTCACCAGCCAATCAGAAAATAACGTTCTCATTGTCCCACGTGATCCATCGAGAAAGATATGAATTGTCGGTTGATTAGCAGCGTCTCTTTCCCTCCTGCAGCTCTGCCCATCTGTCCATCACTGTCTTACAGTCGATCAGGCCCCGTAACAATTTGTTATGCGCGAAGTAATGTATTTTTCAATCATTCTTCGTAATATCTTCCCGTAAGATTGATTTGACATTGCCCATCAATCTTGATCAATCAGTGCGGTAGTCGAATTATCACTTGGTTAATTTTTCTCCGAGAATTTGTCAGAATTCATTTTACTCTTATTCTTTCAACTCTTATTCTTTTAACTGACACAGAAGCAAAAAAGGTATGAACGTTTTGTTTAAAACGAATTTGATGTGCGAAATGATCGTGTTCAGTATTCTTCTGTATTTTTAATTCAAATACTCAAATTCACCAAATATTCATTACCTCCAATACTTTTCACTACTATTTTTGGGGAATTGTGATTTGACGGATGGTAGCCAAATTTCACATTGAAAAAAGGTATCTTATGTATGTCAAGATCTGCTCTAAGAACAATGCCACATTCAGAAGTGGGTAAATAGCTTGACAACATATTTATTTATGTCGCTTATTTGTTAATAAATGATGTAAATGTATTGTAACGATAGGTCCATAATTATTAGTAGTTAGTTTGGCAAACCCTTTTTAAACAATAGAAAACATGTTTATAAGCAATAAAATGTTTTTAGATTAAAATAATAATTCAATTTTTCATTGCTATTCAATGGTAGTAATGGTAATTATGTAGTAATCAAAGTGTAATCAATGATTTCATTTTTGCAAAATATAAAAATTTATTATTGTGAATAAGTGCGAAATGTATAAACAGTGAGGTTAAGGAGAGAAATACATTGAGAATACAAGTAAGACAAAATATTATATTACAATATGAGTGAAGAAACTAATAATTTCGCTCACGCATGTGTTAGTTTTGGACACGAGATGCCAGTCAAATGGTCAAAGACACAAAGTGAGCGAATTCGTCTCTTCAAGAGTGTTGTATAGCGTTTTGTTCAATCCTGCTATTGTAAGTACGCGCCCCCACCCTTATGGTCCAATACTCAATGTTAGGTTAGATTTGATAATGACAGATGGATGGGTGAAACTAGTGAGCGAAAGAACTTTCATCCACTCACCTGTCACTACCCATTTCGTTTCCATAGGAATGAGTGGACAAAACAGAAGGTTTCGAGCTCTGTATCCAAGTAAGGAACAAGTTTCAATAGCAGGATTGAATAAAATATATTTATCATTACTGCTACAGTGCATCAATACCATGCTTTCAAAAATTAGTTACAAAGAAACAATTGATCTTAACAAAAGCTGCTAAATTATGCCAGACGATGGGAACTTTTACAACTCTGCTTTTTATTAAACATTTACTAACGATTAATTGTTATTTATTCATTTTTGAATTCTAGCAACAGATCTCAGTACATATTATAATATGTGGTTAACCGGCCGTCAAATGGGGCCCTCAAAGACGTTAGGGGTGGAGGAGCCTTTTATTAAGTTTAACGGTACAAATTATAATGAATGCGAGCTTTCCAAATCAATAGTCTCAAGGATAATACAAGAAATTCATATCACTTAAATTTATAGAATAATATCACTTGACATTATAATTTTCTAATTAGAAAGGAACGAGTACCATACAATTAAATGCGCATAAACCCAGGTGATTTCAGAATTTTATAGGCGTTAAACGATTAGTTCGATTAATGGATGAAGGTTCCATCCGAGATGATCTCAAGAAAATTTGTTACACTGCTAATATAACAGCAATTAAAAACAACGCGCTTTCGAATTTATTTGCATCTTAACGAAAGTTGTAATTTGCTACGTAATTGTCGTACATTACTGTCAGTCAACATGACGGTTCGTCTTAGAAGATAACTTTCATAACTGTATTAATTTAAAAAATATATGATGCATCATTTAATGAGCAATTAAATAAACGTTTCTTTTTTATTAACGGTTACTACAACGAAAATGAACCGTAATCTTGGCTAATTAAATAATATCGCGGACGCACTCTCACATGGTTTAGACTTTAGAGATTGTGATGAAGATTACTGGATATAAAGACATTGAGCATTTCAATTAATTTGAGAATAATTTAGACTTTTACAATTTAACACACGGTAGAGTTGTTGTCCTACATGAATTAAACAAACATGTTAATTATATTATTTAACAGGACTACAAGCAAACCACGGTTTAAAAACGCCATAACAATGAGTTTATACGCTATTAAATATAAATACTTTACTGTATAAAGCATTTTATTTTAAATACATCATTTCTCGACATATATTTTCTCACACTTATAGATCTAGAATGTGCTGTACTTTCAAACAATTTTAGTAGACATTTTTACTTCGGACTGCATTAAATATACAGAATATCTAGGCAATGGACAAAACCAATTAGCACTCTAATTATTCAAACAACAATTTCTCTTACTAGTAATTGTCAACTACTTTTATAAAAAAAATGTAGCCTTAAGTGATAGCCGAAACAAAAACTATACACGTTGCAGAAGGCTATATACACTCATTCATTCGAATTATGAAACTAGTGCAAGAATGAGAACTGTGAAATTTTCTTTTTTTTTAATATGATACTAGACAATAAAATAGAGGTCCTATATTTTTATATGTTATTTCCATAACAAAGCTGTTGCAATACCCAAAGGAGATTCATAACAACTCAATCTAGTGTTATAGTAGAGCAGTACAATTTATATTTTCAAGGTTGGTAAATCTACTGAAATGTCATATGTCAAAAAAATATCAAATGTCACACTTTGCTAAATAAATAAATACGAATTGTAAGACTGTTATTTTTGTAAAATTTTGAATTTAAAAGCAGAAGTTAAGAATAGTACGAAGAAGAAGAGATATGAAAGAGAGAGATATGTCACAAAAGTTTGCTTACAAAAGTAAGGTTAGGTGTTGAAACGTCAGAACGTTACATCAGTGTCACCAACTATCACAAAATTCCCTGAATTTTGAAGCTTGGAATCATAAAAAACTCGTTTCATAATTGTCGTTTATTTTGTTCGAAGGGCTGCCCGTCGTGACCCAAACTTCCTTCTCACAAAATAAAATGATAATGATGAAACGCGTTCTTTAATATACTATTTTATTACGAGAAATTAATTATTAAAAAAAAGCACACGTGACGTAGTTCTCATAAAAAAAAGATGATCATTTTGGACAAAAAAAAAGATAGATACTAATGTCACTTTGCGCTTCATGTGTAGGTATTGTGTAGTTTATACCGACCTCAACATAAAATATTCGGTCAATAACATTATTGGCTACTTGATTGGATCCACCAAAACACGTCACTGAAAGGCGCGACTTACATTATTTAAATTTCAAATTGAATGTACCATAGAACTATAATTGTGTCCCGGTTGCATAAAGCGTTAAAGTAACATCGTGATTAACCTTACAAAAAACAACATTTTTCCTGTAAGGAAATGGATGTATAAAATGATTTTTGCTAGGTTAATCACGTTATTATAATAACATTGGAGATAACAACGCTTCATGCAACCGGACCTATATGTATTATGAGTTTAGATAATGGTTAATTTACTTATTTTATCATTTCTTTCTTAACATTGGGGTCTAATAAACCCCACGATTATCATCTAATTTTCCACAAGCATAATATTTCTCATAACTTCGATGCTATATTGTTGTAAATTCAGTTTCTATAATCCTAAACAAATTTTCAAGGTAAAAAATGTGTTTGTTCTCATAGTCCAAAATAAACAAGTAAAGTTTGGCAAAATTCTGTGTTTAAAAAAAAGAACGGTTTAGAATGGGTTTCCATAAACCTAAACAAATATTCCATAGGTAAAATCCCTAGAAAAATTACATCCGGTTATCGGAAAGTAGTTTTTCTTTTCGTGGGGTTTCCCAGACCCCAGTGCGACATTTGTGTAACTGTGAAAGTAGTGTAACTGTCTAGGGTTAAAATTCGACTATGGTCGCAGACCCCATTGTACAATTTTAACAGATGAATAAACGATTTCTAAACTTTACTAAATAAATTAGGAATGAAAAGTTTAATGAGAAATTTAATTGTTATATAAATTAACTAGTTTAAAAACACTGCTGCAAATGTTTGTGTTTTAATTTCGATTAACAATTGATTAAAGTGGCTTTATGAATAAGTTTAGAATAATATTTATCCATATTATTATCCGTTCCACTTAAAATCAAGAATCAAACACTCTGGTATTGTGTTCGAAGACAAAGACTGCACATAATCAAACGCATAATGCATTTTACAGTGAGTGGGTGATATGAACGTGTGAATTTAATTAAATTTTAATTGTATATCGAAGTGTTAATTAAGAAGAGATTGTTAAATCATTAGTTTCACTCAAATCCGGAAGTTTAATTCCCACATTTTATAAATATTCTCTAGTGAACGATATTAATATTCTCACGAATATATTTTTCTCCCACTCCTACCGTATCAATTCTCCTCCATTAATTGCACCCCTTAATGAGATGCATTTGTTTGCAAACAGAGAACGTTTCTCCACGTGCGAGATCGACCTTGGAGATCACGCTGGAAATTATTGTCGGTGTTGGCACTTTATCTTCTTCGTTTCCTTCTTCTTGTTTCTTACTCTTCCGTAACGATGTTACGTATCTCGTTGTCATCTAAGTCACGGTTTATGCAAATAGGCCATTTTCATATATTTTGTCGCTAGTGCGTCAACAGAACACTTTGACTTTCTGCGACGACGCTCTTGAAGCGATATCGGTGATTTTAGTTTTAAAATTATTTACTATGTTTCTAAAACTTTTAAAGTGAATCATATGTTATGAAGTCAGCTTCATTTAACACTAACCTAACCACAATTTCTTTAAAATAAATTATCTTTATTGCACATATTTTTTAGCCAAGGATTTCAAACTTTCATAACAACAAATTTGTCTTGGTTTTCTCAAAATTTTGTACTTGTATTTATTTATTATTATTTTTGCCTCGTCCTTTAACTTCTTAAATGCCTATTATTTCTTTTCTCTTCCAATATTTTTGTCTCTTTCTTCATTTCCACATCTGAACCAAACAAGTAACTTTGTATTGTTTTTCTCGTTTAATATTTACAATGACATTGAATGCATAAACAAAAATTTATATTTTTTATTGTAGTTGGGATTCGTCTATTTTATTTTGCTGTTTAGTTCTATGAATTTCCACATCTTTGATTCACTATTTGAATGTAAATTCTCTATTATCATATTTCACAATATCATTTTGGTGTCGAACTATTATATTCCATAGTTCGATGAAGCTACTTAAATTATTGCGGGTAAAATTAATTTTCTAGTCGTCAAATTACGGCTCCAAATATGTTAAAAATGCCAATTTTTCTGAGAATTTATCAGGAATAAGAATCGAAATGAAGATCTTATTATTCACAATCCGTAACGTTACCAATGAGCTATTTACAATACCCTTGAAGTTTAGTTACCAACCGTAAAATTATGTACCCCTAAAGATATGAATAATGGGGGAGACCACTGAAATGTAGTAATACTGGAACGTGCTCTCCCTATTTTATGGGAAAAGCGAGCCGAGAGAGATAGTTTGCATCAGGTATCTCCATCATTATCAAACACATCTGCGCTTACGTAACTATAGTTACGTCATGTACAGACTGATACAAAAGTTAGTCGCTGTTTTAAGAAACTGTGCTGTTGACTTTTCTTATAAATAAAGATAAATGTTTTTTTGAATAAAAAAAAAATGGGGCGACATTGTAGCACAAAGCTTTGCAAAACTGTGTGGCAACAAAATACAATTATCCTTTTTTAGGTATGTAATGAATACTTTAACCTAAAACTTTCGACATATGTTCAATCATTTCATTTAATGTAAAATTGTAGTGTATTTTATATTATAATTATAAAAGTGTATATAAGTACATTAGTTTGACAATGAGAAACAATGTCATTATTTCTTTCGCACATTTGAATTTCAGTTTTCAAATAAATAATGAATGCTACGACACAAACTTTTTAAACGTACTGTACTATAAGGATAGAGATATCTGCGGGTCGCTTTCTCTCTCAGCTTGCATTTATACCGCTATGGCGCGTTCCAGTATTACTACATTTCAATGGGTATTTTATTTTTGGTAAAATTATTTGAGATTTTGTGGGGATCGATCTAAGGACTCATTGTACCACAATCTGATGCTACTTAAAATATTACGGTTGAAATAGATTTATCAGTTTTCAAAGTACGAGTCTCAAAAGATTTATATAGAGAAAGAAACCACTGACGTAATTTATTGTGATGAAAAATACTGAATTTGTCAATTGTAGGAATCGAACTGAAGATCTTATGATCCGTTACTACGGAACTATTTGCGTTATTAGTTGTTAAAATATATTCTTATCTTTAATGAGAGAATGTTTAGCGAAGTTATGTGGTGGACAAATAAGTTATTTTAAAAGAAAAAAATGAAGGAAGTTTGAACATAGTGACCACCACCAGCGTCGATTTAAGTAAATAATAGTTGTCTCCATGTCTGCAAAGCCATAAGGAACATAGTTTTTGTGCAAACAATCGGTTATTAAAACGACTGCATGCAAAGTTATTACGTTTCTCTCACGCGCTACTTTCCTATCCTGGGCAGCAACGTGAAGTTGGCCGCACGTTTCGCATTTATTGTTTTGAGAACAGACGACGATCGTTGCTTACCGTTTGTTGTTTGACAGCTTCAATAATCCAGCCAATGTGCCATTGTTGACACTAACGGTTTTCTTGAGTTTCTTCTATTGACATATGGGATAAATACTGTAATTATGTGCCTTGTTATCTAGTTATCTATTTACTATTTAGATGTGTTATTATTTCTTTCTTTTCATACAATCACGGAAATTACTTTTCAAACAACGCTGACGCAGCATTTTTGGCTAGTTATGTTATTATGTTCATTACGGTTTGACGTTTCTAAATTTGGTAGTGTGCAATTTTCGCGGTTCATTATTAGAATTACAACAACTAATTTTAAATATTATCTGTTACAGGAAAAGTCATCAAAGCACCCGGCATACAAAAGGAGCACTACAATGTAAGTAAAATTATGCTTATTACCTTTCGCCACATGTGCAAAGGTATTGTAAAATTCAATTGTTAGTTTTGGGGTTCCAATAATACCATTCTATTTTTCCGATGAAGCCTGTCCGTGTATGTATATATGTGACGATTTTTACGTCCATCCACTGTAACTAAAAACCTAATGACGATATAATTTTGAAATTTTAAATCTATAATTTGTATATTCAAATTACGAGATGATTAGACTTTGGTAGCAATTTATCAACTGAAAGTGGTAGTTTCCGTGAAAACCTATTAGGTTTCTCAAACAATCTCTGCAAATAACTGATTTATGATATATTTTGTTATATTCTAAAGGCTACAAAATACATTAAGCACATGTTATGAGCTGATTAGATTTTGGTAGCAACTTATGAATCGAAAATGGTTTACTTGTAGACCTCTCTGTTATTGTAAATTTTGTTTTATTCAAAAAGATGAAGAATTAGATTATTTTTACACATCTTAATATGTAAAAAGGATCGGCCCGTATTCTTATTTCGCTATTTCGAGCACGAGTTCAAGTTGTACTATTGCTCAAAATAGTGCACTAAGAGTACAGATATTTTAAATAGTTAATATACGACAAATATTTTCTACACATTTTATTTAAATATTTCTCCAATTTGTATAATTTAAAAATAATCTGTAATGAAACATTCTGAGAATTATCAGTCAAAATATTTAATAGTTATGAGGTACCAACATCAGATTATTTAAATTATTTCAGTCGTTCTCAGACACATTTTGTGTGTGACTCGCTTTTCTCAAACATCTTTGAAAGCTGTGATTTCTCAGCTGGTAACCTTCGCACTTCACAAGCAAAAATGAATCATATTTCGAAATCTGCCCTTATTAGAATGCCACAATTACAAATAAATAAATGTGACGATATATTTATTTTTCTTATTTCATAGACAAAAAAACATGCAATATGATTAAATTCCGGAAAAAAGTTTCCTTTGTTGGCGCAAATTTGCCGGTATTTTTAACAAGAAAATTGTTCTAGCAACATGGTATCAAATACTGCACATTAAAAACCGCTATAAAATACGTTCTATTATTATACTCTAACACAAAACAAAATAAACAGCCCGGCAGACGAGAATAATAAGAAGAAGTGTAGGAAAAACACAGAGACGGTAGTTAAGTGTGTTGAACACGATATTTCAAGGTTTAATTCAATACTTTCCGCCTATTAAAGCTTCGTTTCGGAACGCTAAGTTTTGATTGAATGCTGTCACTACGTCACGGGAACAAGTTGATAAGAAAGAAACCTGCAATACTTTCTTTTTTGTTATTGCAATTATAGAACCCTAAATGGTATATCTTCTACTGTTTCACTCCAATTGGTACAGGTATTTTTCCCAATTCAAATCCAAAGTGTACAGTTCTAATTATTTGGAGATGTGCTTTACGCACATTACCACATCTAGAAATTGAGTAACTATATAGTAATTATATATTTTCTTATGTATTTAATTTATGATTGAAAGTGATGTCACTTGGTAATATTTACCTGATTTCCAGCTTTTTAAATGTTATCTATGCCAGGTTGAAACAAAATGGCGGCGAATGATCTATTAGATTTCTTAAGCAGCTTTCCTACAATGGAATTCTTCACTTTAGTCAAAATTATTATTGTTCCAGTCATGAGTTGTAAGCGTTTACGTCTCAACTGACACCTATTTATTCTGATTATTAGTATACATACGATAAGTAACTAGCTACAAAACAATAAATGTCTAATTTGACAGATGTTTGAAAGTAATCAAATTTTTGAAGATATGTACAAATTGTAAAATATGAAAAAGAATTTTTAAAGAGGTCCTTTTAACGGTTGCTTGGCAGGTTAAAAGTGTCACTTTCTGACACTAGTGAAGTAACATAGCAACGTGTTAAAAGTCATTTTGTTGTTACTTTTAACACGTTGCTAACGATTTGTATCAATAAGTCAACAAAATATAATCCGTAGATAATAGATATAATTTTGTATGATATACGTGTTAAAAGTGATTTAAGTGGGTAATTTCATTCGGCTTCGCCTCGTTTCACAAATTCCCCCACTTACTGTATTTAGTACCATTCATATTCAAAATCTTTTTTTTTACTACCGGAAGAGAAACCAAAATTATAACAGAAACAGCCAATTTCATATCTACAGGAGATTTGTGCACTTTCTCTCCCGTCTTGAGGGAAAGTGCTCAAATAATGTGAAAAATGAACATAATTAAACAAATCAAAGGTAACTATCATAAATTATATTACAATTAAACTAATACATAAAAACCATCATAAATATTGGGGTAGTGAAAAAAATAGTATATATACCGCAGGAGATAAGTGTATTTTTCCCTTGTCGTATTGTAACCCTCGCCTACGGCTCGTGCTTTAATTTACTCCTTAATAACATACTATTATTTATTTACTATGATTTCTGATTGCGTTTTCAATTTATTAATATTATTTCAACAGAAAGTACTTAATATTTTTTTGTTTTATTTTTTATGAATTAGAATGTCATATTATCGCACGCTTATTATACTTATTTATGTTAAAATGAGCTTCAATCTTAAACGATTTTTCGATTTTTGAGACATTGTTGCACTGGGTCTTTATGTATTTCCATGTCGCGATTTCATAGATCGAACAAAAAATGAAAAAGAATAATACTATATATGAAGCCAATTATATTAAATATAATTATCGGTAAATAAAAAAGAATGAAAATAAATTCACTTTTATTAGTTTATCATTATCTACTACTTAAAGTAATAACCAATGAACAATTAATTAAATCCCAATGAAAAATAGCGGTAAAATTTGTCGAACCCCATTCATAAGTTCGCATTCCAATAATATTTCATCTCAACAAAAACTTCTGGCCATTGAACGAAACTGAATGAGTTCGATTCCTCGAGATCCCGGTCCCAATCAACAATCAACTGTCCAGGCTGGAATTAATCGCGACGATATCGCGTAAGAAACCGCATTCTTTCCACCGAAAAACCGCGACGTGTCTCTGAATAAAACATTGCAACGACCACTCTTCTGACAATGTTCTGCAACTCGTCAACAAGCGAATGAAATCGATCCCGTGGTGGGTTTAGTTTCATTTGGAAAGTTATTAATACGGTTTTCGCCGAATTAATTAACTGTAGTGAGTTTTTGTTTTCTGGCGTTGACTTGTATCTTAAACCCGTGATAGCGCACTGGCTTCTGGATCGTGAGATTCTATGCGTAAATCCAGTAAATTAATCGTAATTTATTATTGGGTAACTCTTAATACAGCTTCAGGTTCTAAATCAATTTCTCTTTTATTATGTCTAATACAAAAAATCTAACTTACAACAGTTGACTTTTCTATTTTATTGTGAATATGTTTATCATTATTTAATTTGTCAAAACAGCATCTCAATTTTTTCACTATTTGTGTAACCTGAAACTCATTAAAATGAACCACAACGCCTTTCTCATTAATAAACACATCTATCTGATTTATGACAGATGTTTATAGGTGTAAACGACAGATATTACAGTCGACTGTTTTTATTTTATATTTTTGCATTATTCGGCATAATTTAATGACTCAGACTCATACATGTTATAACCATTGTTGAAAATTAGTACGTCTTGTGAAAAGTAAGTTGTGCTATTTTATAGAGCAGGTTCTCAGACAATTCGTTCATTTAAGTTTTATCCTGTATCTTTAATATTTCTCAAGATATAAACTGGGCAATGAAATTAACCAGTCCGTATATAAATCAAAACCAAGTACACATTCGATGTCCCCAATTAAAACCAAGAGTTCTAGAAACATTTCTCTAAGCCACTGCGAAGCATTATCTCCTCTTTGCCTCACCGCACATTTGCATCTTCAGATGAGTGCTTCTACCCACGTCTGCACTCGACTCAGGCGCTGCGCATCTCACTATAATCGAGGTTCGACTCCCACACCTGGAGAAAGTCGTTTCAAGTTGACAAACTTCTCATCCTTTAGTGTTTACAGTTTACATAAATGTTTTGCATGCTTGTTTAGCTGTTGCTGTTTGCGCTTGTTAACTTTGATTTGATTGCGATCAAATCATGGCCCCATATATATTAGGGAGCTACTATACGACTCTTTTTATTTAGAATGGTGTAGAGGAGGAACAACATGAATTTTAGAGGGAAATAGCGTTGTGATATAGTTCGATAAGAGTATTAAGGTCATGTGCATTTTCATTGATGTCCATGTGTCCATGAAAAACTGAAGAACGAGAAAAGATAACTAAGCTTTATAATGCGACAACGCGCTGAGTTGATTTTAGTCATAACTGCTAAATTGGAAGTAGAAGTTTACTGGGCACAAAATAAGAAATCCTCTTTATTTCAATTGTAAGATTTGCAGATAAAAAGTTTCAAATGAAAGATATTTGCAATAGAAAATATAATTTCTACTTTTCTTGTATCTGCGTCCAATTTGACATAAATGTGTCTACTAATATATTTCAATATTCATAGTTCCTATGATAATAAACAAACAACTAAAATATCCATTGTATTTAGGGTGTTTTAATAAACTTGTTCACTATTGGTTACTTGTGTATTTGGAGAGGTACGAGATTGGTTAAATAAGGAAATTAATAATATCAGCCGTACCCTAAATATGGTACAAAATGTACAGTTTTTTTTATATGGAACTATATAAGTTTTATTCTTTTATTGGAGAGAGTATTTTCTCTATTCAATAAGGTAATGTTGTATATGTACATTTATTCAAATCAACAAATAATTTGTGTTTAAAAATAATACTGCATTCTTACGAATATTATTTTATTTATTTTTATTGTATAGTAATAACAAAATAATTGAAGGAAAAATTCAAATTGAAAAGTCCCTGCAATTAAAAAATTGAGCCTCCACAATAAGTTAATTTTTTTTTTCATTCATCCCCTTTTAATAAGGAATTTTGTCCTGTTGAGTGGATTATAAATAAATAAATAAAATACAAAATATATTATTCTAATCAAACAAAGTATATACATATTTTTGTCCCATATTTTGGAAACCGCTGATACAATATCTTATTTAAAATGACACAATTTTGCTCATTTAACTAACTTTTCAAATACACACGTTACCAACAGTGAGCAAAGGTTATTAGAACATCCTGTATCAAAACATGCGTCAAATGTAATTATTTAACATACAAATTAAGATTTATTACTTTAAAAAGTAATATACCTGTAATAACCCTAACAAACATTAAGCACAAAATAATTTAAACGCCCACGTATTAATAAGTAGATACAAATGAAAAGAAACCTTAATGGTAAAATAATTTCAATGTTAACTTTCGTTTTCATCAGGCGATGGTATATAAAACCATCAGTTCGATTCCCGTTCCCGTACTTCACAAGAGTTTAGCTCTATGGTACTCGCTTATTCAAGTGCAAAATATTTAACTTTAATTTAATATTTGTTCATATTGTGGTATATTAGAAAATAACCATTTAGTTTGTATTCATTTATTAACGTCTGCTTTCTATTGCAAAAGAAAACAAACAAATAAAATTATGGCTATTAAGTATTAAATGTCCGTTATTTGCATATTTAAATGTGTTTAAGAGCCCACCGTTTGAGAAATGCTGTAACGGGCTGATAGATATCGATGACCAAAAAGGCGTGCAAATGAACCACGCGACTCGGAATTGATTAATAAATGAATCTTAGTGATTTGCAAATGGATTTGTGAAAGTTGGTGAAACGAAAGAAGTTATTCCTTTAAGGGATTCCATCGGTTTATGGATATAAACATTTTTTATTTCCTACGCAGAAATGACAGCATTACTGTTTTGACACACCTACATATTTGAAATATGTTTTTTGTTTGCAGAAGAAGTAAGAGTTGTTTTATATTCATCCATAAGTACAATTTTGTGTCTTAAAAACTTGAATTTCTGGAAAATTAAACAGGAACACCATTAATATGCAAATTCTAAAAATTGTGTCATAATTTCCATATTTTATTAAATTAGGTTATGAATAATGATTATATTTAAATATTAATTCAAAAATTATACGTTCCAACCAACTTGTTTTGCAACAAACCGCAATATTTTGTACCGCCGTTATAATCTATAATTCAATAACTCTTCACTTGCTTTCCAAGCAAGATTCTTCAAGATCTTCTGTAAGTTTGCACTGCATAAAGTCACGGTACCGCTTTCGGAATCCACGTGATGATCACCTATATTCTTATCGAAAACCACAAGGTACAAATTGAATTCCTCAACATGAAGAAGTTGGTGTTGTAGCTACTTATTTTGCAGTCCGTTCACCGTGGTTGAAATCACGTGACTCGACGTCTTTCCACGCACAACGAAGAACAGCTATGAGGAGGATACGAACCCTAATTATTTGCTGGAGCTTAACTGGACATTGAGAACATATACATTATATTTTCTAGACTTACGTTTATATGCATCAACAGTACTGGAATTTGAAACGAAAGAACAGTTCAAAATTATAACTTTAGACCAGAAAAACGTTCGTATAGTTTCTAAAAATTGTATAGGCCCGTGTTCTATAATGGGGTCTGTAACCAAATTTTGGTTTTTTGTATATAATTCATAACAAGAAATACAAATGCCAGTTTTTATAGTTTTCGGTTCGAATCCTACAATCGGCAGTTGCAATTTTAATTTTACCTCTGTTATAAGTTACAAGATTATGCGAAGTTTTTATTATTACTATGAGTTAACAATATCTATGTTTTCATTT
The DNA here is from genome assembly GCA_963942605.1 of Poecilus cupreus. NCBI lineage: Eukaryota > Metazoa > Arthropoda > Insecta > Coleoptera > Carabidae > Poecilus > Poecilus cupreus. The sequence goes on from OZ012726.1 coordinate 17,017,016, forward strand.
ATTGGTTTCTAAAATTCGTACTCGAAGAATTAATTAATATTGTGCAGAGCATCTAAATAAAAAAATTTGACGTGGTCACACGAGTTGCTTATCTACGGCATATAAATGTGACTTGGAATGTTTGACATGTAAAATTGATGTTTCAGTTATTTGTTTGTTCATATAGCAATTATGATTATAGAAATATATTATTAAACACATAATTTAACTTTTATCAAAATTGTAAGCTCATAATCCATGTATCATTTCATTTGAAACATTTTCCCTACCGGTTTCTTATTTAAAATAAAATGTTTGTGTCGTTTTCTGTTTTCAGTAAACTTCCACGTCTGCTTCTACAATTATAACAAAAATCAACTCAGTTCTTCTCAGACATTTAACTTATAATTATGAAGTTTCTTGTATCTATCTTTTCTTGTTAATGCGTTATTGCTCCAACGGATACGGATCTCTTCCATTCGTCCACATGAACATATTTCTTTATCGATTTTCTATGAAGTTTTGTAATAGCTCCTTGGTAAAGCATCAGAATGTGGAAATCCTCAATTCGATTCTCATTATTGCAATTTCTTACCACATAAAAAGCACCACTATAAAGACACCCGCCTCCACTAACATCTTTGGGTATTGTTAATTGACAGCATTATTCACTAACATATTTATTTTATTATTTTTGTAATTGCTATGTAACAAGCAAGATGCCATGGGTTTAATCCTTGTTACCTTCAACTTGCAACGGAGGGGTTTGGGTTCCACTGTAATTGCTATCTTGTGAAAAATATTGACATATTTTTACCATCCGTCAAATTACCTTGAGTATCAGTTAAATCGATAATTTATGTAGTTTAGTTACCTTCGCAGATAATAGTGCATTTAATTCAATTTAACATCCATTATTGCCTATTATAAAATAATATAAATATCCAAGCCTGAGACCTTTAGCGTTGCCGGATATAACTTACGGTATTTTCTCATAGTTTGCTGTCATTTAGTGGCGTTACCCCTCGTAAAAAACCGTAAACACGTATATAAATTAATATCCACATTAAATAGAATGATAAATAACCTCCTGCAAGTAATATATTCCCTATAAAAGCCCGCAAAACTTATACATCACAAGATGCCTCTAATTTGCATTTTGTACACAAACACATTTCCAGATATATATGCACAATTATTGGCTGGTACAAGATGAGCGCTCGCGCTCTTGCTCTGTGCATTCTGCAGGCGAAGTACAGTTAAGGCAGATGCTGCGAAGGTATTTCCGGATAGAAGTGTTATGCGATGCCGTTTGGCTCATCTCGACGGTCGACTCTCAATCTGCACACGATAATCGGTTTTAGAACCGCGACGAGGCTCAATATGTTGATGATGCACCGTGAAAAGGTACATTACAACGGGATTTGGATGAGCACAGCTAATGAGAAAGATTTGCGAAAATTACACGACACTTCTTTCTATAAGAGCTGCTAAACTCGCGACGAAATCATGAAAACTGTGAAATAATTTTAACATTTTCATAAGTAATAGTTATACCGAGAGCCAAGAATTTATCGGTAAAATTTCGAATAATTGTAGTGTAGAGATGGACAGCCTAGAGAAAAAAATAATAAATTTAAGTGTCATTTTGGATTTACCCAGGAAACATGATATTTTACGAAATAAATTCATGGCTCGATTATATTCGACTGATTATTTTCTGAAATAAACTAATTCTATAAATGTCAAAATTTTCGATATGAACAGACGTTGCCTAGGATATATGGTACAGGAATTTTACTAAAATTTTGTCGTAAAATCGTTCTAGCTGTGCAGATGAAGCATTCTGATTAGTTTATAATGTCAATAAACTTCATTATGAAGGAAATAATCGTTGTAAAAATATTTTGCAAATTTCATTATGAAAGGATAATTTTGGGTAGTTAGTTTGTTGGCAATGATTTTTGTTTTTTATTTTATCCAATACTTGGATACTTTATCGGTTAAGAATGAAGCTCAATCTAGCATTAAAAAAATGCAAGAATATGTTACTCTAATGCTGAAACATAGAAAAGAATGATTTGTTCAATCCTGCTATTGAAACTTGTTGTTTCTTACTTGGATACAGAGCTCAAAACCTTCTGTTTTGTCCACTCAACTCATTCCTATGGCAACGGGATGGGTAATGACAGGTGAGTGAGTGAAAGTTCTTTCGCTCACTACTTTCGCCCACTCACCTGTCATTACCAAATTCACTGATTCGTAGGTAACGTTGAGTATGTGGACCACAAGGATGTGGGCGCGTACTTATAACAGCAGGATTGACCAAAACGCTAGACAACACTCGTGAAGAAACGAATTCGCTCACTTATGTGTCTTTGCCCAATCGCCTGACACATGCGTGAGCGAAATTCTAAGTTTCTTCACTCGTATTGTAATATACTATTTTCCCTCTTGTTATATAATACGATTATACTAGCTGATGTACCAAGTTTTGTCCGGATGCAATTCGAACATATTTTCTATTACCAGTTGAGAGATAACTCCATACTGAAATCTACGAAATAAACAATCGTCTGTTTTTTTATTTACAAATTTGACCAAATGATCTCAAAATTTTGAGTACAATGCTATTACATTGTTGCGTACACGTCAATTATTTATATTCTCATTACGTCCTATTACCCTGAATTTTGTCTCATTCTTTACTGTAAGGGTGTGGAAAATAACGAGATGGGAGAGCTACTTGTGACAGTGTCTCTGTGACAAATGGTGTGGATTTATGTAAAGAACAAATACGTTCACTTTTAAAAAAATGAGAAAATATCTAAATATGTATTTCGATAACTATCAGTAGATGCAAGAGGGATAAAATCAAGATTACACAATTTGTAAACAAAGTCAGTGGTAAAGATTGAATCCTTTAAGATTTTTGTGCAAATCTGATTAGAAAAACATGTGCTTGTTTTCATAATTTTATTAAATAGTTCTTTTAAATTAATGATATATATTATAAATGACATGACGCTATAATTTAAATCCCGGCTAGGATTTCCCTTGACTGCGCTGTGGTAAAAATATAAAATTGCCAAGAGTATTACAGCAACACAATGGTAGGTTTGACGGGGGAATGAAAATTAGCATTATCCCGTTTGGTGAAGATTGCGCTTCACCAAGTGCCATAACTGTTTGTAAACTCTACGCTGGCGTATTGAAAATTCCTCTCCGTGATGAGTCGAAACTAGGTAGGCACCTTTCACTTTGAAACATAAAACTAGCAGCTGAATCATCTGAGAACCGACGAGAACTCAAACTCACCGATTTTATGTTGATGGCATATCGTTGAAGCTCAAGTACTGGTTGCTTTGGAATTTGATTTTTAATCTGTTTCGACGCAATTCCTGGGCGGCTCGGTTAGGCAAGATTCAACGAATTATTTATTGGTGATACCAGCGGCAGAAGATTCAAGAAAATTAATTTGTTTTTTATTTCAACTTGTTTATATGAAATATTTTATTGGTTGAGGATGTTACAAGATGAATCAGGAACAGTTACTTTAAATTGGAGATATGAATTGCTCATCTGCTCGTAAAATTCTTCTCCTTGTACATTTAATCGGAGCGGCACGATTTTGCCCTAAATACCAAAAAGATTCGACGTAATCTCTCGCAAACATAATTTAATATATTTCACACCGGTTTCCATTACGTTTAAGCGCAAATTAATTAAAAACAATTATGAAATCCATTGAATTACAAGTAGTTCCATAAAACAGATTATACTTGAAGTTAACTAACTTCATATTTATTTTCAGATTTAACTTCCAATGAAATAAAATAAACTTGCTTAATCTTTATACTACATATAAAACAGTACAGCAATTATGAAAAAATCGATGACGAGAAGATTTGACCAATTTCTAAATCACGTTTGTAGTTCTGTAAGGATGGATGGATGGGTGTGAGTTCATATGTTCCATTACTCCCGAATTAGAAAAGACAGGGTAACGAAACTTTATAATTATAAGTTTCATGACATTGGGAAGAATTGATTTGATTTTAGTAATTACGACGTCGGAAGTAGAAGCTAACTTATCGACTAAAACATAATATTTGCAATTTTTTTGTATGTTTCTAATTTTGAAAAAAGCTAAATTATACAGACTTCATTTTGATAAAGATCGAAACGGATTTAAGGTTTACGGAAACCATTTTTGTAATATGTTTAACCTCAAAATATTTTTTTATTTTGCTCAGACCGTTTGCTTTTTAATATTGTTCAAAAAATTATAATATATAATCAAATATTAAATTTTAATTCACAGTAAATTACAATAACAAATACTGGCTTTCAAAATTATAAACTAGCAAATGAATATTTCATTTTACCGAATAATATTTTATACTATGTTATCGAAAAACAATTACCATGTAAAATGTCATCAAATATGACTCTAGATTTCTTGTAAGTAACTAAAATTCCAAGTAAACTAACGAAGTATATGTTCATTATCTCATGATTATTGCCGATACTTATTTTGTTTGAGCAATTAAAAGCACACAAATATTTCTCTAATTACTATCCATGTTAGTAACTAGACTACCTATTAAAACACTCAAGGGAACACACAAGAACATCTACAGCTGCAAAGAAAAGGGCGTGAAGACCAGTCCTATTTATTTTTATTTTTGTAATTTGAACCGTGATCACCCATATTTAAACGCGATGAAAAGATTGTAATATACCTTTAATGGAATGCAAATTCAGGTGATAATTAAAAATGGATCAAATGATGAAGGCAAATGAAAACTAAGAATTCCAAAACAATTAAAAATAAACGAAACCACCTGTAATTATGAAAGAATTATAATATTAATACCAAAATAATTATTCCTCAGAATCATATCACCATATCATCGCATCGATCAAGAACCCTAACAGGTATAATGACGAAGTAAATATAACCTCCAAAAGCATTTTAACACGATGAATAATGAACAAATTCGAATGTTTTTTACTCTCGTTAATTTACACAAGAGCGTCGATAAATTGCACCTGTTAATTATCACATATACTCATTACGAAATTCAATTTGATCTTGAGCATGTGAGAAGACCAAAGCGTAGCGTGTTTTACCCCAGTGTCAGTAACCACACCATGGTGAGGTCGCACTTCGGCCCTACCCACTCCGACCCTATCCACTTCGACCAGAGATATCTCGTCAACCGATACGACCTTAATTCCCCGTTCACAAAAAAACTATCACTTTCTCTTGAGCGTAACTGTAAATCCGAATACATTATAGTGTTCATAAATAGCTACTTAGTAAATTTTATGGAAACAAAAATTATAGGAATGAAATGTGCCAATGGTCGGACTCATAAGAGAAGCGATAGAGATCTATAAGCAGAAGAACGAAGGCTTCCTCATAATTTGTTGTTATTTAGTTTTGTTGCTATTTACTTGTTCATATTGTTCACTTGTTTTCCTGGCAAAGAATTAAGTACAGTAATTAAAAACTCTGAATTTTAATAACATTTTACAGAATTTAAACCAAAAATCCTTTATTTACTATAAGCTCTCAAAGGTTTTTGAACATACTTAACGTTGTGAAGAGTTTGCAAACTCCAAACGTTTGACGTGAAGTGCGCCTGCGCAATTGATATTTATTCTAGTACGCATGTGTACCGTTGATTGACAGTAAATAGTATACTTTCTGTCTGAAGTGGCCAAGAAACAGCAAGAAAGTTTTTAATCATAACAATAATGATGAAAAAATTATTGTTCGACTGGAAAAATAATGTAGATAAATAATAATCGAGATACAAGCGCAGATTATTATTTAACCACCTAACAGTAATATTTTTGTGCTATACCCATTTCTGTGTTTCTCTTCCATAGTACAAATTCACCTACAAATATCTAATAATACATAGGATGTCGCTTGTACGTAATTAAATTTAGCGATACTCTAGTGACAGTTTGACCCATGTTTCACTATTTTACTTTAGAGGGAAATGTTTGAATAAGCAATATGAAAGTGTTTATTTCTATCACTAAAAATGTGTGTACATTTAGAATATTTTTCAATAATATTAATAACATGATATACAATAAAATAAGATATATTTCTATTAAATAAAATTATACTGACATATCAAATATCAAACATTTTAACATTAAGGTTATGTCAAGTGCAAGAATAAAAAAATATACCCAAGTTCATTTATCCTTATAGTACTACTACAATCTTACTAGGTACATTTTTTGCTTGGCCTTTCCAGAGATGGAAGATTGTCTGACCATCCTTAAGAAACTATATTCTTGTCTTTTTAGCATATTGTGTTATTTCATACATTTTTTCTGGTTAGTACCCATTCGTTAATATTTCGAATCTTATTTCTTCGCTTATTATAAGGTCTTGCTTCTTTATTCTTGCAATTTTACCCAATAATTTTAATTCAATGGTATACAATAAATATTTAATATACTTTGTTTTTGACAACTAATGCGGTTTGGGAATGTTTCACATAAAAATTACGTTCTTTTCTCACTTCAAACTATCTCTCATAGAAATTAATGGGGCAGCCAATCACAAACTTACGCAAAACTATAACGCCATCATTCAAATTCTACAGTACATCTAATTAAATTCAATAATTAGTTATTCTGCACGGTTAATAATTTTACGAATTTGGTTACGTTTACAGCATAATTAAGTTAAGTTACTTTCTGCATTGTAAATGAGGCCTTAAGGTGAACCATATGCTATGAAAATAGGTGTACTATACTCTTTGATCATAATTTATTGCCAACATAATATCACTGTTATAATGAATGAAATTTAGTGTGTATTTGTACATGTTTTGTAGCCAAAGAATCTAAGTTTTATAATAAAAAAAAATCAAACTTTATAAAACCATAACTCGTTTGGAGTAAACAATTTTCAAGAATGCAAGAAAGTAAAGATGATTCTACCCATGACTAAATGTTCATCCAATTTAAATTGTTCTTTTCGAAGTGGGAAAGGTCTTAGTGGAAGAAACATTGGCGTGCAGGTCAACGCTACCGTTGATCAATCTCGTCTCATATCCTCGTCTCTGAGGACTTCGGTCGGAGTTCTCTTGTTGTGAGTAGAGTTTAATCACAGACCAGTAATTATAGCATAGTTTAATTAAGATGAGGTTTGATGATAGCATGCTCTTTAATCGGGAAGAAACCACGATCCTTGTTACGGGGATCTTTTCTCTTCATAATATGACCTCGGCCAGGGGTTGCCAAACTGTTACTGATACACAGAATCTGATACTGAGCGGAATGCTCTGGCTATATAGGAAATGAAAATGCCTCATTAACGAGGTTTTATCGAAAGCAGTGCTAATAATCTTACGTCTTGCAAAGGTGTTATTTACACAGTAAACACACACACTCTACTACTTTTTAAACTAACCAAATTAAGTGTGTTTCACACAGAAATCTTCACTGACTGAATTCAATTATAAAAACTACACTCTATTGACTATGCTTGTTTTTATACTACAGCTCAATATTTAAGAGTTTTACGCCAAATTTTAGGGTTCATACTCTCTATTCAGTATTTTTCGACAAAAAATTTTGCTGAACTTAATTCTGAAGATTGCATACCACTATGCTAATTTAATTTTTTATTATTACTCTTACCGTAGGGCTTCGTTCAGTCCTTTCCGGTGCCCTGATCATCCGATAGCTCTTTTTTTATAGTTCTCGTCCAACTTATATATTTTATTCCACATCTAATTAATTTAGGTATATTATTTATCTCATTTAAAATATTCCGTAGTATTGAGGGCATTTATGTTACATATTTTTTTTTATTAAAGTTGGATTCGTCCATTTCATTTTACTGTTCTTGTCTCTGAAAATGCACTGTGGTTTTATCTCCACTAACACTTTTGGGGGCTATGACTAGACGGCTGGAAACCATACTTCATATGCAAAAATATATCACTTACTGAGATATGTGTAAGTGCCACATCCATAATGAGTACAAGACGTGATGATATATTTATTTTATTTGTTTCGCCATTCACGCGTAAATATTCTTGTATTGCAGAATATCCATTTCTTTCATAATAAGCTTTTCTTAATTATCCCAAAACTTTTTAAATTAATCAAAATAAAGGTATTTAATGAAAAATTCTTCACTGAATTTTATACTGAAGACTGGCCCACTAGGTATGCTAGTTTTTATACATATTTAAAAGCAATATACGAAATTGCAGCTTTACTGAATATCACTCCATGATTAAGGGACAAAAATATCCGTATTTTTTTTCAAATTGCTAAATTATTAATATACGACAAATAAAATATTAATAATTAGAAGAAGGAATACGTGACGTAATTTAAATAGAAGAAAAATACATATTTCATCAGCTATATAATTTTAAAAATTGTGTATGTAGAATTGTAGATGTAGGTAAGTTTCTATGTTTATAATTTTTTTTATATAGATACACATAAATTTTTAATTTTGAAAACTAAACTTTCATTTGTAATTGTTTCATATCAGTTGAACGTAAATGTACTTGTAAAATATAAGTTATACCATGGGATATCAGACATACCTATATCAATTTCAAAGCGTTACGACCTACGTCAATTTATGCTTCGCCAATATGTCGTCACATTAATGGAGCAACTTGCATTAAACTTAATTTTAAATTGATTATACAATAAAATTATATGGCAGTTCTTATTATTATAATGAGTTAACATTATGGTTAATTTACTAATTTAACAATTTGTTTCTTTAAATTCAACTATGATCATAGAACAAATTCAATTCTGATAACTACGTCCTAATAGGCAGGCTAATTTTTTTAAAATTAAACATCTAAAAACATTAATGCAAAATTGAATTTCTTTTGTTCTCTCTGCAGTATTTGTGGCTAGCAAATTTAACAGACTATTTTCTGTAGTATTGTGTGTCAGAATTCGGAAACAGAAGAGTTCGTCCATTTGGCGAAAGGTAGAATCGAGAAAGACACATATTCTTTGTAAGAATGCAAAGACGATAACAGCACGTCTTGTGGCCAGGTAATAAAAACGAGGCGCATGACTCAATGTTGTAACTAAGTATGGAGAAAATTGATGCAATTTTCTATTATTATAGTCAGCTCAGTGCGGCAGCAATGCGCGTCGAACTCGCGATGTGTATGTTAGGAACTCCTACGCATTCTGAACTACACTGCGGTGATACTGATACCATATGCCAGAAGGAAGGATTGTTGCCAGCGATTACTATATTTCCTGTGAGGAAAATCATATTTATTTACTTTAAGCGAGTTACAGATCAGATAGATGATTTAATTTAGGTATTTATTTATCTGCCACAGCAGGAAGTAAAGAAATTTGTATTATTTTTCCTTTACCGATTTTTTCAGGAAAGGTAGTCAAATCAGTTGCTCCACAGCGTTATTAACTACATTGTTTGCTATTGTAATTCTATAATTTAAAGTTAAAAGCAACTCATTTTTAGGTAAACAATGATGGGACAATAATTATTACTTTAATTATTTGAATATTGCAAGTCAAAATGTTAATTTTTTCCAGCAGTTTACAACGTGATTAGTTGACAACGCTTTATGCAGCCAGGCAACATTAATGAAGTTATAAACATAGGTAATTGTTTTATTGCTAGAAGGCATGTAATTAGGAAGATCAATAAAGTTTTTAAATTATTCGTCTGTGACGTTAATTTTAATTCCACAAAAACGTACTCTGACTCTGCTGTGGTTGTGGATAACACAGTACCTACCACTATTAATTGTTTACTTTTTCTCACATGAATAAGTCAAATCTTAAATTATTTACTATTATTATTGATAAAACTAAAAATAAATTAAGTTTGAACAAATTAAATTACAATTTTTTTTAGGTAAACAAATAAATATATCATCACGTCTTTTACTCATTATGGGTCTGGCACTCTGCTTACGCAAATCTCGGTAGGTGATATATTTACGTATGAAGTGCGGTTACCAGCCGTCAAGTCATATCCCCCAAAGTTGTTAGTGGAGGGAGAACCACAGGGGTAAATTTAAATTGGCAACTGTCGGATCTGGGATTCGAACTGAGGATCTCACGATCCACAGTCCGATGCGTTACCACGGAGCTATTTACGCTTTATAGAAATACATTTAGACAACATATAACAAGTAACCACTGAAATGTAGTAATATAGGAAAGATAACTTGTAGATTTTTATGAAAGCGAAAAACGAGCCTGAAATGAATAGATGTCGTAACGCTACCCTTCTTTCTTTAAGACTTATATAAAAACATGTTGCACAGTAGTGTCCAAAAATGATAAATAATATTTAACAGTGTATTGTTAAATTATTTGAAAATTCCTTTAAATTAATATACATAATAGTTAATTGAATACATTTATATTAATATGTTATTTAATTTTTGTATTAAACATTTTATTTCAAAATTATTGAATGCTATTTTTATTTTTCTTCGCAACTTTCTAAGCGAACTGTACAACAAAGACAGGTGGCCTAACGATTGGATGTCTCTCTCGCCTCGCATCTTCAACGTCAGGAATATGCTTTAATTTCGTCCATCCAAAATACATAACGAATGGCGTTGACATTTACTTGTACAAGTCGAAACTATACATTCCGAATCAAAAGTAACACACAAGAAACAGGATTCTAAAGTATTATTGACGTTGCAAGTATTTTTGTACCATTTTGTGGCAACTTTATAAAATAGAAATGAATACAATTTAAATGGCATTCTGAATGTATAAACTTTACTTGCGGTCTTCAAGGAACGCATTGCAGTTTGTCTTTAATGTTTAAGTTCTTATTTCGAACTGTGGATTCGATTTCCACAGTAGAAAATCGCCACTTTTATCCCTGTGATTTCCCTTCCATTATCATATTTTAACTATGGGACTGTGTTTTTACGGTTGGTAGCTGCTATTCACGAATACAAATAAATAATTCAATTACTGAGATCTACGCAAGTAGAGTGCCACCCCTACAATGGGTATAGGCGTAAATTTATTATTATATTTTTTTTTATAAAGAAGGTAAGCGGACTAACTACTTTTGGTCATATACCGCTCTTCAGTGGAATTCGAACCCACGAAACTAAATATTCCTAATTTATCCTTTTTTAAGTGTACAACTCCATTCGTAGTATAATGAAAGTGATTTGATCCCGCGAACTTCTCGTAAGACCTGTAATTTTAAATGTGTGTAAATATTTGCCAAATTGGTCTCGGCAAAGTGTGAAGTTGCGAAACAAATCGCGTATCGCAGCAACAGTTTAATGATTCCTGCTCAACATTTTTATTTCGTGTTGTATAGTAAAAATGTCGAAATAACGAGTTCGAGAAAAGCAATTATTGGTCGCTGTGGAGATTGCGGTTTGTTATAATTAAAGTCATGTAAATTGTGGACGTGTGTATTAAATTACAACATAGTGGGTGGGAATCGTCACGTTACTAGTTGATTTGTTGCTGGAATTAACCTTATTACAAATAAATCTAATCATTATTTCACGGCGAATATTTTTACACTGGTTTGATTTAAATTGTCTGTGTTTGGCCATTCGACAACTGGCGGGTTGGCTATGTTTGCCAGATGTTGCCACAAACAAATATGGGAATGACAATGCTTTACAAATCATACAGCAGTTATTCAGAATTTTACACCTATATCTGCACTAATTGTCATTTGATCATATTGTTGGCGCAATGTATTGATAATATTTTTACGAGGATATTATTAATTGGACAATGAGAAATGCGTTATTCTGTTGTCACGGCATTTACTGTATATGATTTATTTGAATATGTACTATACGCTTTGGTGCAAAAATAAATTAAATTTAATTTATTCAGCCGTATTCTCATTTTACTATTCCGAATATACTCCTGGCTCTGTTCAAAATTGCGCTCAAAATAATAAGAAGAGATTAGGGGCCATTGAAATTCGGGTTTACCAGTTTATTTTCGTGTCATAATTAACTAATAATATATTTTTTTAATTTTTCCGATATTCGGGACTTGTACCAAGGAAAATAAGTTTACATTTAAGAATTTTTGGTTGACAGTTTATATACATTTCTACCCAAGCACACCTTTGTATCGTTCACATTCATACTAAACATCATTTACCCATTTATCCCTCGGACGCCCACGTAATCGCCACAGTCAATCTCGCCCTCATGTTTCGCCAACTTTTAATTCCACAATTGCTCGACAAACCTCCTGAATTAACTTGTTCCCATCAACGTAATCTTGGCCAAAACTCGTTCAGCTTTTTTGAAGATTGATTTTTGCTCGTTTTCAGACTTTCTGTTATAAATATCCTTTTGTCTAAAATATTTTTATGAAATTTTGCAGCTTATTTATTTAAACGGTATATTTTAAATATTCGCGATTATAAATTTTACAAAATCTAAATTTTTTTGCGCGATTTTTGATCAGATCAATATATCCTGTTGAGCTATTTCTGTTCCCATTATGCCTTTTTGTCATAAATTTTGTCCGATTTTGTATTTGCAAGGATTTGGACTGAGTGGAACAGCTACTTGGAAACATATTTTTCGCCAAATCGCATCAAAATTTTGTTATTTTTTTAATATGAGTTGAAGTAATTTTCTTATTGTTTATAGCATTTCTGTGCAAAATTTCATATGCCTATAACAAATAGTGTAGATTTGTATAAAGAACAATTTACACTTTTATATAGATAGAAGAAGAAAATACAATAATACAATTCCAAACCCTTAACATTGTAAACAGTGAATTTTAGAATTAGAGGTTTGATTTGATTAAATTAGTTTTATTTTTAGTTTTCTTTTTCTTAATAATTCCCGAAATGTTTATTATAAAGTATAAAAAATACAGTGAAGCAACTCGAATTTTAATATCTAAAATAGTTTTTCAGATTTAAAGTTGAGTCTTATTCCACGTGTAGATCCAATTAATGTGAAGTTAGAGAATTTTGAAGCAAAATACCACAGTAATAAATATTGGTGTATAAGTTAGTTAATTAAATGTTTACGGAGTCTATCAAAAATGTTGAGCGGAGCAGGTGAAGGAATTCGGCGGCGAAGATAAGTTGTAGTGTATTGATCGAGCGGTTCGAAGAAGACAGAAGAATCAAGGTGCCTTTTGGTGTTGACGCGTTCGTTTTTTCTATTCGATAAAATCTGAGCGCGATAGACAATGAGCCGAATTACGGGGCCCTGTTTAATTGGATGGGAACGCCGTGGGTGCAGGCTGCAGGCTGCTGGCCCCAGCTTAAGTGGATTCCTCGTTGTGCATCTTGGCTTGTCTCGTCGCCGTTCGCCCAGTTTTCTTTCTTTGTCCGCGCCTCCTCGGATCAGCGGGTGGCACGATTTATGGGCTCGGGAGACTTTTGCTCACAGGGACTAAATTTGTGTCTTGGGTGTTGCTATTTGTTAAGCGCTAATAATCAAGGATGCTGTGATTTTTTAATGGTGTTTTGGTCCGATAATTGAGTTCTGTTCACGCGATGCGATATATGGATGCATGCTTTTTATTATTTTACATATTTTAATACCAGCTTTTCATTTATCATTGTGGCAAAGCAGATGTGAAAAATTATTAATATCTATCACTTCAAATATCTCCGTGGTAATGCATGAAATTGCGCGTCATCAAGTGCAGAATTACCTATTTCACACCTATCTTCTGTCAGCTCGTCATGTCTCAAAGACACTTGAGCGAGTGATCACGTAGAAAATACATAGGTGACGCATCCTAAAGGCTGCGTACTGCAAACTAATCAGAACGTTTGCCAAACTTAAGAATCACATTATTGAAGCACCGAGAAGTTTGTGAAACATAACCTTTATTTTTTATATGTTTATCGAATAACATTGAATTCACCAATTCGCAAATGTAGTAATAAACATCTCATGATAAAATTAATGGTTCAACTGACCATTAGAAATACATGTTGAAGTTGATGCTTAATTTGGACGCGTAAATATAACGTGTTCAAAAAGTTCCAGGATGGTGAAATATCTCGAGAAATACATATCGGGAACCCTCATATTTTATTGTACCTAAAACTAAAACTAAGTAGGTTTTGTATGAAACTTTTTCCGATTCGCGATAGATGGCGCTGTAATCAAAAAAATTATTATTGTCTGATTCCCATTTAAGATTTCAAAGTGGCCCCCGCCCTATCCCAGGAAGTGGCGGTGGGGGATCGTGCTTGGTGACATAAGTTAGGTTTTTGAAAAATATTAAACACTTGTTTTATTTAACAAGTTATACCAAGGGTCTACATATAATAATGGAAACTATACCATACTATTTAACATAATTTACTCTACTCTTACCTAAAAACTAGAACCGGATACGAGAAAATACCAAATTATTTATTTATTGATAATATTTTCATTGTAATCTTTTTATTTTGCATCCAATAAACTTCCAATTTCGGTTCTGAATTATAAACAAAATCAAATTTCGCTACTAGGAGGGTAGTTCAAATATGACCGGAAATTTTATTCTCAGAACCAAACGAGTGGTCCTAGCGGCAATTCCTTCTTAACATTCTTGCAATGGGGTATCTAGAAGGCGTGCAAAATGTCATCGTCACTTTAAATGTTTAGACAGTTCATGTTTCCGTTACGCAGCTCATAATATATTTCTTGTGAATGAAGGTGTCAAACCAAGTGATATTTTGCAAATGCTTCAAGCACAGTATGAAGAATCCACCTTATCGAAAACCCAGGTGTTTAGATGGTTTAAGGAGGGCTGTACAACGGTAAAAAATATGACGCACGCGAGACGTCCGAAAACTTCAGTCCTCCTTAAACTCTTACACCATTCAAACACCTGAGTTTTTGATAAAGTGGATTCTCCATACTGTGCTTGAAGCCTTTGCAAAATATCACTTGGGTTGGCACCCTCATTCACAAGAAATCTAATCATTCTGCGTTGAGCAACGGAAACATGAACTGCCTGCTCTGTCATTTTGACAATTACTAAATAAAAACAATTGAAGTGACGATGGCATTATGGACGCCTTCTAGATACCCCATTGCAATAATGTTAAGAAGGAATTTCCGCTAGGGCCATTCGTTTGATTCTGAGAATAAAATTCCGGGTCATATTTGAACTCCTATATATCCTCACACTAACACTATATGCATAAGAAACTAAAAATTCACTAATTTCTGTATTAAATTCTATAGATGCCCTAAGAGTAGATAGACGGTAGAGATTGTTTTTCTGTTATGTTACTTATGTTACAATATTAACTTTGAACTCTTCTGTAAAAGAAAACGGATGTGAAATGATTTGTCACTATCAGCTCTCGCAAGCTAATTGCTTCAACTTTATCACCGCTGCAGGCACCTTCGCATCGCGAATCAGATTAGCACGTTTGCAAGCCACTGGTGGCCTTTTCATTCATCCATTCATATTATCTATTGAGGATGCATTTGCATTGACCTTTTGTAGTTGTTGCTGTAGATATGTCAGCCGGTATGTGTACTGGCGTTGCTCCCGCTTCTGTGAACTGGAAATTAATGTTTCATCGGCGGAGAGTCGATGTCGCTGGTTGTTTGTGGTTGTTACTGTTGTTACCTTCGACGTTATGAGACTGAGTTATGGATCTTTGTGAGACCATGCTAATTAAATTGAAGTATGGCTAGCATTAGGAACTTGCTTCGAGCTATTCTACCCGTATTGCAACTGTACGCGTATATTCCATGTTTATATAAAAACAGCTTTTGCAATACTAAATTTTTATTTCTAAAAAAACTGCACAAATATACAATATAAAAAATCTGTTGTGTTCACCAAAATACCTGCTATCAAGAAACACTCATCTCTTTAAAAAATTTAATTTTCACTTATAACACATGTAAAAAATGACAACTAAACATTGTTTTCTTTTTTCAAAAACCACGGGTTAGAACAATTAAACGAAAATGACAAAATATGATTTTTGTTTAACATGTAATTTGCAAATGGACGGTAAGACAAAAATGTTTCAAACAATAATTGTAGGTTATTCTAATAACAAAAATTGTTGCTAAACTATAATTTACTGAGATATTTCAAAATACTTGATAGGGCCTCAAGTAAACTACCTATTCCGGTTATTGGATTATCACCAAAAACTATCTTCTCAAATGTATACAATTGATATACATATGCAAAATATCAAAATTTTCAGTTTAGCAGTTTTTGAGAAACCAGAACTCCAGAGATCCACACACACACACAGACACACTGACACACAGACATAATCGAGAAAATCTAATAAAATCGTATTATAGGGACCCTAAAACGTGCTCATCCACTAAAAACTCACTATAGAATTTTTAGCATGATTCCTATACCTTCCTACAAGATGTGTCGGTAGGTAAAAAGGAAAACATAAATCAGTTGTTTTAATGTTTTGAACCCTTACTTTTTTTCTATAATATGTCTATATGATCCTTATTCTTATATTATGTTCAGAGATATAGAAAATTGATCGAAGAGGGGAAACATTACAAGCTATCAAATGAGGATGTCCCCGCAAAAATTATTGTTAGGTGCTAAATCTAAATATTAAATTTAAAATATTAGAAAAACATCATGTTTTGTTTAAAATAGACAGTGCCTTACAGTACCCTGGAAAAAACATCTACTATCCATTTGATACAAAAGAATAGCGTATATTGTTCGTAATCGCATTAGAAAAAGCTTGACGTTTTTATGGTACTCGGAAAATCCAATTATTAAAATCTTCAGTATCATCTCGCTCAGGTATTATAAGTGCAGCTGTCATCCGGCGTTTTGCGCCTTAATACGGATATGAGCTGATGTTTGAACAGATAAACCTTTTTTTGTTCACAAGATATAAATGATTCTCGTTAGCTAATTATAATTATAGTAGTACCAAAATTATGGAAACTATAATTATACATTTTAGCAGGTTAAGGAAAACGATCTAAAATATTAACTCTATCTCCTTAATCTAAAGTAATAAAGAATATATCTAAATAAGTATATCGATAACTAAGTTATCAGCATCAGTAGAAACAAAAGTGATAACTTTATTATTGAAGTACATACGCACTTAGATATTTTCTTTATTACTCCAAAGCTCAGGGGTTAGATTTAATATTTTATATTGTTCTTAAGCCTTAGAATTTGTTTTTTTCGAAAATGAGTTTATTATCTAGTTTAGGGATTAATATTAAAATAAATTAAAAACACAAATATAAAATAGATATAAAACTACTCTTTATTGATATTTATTGATATATTTTAAACAAGCGTTCAATTCAATCAAGAAAAAATAAACTTATGTTATGAGAATTTGGAATAGGTGCAAAATCAGAAGAATAATAAAGATGACAAGAGTCAATTCAACAAATACTATAATAAAACAAAAAAGATGCCGAACTCGGTGGTGTAGTGGCTATGTCACTAGCCTAGTACACCAGAGGTCGTGGGTTCGAGTCCCACTGAAGAGCATGGTCGTTTGTGTGTGTACATAATTCACAATTCATCCATTCATGAAGCGGCATATGATCAAATTAGTTAGCCCACTTCCCATCTTCAAAAAAAAGGGCCGATTTCGGTGGTGTAGTGACTATTTCACTAGGCTAGTACACCACAGGTCGTGGGTTCGAACCCCAATGAAAAGCATGGTCGTTTGTGTTCACATAAAATCTCAATCATCCATTCATGGGGCGTCATATAACCATAGTACTTAGTCCATTTCCCATCTTTCCAAAAAAGAAATACAAAAAGAGGAAATTTCGAATATTTTAAATGTAGAACAAAGGAAGGAGGCACAATTATGTATGCTACAAAGGGAACCAGGAGGAAAACGGAAGAGATAAACCAAGAACATAAATGGATACGTGAAGTAGAGGACTGTCTAAGATATAAATTAAGAAATGGAAAGAGAGAAAAAAAAAGAAAAATACGGAAAAGAATTTGCAAAAAAATTTTTTATAATTAAGAATCAACCTAAACAGAGAAAAAATATTTCAGTACACTCTTTCTTTATTCTTCTTCAACTTTAACATACCAAAATAATGAACTCTGTGGATTGAAAACATTCAAAAAAGTCCGTTCGTAGTAAAAAATTCGCCTCTACTTTTGCTTTGCAATGTTGAAGGCTGGGAAACAAGTGCGTATTTAGAACGTGTAATCTCGGGTCCCTGACGAAAAAGGAATTAAAATTTCGATATCTACTCTATAATCTTTTTTGACATTGAAGGCGTGTCGGAAATATAAGATTTATACAGAATTATAATTAAGTTAGCTAAGATTACTTTCTCGTAATTGAATATGAGTTAAGCGAAAATAAATTAACTTTTATAGACTCCGCATAATTTGCAAGTTACCTGATGTAATGATACAAATTTGTCAACTTTTTTAATACACCATAATTTGCACATAAACTTGAATGAAATATTATCAGGAATAATGAGATTTGCAATCATATTCATTTTAAAAAGCATTAATTATAATTCAATATGAATCTAATCAAAAAAATTGTCATTAATAACTTGAAATCTGTATAAATGCAAATCAAGTTGTTTTCTTCCGAAGAAAAATACCGTTAAAAGCCATTTGCATTACAACCTTGGAAACACATACACACGGTCTTACATGCTGCACATTTTTCTTTTTCATTTCTCCATAAATTATTCCTCCCACAATTGAAATTCCTGTGCTTATCATAATTCATCTTTTACATTAACAACTCATCTCTTAATTTAGTAAAAATGTATTGTTTCGCTTCGTGCGTGAAACAAAACAAAACGAATCAAAGAAACGAATCCATTCTTTATTTCTAGAAATTAATACGGCCTGGCATATAAAGGGTGTTGACAACGGCTCTGTCGTAAATCTTTAAATTGTTATAGCTATTAATATTTATAACGATGTTAGGAGTATCATAACAGCCGCAGATGTCAGTTTGAAATCCGAGCTCGTACAACGAGGATTTTAAGACATCTAAGGCCTGTTATGACTCATAACATCTGTGGTTTGTTCAACAGTTTACCGGTTTCAGAATATGAACGCGTTAATGTCATTAATAAATATTATTTTTTGAAAGTAAGTCTGTTTTTATTTAACACCATGGTTACACTTGTTTTGTTTCATATTTATAATTTTTTTTTTACTTAAACATCAAATGTGTTCATAATGGCTACATAAAACGTGGATTTTTGCGATGCTGAATTGCCTGAAAATATTTGGAACGCAGCAGGTGAAGCTCTGGACAGCTTAATTACGTTTGTATTAATAAATAGCGTTATATTATCACTGTGTTTTATTTTCATTTTCTTGACTGTTTTGACAGGTCGGTGTGGTAATATTACCGTACAGCATAAAGTTATGACATACGTACCCTGCCTACTATTGTGCCTGTAGACATTGGTTTAATCTCCTGAAACCGGTAAAGTAGTTTTTCCACCTCTAAACGTAGTAACTATTTTTGTATTTCGATATTACCTTGAAATATAATAATACTGGAACGCTAAGTGAAGTTGAAAATATTTTTTAATGTTCTTACATAGCAACCGATAAAATAAAAATCTATTCTAAGTATAATGTTACACCTATACTCTATTTAACATTAGAAAACAGCTTTGAACAAGATAGGGCGATGAAATTCTTGCAGCTGATTGGATGGACACGAAATGGTATTACATTAGTGAAAATTATTACATTTGTTGTTTGTTACGCGTATCATACTCCATAATATTGTCAATTTTGTACAAATGTAGTACATGCAGTGATAATGTATTTATTTATTTGCGTTCTAAGATGTGTAAAGTGATTAAGTAAATTAATAGCTTTAAAAGTGCTTAACAAGTGATAAAAAGCTACAGTTGGTAATAATACAATTTGTTTACAAACACTTTATCAAATAGCAATCATCAAGCAAAGTAAAACGATCCACCAAAACCAAACAAAACACATTCAAACACCACAACCACAAACAAACATTAATCCACAGTTACCAACCTACCCACCACTCCATACATTCGTATTAATTCCCGTAACCACACGGCTGGCAACATTACACTCCCCGCAAAGAGTAAATAGATTTAAACGTGATATTAAAGCTGGGTTCGTCTCCACGTATCTCGCTGCTGACACCGTGGAGAATTTATCACAAAGATTTGCATTTAATTGTGACATATTATCCGCAACACCGTTGAATTATTGCTTATAAATGCAGCGACATGCCGTGGCTATCGCGCCAGGGTTGCCAACGTGCTTCTTAGGGGAATATTATAACCGCTGGGAGGATATTTCAACGGGAAAAATTGAGGTTATGGGTTTAAATTGGAGTTGATCGCAACGGGTTGTACGTAATATTTTGTTTAATTAACAAAATTGCGGGAGAAATATTGAAATTATTATTAATTAACGTTAGTAGATGTTGATTAGGAAATATAAATTAGATGAAATAATTTTATGCAGTATAACATGGCATCTATTGAACATAAATATCTTGAACTTCTTTAATTAATAATATTAGATTTATTCAGTACCACAGGTATCCTTTAATTATCAAATTAGAATTTTTACTACGTTGTATAAGGAAGTACCTATATAAATCCTGAGAAAAATCTAGTGCAAGTTTTTTTACATAAATACATGTTTCTAGGTCTCGTGGATCTAATTTGACCACTAAATTTGTTTGTTCCAAGTGGTTATATCTGACCAATTTTGTGACAAGTATGTACCATTTTCTTACACTTCAAACTGCTTTGCGACTGTTTTGGACTGTCACAAACTTGTAAATGGTATACTTGGAACGGTATTTCGTTAGTGTACATATTTCGGACAGTCACAAACTGTCAGGTGCGCCAGGTTTGAACAAACCTATTGGTGTCGGTTAGGGTGTCCGTAAAAAATAATATTTTTAAGTACCTCATAAAACCATCTTAAATTTTATGAAACTAAGTAAAGCCAACTCAATTTGTCTTTTATAAGGGTGTAAATAAAGCATACAAAATAGACAATTTTCAAATGGGTTTTTACAAACTGTAGAATATTTTGTAATTAGGAAGTAAATGTGCATGTACATAAGTTTGAACAACATGCGAAACGAGTCGGTCAGTTACAGGAGAAGCCCAAAAAGTATCACATTTACTCCTAATAATAAAATTAAAAACCCATTTAATCGTTTTTTTTTTTTTGAGACCTTTATCGCTCTTGCAGTACCATTTACTCCCTTTTAAATGACAAATTAAGTTGGTATCCCTTACTTTTATAAAATTTAAGATCGTTTTATAAGGTACCTTGTAAAAAAAAGTTATTACGTACACCCTAATGTCTGTGTGAATGAATGGATGAATGTATGTGTGTTCGTATGTTGAATTATTCATGAAGGAGAAAAGGTAGATTAACGGAACTTCATACCTGTAATTTTTATGAGTTGGTTTTAATCATAAATGCAAAACCGGAAGTGGAAGTTTACTTGCCACACAAAACAATAATTTTTTTTTTCGAATACGGAATCATCAGCTATAAAAAATATATGAGTAATAATATTTAGAATAAAAAAATATTACTTGCAACTTCCTCGTATCTATTGCAAATTGGGAGAAAAATTTGATGGTATGTTTAATATACATGCAAATCATACATTGGATACATTGAAATATATAATATTGGAAACCTCAATTATAGGCTTTTATGAAATCAAAATACATACTACCCTTATTTATATAACATTTGTTTTTTGAGCACATTCTTGTCTAAAAGTGATAAATAATATTTAATAGTGTATTGTTAAATTATTTGAACATTTCTTTAAATTCACGTACACAATAGTTAAATGAGCTCATTTCAATTAATGTATTACTTAATTTTTATATCAAAATTTTATTTCAAAATCATATTTTCTAATCAACTTGCTCAGCACAATGTACAACAAAGATAGGTTGCTCGCATTATCTGTCTCCCAACTAGCATTTTCAACGTCAATGAGCGTTCCAGTATTACTATATTCCAGTGGTTGAACAAATGAAAAATATCTCTAATGTTAAAAATAGACGTCACTTTTTGAATTTCTCATAGTATCCATCAAATAAATAATATTCGTAATAAGTAAGAAATTAATAATTAAAAATTGCCGATCTCGGTGGCGTAGTGGCTATGTCACTAGCCTAGCACGCCAGAGGTCGTGGGTTCGAATCCCACTGAAGAGCATGGTCGTTTGTGATGTTTACATAAATTCACAATCATCCAATCATGAGGCGGCATATGACCATAGTAGTTAGTCCGCCTCTCATCTTCGTAATAAAAAAAAATAATTAAAAAAAATGGTGTCGTGTGAAAGCTAAATTGAATCGAGACAATTCAGTTTTATGGAAAATTCGTTCCAGAATAAATAAACCCCGCTCCATAGAATTAAATTTCCATAATATCCGGCCATAATATTTAATTACCATATTTTCAGAGTTTGGAGCAAGTTAAACGGGCAATTGTCGAAGGCAGTATCCTGTTCATTATTACATTACTTCACCGTCACAAAAATCCTGTTCTCACAAAAACCGGACGTAGTTTAACATCAATAAAATAATTCACTTTACGCTCGTACTTTCATTAATACACGCTTTATTTCATCTTACTTTTCAACGAATCATTTCTTAACATAAATCCAATGGATGCTGCAATAATTTTTCCTACTAATAAATAAATCTAAAACTAATTTGGAGTACATAGTTTTCAAAGATGCTAAACTTTGATGATGTTTTTCTTACAGTGGGATAATTTGTTAGGAGTAAAAAAAAATAACAAATGTGTGTTTTATGAATAGGAATTAATAGTACAACAACTATTCCTATTTATGTCCTGATAAAATCGACAGGACTAATAAATCAAGTAACCTAACCTCAAGTAAAATTTACTTTAATTATATAAAATCTTTCAACATTCTTTGCTTTTTCTGATCGATAAACAAAAAATGGTACAAATGTCAAATTTGTAGAAAATTAATTGATCCCATGAAAGAAACTGTAAAATCCTGAATTATGATCACAGTTGTTTCGTTAAAACTAATATGTAATTTAATGACGTACACGACTAATTTTTATATTTATAAAGGAAATATTTCAACTTTGCGACATTCAGAATCGAAAGTTATTCAGGCATTTAAAAATTAATTGGCGAACACAGGTCACTAAAAAAGTATAGCATCAAAACCAGTTTAAGAGAAGCAGACTCACAAAAACACTTGACAAACGTGTAACAATATCACGACATAATAAATTATACAAATAATAAATATTTCATCATGCCATTTCCACCGTTTGAAGGCAGCATTATGCTAAACCGACGTTCGATAGCCTCACTTACTATTGAGATATTGAGACTTGGCTTCGCCATTAGGTATAGGCTATTTTTATATCTACTAAGTTCTATTTAGTACTAGTCAGAGCGCGCTATTGACAATTGAATACCCAAACATTTTGCAAAGCGAAATAACTAAAAGATTAAAATTTCATTGTTTTGAACTTACATAATTTCCTAAATAAATTTTTAAATAAGAACACTTTACAGCTTATACAGTTGCGCATAAGAGAGACAGAGCGAGAGATATTAGTTTTAAATTTTATGTTTAGAATTTGGATGTTCAATTAAAAAGCTGATTAGATTCTATTAATCGGATATGGTAGTTTACTAGAAAATCTACTAGGATTTCAGTCAATAATTAATTATTACATTTTACCCACAATTTTTAATTGATGGTTTACATCTACTAACTTATGATTTTGAAAAATAAATCAAATATATTATCACACAGTTTACCTATTGTGGGTATGACACTTTGCTTTCGCAGATTCGAAAAATATTTTTTTTTCACGCCAGGAAACCCCATCTTTCTTCTCCCGAAATAGTGAGAAAAATGTATTTTCCTCTATAGAGAAGAAAATATAGAAGTGTTACCAATATGAACGTTATTTACAAAAAATATATTGTAAAAATTATAACTAAATTCCTAATTTATTTGTATTTTCGACCACGCGCATTTTGTCTGTTGACCTAAGAACATTAAAACGTTTACTAGTTGTTAATAGCGATACTTTGAAAGTTGAAAAACCCTTTTTAATTTGCCCATTAAAAAGTCCTGGGAATTTACTAAAAATAAAAACATATAGTGATGACATTGGTCTCATATTTGCAAGAACCATTTATGACGAGAATATAAAGGAAGTGAAGACCAATTCAGTCAAATTAATTCACCATATAAAAACGAATTACACAGCGTAGATTTTGTACTTACAATAAGCTGTAAAGGCCGATACAAAATAGCGAATAAATTTTGCTTGATAACAAGTGATTTCACAAAACATCTGTAGATTAAAATTTTCTGTATGGAAACAATTACCCCTACTTCTGACTACACCTAAAACTCTGTACTCTACGACTTTTCATTGTTTATTCAAAGTTGCTTAAAATCCGTTCCCATGACTATTATAACCATTATAACTTTATGCAAATATTTACACAATCTTAAACTCAATAACTACCCAAATAAGTCAATAAATGTGCACTAAAAATTAGAGTTGACCATATTGGTATTTTTTCGAATTTGTAAGCGCGTTAATGACATGTGGGTGTCTCACGGAAGCTTACAGGGCATTAAACTGTAAGAAGACATTTTTCTTGATTCCTAAATTGGTACATACCTAATAGTGGTTGCAGTATTATTAATAATTGGGTTACTTATGTAACTTTGTTTCTATTTTAGTAATTTAATTAGTTATGTAACTCAGGTTATTAATTTATATTTGATTTATAACTTCAATGAGCAAATTAAGCTTTGCATTCATTATTCATTATGTTCTGATCGAGTATTTTGTCTGCGGAATACTTTTCAATGGGAATTAAACGCATTTATTATCCTTTTGAGAAAGTTGGTAATATCAGAAAATTATTTTATTTTGCATGTAATTTCTAACGGCAATATAAAATAAATTTAGCTATTTACCAAAGTTCATACCGTTTTCACTTTACAGTATTTCTTTAATTTGTTGTTATAAATATTTTTAAGATATAATATTTAATCTCAGATCTTGGGTTATACGTGTCTAGTGTTCGTCACGTGTCTGCGTTTTAACCAACACTGTCACAATTATATTGAGAATAGAGCTCTAGAGATTATTCCCGGGAGTAATCCAATGATGCCAAAAAAATATGTCATTGTTTATCACGTGACTTCATTTTAACCAATTGTTAAATGAATGAGTGAAGCTAGTTAATTACGCAATAAAGATAAAGTAACGAAATTGCATAATTATAAGTTTAACGACAAAATGAAGAACTGAGTTTATTTTGGTTGAAATTGCAAAACAGGAAATGGAAGTTTACTTGTTATGCAAATCAATTAATACAATGTATTTCTAATAAATGTACCGAGAGCGCAAAAAGCATGAAATAAAAGATGCAAGAATATTTAAAATAAATAATATTATTTGCATTCTAATTTTTTAGGGGTAAGTTACTCCTAGGGATGAGAAGTTTAAATCCCACAACTGATAATTGCCATTTTAACTTTACCCCTGTAGTTCCCTTAATACTAACATCTTTGGGGATCGTGACTTTCCAAAATGGGCAAATGGCATGATAATATATTTATGTATCAAGGCCCGTAATAGGGTAATTGGGTAAATGATTCTGTGGGCGTCCTAGAAATAAGAGATTAGATATTTGTTGCTTGAACGAATGATTCAGAGTGTGAAGAATAGACGAGCATGTATAAATCGCACTATGAATGTGAATGAAACGAAAGTGGTGTTTGGAGGAGACTGATTTATTAGTGAATTATGTTTCAGGATCCCTGCTGTCACCTCACTGTGTGGAATTTAGCGTGATGTGGTGTATGTACATACATACGTAATCCCCTTGGATAGAACGATTGCCTATCATGTGAAAGTTTGCGAGTCAAACTAAAAGTACAACTGCGCCCAAATGGTTTGGGTTTAACTGTACTATAATTGGGAATAACTTCTTGTTAAAAAATAAAATAAATTAGTAATTAAAATCGCAAAAGTGACCATTGAAATAGTTGAATATAAAGTAACATCCAGTGTATCTAGTCATCTAGCCTCCAGCATATACATATTTATAATTAGAAGAACAAGTAGTAAAACTCAGCCGCATAAATCAGAACTCGAGTTTCAAGGTAACAGAAACATCCAACAAACAAACATCTACAAACAAGCAAATCACGGATAGAGATACACATCCATAAACAATAGCCTCTCTGCTTTGCTGTTCACCATTGAACAAAACAATGGCGATAATACATAATGTACCGTAACCACGAAGACAATCTTCGGCTAATACCGCGGAATTGGAATCCGCGCAGCTAATGCCTCGGCGTGGATGTCACCGTATAAGGAGGCAATTGTGCGTATGCTGGTAACAGTAACTCATTGCGGAACTCCTCTGATTTTTGCACGATGTGCTCCGCCGACGAACCTTGAGGTGAAGGGAATGGAGTAAGGAGTTACGGATTGTGGAATCTTCATTCGATTGCGGTCATTAATATCAAGTACTCGTGGTACTGGAACTCGTGGCGCCTTCCGTCTTTACTTTATGAGAAAATCGTAAAGAATGTTTAGCTAGCTGCTTTGTGAGCCAGCAGATACTTCTTATTGCTGGCGCATTTGCACTGTTCATTAGATCTCTACACGAAAAAAATTTTTAGTATTTAAATTTTTGTCCACTAGAATGTCTGGTTCACACAGGGATAGTTTTTGTGGGAAAGATTCTTGCAAACTATCTGCCGATATAACCACAACGTAAGTCAGTTACATTCCACGTCTTCAAGAAGAAGTCTTTGCAGCTGCTTTTACAAGAAGGATTTTATGGAAATTTACTAACTTCATTTACTTACCACAATAGTTGTCAATTCATATCAAAGCGTATTTGTAACACTTTCTGGGTTATTCTTCTTTTACAGGAAATTTTTTCACAAAAACGTTCTTTAATACAAACTAACATGGCGTCTATCACAAATAAATTAAAAGTTCCAGGTGGTCTACGGTCTACATAAAATAATATATTAACGAACAAATAAGGCACTGTATGTTTATGTCATACTTAAACGTTCGTTAAGTATTTATACTTGAAAATAAAATAGAAATAGAGGGACATCACAAACGCGGTAGTAGAATGAATTTACAACTTTTAAGTTAATTTACACGTAAAAATAAATCAAAAATACCTGGTATGATCACCATGTGACTTTTCACACTTGACAGAAGTTTGATACATTGTATAAGTATAATTATTTGTTTGTTCTCATAGTAACTATGATAACTAACATATTATTAAACATAAAATAAATATAGACCCGAATGCAGAAAGGATAGTTAACTCCATAGTCCATCTTATAAATCCATTTTATTGGTTACAAGAAAAATGTTGAATTTTTATAGACTAATTACGTTGTTTTAAAAAACAGAATTAACCTTTCTAACACCATACCAAGCTATAATTTAGTTTTCTTAAAATATTTTTTTATATTCTAAATAAATTAATTTTTTTATGTATCCAGTAAACTTTCAATTCTGCATACATAACGTCACGCTATATCCCACAATATAAAACAATCAAACACATTCTTATCCTGGTTCACCACCTTCGCTTCGTTCAGATTCGTAGTGCGATTCTTCTTCACACTTGGAATTATTCGTTCATGCAACAAATCATCAATAATATGGGAGCGCTTAGATCTGCCTATAATTCAATAAGTGCTATCCAATTTTCAATCCCTCGAAACTTGTCTAATGATCATTTGTCGAATGTTCATTTGTCAAATGTGCAACGATCTAAAATGGCCGATTTAGCAGAACCAAAATCTTTAATATTTAAGAAAAGATTCCATTAAAAATGCGTACTATGATTCGAGTTTAGCGGGCGTGAGTTGTGCGGGATTAGGGATTGTTCAGAAAAATCGCGAGCGACGCGAGCTAATCTAAAAAAGATTTTTGGTTCGTATCTTTGCTAATTCATCCATTTTAGATCGGTGCACATTTGACAAATGAACATTAGAAAAGTTTTGAAGGATTGGAAATTGTATAGCACTCTTTGAATTTTAGGCAAGCTCACATTCTCCCAATAATACCTAACCACTTATTACTTGGAAGCTCACGCAATCGTTCACCCTCAATCTCGCCCACATTTATTAGTATCACCAACCTCGTTTTGTAATTATAGGCAATATCAATTCCAACTTATAATAATTGAGTTTTGTTACTCTGCCCTTTTTGGTTCTTGAACATACGGACATTCTTTTATCCACACATACAGGCCTGATAAAGAAAATGTTTAAAACGGATTCTCTAAACTGAATGAAACACGGAAAAGTTGCTAATAATTTTTTGTCCAAATTACATATTTCATTAGAAACTGTTAATCACAACTGATTTATTATTATAAGTTACAGTTATAATGTATTAATCTATATAAATGAAGATTCCATAACCAACCCCTGTGTTTTGTAGTTCCAAACATCTTGTTTTGCTGGTGTGATATGTTTATTTATGTACATTTCCGTAATAGCATTCTCGCAGTCAAGAACCTCGTCGCAGAGCAAGTTTTCTCGCGGTAATTAAAACCGTGCGTGACCCGGTCATCAACGTTGACCACACTAACAGATGTCGCCACTAATCCTATTAATCTCGCCTCACTACCTCATCATTGTTATTATTAATGTCGCTAATGACCCGGCAGTGGCAACGCGTGGGCACAGAACTCGGCTGGTGCTACTCGAGCTGCTGGAGCGATGCTTGTTTGCACGACGCATCAGCAGTTTGACAGCCGAGGCGACACTTGATCGCCTGGACACTGGCTGTAAGTGACTGAGGTATCAAGTGTCGGGTTTGGATGGCTCTTCTATGTCCTACAACGATAGAGACGCTACGACTAAACATGTATTAATCAGTAACCAGTCGAATTAGATCAAAATAAGAAGAAGAAAAAAGGAAGTTGTTACATCAAATCCTAAATAAATTAACTCGCATTTTCACTAAACAAAAATGTATATTTTCAAATAAAACAAATCTAATATAACGACTTGAGTTTCTTAGACAAGAGTTTAATGGTCTCATTGTTTGCAAGGTTAGGATGTTTTGAATACTCAAATGAGGATTGATATATTTACAGAATTAAAGTTGACGTCAAATCTATACTAATATTATAAAGAGCAAGGTTTTTTTCGCGTGACTAGCTCATCAACGTAGAGCCAAGATTACCGAAGCTAGGACTACGAAATTTGGACAGTAGGTTCCTTTTATGGCCGTGGCAAGGAATAAGAAAGGATTTTAGGAAATTCAACCTGTAAAAGTGTAAATGGGGGTTGAAAATTTGTATGGGTTGAGTGAAAAAACATTATCTTTTGACTTGAAATTTTATATTTAGACGCTTTAATAAAAATAATGAAACACGTGTTTCAGATTTTATCAAAATCAGTTAAGGGTATAAAATAGGGTTGAAAGTTTGTGTTTATATGTTTGTTTGTCACGTATGCGTTCCATTCATTCCATTGCGATGAAACTTTGGAGGCCCGCTAGATGGCACTGGGGTCGAATTATTTCGAAAAAACTTATTTATGATCCGATTTGGGTCGTACTTAGAATGCATATAAGTTACGTGAAAAGAATGGAACCGAAGAACGAAGTGACGAGCTTTCTTCGCCAACATACTGACATGCAAGCGAAGAACGAAGTGGCGAGCTCGCTTCGCCAATGCATTGATGTGGAAGCGAGGGACGAAGTGAAGAGCTTGCCTCGCCAACATATACGGACATGGAAGCGAGAAACGAAGTGACGAGCTTGCATCGCCAATGTACTGCCATGGAAGCGAGAATGGTAGTGGCAAGCTTGCTTCGCCAATTGTTTGGTATCAAATGCAAGGTATTTAAAAAAATTTCCTTTTTTGAGAGGCATCGCAACGCATGTCGGTTATTAGCTAGTTTTAAATGAAGAGAAGAAAAAGACGATAGACTTTTACTTTGGTTAAATGGTAATGTTTTTTTTTTCAAATTATTTTTCACTTTTCTTGTGCTTTTTCTGAATTTTTGTAGGATTCAAACAACTGGAACATTTATTTCATATGTCTTACATGTGTTAATTGCAAAAGTATTATTTAACATGTATAGGAATAGTATTATCCTAAAATAAAATAGTGTTAACAAAATATCTACCAACGGCAATGGTATGTTTCCCGATTCTAATTAAAACTTCCTAATCAGCATGTAAATCATTAAAAGGAGTAAAACTAAATGTGAACAGAGTCTAACAAAGCATGTAAATCAGGTAAATAATAGTATCGCTCCACCGAAACAAATCTAATTAAAATTCTAAAATTCCGTTAGCCGGATTCCGATCACTGCATCCACCGAAGATTCTAATCTTGCATCAGCCAATCAAAGCGGACTGGAGATGTCACGTGACAGATGTCGGGGGTCAGGGGGTCACTCCGGGGTCACCGGAGTCGACCCACTTCCGGCACATGGGCAGGCACCGTTAGCACGGGACTAAGCCAACTTCGAACGCAGCGCATCTTCGCTAAGATTTTGACTCTTGACATAGGATCAAATTGAGGATTTGAAACTACATGACAGGGATTGGTAATTAGTTTTTTGTTGCAATTACGGTACAATCTATCGGATGATAGCCCTGTGTTAATATTTATGGCTCATTATGCGATGTGTTATTTATTACGTTTTGAATGATTATCGGATCGTACTAGAATAACTGTGAATGAAGAAAAAAACATATATGCTTTCCCGCAAAATGGTTCATTTTTCATATTATAAGGATGTCACTTTACTCTTATTATTAGAAGTCTCTCATCCTGAATTTCTTATGTATACTATAAGGAAGTTTATGAGTAATGAAAAAAATTATTTCGCGATTTAGGGGGAATTACATGTTTTGATGTCCCCTCGCTCATACTTAGGGAATTTTGTTATTCTATTTTTTCTTATTCATGAATTATTGAACATACAACATACATCCATCTATCGATACATACAGACGTAATAATTGTGAAAAGGGTTCAAAAGATTCAGAGGATGTCATAACATGTATACTTCCTTATATAAACGAATTTATTGTTTTGAAGCAATCGGCGTATTCAAAGTAAAATTAGTGTCCTTAAAAACGGGTGCATATATAAATACATACCGTCACGCAATATCCCACTGAGTGAGGTAGCACGACCCCTGAAATACAATCAATCTCCTCGCAACATTTCTATCCTGGTGCACCATTTTCGCCTCGTCCATATATTTATAGAGCAATTCATAGATGCACGTCTATTCTTCACACTCGGAATCATTCGTTCACGCAACAAACTATCATCCATACCTAACCACTTATTCCTCACACGCCCACGCAATCGTTCACTCTCAATCTCACCCGCACATATTGGTTTAACAAAACTTTCATTCGACATTCTCTCAAGATGGCCAAATCACCGCAATTGACTCACTGAAAGGGATTTATATTTATTCAATTCACTTTAGATAATTAAAAATTAATTCACTGTTTTGTATGTAGTTTATCAAAATAAAATAAAAATTATGATAACATATCAGGTTCTGTGATTCTGATGTGATCAATTACTTAATTACATCTGTAAGGATGAATCGATGGATGTATGAATGGATAGTGCAATAACTCATAAACGAAATTCAAGAAACTGCAAAATATAAGTTTCATGACAATGTGAAAAGCGTGATTTGACGGGTAGTAGGTGCAAAAATTGAGATCATATTCAGAAGAGTAAGTCTATAAAAAGATTACAAGTTGAGAAGTGAGCGAGATTTGAACTCTCCAACTCTAGCTTGCGAGATGAACGTTTAGGCTTTAATTCCCAAGTGTCCAGATACCAATAAAATTATCTGAAAATCCTCGTCATTGTGGTGGGAATGCTCACCGCATAATTTGCAAATTTCGCGCATACTTAGCTAATCATGCAGTCGCGACATCTTTCGGTTCACACGGTCACTTTAATAAACACACACATACACTAGCAGCATGTGTGTACCGTGGTGCAACGTTGCGAAAGTTCGTAGCCGGATCTGTGGCTCTGGCACCTGTACCGGGAACGAAGAAGAATTAGTCATCGCTAGGAAATCGAAGATGCTTCCAAGATATTGATGATGTACGTACTTCACGTAATTGGCGGGGCTCAGGTTTCGTAGTTTGTTGCTGGTTTCGTCAACGTGATTCAGGATGACTAGGCGATTTGTTTCTCGCGTAAATGTTTGATTTTTACTCGAGGTTACGTAAGATGATTTATATTTATTTTATTTATACGGTGAAGAAGCGGTTGCGGTTTACATCGATGTCTAATTAGAAAGTTGGAAGTTATGATTATTTCAAACTTTATGTCCAATTTGATTTTGCTGATATTTCTAAAAATATTGTAGAGTAGGGGGAAATTGGAAGAACTGTCGCAGTGAATGCTTTGGCATTTTAGGTCAAATGTAATTTTATTAAAAAAAATAATAATAATTAAGAAGAAACTTACGCTACAAAGTTCGAAGACAAAAATAATATAAAGGGTGTAGAATATGGCATATTTTCTTTATATTATTGTTGACTTACCTATTGCTATTCACCTTACAACAAAAGTATAAATACAAAAGTTGTTCAGACATTAAAAATGCATATTATAAGGTTCATTTGGTCACCTAAATTTTAATATTTCACAATATATCAATTAAATTAAAATTAATATTTTTCGTTACTATTTAATGGCTGTGTTACAAATTAACATGGGAAATCAGTTTATTGCGTACTGTTACTCGGTGTTCTACCGGACAACAATGATTGTAGTACCAATCGAAAGATATCATTTTTCTGAATCAAACGATTATAAATTAGTAGTAATTTGGCTCAGTAAAGTAAAGTTTTGAAAAATCTCCGATTTATTCAATTTTTATCGAAAATAAATATAGTCACCTATGATTGTTTTGTTTTGATTTCTTTCAAGCTATTTATTTGATGTTTAAAAATTAATTTACGGAACCAAATTACAAATAAATTGTAATGTATTTTACATCGTTTCATTCAGAAACATGATATCTTTCGATTGATACCACAATCTCTATTGTCCGGTAGAACACCGAGCAACAGCACGCAAAAAACTAATTTCCCATGTTAATCTCCTACGTACACCTTTAAGATAGACACACGGTATGGAAAACTGTAGAAATTTTCTCAATTTAAAATTTAAACGTGGAGGTAAAAAGGAAGAACCTTCTAAAATATTCCCAATAATACATGAATGCATTTCCGGAAATTTGTTCAAATTTCTTTAATCTATGGATTATATTAGGCAGTTTAAATATTGGATACTTGTATACAATTATTTTTTTTTTTTCAAACCATGCAGTAAGGAATCCTGAAACCTAAACAAACCTGATTTATTGGTCAACATTTATTGACGCATTGTGCGTAGCACGTTCCGTAAGTGAGGTGTTACTCTTATCGGTGTAAAAACCACCTTTCAAACACAAAGTGGTTTTTGTCAAATATGGAGGACGATGATCAAGAAGCATTGTTACCTGCCCACTCGCTGCAGCACCAGTGGGAGCCAGTACTTGTAATGCAATTCAGGTAGTGTTGTAAACTTGTAAATTATTTTATTGTCGGCGGAGCCTTTGTGGCGATTTTGTCACTTCCGGTGCAGTCCTCACTGCCACGGTGCCACGTGAGAATTGGCGATTGAGTGCATTGAGTATTTCTTTTTAATGAAATGACATTTCTCGATTATGAGTCATTTCCGTGTAAGGTAGTATGGGAAAATGTTTCATTGGCATGTTGCTTTTAATTTATTAGTTTTTAAACGATGCACGGTTAGGTAGCTTATATCTTGATGAAAGTTTATAAAATATCTTTTTACTTGCAAAATTTCATGAAACATTTGTAGCTTTCTTTTTTGTGTAATGTTCTCATGGCATTGGCAATAACCAAAACATACTTAAACCGGTTGCAGATAGAAAAAAATTATTACTAGTATATATGAAGACATCATATCAATAAAAATAACGGTCAATTAAAAGCAAATAAATCTGATTTAGATCATTAAATTTAAAACATTCATTAAAAGGGAACACCCATAATTTATTTTTATGCTGTCCATAATCAAAGTTAATAGTTTAATTGTGATTTTATTATACTAAAGAGTTTAAAAAATAATAAAGTTATTAGTTTCTCAGAAACTCAGATGAATCCGCATTCTAACGCATCTAAATATAACAATATCCTGTCATTTACATCTTACGGGGTAGTAGCAAAAACATAAACAGCTTATTAATAACCCATGTCATATCTAGAACGGCGTTCCCAACGAGAACATTAAGCCTCGTACAGACCTGCGAACGGTTCGCCGAACCGTTCGGCGAACCGCTCGCTGAACCACGTCCACACCGGCGCAACAAAACGGCGAACCGAACGAAGTTCTGCAACACGTGCAACGTTTGCCTGCAACGTTTGCGCGATCCATCGGTTGTCGGTATTTCGACGAACGATCAAAGGATGTTGCGCGAGCACGTTGCAGCTAGTGTGGACGGGCCGGCGAACGGATACTTGCAACAAATGAATTTATTTCACTTTATTCTTTAATTTGAGATAGATGTTATATTTTGCTCTTTATTAATACTATATTTATTAAAAATAAATACTTTAAAATTTATCAAATTCTATATAAATCACGATTTATCTGGAATCTGCAAAATAAATATCATATGACATTTCCACCAAAGTCTATGACTCCTTTTTTCTTACTTATTTTTATTAAACACAAAACAATAAATTATTATTTAAAAAAATATTTGGTATGTAAAATGTTATTTGCACTTTTCTTGTGCATGCTTCTAATTTTGA
Source organism: Poecilus cupreus (assembly GCA_963942605.1). Taxonomy (NCBI): domain Eukaryota; kingdom Metazoa; phylum Arthropoda; class Insecta; order Coleoptera; family Carabidae; genus Poecilus; species Poecilus cupreus. Next base: position 17,051,932 of record OZ012726.1, read on the forward strand.
GAAAATCTCAATTATATATTTAATATTATGTTTGAATAATCTTAATTACTAAAAAATTTTCAACATCCATATGTCAAATAATTGTGAAGTGTCAAAAATATGTGTCGTTTGAAATATTATAAAAGCAAAATTTATATTATTAGTTATATAAAATCATAGTTACAATGAGAACAAAAAAAAAAACATGTTTAACATCTATATGTCAAACAATTGTCAAAATAGCCATATGCAAGGAACATGTCATACGTAATTGGTTGGTTTTATATGTATAAGAAAGTAGTGTGGTGCCCAAACAAGATTTAAAAAAAAATGTAAATGAATATAAATATATGCTGCTGTAACTGCTTCAATATCCATTTTAAAGCAAATCTACATACATGCATCTGCAACAAAAATGGAAAAGGGACGAACATTCCCCCACCATCATCTGCCAGTGATCGCCAAAACGTTCGACGAACAGTTCGCCGAACGGTTCGCCGAACACTGTTCGTCGAACGGTTCGCAGGTCTGTACGAGGCTTTACTCCGCGTTCAAATTACGCCACGCACACTTTTTCATCACATTTGATAAGTCCCTGACATCAAGCATCGTCTGCTATCACGAACAAGTTTCAACAAGTTTGCTCTCGTAGGAGTGTCACGACTTTTTTCCCGATTTCTTTTATATCCATGTTTGGGTTTTTTTGTTTTTAGACTCTAAACTGTTTGTTCGTTTGTCGTACACTCGCGGTGTTAGCTTACGCGAAAGAAAATAAAAAACGGGTATTATTTCTTTTGTGTTACGCTGGCGTATCGCTTACAAAATGACGGCTTTTCTATTTTTATTTAGCGTGATTGTTTTCCAATTTTGCAGAATATACGGATGCGGTTAAGAGTTACAACGAATGCATGCTCATTTGATGATCAATTGCGCATTTAATTGCTGAAGATTTTATAATAACATTGTAAATATATGTATTCAGAAATCTCCGCTAATTTTACATATTCAGTTTTGTCTTGTAGTTTTATAGTTCTCGAAAAATGCGATATAAAAACAATTCCAAACATCCTAATTAGAAGTATCCTTTCAAATATCAAGTCCCTATTAATCATTCTTAATTGTTTCGCAAAAACTCCCAACCTTTTTCTCTGGTGAACTTCGTCTCAATGTCAACATTTAACTGTCCAAACAAATGACAAACGCTTTCGAGGCTCGGAGTCATGACAATGGAACGTCGAAGATGACGATCGGATAGCCTAGGACAAATTACCGTAATCCGCTTAGCGTCTCGTCCTCTTCAGATGCTCAGTTGTTTCGGTGCAAGGACCAGGGGATTGTCTTGTAGCCTTACCTCGAATCTTGGGAGGCTGACGTGCTGTCGAACTGTCATCCGAGATCAACGAGATTTGTTTACGACTGTTTTTTTATTGTCATCCCTTTGTGGGTGGTGAAGGAATTCTTTGTTCTGTACCTTTATATTTTTATGATCAGAAAAGTTAAATATAATGCGTCCTCCCGCCATTTACATATTTTGAGTGACATACTGATTTTGTAGATCTAGGTAACCGACTAATTTTAAAGCAAACAAGGTATAGAATTTACCACGAGTTTCAGTTAAGATGCAATATCACTGTACATATTGTCCCAGATAAACAGTTGGTTGTCAATTTTAAATAAAGTTATCATAATAAATAAATTAGCAAACATATCACAAACATTTCTCAAACTATAACCAGAATTGCACCAAGTTAGCATTCGAATATTCTATTCATTAATAAACTTCTTTCAAATATTTATTTAAATTATTTTATCTAGAACAATAATTCATATTTATAGATACATTTATAACAGAAAGGAAATATTGCATCTTAGCTAAACCTCGGTATACTGGCTCCCTTACAGCAGCATTAGATTGGGCAATAGTCCGAAGATTCACCAATTTTATTAACAAGACAGTTAAACAAATAAAAATACATAAAATAAATGACATTATGCCATGTAGTTGTTGAGAAATCGTAACTTCAGAGATCCACACAGACCGACAGACAGAGATAGACAGACAGATAGACCGATAGACAAACACACAAATGTTAGTGGACTGGAACCCACAGGAGTAAAATTAAAAGTGGGAAATGAATTGAGGAATGTTGTAAAAGCCGTTTTTAAATTACTAAAAATATGGTTACAATAACAAATGGCAAGCAATTTGTCACCCAAATTAAAACTTGTAAAACTTCTATGGAACATAAAAAGTAAAAATTTATATTCATCGCGTGTGAATCTCCCAAATATTTTCCAATTAAACTTGAATTCACCAGCCAGCCAATAAATAACAAATATAATAAAACCAACTCGTTAAGTATCAACTTGTCCTGATGTTTCACCAACGAACGGGATTCAATTAAATCCACAATCGCGTTGACAAAACATTCCGGTATGAATGGAGCTGGCCGCTGGTCGCTGTCCAACTGTCCGTCCATCGCCCACGCACTCGAACGCACATCGCAGCTTATAACCTTGTTTCAGTGTAATCTCATTCGCTTTAATACAAAACTAGTTATGGTTTAGAAGAGAGAAACACGCATGGTAATGGAATGTGTCGACTGTAGAGAGTTCCAGTCGAAGGTCTGGCTGGACACAGCTTGCTGGATGGAGGTGTCTACTTATGTCGGCTATTGGAGATTAATATTGAGGAATTGTTTGTTCGCGAGAGTGAGCAGGTGCCGCAGAGGGAATTTGAAGCTTTGAAGCACAGGTTTTTGAGATCCACATGAGAATTAGGAAACTAGATGTTTTACCAGCCCACAAAAGTTGTTAAGAAGGATAACTTTCAGTACATTGTAACAAGATGAGATAATGTAACGCATTTTGTATGTTTACAAACTCAATTTGGCGACTAGAATTAGGATAAATTTCGAATTTGAGGGTTAGTTTATTTAGCTCAGTATGATGATGACTATTAGTAACTGAGTACACAAAAACGTTTTTAAGTAAGTTTTGATTTGTTGAAGTTTACTTATATTGGGAGCAGTTTAGCCTACACATTACACAAAATTAAATTCTCTTCCAGATAATCACTAATTGATACAAATATCATAATATTAATTGCAATTTTAATGGCAATATTAATATGAAACTTCTATGAACTCTACTCCTATAGAAGTGAATGCTAAAATAATACAGGTTCATTCATATGGATAACTTAATATTTGTACTGAAATAAACTTTTTTTTTTTGATTGAATGAAAACTGACTCCTTTTCGATGTGTTTTCGAATCGCGAAGTACATTAATCCGTTAGTTTAGTGTCGTATCTAGGTTAAGATAAAGAACAGTACGGGAATATATTTTCTGGATACTGGAAAAGTATCCCCGTACGATTTTGAAAATAAATAAACAAACCATGGATAAACTATCCTCAGATATTTTTTATCAAAACAACGAAATATTTGTATGTCTTTTTGATTGTCTGACGTTTATAAATGAAATATAAAATAACTAATTATTGAATATAAATAGATAAAAAAAATAGTATGTATAGCAGGTAGGAAAAATAAACTTCCGGGATTCCTGGTGTTGCAGGACGAGCCTTAGGCGAGGCCTGCAATATCCACCATCCTCCGGGAATATATCACTTTTCCTACTAGATATACACAATATACTATTTTTATGACCACTACGATATCTGCTCATTGTATGATTGTTATTGCTAGGGAAATGAGGTATACATTGCAAGCATCCTGAGAAATGAATTTGTTTTGCGAGTATTTCAATACAGGTCATTTCATTTCGTTACAGGTGCCATTTCTAGGATACTTATTTAGAATTATCAGATATTGGAATGGTGAAAGCGGGATAAATGTATTATTAAAATACAAATTAATTGGGAAATGATATCGAGGTCGTAGAAAATGTATTGTGTATAACTCGCATGGAATGTCCATTTCATACTCGTAGTAAATGAATAAAATTCCATGATTGTTGTACAATATACTATTTTCACATGGAGTAAATATACCTATAGATGATGCATTCAAGTCAATCAGAATGTTCGCCATACTTAATTGTCACGTTGCCACGTTAGCTTAGTACCGGGCAGTTTATGAAACATAACCTCCATTATTTGTTTATGATACGATTTTCCGAGTGATTTATTGAACGAATAACCTTAAATTCACAAATGAAGTAATAGTACACCTTGTGTCAAAATTAATAGCTCACCCGACCGTTAGAAATACATGTTGAAATGGATGTTTATTTGGACGCGTAGTGAATGTAGTACAACATATTTGAATTGCTCGCTCGACCCGGTTAAGTTTGGCGAACGATATTATTGGCTAACTTCTTTGTGGTATCCGAATTATGACCAAAATTAACTCATTTTGCACATTGTCTTGAAACCTAATAATTTTTCGTTACTCAATCTTTTCTTGTTCATAAGTTAAAGAACATCCATCCATTCATCCACGCACATAGACCTCGTATTCAAAGAGGAATCAGGGAACCGGAACCTTAAAACACATAAATTCTTACACAAATGTACAAGAAAGAAAAATGGGTCAAATATTACTGTAACATGTATTCCATTGTCTCATGTCTGTGGTAGACTTTGTCAAGAATCCTTGAAATAGTATCTCAAGAACCGCTACGAAGAAAACGATTGAAAACATATCAGGCGTGGAAAAGCTATTTTAATTATATTATACAAGAATTTAAACGTAAAAACCTAACAATGCAAATACTTAATGACATTTACATATAAAAACTACATGTGGGAGCTTGTAAACATGAATATTATGCACCGGTATAATCACTATAATAATTACGTGTAATATGTAGGAAGGAAGATTGTGAGCAAATTGTTTATTACCATTTTAGTTGTGCCCTTCGGATGTGCGGCGTAGTTATTATATAGCAAAAAAGCGATAATTTTATGTGTATCCCTGATTTGAACAGCAAAAACTTTCCTACGTGAGTAGATACGTTTATAACCTAATCAATGGCTTATTTAATTCTGAACCAGAGTAGGATGGGATTATGTAATTATTAATGTTATATTTATAGAGTTTTTCAATATTACTAGAGCGTCATTATTGATAAATTAACGACAATAGCAACCCGTTTTCTACTATGTACAAGATAATCAAATTATATTGTTTTCAGTTTTTAGAACGTTTATGGGAACTTGCACTTTTACTAAATATTTGATAATATTGTATTTTTTATAGCTGTGTATTTGACTGTTTACATGGCGATATAGAAATCGTGGCAGAATTAAGAAATTGTTCATTCCCAAGGAGTTTTTTTAAATAGAATTACAGTTTAAGATGTATTATTGTTTTTTCATGGATATTTGTTCTATCAAAAGCTCCTGATGCTTCTCAATTATATATAAAAAAAATTACATAATCCTCTTTCCCACAGTCGATAATGTCGAACCCTGTAGTTCCCATATACTAACATCTTTGGGGGCCATGATTTGAAGGCTAGTAAACACATTTCACATATAAAACTAAATTATTTATTGAGATCAGAGTGTCATAAATATACCAACCCGTATTTCAACCGAATCGTACATGAAGAAATATTTGATTGTCGAACGATTTGACAAATATTGTCAAGCACTCAGTAATGTGTACATAGAGTAATAATATATTTATGCATATTATGCAACTATACAGCGCAGGTACAAGTAGCAAGTTCTCCTGCGTCATGCTGTTCATTCGATATGAAATCAGCAATATAATCTATAATAGTAAATCCGGAAACAAATCAAGTTGACGTTGTTACAAAGCGGTGTAATATATCAGAAATGAAACCAAATACAGTTTAAAGGAAACCGTGCATTATTTCCGCATCCAATAAAAAGACAATGAACTATGAACGTTTAAATCGCGTATTAATTATTAGTTAATTAAGATGTAAGCGATTCGCTTGGCTGCCCTTAGCATCACAGCTTATATTTCTTTAATTGCGAATGTTCACATGGGCACATTTTATTTTCTATTTATTGCATTATAAAATCATTAAAATGGTTCCACGAAATATTAGTTCCCGAGCATCTCAAACTAATACACTCTCCATAAAAAGTCTTTAAACGATATACTAATTAAGCAATTAATAAAAAATCGTTTACAGTTACTTCTCCACGGAGTTTGCTCATCAGTTATCGTTAGTGGATCGTCACGACATACAGTAATCGTATTATAAATTTTCTAATAAATATAATAACGGTTATGCCCATAAACGTGGGTATAAGAACATTTATATTATGTCTAAGCCTTATTTGGAGCCTTCACCAAGTAGGCTGATGGACAAACTACAAAAGAATAACAGGTTATTTTAATCTCACTTTAATAATATTTGTCTTACGTTTTTTATATCAGATTCGTTGTAAATAAATATATCATCGCTTCAATACACCCATTTCTACAAACAAATTTCAGACTTGTTTGTAAGTGTACAGAGCCATCAAATTACAACCCCCAATAACTTTAATAGCGGGGAATCTTCCGATCGACATCTAAATGCAATATATACTCTACTACAGGCTAATAAAATTACAGTTATAAAAAAATGTGATTATAAGCTGGCGATTCAGTTTTCTTGCTCTAAAAATTTATTTCCTTATCCGATTAACATATATATATATATATATATATATATATATATATATATATATATATATATATATATATATATATATATATCATCAGCTGCCAATTCAATTACCTTTCCTTCAAAATGTCTCCATCCAAATAATATAAAAATTTACAAATTTACAGTATAAACTATGGAGAATAACATGCTTCATGCCGAATTTATAGATCTCTACTAGTACGTGAATAACAGATCATTAAACTTAAAAATATATTTTGGAGTTCTTGATCAGGAGCTGCCGATTCAGTTCTCTTGCACTCAGAATTTGATTTCCCATTGCATTAATATAAAAATATATGTGTGAGTTGTTAAAATTATGGAGAATAACATACTACTGTCTGTATTCCTATATCTCAACTAGTAAACGACTCACAAGCTTCTAAATTTAGTGGAGTCTCTAATAAATTCTTTATCATAAAAATATAATTAATTTGGAGTTTTTACGAATAGTTCTTCCAAAAGTGTATCAATTTTTAGTATTAAAATATTATGTATATATTTTAAATAAAAGTGCACTGTGCCTGTTTATACGATTATTTTATTATATACTACATAACAGACGTTATTTTCATGTAACAATAAAATTTTATTTCCAGAAATTTTTATTGTAAGGTTAACTAATGCTAACTTCAGTGTCTAATACTCCTAAGCCCTACCTAAGGCAATGACTTTACATAACTTCGGTGCAGGTCTCGCAACTATATTGCTCATATTAGGCTTCCAAATTATCAAGAGATGGTGCTGATCACAATTCACGAAAGGTACATTACAAATTCATTTTGTATGATATCTTATGATGACGAATGCGTGCTTTATTAGTATTGCTAGTTTGCTCGTATTGGCAACAGAACTATAGCCATATAAACTGCAAATTTTCCTGTTTTTGTAGGTTTTTTTTTGAGAAAAATCAATCTTAACCTATAATTTACAAATACAATGTACCTTTCATTTTTACATCTTATTTAAATAATACGGCTTAAATAAACGTAATACTTGCATTGGAATACTCCTAAAATCAGTACTATTGTTATTAATTTTTAAAAAATATCAATTTATTTCAAAATACAATGAAATGTATGTAACCTTACGATTAATTCAGCTTTCTACCACTAGCTAGCGTATTTTAATTTTTGGTGCCCAATGTGCAGCAAAAGATGAGTTATCTACCCATCTATATGTACTGGAAACAAAAACCGATAACATTTTATTTCTATTTTTCTTTTTTACAGATTTTCCACTACTGAACCCGGAAATGGTCCAATATTATTTTTTCAAGGCTTTCACAAACAGTAGCCGAACCTGGGAACCAAAATTCGTTTAAATCCTTTTTTAAATTATTTTTATAATTAAGTAAACAGAGTGCAACAATTAAATCTTGACTTCCCATAAATTTCGTAAAGAAAGTGGAACCAAATCGAAAGCATAACCAATCAGGAAACCGTAGTCTTTAGCGAAACTTATGAAATAAAACAGAAACAACAGCATCGAGTCTAACAAGACAAGTCTGCATCTCCATCTGCATCCAAATCGGTCAAAGTGCGTTTGTACTTCGTAACATGCACCTCGCTCCATTTCAATGAATTCAGTGCAGAAACCGAGGACAGCAATGTCAATCATGCATGCTGGCTTTACAATATTCAAACGGAATAAAACTCCTTTTAAGGAAGGAAATTACGTGCGCGAACATAACCTAACATTTAGCTTACCACAAAGCTGATTTATTAATAATTGCATTGAATTATTTCACAGACGAACGCACGAACTGGGCTTGTTTCGCTTGTTTCACCATTCGGGGCTCTAATTATCGGTAATTAACGATCGTCTAATGCTAATTTATTGCCTTGAATGCGACGCCAGCAACGCATTGTTTGATAGAATGCTTGTGGGGAATTTAGAACCGAGGAAAATTTATTCGTGATTTTCACAAATACTTACTTAAATAATACTGCTTATTATATCACTCTATGTACTAACACTAGCTAATACCCGGCATGCTTTGCAATGGCACTTCAAAGAATGAAATTTTCATTGCATTGCCTTGCAATTGATACCAAACAATTAGCGAATCAAGCTCGTCACTTCGTTTCTCGCTTCTATGTCAATATATTGGAGAAGCAAGCTCGTCATTTCGTATCTCGCACACACATTCAACAAGCACTCAGTCTCCTCCAAATATTCCTATTTTGTCACATTACTTTCATCTCATTCACATTCATTCAAGCACTCTAATGAGTTGACGCAAATACAGTATATAATATTTTAGTTTTTATTAACGATGAATATTCTTTATAAAATATATTTTTCTTGACATGCCAATGTTTATAATTTTATGTCAAAATCCAACATCGCAATCATTCGTTCACGCAACAAACCTTCAATAATAACCTACCCATTTATTCCTCATTCGTCCCTGCAATAATTCAACCTAATATATCTGTTTCATCAACCTTCCATTCAACCTTTGATCAATATATTCAAGCCTCATTAATTGCAACCCTTTCACTCTACTAAGAACGTTCTTCTCAACCTTACACTCAGCAACACGATCACAGAACTCTTAAATACCTCATTTCTAGAAGTTATACCCAGTTCATACTTTTCATCTATACCCAACAATTACTAGACACTAACATAGTAATACACCAACACTAAAATCGTCATTTTTTTTATTACAAAAAAGTACTCAATGGTGAAGCATATGATAAAATATAAAAACGTTATTTTCTACCCAACGGAAAAAAATTGTTTCAAAGGACCGGCTAAACTAAGTTTCAAACTTGTATAACTACCTATATATTTATGGGTTTTAAAATATTCGTTAATTGTTATTGAGAAAATTCATCTCTTGATGAAAATGTAAGAGACGTTGAAATTAGTACAGGTGGTATTTTTGAAATAAACCTATTGGCTGACATCCAATAGATTTCATTATGATTTTTAGCAATTTTGTTACATCAAAAGTGTAAATTAATATTGGATACAATCTTGATTTGAATCCTTTTCCTCTATTTTGTACCGTTTAAAAGTTGTTTAGGTGTGAGGTCCCGTGCTGGCCACATCAGATTTTGCTTTAATCCGGGTAACTTTAGAGTAGAAATACATTGGATAAATTTTGCGCGCCCCCAAAGACGTTGCTTATTATTATTAATAATTTTTTAAGTAACGATTGGTTCATTGTATGTCAAAGAAAAATTTGAATAATTTGCGTATAATCGCTTCTGTCAGTAAACCTAACCAGTATCTCGTTACTGGAGACTTTGTACAGCATTCTGCATCATTCCAACATTTGCATATGTCATAATGAAGAAATGTAGCGATTTTTCACAAAGATAAACTAGTATGGTAATGCCTTGGGTTAACCAGTCTTACCGGTAACTCGCGGTAAATAGCGGTTAAATACTTTCACACACTTTACCACAAAAACGACAGCTCCATCAGAAGCGCACACCGCTATTCCTATCGATCAAAGATTTATGTAAAATAGTTGATTATCTCTCCATAATATCGCTCTTCCACGCATTCAAACTCAGGTTTGTTGTCAGGCGGATTCTGCTTATTTACAATTAATGTTAAATGTCGTTCGTAGTTTAATTTAAATAGGTTATATAAAGGTTGTAATGTAGAGCACAACGAATATTACGATTATCATGAGTTCACTTAGATCGTATGTGGAATGCGTTTACGCAAATGTGATCTCGTAGATGTAATTACGTAATTGGCCGCCATTTTGTGCGTTATTAAATACTTGGATGCTAATCAAGATCCGAGAAAGCTACACTAATAACTGTATTCTTTGTTTTAACAAATCTAGGTTCATATAATATAATTCTTTTGCAATTTAAATATTTTTCTAGTCACGATTAGATGTACAATTCTATATTTGATCAAAATTCTCCTGAGATAGTTTTGCGAATTGTCACACACGATCCAATATTTGATCAGAATTAACGAATTATGTATACAAGTAATTCAACATGATTCGAAATCTGTACGACCACTACCAATGCGAGATTTTCACGAAAATACATATTTTGAAGTCCACTGAATTCGTTTTGACACTTTCTTAATAAATGGGTGTGTGGCCATATGTGCAATAAACTAGGAAAAGGAAATATAGGGTAACGAATTTTTTCATTTTAATGATAACAAACAGAACTGAGTTGATTTTTGTCATAATTGCAAAACTGGAACTGGAAGTTCACTGGACACATAAAACAATATTTTTTTCAAAACAGAAGTAAACACGAAAAAAAAATTGTTTTAATGAAATACTCGTTTGTTAGTGGTTAGGTAGAAGAGCAGCTTTTGGCTGAAATTTGCCACAAATTTTATTTAAATTATTATTATACTTAGAACTAAATTTGTTATCTACAATTTTCTAGTATATGATTCCAATTTTTAGAGAATTTTTAAATAAGAATTAATACGTTTACTCTGTTTATAAATATGAAATATATCATCACACCTTTTACCCATTATGGGATGGGTGTGACACTCTGCTTACGCAGATTTCGATGATATATTTTAGCGAATGAAATGCGGTTACCAGCCGTCAAGTCATAGCCCACAAAGATGTTAGTGGAGGGGGAACAACAGGGGTAAATTTAAAATGGCAACTGTCAGTTGTGGGGTTCGAACTGAGAATCTCACAATCCACAGTCCGATGCTTTACCTGCTATTATACTCATCCTAAAAAATAATAAACTAGATATAAAAACGGATTATAACAGCAGAATTTAGGCTTAGTAGTTGAACGAGTAGTTAATTAACCGTACCTATCGGTTTAACTACATGGTAATATTTTTAGTATTTGGCAGAACATAACAAAAATGTATACCGGGTATCTTTTAACCTCCCGCACATGTAAGTACGTTATATAAGGAAGGTATACCATAGCGAAGGGTAGAAAAATTTCGATAGTGAGGTTTTCAATAGTTAGTTAAGCACGTTTTATGGTTCGTAATTCGTATAGACTATAGAGTACGATTTTACTGTTGACGATGATATCTATATGTGTATGTGTGAAAGTATAATTGTGTGAGTCATTATTTTCGTTCACGATAACTCAAAATCTATTCACAAAATGACGATCTTATTTTCAAATTTTATATTTAGATTTGGATGTTCAGGTTACGTGCTGATTAGATTTTACTAGTAATCCATAAATCAGGAATGGTAGTTTATTTGTGAAGGCCTTTTTTCTCTCATTTTAAAAGTTGTTTAGACGACAGTTTATGTGTTGAAACATACATTTTTTTTAAATTATTTCAATGCAGATGTGCTCAGCTCCGGATCAAGTACAGAATCTAAATATAACACAGCAAGATATTCATCAACTTAAATGAATCAAACTGTTTCTCTGCGTAAGACAATCACCACCAGCAGCAGCATTGGCGGTTGTTGGCTGGAGCGTCGCCAAGACTTCCAGAGTGAATTCTCAATGAATTCAGCAGCAACTTCGAAGTGTATTGTTCGACCGTGTGCAATCATTCATACGTAACAGTTCTCAGAAGTGAACTGTGCTCGGCGACACCACAACCAACCGTGAATTATTTTTCTCACTGCTGTTTGAGTATTCTATGACTTCTGACTTTCAAATTATCAAGAGATGGAGTTGATTACAAATCACGAAAGATACATCTCAAATTCTTTTCGTATGATCTCTTATGACAAATGCATGTTTTAGTTTTGGTATTTTATGTAAAACACTATTATTATAAATTACTTTTCAAAGTAAAGCAAATAAGTAAAATGGTGTTTGAGAAGAATGATTTGGTGACTGGTTGTAATGTTTCAGTGAATGGTGTGAGACTGAAACAAGTGAATGAATTTGTATATTTGGGTAGTATGTTTTCGAGAGATAGACGTATTGACCGAAAGATTGAAACGCGGGTGTTTGCAGAGTGCAAAGTATTGGGTGCTCTGGGTACATTTGCTCGAAACGGGAATGTATCTAGAAATGCTCGGTTGAGTATTTATAATGGTGTGTTAGTACCTACAATGATATATGGTTCTGAATGTTGGGTGTTGATGAAGAAGCATGAACGACGCATAACTGTTGTAGAAATGAGATATTTGAGAGAAGTTTGCGGGTATATTAGATGTGATCGTATATGGAATATATTGGTTTATGGTGAGTGTGAGATTGAGAAGAATGTTGTTAAGAAAGAGGGAGTGAGTCAGTTGAGGTGGTTTGAATATCTTGAGCGAATGTCGAATGAAAGGTTGGTGAAATTAATATATGTGGGTGAGATTGAAGGTGAACGATTGCGTGGGCGTCCGAGGAATAAGTGGTTAGGTATGGTTGATGATTTGTTGCGTGAACTAATGATCCCGAGTGTGAAAAATGGATGAGCATGTATAAATCACACTATGAATATGGACGAGGCGAAAGTGGTGTGTCAGGATAGGAATGTTTGGAGATTTATTGTTTTTTTATTATGTTTCTGATTTCGTGCTACCCCACTGAGAGGAATAAAGCGTGATGGTATGTATGTATGTACTTATTAACGCATAATAATTTAAGAAATAAAAGCATAAAGCGTTGTTAATTGCATTGTTAGTTAGTTACCGCGACTTGCGAAAGCAGAGTGCCACACTCAACTTAGGTTAATGGCGTGATTATATATTTATTTATATAATCTACTAAAATTACTTATATAGGTTTGAACATTTATAAGCAAACATTTTTTTTTAACATTGTTATTTTTTTATCCATTTCCAACAAAGTGATTAACAAATAACGCTCTATGCAACGGATCGTATATGATTTAAACATGAAGCTCATTGTAAACATTATTTTAAAACAAATATTTTAAAGTGTCCACCAAGCTTTCAGATATTCCTAAATTATTACCAAAAACTTTAAAGTACAAATCTTAAAATCAAATTGAATATTACTAATAATTCAGTTTCAAAGAGAGCATCTGTCGTTTAATTTGTACTGCAATTTATATTGATTAAATTATTAATTTTCGAGCTACCTCATAAAAATTAACTTATCTTCCTGGGAATCGCTAAAATCCGTTGCAGTTGAAATTGGGGAAGTGTATAATTTCGCTAAAGACCGATAAACATGAACATGCATATATCGTCGTAAACAAATTATACATCCACGAATATTCCCATCCTTTTGACTTAATAAAAATATTTTTGGTACGTCCTGTGGAAATACTAATTAAAACAATTAAACGTTGCTCAGCTAATTTAATTCGGACGAATGGTCGTCGCATGTGTTTCCCTCAACGGTGACGTCATCGAATATTTTACGAGATACATTTGCGAAAATGGAACGGTGTTGCTTTTACGTTATCTTACCATAGAAAATGTAGAGAATTGGATACGGTATTATTTATCTATAATTCTAACTTGAGTTACTTGCCTTGAAACAAGTTTATTTACATTTCTCTAGAATACAAAATAATATACCTATTAAGATAAATAAATATATCATCACACTATTTACCCAGTCTGGGTGTGGCACACTGTCGTCAAACTCGGTTATATATTTGCGCGTGATGTGCGGTAACCAGCTGTCTATTCCCGGCTCTTAAATATGTAAGTGGATGGAGACATACAGATGCAAAATTAAAATAGTAACTTTCGGGTGTAAGATTCTAACTGAGGATCTCATGATCTTACAGTTCGATGCGTTACCACGGAGCTATTTACGATATAAGTTGTCCAATGAAAACTAAATTATTAATACAAAAACGTTGAAGAACAACATGAATAAAAGGCATAAAAATTATCCATACACTCATAAAAATAACTTCTTGTTTCACGAAAATTTTCAGTTTTTCTTTTGTATGAATTCGTTGAAGAAAATTTTATTTCTTACAAAATGATTAGAATCAACTAAAAAAAAATTTAATTTTGAATATAAATTTAATTTATCTACCTTTTCTACATTGAAAGAAAAAATATATATTTTAAATTTTGTTTTTAAAAATTAATTTTAAACAAAACGTTTTTATTTGAAACGACATCATTTTGAATTAAAACTACTCCTATTCAAACTACTTCCTCCCCATAATGAGCCTCAGTTGAATTCTTTAATATGTTCCTTTAAAACTTAATTAATTTTTATACAAACAAAAGTTTTCAATGAAAACGAAATCGGATTGGCACTATTCAAATTAATTTTTCTCTTCATTTAAGAGGGACATATTTATTCCAAGAAAACATTTTTATCAGTGTATTCCAAGTATGAGATACAAGCGTATGAACATTGTGCTACGTTAGAGCCTGTACACGTTAACTTCAAGCCATCAAACCTAACAAATTGATAGGCTTGGTGGCTTGAATTAACGTGTACAACTGCTAGCGAATCCCTTTGGTAAGACATAAGAATAGCATCTTATACATATAAAAAAAAGACGGACAAAAACAAAACAATTAATGTCTAATTCCACAGCTGTTTGTAAATTTTTCCTAAGATTTATATTAATTCCATTTTTAGAACAAATATAGTTTTTGTTTACTTCTGTGTGTGCAGGTTAAGTTACTACCGCATTAAAAATACAGTAATATTTGAGTAAATAAATAAAAATAACATCACGTCTTTTATCAATTTTGGGTGTGGTGGTACTCTGCTTTGCAGGTCTCGGTAATATTTTTGTACGTAAATTTCGGCTACCAACTGTCAAATACTATATGAGTAAATAACAATAAAACAGTTTGACATGCACTGGTGTAAATACGCGGACATCAGAAAGAACCACCTGAGCTAGGTGTGTCGCTCTACTGGCATTCCTCTCAGAAATACGAGATGGATCTCAAAAATCTATCCACACCTTTCTCTTTCGCACACTTTAATTTCCAACTGCTGTTCAGTTTTTGCGAAGACAATCTAGTGAACTTTGCTTCTTGAATAACAAATGAATTCCTACTTGTTCTTATAGAACAGAAATTCGAATTCGTGTACAGAACGTAATAGTTCGTAAACAATTGTTCAGACACAGGGTAGGCCACGCGACCTTCATTTGTTGACCTTGAACTGTGACTCATTGAGAAGTTGCAACATTTATTATTAACGATGCGAAATCAATTATTAAAATCCTACAAGTCTTATTCATGAACCAAGAATTTGTATAAATATAATGTACTGGAAGCTACAAGATTATCTTGATCCCACGGTGATATGCCAACAGAATTTTAATTTTCTAACGAAATACTGATGAAACTACCGAGAATACATTTGTCTATTAATAGAGCAGATTACAAACTAAAAATAAAATAAATTAATCACTTTTCGTGGGCGGAACCTTCAATACAATACGTTAGTACAAGATTAAACACTTTTAAATTACTCAATGAACACCTACAATTAATGAATATTCCATTTTATGCTGCTCTTGCAATTTTCTTCAGCTTCTATTGAATCAAATGAATATTTATAAAAGTTGTGCCTAATTATCTAATTTGTATTCAGCAATTACTTTTATAATAAGAAATGATTTCATAGAACTATACAGTTCGACTAAGGGAGATTTAAAATATGACAAATTAAATGAACCAATTACAATGAACATTACAATGCAACGTCGTCTACAATAAAATTTTATTTGTACTTCTACGAAGTGTCCGAACTAAAATATTTATATACCGTGTGTACAATAATTGAAATGTGGCGTATAGGGGTTCCCCAATGCTATTTTTTTATATTGTTGTATCTATTTACCTACTCACTTTACAGCAAAAGTGTAAAATAAAAGTTGTTTAGAATTTAAAAATGTATGGAATTCGGTTACCCAAATATTAGTATTTGACGATATATCAATCAAATTAAAATTAATATTTATTAGAAAAATTGTAAAGAAGCCATGACAAATTAAGCATAAACACAAAATATTTGACATTACATAATAGTATATTATGATACAAGTGTGTAAGTAAGCTTTTAAAGCACGTATGACGAGTTTAAGAGCACGTCGCGAAGCGGAGTGCTCTTTACGTCGTTAGTGCTTTAAAAGCACTTATACACGTGTGTCATACGCTATTTTTTATTATAACTGCATCATACTCTAGAAAAAACTGAAAAGCAACATTTTAATTTTGATAATTTTACGCATGTGATGTTTGACGTATATCGTTTACATGGAGTTTGGTTAGTATTTATTGTTTACTTTTACAGTTTTGACAGATATTAACAGTAATTATTTGTGTTGTTGCTTAGCAAACTTTAAAGCACGGCGTGTTTTAATCTTGCGTTTATGAACGCTGTAGCGTGTTTTAAACACGGATTATGATGCAGGTATAATAAAAAATAGTTTTAGATGTATTCATTACAGGTGTTGTATTATTTTCTGTAGAATAGGCCTTATTGCAAGCATTATTGAATACCGAACGACTTTTACATTTATACTTTTACTGTAAAATAAATAGGTAGGTAAAGAAGATACAGCAATATACAAAAATTCCATTGAAATCCCTATATAGCATATTTCAATTCTACAGCCGGTATGTAGTTAATTTTGTATCTTTTATGCATTTTGTACCATTTAATTCAAATCTATTTTAGATAATAGCGTAAAGAGACTTTACCTAGTTTATCGTACCAACACTCCATTTCGCCTTAGAAAATAGCAGATGGCACGCATCAATAGTTCAAGTCATAATGTCCAACAGACAGATTCATAAAAGGGATTAGCGCTAACTCCATTTATATTATTACCCGTAACTTCATTTTCCATTCACGGTACATATTTATTTTAACTAAGGTTGTAATCAAGATTGGTTAGCATAAAATTTGACACATTTTGATAACATAAATAATTTAAGAACAAAGTTACAGATGATGAAAAAAATGGAGTGAATCCCTATAAAAGAATATTGAAGATTACAATTAGCCATAAAAATAGTCAAAATAAATTCGGACACACGTGATTGTACTATCCCCCCACCCCCCTAAAGGAGTTCTTGTCACTGGTCTAAAATTTCGAGTTGAGTTTTAAACATATCAGCATGTATTCGTTTTCGACCATGATAACTCAAAATATAATGACAATATCATTTTTGAATATCCATCAAATTTAGAATTTGGAGAATCAAGTTGCGAGTGGATAAAGTTTTTTAGGTATATCTCTGTAAATAACACAGAGTAAATATTGTTATAATAAAACAGATGTAGAATAATATTAGCTATATTCTTTTATTTGAAACTTACTTCTTTATTTTGTACTATTGTACCGTTTCAAACTCGTTTACATGGGAGGTTAATTGCTATCATATATGTTTGGGACAAAATGTTGGAAACAGCTAATTTGTGTAATTTCATTATAATACAAGGCGGTTAAATTGTTTCTAAATAATCTGCTCAGTGGCGACGGTAGTGCAAGGACTTCAAGGTATATGTATATGTACCTATAAATGACACGCGTGTAAGACACCAAATACCAACACGCACGTGATGTGATAATCAGGTGTACGTGTCCAACGCCCGCGATTCACTTCCTCTGACGAGACAGTATTTTCATACGGCCTTTGGTTATAGTTTTTCTCAGAATATTAAAAAGTTTTGACGTGGAGAAGTAGGTAACGCTTGTTTTACATGCAGACAACTGACACTTTTGATTTGACAAGTATGCGGGCAGAGGTAGAACCATGACTAGACTTTTATAAATTTTGTGTTTTTGTAGAAATTGGCCCTCGAAATACAGCAAATCAATGTGAGGGCTCAAATCTCAAAAATAATATGATATATTGAAGTTTGGGGATGTTCTGAGTGCCTTCCTGCATTAGGCTGGATGTTATATGTGTTGAAAACAACTGATTTTTTCGAATTCAGATGGTTTCCAGAAATGATTCTCTAAACTTTCGTCTAATCATAACATTAAATAAAATAAAATACATATATCATCACGCCTTTTACCCATTAAGGGTGTGGCACTCTGCTTACGCAGATCTCGGTAGGTGATATATTTGTACGAAATTTTGTGCATTTATGAATATTAACAATCGAACAATAAAGATAATAAGTACGTACTATATAGGCTACTTTTCATTCGAAATTTGGATAACCTTATCAAATTTAGCATGCTGTTTAATACAGATCTCGTTACATAATATACATTATTGCACTTAAATAAATTTATGCTGCAGCTGTGACGTCACAACTGCTACACAATGGTTCAGAACTGTTCATTTTAATGAAAATAAATAATATACATTTTGTACCAATATTGGTGTTATACTTAAGACCAGTTTTAGTTACTTAACAACATGTTACGAGTTAACAAGATCGATGACGACACTACATGTCATTTTGATAGGTAATATACCGAGAGCCAAGAATTTATTGGTAAAACCAAGTGTCAAAAATGACAAGAGATAAACGAAAGGACCACAGGGGTAAAGTTTAAAATGGCGACATTGTTAACTGTTTATACAAAAACAGTGTCGTATAATATCTGAGATAACGGAATAAAATATAAAAAGTTATAACTCGATTAATAATAAAGATAATGAAGTACGGACTATAGCAATAAAGTTCTCGTTTTCTACAGTTTGTAAATTTTGAAACATCTTAATATGAAAAAGCCTTTAAAAATTCCCCTCTTTTAATCTCATGCATCTAAATAGAATTTTTCCTTGGCAAATAGCTTAAAGTACAAGTGAATGAGACAATTATGTTGTTTAGAAATGCTTTTGTGGTTTTGTGAATCGTATGTTTTACACAAATGTGGAACAGGACGGTAGGAGTTATGAAACGAGAAATGACAATTAAAATATGTAATTACAATATTGTGAACTCGAAAATTATGTCACTAATGAGTCAAATAAACGACAGACTTGCAACAATTTTCCTTGCATCACAGCTAGTGTTTTTTTTTATCCTTTTGTTGACAGAATTATTCATTTATCTTAATTACAATACAGGGGACCTAATGTTTATAATGAAATCTGAACCACACGCAGACGCTACTTTGAATAAATAAAAATAATAAAATTGTGGGTTGATGTGACGTAACAGTGCCGAAGGAAATCGTCAAATTAATGGTTGTTAATAAAATTTGAAATTATAATTATTATAAATATGAATAACATGACTGCGTTTAACTTTCAATTATTTAAATATGGATGACATGTTCATATATTTGAATATTTTAGGATGCAAATCATAGTTCTCAATTAAAAATTAGCCATAAATGGAATAACAGTTTTAAAGAGTTTAATGATTCGAAAACAAAACAAAATTCAATAAACGGGTAGTTAATTTTGACAAATGATCCTTCCTTATCCTTGATCACCCGTCACCGACCCAAAATGGGACCAACCAGAAATATTATCACCCATCAGACTCCTGTACCCAATCATTATTCACCAATTAAAATAACCTATCAAACACAAAAACCCTAGTTTTTTGAATGGACATGCAAGCAAGTTGAGCGCATGCGCTCTCCGTCTCTCTCTCGAGAGAATGGCTGGTGCGGGGTGGGGGCAGGCCGGGAGAGCGGAGCCAGCACCGTGGGAACCGCCGCGCTGACTCGAGTGGATTGCTGAGGGGCAGGGACAGGGGGGAGTCATCGGGTATGCTGCACCGCACACATACTGCTTGCCTTGCATTGAGATAGACGCGTACATGTGTGTGTGTATGTGTGACTGACCACTGGATAGTAGCTTTGATTTGGGAATTGGATTCTACTGTTATTTTTGACAGTTGTTTCGGAATTAATGACATATAGAGTTGACAGGTCTGACACATCGCGTGTTCCCATTTTTTTCTAAATTCAGGATTCTACAATTCTCCAATTTAAAAGACAAGATTTCTAAAAAAATACGATACTTCCAAGAAATTTTTATTAGAAATTCAGGCGTTGAACCATTAAATAATTATGGCTGTTGTAATTGGCTGGTCTGCTATTGCAGATCTTTTGATCGCCCGGCAAATCACAACATTTATTCTTCGTTAAATGGTTGACAGATATTGTTTTCCAAATATATTTATCGTCACTCCATTTAGTCAATTCTGAGTTGCACAAATCGCTACTGCGTTGAAATAATAAATAAATATGTGTTGGGATATATATTTTTACAATGTAGTAACGTAAACACAAATCATTTGAACTTTTCAAAATAACAAATGAATAATTTTCAATTTCTATGATCCTTAATCATATTTGGTAAGTATAAATAAATAAATGTATAATATTCATTGCGCCATTTACCTATTTCAGGGTGTGCCACTCTACTTAGAATCGATCTCAGTAATTGGTATATTTTTGTATATGAAATGCTAAGTTATTAACTCATTTAGCTTAACATTTAATATTAATATTTATTTCAATACTTCAGACACAAATAAAAATATATTCACCGATTATTCTCTAAATTAATTTCGCCTTACATGAAATGCACATTTTTAGTGTCACTATTTAAAAATATTCATTTTAATACGACAAAAAATAAAGTTAACTATAATACAAATAATTACACACCTAATCCCAATGTTGTTTTAATGAGCAAATTTAAAATTCAATATGTACGATGAAAATTGAATAATGTGTACTTTAAATTTAACGAATTTCTAAAAAAATTCATTTTATCCAACACCTCTCAATAAATGCTCTATAACTATATACTCTATTTTAAGCAAGGAAAGTAACAGATTACCCACTAGTGGGTATAATTTTGAGAAAAGTCACTAGTGAGTATTTTTTTATTTACAACAATAATAATAACACACAACACCTTGGTAACTACTTCAATTGGCATTTTTATTTAGAAAATTTAAAGCATATGTCACTGTCAAATAATATATCTTTAATAAATTTTGCATTTATTAAGTAAGAGATGTTGGATAAAACGTTATACTTCACACGTGGGCAAAGTGGAATTCCTTACTTTGTCCACTTGTAAAGTAAATAACTATTAATCAGTGATTTCTTATAGCATTGAACAAACTGTATAAGATTTGTACATAATATAAAAAGAACCCATGTACCCAACACATAACCTCCCATCTAAATCTGAACAACTGCTAACGGTACAAAATGAAGACAATCATTTCAAATTTATTCTACAACTTTTTTTAATAAAAGAAAATTTAGCTTATATAAATTATCTACTGAGATATGCGCAAAAAATCCAATAATTAACTAAACAGCAAACACATTTTGACCCGTAATAATATCTCTCTTTAAAAAAACAATTACTTATATATTTTCAATTCCCTACTTGGAGCATAATTTTGAAGCAAAGCTATTTCGCAAAGTATTGTTATATTGCTATCGAGCTTAAAATGGTATTCAGGCCAACGAAATGTTGTTGCAAACGTCCAAGAAAGAGCAGAAAAATATTGGTGTTAGTAGTTTGAATTTTTGCTTTCATAAACATAAAAACGTGTTTGGTATTTTTGTTTGCAACAGTAATAATGAAGCTAATTAAACATGGCTTTTTCTAGAAATGCCGCAGATTTTTGCGTGGCTGCAAGTACCTAATTCGTGTCTTTAACTCGTGATTACATTCCATAAATTTATATCTTTATAAAAGTTCAAGAGTATGTCACTTTTTACCAAAGCAAAATTATTTGTAACAAGTGCAGCACAAATCATTATCGAATAAAATTAATCGCAATGTCCCGCATTCAATCATAAGAGGTAGGCAGGTACCCGAGTAATTATTATTGGCCTGACATATCATAGTCTCTGGACAGAAGTGATAAACGTGATAGAGTGTCTGGCGAACTCAATAAAGAAACAAGAATGCGACCTGCTCAGCAACTATTGGATTGCTAAGCAATATTAATACGAATCGAACTACGATTGTTCTCGGAACAAATACCCCCGAGGCAATTAAAATTTACTGTTTACCAGCGAAACATAATAATTAAACAAATAATTATCCAGAAGAGAAAAAGCAATAATAATTCCAATAGTCAATAAATAGCTCTTCGATTAGTAATTGCAGCATGAAGATTTTTTCGAGGATGCCTGAACCAATAAATGGAATACCCTCTTGGATTACTCGCATTTAAATGTAAATTAATTACAGGATTAATTGCTGGTGACATTCTTCATCCAAGTGTATGAGATGTTAAGTTATTTATGGTGTACAGAGTATTTTTATTGGGCTAACCATAATCTCGCCGAAAACGTTCCCGCATCTCTTGAATTCCTAGCAAGCCACGTCCTCAAGTTCTAGAGTATCTATAGTTTATTATTCCCTCTAAATAAATACATCCTCACATTCTAATCTCCTGGTGGAATGCTTATAAAAAGTACATGATTTTTTTAATTGAATAATAAATCTTCTAGGAATATTTAAATCATTCTGGCGTCAGGTTTTATAACTGGAGCATTAATGATTTTTGAGACTACCAACTAAAATCTTGTTCAAATCCTACCGAGACTAAAAGAATATAACACTTGGGTGTTAAGAGAAAAGACAACAGTGCGAAGGAAACCTTTGGATCGCTGCGCTTTTAGCTACAACATAGTTCAGAAACTGGTGTTTCAAAAAACATCACAATTATTCAATCTATTTATAACAAAATTACAAGCTATAAGCTTAAGTAAAATATCTTCACTCTTTATCCCAAGGTATGTAGTTTAAAGAAATAAATAAATTAGGTGTGGCACTTTACTTATAGCATATTTTAATTTATATACCATATAATTGCGCATAAAATAAATAAATAAATAAATAGCTCCGTGGTAACGTGTCGGACTGTGGATCGTGAGATCCTCAGTTCAAATCCCACTACCGACAGTTGGCAATTTAAATTTACCCATGTGGTTCCCCCTCCACTAACAACCTTGGGGGCTATGACTTGACGGCTGGTAACCGCATTTCATACGCAAAAATATATCACCTACCGAGATCTGCGTTAGCAGAGTGCCACACCCGTAATGGGTAAAAGGCGTGATGATATATTTATTTTATTTTATTTATACCTTCCTCTAAAGATTTTATTGGAAGCTGCAGGAGTAACGTGAACATAACACAATATGGCGCTGGAATTTGAGCTTAGAATCTAATTGTCTATATTTACATTTTTAATAGACCATGAACAAAAGATTGCCGTAAATGTAGATACTTTGAATATTTAAATTCAATAAAAACTTTGACAGCGGACATTACATCCAGTGGGTTTTTTTAAATCAATTATTTAAAAGTTTATTTGGAAATATAAAGATTTTGTAACTTCACAATGACAATATAATATTTTTTAGCAATTCTTAGTCATTTTTACAAACAAGTTTCTTAAAAAGTGGTTCACTTTAAAAAATTAATTCGTTTTAAAGACAGATGTCGTTTGTTTTTATCAAAATATTATTTATCATTAAACATTTACATGGTAATGGTTCAAACTATGGATCATAAGATTCTCGGTTCGATCTCCACATTAGACAAATTTTCGCTAGGTATGATATGTTCAGAATTCTATCGTTATGGCACTCTCAGCATGTCTACTATTAGACATTCAAGTTAAATTTATGACGGTAATAAATATATTGTAATTTTTTTATCATTTAAGAGGATTCAACTGCTAAAGTTAATATAGCGCCTCGGTTTCTCGTTTTTGGTGGTGTGACAACGCGGGCAGTATTGATTTAATTTTGAATATTTATACGTATAATAACATAAAAAAATAACTACCACCCCGTATACTTATAAGGGATTTGACGACTGGTAATCCCATTTCGCTTGCACGAATATCAAATACCGAAATCTGCCAGGGTTTGCAGATCTCTTTAAACCCAAATTCAGGCAAAAATTCATACAGACATGTTGACATTGTTTTACTTGTAGTTTCAGTAAGTTTTCGCTACATACATTAATAATATTTTTTATTATATCTGCATCATAATCCGTGTTTAAAACACGCTACAGCGTTCGTAAACGCAAGATTAAAACACGCCATGCTTTAAAGATTACTAAGCAACAACAAAAATATTTACTTTTAATATGTCAAAACTGTAAACGTAAACAACAAATGCCCAGTCTCCATGTAAACGATATACGTCACACGTGCAAAATTATGAAATGAATCAAAATCAAATGTTGCTTTCCCGTTTTTTCCAAAGTATATACAGATATAATAAAAAAATAGCGTATGACACACGGGTATAAGTGCTTTTAAAGCACTAGCGACGTTAAATGCACTCCGCTTCGCGTCGTGCTCTTAAACTCGTCGTACGTGCTTTAAAAGCTTACTTATACACTTAATTTTCCTCGTTTCCAATTTATTTTCTAATGAATTTCAACAAAAAATTAGAATTCCTGTCGCGTTTTTAAAGCTTGATAAATTACAGCGCACACTGAAAGAAAATATTTCCATCGAATGATTCATGCGTAATATTCTCTTGTCCTGCGGTTCAGTAAGTTTTTATGTACACTCATTGTCGATGACGGTATTTGTAATAGCTTCATTAATCTTGAATTTAAATAGGTAATTAATATTTCCGTACGGCCTAAGTATATCAAAAGGTACTCCACAGCCATCTAAGGAGCACTGTTACCTCAAACTATATTTATTTTGATGATCTAAAGAGGGTCATAAAATAATAATACGCTGACATCAATTATTATTATATAGTTTATGTCTTTGAATGCTCCATCAAGGAATATAAGCACTAAAACGGTCGTAATGTATCGTAAAATTGTATCTGAATATATTCTAGGTTTTAATTACCGGCGTATCAGAAACGGAAAGCTTAATTAACTAAATGAGGAGTAAAAATAAAGTAGGTAACCTTATTTGTGAGCAGGCATATGAGAAAATTGCTAACATAACCAAATTATGTTTGTGGGAATATTCAGATTATCGTGTGTAATTATAAATCAAAAGGAAACGTTTTTTTGAATTTCTTTATTCTAATTGTTGGTTAAGTTTTATTGTTTTACACAATGATATTAAACTGTTATTCAAATTTACGACTATTGTGCAGATTAGAACAGTACTATCAAGTAAATCGTAATTGTTTTAGAGGTCTTAAGTTTGACCATATGCTACGCCAAATCCAATTCTTTATTCTTTTTCGAAAACGAAGAAGCGAGAAACAATACATTACATTGGAGCGCAATTTTATTCTGGAGCATTGAACAAAGTTATTAATATACTTGTATAGTTTCACTACAGTTTTTTTTTAAATTAAACTAGCAGGCAGATTCATAAAAGGGATTAGTGCTAACTCCATTTTTGTTATTATTTGTAACTGCATTTTCCATTCTCATAATTATTTTAACAAGGTTGTAATCATGATTATGTTAGCATAAAATTTGTCACATTTTGATAATATAATTAATTTAGAAACGCAGTTACAGATGATGACAAAAATGGAGTCTGTTTCCAGATACTTAGTCAAGTACTGGATTTAACCCTTAAATTTCGAATGGGGTACATTGTGGACCCAACCGATGTTTCGTTGTTGCATTTGTGTGTGTAATATGTAACATTGGCAGCCTTGCTTTTATATACCTACGTCAGTGATGTCAGTTAACTTATTAAGTTTATGTACAAATTGATACAATTCATTGAATTCAGTTGGTATTATTATACAAGACAAAAGTAAATAGACCATAATGTATAATTAGAGCAACAAACCCATTTATGTTTTTAATTTTTATAGATAAGTAAAAAATGAGCGGTAAAAATAAAAATAGAATTCATACTGATGCAGAGCTACAATAATTAAGTGATACTATTGGTGAAGCCAGAGATCTGAGTGATTATGATGATACTAGACTTTTTATTTTGATCCGAAAAATATTTCCAGTTTTGTGAAATTTCATATTTCATGCATTTATTTTCTATTATAATTAAAATATTTAAACTCTTATATAGGTAGTTATTTACTATTGTAGATTATATTTCTGGACAATATGTATTAATATATTATTAATTAATTCAATAAAAACTTGGGCTCCACTTCGGACCCCCATTTGGAAACAATGTAAGGCTCCAGAATTTAAGGGTTAAGAATATGTTTCAGGGTAAAGGTAAAGTACAACAATCCTCTGATTTCATTAAAAATGGAAAATGTCTTTTGAGAACGAAAAGATACTAGCAAAGTTAAAACATTTTTGCAATATATACGATAATAATATGTAAATTTAGAATAAATTCTTCGTGGAATTGTTTAAATGCTGTTATAAAAATGAAAGGTTTTAATTTTCTCGTTTTATTTGATATTTGTTCAACACAAGGAAGAGAAAATCCCGTCAGTGTGGTGTACTTACAACACGTATGTTTGCTGTTGGAATACTTTGTGAGCTCCAAGGTCTTTGGCGGAGAAAGAAGGGAAACATTCCACACCTAACTACTAACTTGAAATATGTACACGCAGGTATTTGTAATTAAAAATAATATAGAGTAACTAACACACATTTCCGTTTTGCGTAAATTGTTACACATTGAAAATAATGTCCAAATGTACTCACCGTCCATCTGAAGGTAAACGGCAGCACAAGCTTCCCTCTCTCGGGGTCCGCTAGCGTGAAGCTCGACCCGCCGAGGACGGCACTGGACGTATTCCCGAAGGAGCAGGAACCGGTGGACGTGACGTTGCTCTGGTATTCCTTCAGGCACAACCGGAAGAACGTGCTGCACGGCGACGCGCACTTGGAGCCCGCGCGAGCTTGGCCCCCGCCGCAACAGTCCCCGGAGGAGAGTTCTCCGTGGTAGTTCTGGATCTCCAGGACTTGCAGCTCGAAGAAGCCTGACCCGTGCGCGCACTGCAAACAGGACAATAAGTTAATTTTCACATGGTAACATTTGTAGAAAAATGCTCATTGAGTGATGTAGCACACACTGTAAAATTCTACAGTATGAAATGTTCAACGTTTCCGTTGTCAAATGGGATAATTATAGGGACAATCCAACAACGGTGTGAAGTAAGTTTCCTTTAGCAAAATCGCATATACATATAGGTTGGTGACTGACTCAGTAGCCGATCATAGGAGTTTTCAATTTACTTATTTAATATTAAATATTAAAAATTCTGTTTTTATAATGAGTAACCATGAAAATATTACAGCCCGAAATCTACCAAATATGTTGATACATTTTAACGAGTCTTGGGTTTTTCATGGCGAATAATGGATATGTGTTTGAGCATACGATTTAGAATTTAGACTATATTTTTTTTTTACACTTGTCACACTTACAGAGCCCTGAAGATGACAGCCGTTGCTGTAGAAACGTCGGCATAGTTTTTTTATAAATATTTGACTGCTAGCCCGTTGTTTGATTTGATCAGTCGATCATCGCATCCTTTCATTTATTTCTTATGTTTTCATAATAGAATTTTGTTTTTAGGAAATTCTGTTTTCTTCAAATGTCATAAACATACGTTGTTATGTATTTGTATTAAACAAGTTTAATTTCTTCGCCGCCGGCGTAAAAGTATCTTCTTGACAACAGTTTTACTCCGGCGGCAGACAAAGTAAAATATTATGAAAAATAGTAACAAGAATAACAAAACAACATAATCTAAGGCAACTCGAGATGCTGGACAAGCAGGAATATTTGTTTAAGCATTTTCTAATGATTTGTATTTTGATTTTGTAAGTTTGAAGAAAAATTAGAATGTGTTATTTGGAATAAATGTGACTTCATGTAATTCCCGACTCGTATCGCTCGTTGTTCAAATATACATGCTCAACACACAAAGTATCACATTTACTCCTAATAACAAAATATACTAATTTTGACACAAATTTAATTTTATCTAACAGTCCAATTTAAAGAAACGAATTATAAGATTGGTAAATTTAGTCATTGTGCTGTCTCATAAAACAGTAAAAACAATATATAATCTTATTATTATGTCGTGTTTTGAATTTGAAATAAAATTTTATACAAATCGCGCCAGTGATGTGCAATAAGGGTGGCCTGGCATACATTAAAGGTTATGCTACGCTGACGGATAAGAAATATTAGACGACGTAAATTATACATTTATTTTGTCGCTTTGATTAAACGAATATCAACAATTTAAATTACTAGTTTTTAAGTAAGTATATACCGGGAGTTTTTTTTTAATCAGTATACATAGGGTATATATAATTACCATAGTTACAATTAAAGTGATTAACAGCAATGTATTAACGAGCTTTTTTTATAAAATAAACATAGGTATAATCTACATGCATTGTTAATGATAATAAAATTAACAATGCAAGTTTAAACATATAAGAAATTTATTTTAATTACTTTAGTACCTAATAAATAACATGAAATTGGTAGGAATTATTATTTTTAATTATTGTTATGTTTACATATGAAATAAACGCTTTAATACATTGCTTTCAATCACTTGACTGAAATATGGTAATGACACATTTTGTGTACCCTGATAAAAAAAAATCTAGTAGAGTAGATTTATTCACTATTACAATACATTTACATTGTTTATAGCAGGTTAAGGTACATTCAGAGCACTAAACTAAGTTCATATTTCGTCAACAAACTTGTAAATTAAAAAAATTTGTAGTAAATAAAAACAGTGAGGTAGTAATCATTTCTTTATTTTTCTTTTAAAAGTAACATTATTAACTTGTTTATTTCCTTCATGTAAAGCATTATACAAATTAACATTTAATAAGTTTTTCAATGATTTGTTTAATCTGAAACGGTATGATCTAATTTGATTTGAATTTCTCGTATCATAATTATGGAAATACGATGAAATAAGAAAACTGTCTTTATTTTCATGAATCGTTACAAGTATAGAATAAATAAACAGACAAGGAAGAGGTAAAATACCCAAATTTATGAAAATTTGTTTACAGTGCTCCCTAGTGCTGCTATGATTCTTCAACTTTTTTTGTAGTCGAAAAATAAGTGCATGTAATGACTAATGAGTTACCTCAAAGAATAACACCATAATTCAACAATGATTACATTGTTAATTAAAATATATTTGCATTACATTTATATCTATTTTTTTTTCTCCCAATAACCATTCACACGTTATTAAATTTTAATATTTTGTTTCGAAATAAACTAAAAACTTTCTTATCTAAGTATATAAAAAAAATATCATAGTCAGTTTTTAGTGGAATGCAAATGATTAAATTAAAACTACTACTGCAATGTGACCCATTTATGCTCAAAGAAACAATAAACGAAATTTCTTTATTGAGTAAAATTGAAATACTTTTACTGGAGCTTGCTAAAGACAAAGACTGACCTTGGCTAATAAAAATATTGCAAGTTCGAAACAGGTAAATCGGCATTCATCTTCAACAATAAATAAACTGTTTAAACCAATAATCTCCAGAAAAAAATCCGTCACGATTTCAACAGCCTACAAAGAACACTACACGAATTAAAGATACATCTCTGATTGGCGCAAGATCACTTAATGTTTCATGTAAACAACGTTACATTTTTTAGTTTTTTCTTCAGAAAACAATACTACAAGTTGCAGTAGAATTCGCACGATTTTTTCTCCAGTTTTTGCCCGTTTTCGCCATTAGCTAACAGGGTCTGTCACTTACTTGCAGTTGTACATGTCGACGACAGCTTAGTTATATTGATTAAATGACTTATTAGCTGTGTTTGTAAATGTGGAGACAGTTTTTTCTTTACGGAAACTTGTCGAGCAAGGCGTGTGATAATTCATTGCTGACAGCATCAGAGTCAATTAACTTTAGTAGCTTTGTGGATTTTTTTCGTACGAGGGGACTGCTATCAAAAGGAAATCTAATGTTTTGGCTAGTATATAAAATGGAAGTTGAGGCTAATTTGAATTTGTTGGATTGTTTACAAGAAGGAAATAAAATAGAATGGAGACATTTAATTGTTTCACAGCTCTGCTAAGTAGGAAAAAGTATACTGCGTCATTTAAACGATATGCGAAAAATTTAGTAGGCCATTTCCATTTTATCTTTAACATCAGAAGCATGTATACTTTACGAATATGTACAGATAACGAGGAAACATTTTTTCGTCAAGCTTCTGACATATCTAGAATCTAATAGTTATTTTTTTACGATTTGTCCGTTTTTATAATACAAAAATCGTGATTGAAATAACAAATTATTCCTTAAACATAATGTCACAATTCTTCCTATGGAGTTTATATTATTATTCATATATTAATATCATAAGGTTAAAAGATTATATAATACATCTCAGGAGAGAATACTATTTTCTCTCTAAATTAATATTTGCGTTTACACCTAAATTAAAGCGTTAAATACAGATTGAGAAGCTTGCAAATTCCAAACATTTCATTTACAACAGCATAGCACTTAAGGTCGCCGTCTAACATAGTCCAATCGTAATTCCATTCGTTTGATTGAATGATTTGTTATAAATAAATGCACTTTTGTTTATTGATTTTAGGAAACGCATATCTATGGTTTGCACTTATATTCAATTTTTTTCAACAATAATTACATTGTTTATAACAAGAAAAATATTTTATAATGAATACTGAAAAGAAATATTGAATACAATAAGTAATTGTTGTAAACGTACGGAATTAGAATATTGCCGTTTTATAATGTAAATGTAGTGCAGCGTTTTGCCGGAGCGCGTCCTGAAGCTCTGTCTTCGCTCTCTCTGTACCGCGCTCGCCACCACCCCTCTTCAGGTCATACCAATACTAGCGCTAGCCACAACCTTTATCTAACAAATATTGCTCTCCGAAGAGAGTTTGGCGCCTCTCCTGGCGATTGTAGTGACTCATAGCGGATTAGTTTGTCAAGCCCAATTCGACGGCGCCCTTAACCGTACTTTTTTCAAAATAGAAAAAAACATGACATGAAATTTAAGCAATAAATACTAGGTACTTTATTTATCACTGTACAATTAAAGCATTGAAAGTGAATCTAGTGATTACTTGAACATCACTAGATTCACCATTACACGGTAATTCTAAGTAATATTCATATTTTGAAGCGGTGGTTTTAAGGTACTCAAGCCGAGTGCGCAGCACCTAAGTAATATTTGTAATTAATAAATCAGTCACTCTAAACTATATTTTAGAAAGATACCCATTCAAATAATGGATTTCAAAATACTAAAACTGCGTCAGCATGTTTTAGTTAAAATATCTGGCTCCCTACAGAACCTGAAAGTTAAAAAGTACTAAATTTACATCACATTTTTCGGGTAAATATAAATTCAGTCCTTCCATGGATAAACTCTGTGATAACCTATAAACATGAAAAATAACCTATAATATCTAATTCCCAAATATTTTAAAATTTTTATTCATTAAACGCTGTTCAAACAAGTGCCATATTTGTATTGAAATTAGTGCGTACAAAATAACTAATTTTTGCGCGATCGTAAAAAAAATATTTACTTAATATGTTTCCCACAAACAAATACAATTTCATTGTGTCACTTCGGTGAACAATAAATACAAATATAATAATCTACAGTAAACACGAAAAGCATTTCGTACTATGCTATACTATCAACTAAAATAAATTCGTATCATTATCAAAATGACATATCCAAATATATATTTTTGATTTCAATTCAAATATGGCACAGCAATTTTTCCGTCCCGTTTTCTTGCATTTCCGTATAAACAGTTACGTACGAACACAATCACATACATAGTACATAGAGACACGTGTATTAATGTAAAATGCTACACCAATACTTGTACATAACATGCATGTACAGATATGTAATTAGACACACATGCTTGGCGGTCATGCTTTGAGTTCTTGTTCAGAATATTAATAATATGAAAGCAACAATCAGTGTAGAACACACTGAAAGTAAGAAAGTGGATAGATATGCCGTTGTTAAGGTTATTAACATTGAGGATTCTACTCTGGAACGAACATAACACGGAAAATTTTCAACGAAGACTTTTCAGGAAACAACAAACTTCAATCAAAATAATTGATCATGTCTTTAAATCGTTCACATGGAATATTCTACGAAACGTTTCGTGAATGTCGGTATAGCAATAGAGAGTGCAATATACTCACATTTCAGTAAGTAAAATTATTATAATATATCAATAAGCATATTACAACACTAAATATCCAATTAGCTTATAAGTCTAATACAATTAAAAAGATCCAACTTTGGGACAAGTAGTACATTTAGTAAATACGCGTTAGACTGGAACCTCCAGGGAAATCGCAGACCTGAAGGTCAACTACAACCTATTGGCGAACAGTGTAGAAGGAAGCAATAGACGCAGGGAAAACATGGAAGGAAACAAAAGCACTCGATGCAAACCGAACCCGATGGAATAAATTTGTTAAAGCTCTATATTTCTCATAAGGAGCGGGAGGAGCTCAAAGTTATATATACATATCAATGAATCGAAGGATTGACCATTTAGTACAATTTATAAAATAAAATAAGCAATTTAACCATAATGTTATCCCATAATAACAATAATTGCTTTGAAATTGAATTTATTGTTAACAGCTCAACGGCCGTGACGTTATATTGGCTGAGCATAAGTCTACATTAAACTGATGTGTCAGATATAAAAAGTGATATAACCTATATTTTACAAGTATATGAATGTGCATACATATATACAACGGAAATATAAAAATTAAAAATAAAACTATAGTCCACAAGATTAAAAATTATTTATATAATAATTAGCAAACTTAGAAACATCTACTTCTACATATACAAAATATAAAATTACAACAAATGCCATTTATATTTTTCTCTTGCCAAAATTACGTCACGTATCCCTTTCCTAATTTTTAATATTATATTTCCGTAAACTTCTAAAAAAAATTGATATGGGCACCAGAGAAATTTCTTATACTTACAAATCTAAATTTGATTATTAAATCAATAACACTAGACACAAGTTTGACATATAGAATAGATGATTCAGTTATTTGATTGTGCCACGTACAAAAATGGGTAAATAACCTGAGATACATATTTCCATTCAGATAGATTAGTGTGGTAAATAGTCTCGTGGTAACGCGTCGGCTGCGGATCATAAGATCCTCAGTACGAGCCTCACAGTCGACAATTTCTCGAAAATAAATTTCAAAAAATTTCAGCACATAAAAGTACCCTTGTGGCTCCTTTACCACTACCATCCTTGGAGGCCGTTATTCTACAGCTGGTAACCGTACTTCACGCGCAAAAAGTATAATAACGAGATCTGCTTGGAACGAAGTGCCACACCCAGAAATGGGTAAATGGCATGCTGATATTTTTATTTTACTTATTATTTTATAGTTTTAAGTTTTTAATTTTGAACCAGTCCCGACTGACTTCCAATAAGTAATATAAAAACAAATGACGAGCGCTCAAATTTAATTTTTGACAATTAAAATCACGTCTCTGATTTTACCTTTAATTTGTTAAGTTTAAATACCATGTTATATAACTAATGTTTTCTCCAAATTCTAAGCAAATACAAGAAAATTGTTAAATGTAACTGGGATTTAATAAGAAATCAAATGGGGTAGAAAGCTCCGTGGTAACACATCGGACTATGAATCATAACATCGATTTTGTATTATTGCTATACATATTTATACTACGTATAAGGTAAGAAAAATATAAAGTTGAGCACAGACCCCTTTCGAATACACTGTGATCTCATCAAAGAAGCCTAAACGTGACAGAAACACCTACGATGACAGCCTGAATAAAGGCTTGACTTCAGTACAGTCGGATGCACGTTTCAAGCAAAACGTAGTGATTATTGTATAAATCTACGAGTTCAGACGTAATCTTAGAAATCCCAAAAAATCTGTAGCAATCTTGATGCTCTCTATTGTCCTTTACGTCGAAATTTCACAACCGACTTTCATCAAACCCGGAAACGAACCCAACAATCCCTCCTACTGATGCTCGAATGTCACTGCATCTTCTCCGCCATGTCGCAGCCGACTTGTAGCTGATTCAACCAAGTCTGCATGTTGTCTGCGGCCATGCAAATAGTGCCGGTGCAGTTAGGCTTATCTCAGCGCGCATCTTGGTATGTGCAGCGTGGATCGAAGTGCGCTATTATATTAATAGATGATGGAATAGAAATGGCGGCTGATAATCATCTGATGCACGAGATATTGAGGGAATTGCTTGGTATTTTGATAGGTTGAGATGCTGATTTTTTTGGAAATTTCAGACAATGGGACGATTATGGTAAATTGAACGTAAGCGCATCTATTTTACAACGCACGCCGGAAATGAAAACGATTTTAATAGTAATATTATATATATTTAACTCTGGGAAATCAACTAATAACTATTTACTTTAAATTATAATATTACTATTATACTGCGTGTCCTATTTTAATTTACCATATGAAATATCTCGAAAAATATACATTGTGTAAAAAATGTCCCAGGTATAAATTTAATGATATGGAGGGGGGAGGGAGGGGGGCATCTGATCCTGTAAAAAATAATAATTTCCCTCCTCTAGTTGGGGCGGGCAAGGGATGTTCACTTTAAAATTTATCGATTTTTTTCATGATTATTACATAATATGAAAACTAATAATAGATATATCATATATCTATTCCAAGTAATAATATTTATAAATTATATGTAAAATTTCATATCAACCAAAGAT
This sequence comes from Poecilus cupreus, assembly GCA_963942605.1. Taxonomy (NCBI): domain Eukaryota; kingdom Metazoa; phylum Arthropoda; class Insecta; order Coleoptera; family Carabidae; genus Poecilus; species Poecilus cupreus. Next base: position 17,087,060 of record OZ012726.1, read on the forward strand.
GCTAATAGCTCAAAGTTGAAGCATCTATAAATAAATAAATAAATCTGATGTGGCCAACACATGACCTCCCGCTTAAACACTTTTAAACGGTGCAAAATAGAAAAAAGTTCTAAATAAAAATTGTATCGAATATTATTTAACATACTTTTAAAATTTTATTATGTGCGGGAGGTAAAAACAGGAATATTTAAAATAAAATAGCTGGTACCAAGCGCTCTGTTTTTCGGTGTTTTATGAGAAATGTTTTAGCAATGGTTTTAGCACTGTACAAAAAATGCTTCGAATATAAATTACAGAGAAATATATTATCTACCCCTTTTATTTGAAGTATTTTTTTTATAAAATAATTTTAGAACATTGTACAGCGCTAAAACTGACACTAAAATACTTATCTTAAAACTCCCAAAAACAGAGCTCGTAGTACCAGTCTTCATGTTTTACTTTCACGTATATTTTTTAATTGTGCGCTGTTTAGATGTTTGCGGAATGGAGATTACATGTCAGTATTATGTCAAACGCAGGTTTCCACAACAGATATAAAGATATGAACTATAAAGAGCCATGAGAGGAAGCTTATAATATATAATGTTTGTGTTGTAAACAAAGCTTATCAATTGTAAACTGGGATTATGTACAAGATAAAATTTATAAACATACAACCAACTGATTCATGAACGTACTTCCTGTTTTATCGACTTCAGATTTAATCTACAATCAAATGTTGCGTTTGTAAATATTCTTTTACTAATTTAAATTGTTTTATTGCAACTTTATGTAATTCAATATGTTAACAGTAATACTAAATACACGGAAACAAAAATTCCAAAGAATCTACCGAACTATTAGGTAAGAAGAGGATATAAGAGCATTTTCTGAAAAATGCATAAATATTAAGAAATTAAACACGGTTATTCATTAAGGAATTAGAAATATTAAAAAAAAAAATTAGTTAATTTTTATAAAATGTATCTTATACCCTTAATTTATCGAATAGTTCGGTAAATTTTACTGTACTCTTTCTTTTCGAGTAGGTGTATGCAAATGAATATTAGTTATTAAATGTTATTTTTATTCCTTATTCGTGACTATTATAATCATCTATATTTACGTGTTTATTTATCATTATCATAATTTCTCTTTTTTATTTTGAGTATATAACAAAGCAATTACAGCACCCAAAATTGTTCGTAAATAGTTCATTCGAGTATTGAAATAGTGTAGTACAATTCACATTTTTAAGGTTGGTAACTCCGCTGAAATAATAAAATGTCAAAAAAATATCAAATGTAAAAATTCTCTTAATATATAAATAAATAAATTTAAAAATTGTAAGAATATTATATATAATTTTAAATTTAAGAGCAATAGCAAAGAAAAGAGATAAACAAAATGAGAGATGACGACGTTTGGTTAAAAAAATAAGGTTATATTTAAAAGGACATATTAGAAATAAAATAACAAAAATATATAAAAAAAACTAATTTCATAATAGTCGATTATTTTGTTCTTACGAAATAAAATTTTGTATTTGAAATAAGTTTAATTTATTGTTTTATGTAACAAGTAAACTGCCAGATTTGCAATTATGACCAAAATCAACTGAATTCTTCGTATTGTCAAGAAACATATTTATTAAGTTATTGAAGAGACTACATACAGTATACATTTTTAAAATGTGTACATCTGTGTGTATCAATATGGATGGATGAATGAACAAGAAAAGATTATAAATATAAATTAAAACAGAATCAAATTTCACAATTCTAATACGATGTATTTTTCTGTTATTTCCAAGATTTACAGCGTTCAAATTGTAAATGGTATAATTCGATAATATAAAAACAATTTGTGTTTTTTATTGCGTAGACCGTGGGCCGAGAACTCTAATCATTAGACAAATGTTGGAAACTAATTTATGATATTAAATCGGTCTGCCCACTTATTTGATGTTTGTCACGTGTTTGAATCTGTAATATAATCTAAATACAATTTATTATCCCGATAATAGTTTTTTACTTTTTACAGAAAGTCACTCGATATTATATTGGCCATATTTTTTACTTAGACATTCCAGATCATCTCGAGAAATACATTAGTCTTAAAAATCTGTTTGGAAAAAGTTTCAACGGTTTAAATTTTAGAAGTTACACAACATTTAGGTTAGAGAAATAAATAAATATACATATTATAAAGTCCTGTTACTCATTTCATGCATTGGGACTTTAGTTTTGCAGTTTTAAGACAGGTGATGAAAATAATTATTTTTAGTACAACTTCAACTTTTGCGATGCACTCAGTCGAATCAATATGAAAAAGGAAAGTGACGTACGCGGTAAATATTGATGTTCGATCTATTGCCAAAGCTGAGCAAACAAAATCTATTTGAAGAGTACTTTGTATCTTGTCCTATTCCACTCAACAAAATTAAAAACACAAAAACAGTGATCATTCTTCAGATTACAAGTTTATGTCTCAGAGGAAACCATCAATTCGATGATTCGTGCGCGTTTTGACAACTAACATTTCACTTAAATAATTATGTGTATCGAAGAAATTAATTAATAAAATGTAATATCCGGATCCAAGACTTCTCAACGACTGACAAGATGAGGAGAGGCAAATGTCATAACTTGAAAGGAATTCATTTTTCATAAATTTACTGTAATAATCACTTCTGGCCGACATAAATACTAAAGCAGAGAAAAGCCAATCTTATAAACGAGATCATAATAATTTCCTTAAGGTTTAATTCCACACCTGGAGAAATAAATAAGTTGTCTTCTTAATTTTTCAATTTGCTGTCACGGTTTGACAGCATTTTTTCTTCATTTGTAAATGTTAAATATAAAGCAGCAATTAAGGACGGAAGTCTAAACATAAAAACCGAATGTGGCCAACACATAATCTCCCGCCCAATGACTCACATTTGAAATTAATTAATTTATATGACAAGTGTCACATATAAAAACTTTTTACCTAAAATATTAAACTGTATCTATTTTATATTTTATTATTTTGGTTCCTTCACCATTATCAGTCGTGGATTGATGGCTGATACTTCACGTGTTAAACATAAGTCACCTTCCGAGTCCTGGAAAAGCAGAGTGCCACACCCAAAATGGGTAACCAAAAAGTTCGTGTAGCACCCCAATAAGAGGAGATCTCAATAGATGATATAATGGGCGCATAAACCATAAACGAAATATGACAAATTTATATCAAATTACGGAATAATTAGTAGAAAAAAAATTTTTTTTAAATATCCTGCAGTAAAGCGACATAACGAATAGAACATATTTTGACGTCACGGGTACTCGCATTGATTCTATTGGCCAGACATATGAAAAGTACAAATCGCGCGTCTACCGTTGCGCCCAACGCCTATTGCGGGCTAAAATAGAACTACAAAATGTCATTTCATTTGTTTTGTTTGTTGGTATTTAAGATTTTATTTGTTGGGCTTCTATTACTTGTTTTCTAATTTCACTATTTTATTGTGCTGTGTTGAACAACTATTGAATAAAATTCTGTGCTGAGGTTATGTTACATTACTACCAGCGCCACTGTTCTCAAACTTTCGTATGTTATTTACTCGAATATCAAGTAAAATACTCTAAAGTTGTCAAAGGAATTACATCTTTATTTATATTAAGTTTAATTGTTGTAAATTAAGACGTATAATATATATCTACTATCTACTATCATGATGAATCGTTGGTTCACTGCCACTGGAGGAGTACCCGTGACGTCACACAAACTTTAAAAAATCATATCTCAGGTAATACATGAAATTTTCACATCGAGTTTTCACCGATCATCATATATTCTAATAAATCTAAATCGAACTCATGGTCCACAGTTCGATGAGTTACCGTGAACCATAGAATTTACCGAACTATTCTGTAAGCTGAGTATATAAGATGCATTTTCTGAAAATGTCATAACAATTAAAAAAAAACCACAATTATTTTCTAAAGAATTTAAAATATTTACAAAAAAGTTTGATATATTTTCAGAAAACGACTCTTATATCCTTAATTTATCGATTAGTTTGGTATAACTGAACTATAACTTACGGTAAACCTCCCTTACATGATGAGAAAGTAATGGGAAATTAAGAAAGGCTGGTAGAGCTTGTGAGTGTTTTGGCTGAGTGTAATTTGGGTTCTTGCCTCTCGGTGCATATTACGAATACCAAATTAAATTTATCATCCTCTTTGTTCTTGTTGTAATTTTAATTATCTTAATTCAAGTTTTCGTAATCTGTACTTTCATCGCTATTTTTTACGGTCTGTTTCCTAAAATGTGGAATAAATTATTGAGGAATGCACACTTAGAAAGTAAGTGTATCTTCAAGTTTTCAGTAATTTCTACAACTAATGTGTTCTGGGAATTTTTTTCTTCCTACAAAAAAGATAATAATATGTAATGAACACAATGTTGTCATTTATAATTCGTTTATTAGGTTTACATAAACAATTTGTTTCGTATTTTTAAATTATACGAATTAAGTCTTCTGACAAATGATGACAAATGACCAAGTAACTTGCTTCACAAAAATATTTTATTTCTAATAGGTATATTACTTATAAATTTGTCAATAATGTTGTATTAGTATTTTAATGCGTATTTTCACCAACGTACTAGATAAAAGCTAAAAATTTGCGAGATCTAATAAATTCTATGCAATTGCTACATTTTCAAATAATTCACTTGAACATTATTTCTTATTTATTGCAATAATCAAATATTGAGTCAGAATACTTGCGAATTAAAAATAAATTTGAAGTGGTAATATATACATAATAAATTACATAAAATGTTATAAGAACTTGACAAAATTAGACGATTATAAGACACATTAAGAATGAATACAATTAAATTTAAATATTCTTCAAAAAAGATTGGCTAGATAATATATTAATATGCAAGGAAATAATTAATATTTGTAAAAATTTGTTAACAACTGCAAAGTGCGATCTTACAGGCAGAAGAATAAATATTTAATGTGTGAAAACGTTCCAGAATGCAAATTAAGAAAAAAGTAAAAGATAAATGCCAACAAAGACAGTTATAGAAAAAGAAAAAAGGCAGGTGGAAGGAAATGCACAAAAAAGACAGATAGAGAAACAAAGATAAAGTAAAGAAAACAGGATGTATAATATAGACTTACATTTGACACATTCTCAATAGAAGATTGTACTAATTCTTTTTTAGTATTAGATTTACTTGTCTAATGATAGAATGTAAACTGAATGCAATGTATTATATATTATATGCAATTGATCATTTAACTTTTGGCACTGAATGTACAAACAATATAAGCAGCCTCTCAAACCACATATATCATTTTTCTTCAAACATCACAAAAATACATTGTTGCGTATTTGTATTCAACAAGCAGAAGTTCAATATTGTCGCCGCCGGCGTAAAAGTGTTTCCTTTTCAACAATTCTACTCCGGCGGCGAACAAAGTAAAATAGTTAGGTTGTAATTCAATAATTTGACTGTTAAAAATGAAACAAATTAACAAAAATAACAAAACAGCACATCCTGTGGCAACTATAAATGCTGGATAAAATAGAATAGTTATTGAAATTTTGTTTTTGTTGTTACAAGTCTTAAATAAAGCAACAGAAAATTAATGTAATCACATAATGAACAAATTTACATGCACATAAATAATGCATGATACATTGATTCAATTTTTAAATGTTTTAAAACGATACAAACTATTTAATTGGCGTTTTTTTTGCGTTTCAGGGATAAATGATTGTGAGAATATAAAGCTAAATAAGAATTTTAATAATGATATTTTTTCTACTAATTAAAATAGCAATACTAAAAATTGTCTAAGTGCTCTTTTTGCTCTTGACATTTGAAATGCTTAACATGCCAGGCGCTAACAATGCGAACTCCGTTCTTTTAGAAATTCGGAATAGGTTAAATGAGGCTAATTAAACCGATTAAATTAAAAAGAGCGTGGAAATATTATGACACAGAGCGGGAACATAATAAGCGCTATGTAAATGAATTTCCCTGCAATAAATGTACTCATTAACTAACGTATAATTATGAATTGTTGAATACTGTTAATTAATAGTTAAACACACGTTAACTGTATATCATGACAGTCTACTTGCTACGGAATTAGATCACAGCCTGCTATGATACTTGCAAGTTGTTGTTTGTGTTTTATGCAAAAATGCATTAATATTTATAGGGAAATATTCAAGAAAGCTTATGTGTATTGTTTCATTACAATACTTTTGATGATTGTTGAGAAACTGGAAAATAAATTAATATATCATCAAGTTATTTGTCCCTTTTGGGATTTTTTGTGCGGCACTCTGCTTCAGCAGATCTCAGCAAGACATATTTTTAAGCGTAAAGTGCGCTTACTAGCCGTCAAATAACGCCTTTCAAAGACAATAGGGATGAGGAGAACCACAGGGTTAATTTTTATGTTTAAATAATTTATGAACTATTACAATAGGGTCTTCAACCACCTTAAAATGTAGCATAATTGCAACAAATTTTCAATAATAGGCTTGAAAACAATGACAATTTTTTTAAAATAATTTTACGCTTGTAATCAACATTATTTTTTCCCTCCAATTGAAATATGACGTCAAACCGCCGAGTGACAGATAGAGATTGCGCGCGCATAATCTTGGCCATCTTGTTTATTGTTATAAAGTATTGCTTTGTACCAAGTTGTGAAAACAACAGCAAGAATTCAAAATTATTATTGATTCGATGCAATTCTGTCATCAGGCACTACGACGTCACACCGTTTTATATAGAAACTTTAGTACATGATTACAGGCTTAATTATATTACAATAGATGAAAACATGAAAAATATTCAAATATTAACGTCTATTTTCGAAAAATAAATTAAAATGGTAGAAGAGCGTATTACTAAACTTAACAAACTTGTTTTTAATATTAAAACATTCTTTTTTCTTAAATGGCCACTGCCGACTGTGTACAAATATATTGCCAAATCTTTGTTAATTACATTTTACATGTGGGCAAAATTTAGGGTGAGTGATTGCGTGGGCTCCCGAGAAATAAATGGTTAGGTATAATTGACGCTTTATTGCGTAAACGAATAATTTCGAGTGTGAAGAAAAGACGTGCTTGTATATATGTGGACGATGTGATATTGGTGTGCCAGGATAGGAATGTTTGGAAAGGCTTGATTGTATTTCAAGGTTTCTGCAATCTTACTTTTTGGGGTACAGCGTGATGTTTGACTCCTATACTTTCTTATACTGCATATAAGTCAGTAAAAAATGTGTACAATCCCATTTCTAATAATTAGGAGAGGAGGCACAGTTGTATCTATTTTTAAGAGACCTCTAGACAAAAATTAAACAACACGATCTGGTTAACACAAAACCTCTCTCCTAAACAACTCTTAAACAGTACAAAATAGAGAAAAAAAGTTTCAAATAAAACTGTAAGTAGTCATTATTTTATTCAGCATCTTTTTTATTACTGAAATTTACTAAACAAAACATATTTTACACCTTGAAATAAACTCTGACTACCGGTTGTTGGATTGTTTTGTTACCAAAATCTAATTAGTTCGTAACTTGAACATCCATAATCTAAATAAGAAATTTGAAAATGATATCTTCATTATATATTGAGTTATCGTGGATAAAAAAAATCATCCTTTACATATACAAGCGCAAAATGTATCTCAATATAAATATACAAACATATTTGGGGTTGTGACAAGACGGTTCTGCGAAAGCAGAATGCCACACCCAAGTTGGGCAAATGGCATCATTATTTAATAATTTCTAAGCATGACGTTTAGTCTAAACTTTTGACTTAAATGTAATATATTTCTAAATCTTATTAGAAATCTTTTAAATATTCCTCCCGAAGTGAATGTATCCCATACTGAGCCACGCTGGGCTTGCTAAATGGTCGAAATGGCATGTTAGTTCTCTGGGAGTCGGCGCCCTTCAAACACCTGCTTCCTGGCAAAGTTTAAGTGCAGGTACAAAACACACCCAAACACCACTGCAGGCAGGGCACACGTCTGCCCGCCGGGGCCCTGCTTGTGGTTAGCGGGCCAGACACCCAACAGGTAGAGGGACTTCACTGTTTGGGGTTGAACGGTTGAAGCTCGCCCCCGGGCTGCGGTAGCGTAGCTAGTGTAGAATTAATTGTGAAATAAACACGTGATTAATAAATTGGAAGACTGCGAGGTTTTTGCGTAAACATGCAACCTGATTTTATGCCAGCTCTAGAGATATTAATTATTTTATGGTTGGGGTTTCCCTTTATAGGGCTTTCTCAGGTCATAGAAAAGGATCAAAATGTCTGAAAGAATCAGTCTTAGCTTAAAATCATAGAATCGGTGTTCACGGTAACGAATAGTAAGTAAAATATTATTTTTGATACTGCGGACATAACCTATCTTACAAACAGCCGTATAAAAATTACATAAGACTGTGTAAAACAATTGAGAGACAGAAATGCTTGGAATAACTATTACCAGAGAAGTCCACAAACTGAAACACTCACAGCCTTATTCCTAAATGTAGAACGGCTTAGGATTAGTAAGTAAAAGAAATTGATGAATAAAATGCCATACAAACTGCTAAATCAAAATCGAACACATTTAACTGTATATTTTATAGGTTATACTCGTTGAACGCTTTGAAAAGATGATAGAAATACCGATTATAATTTTCGCAAGGACTACTCAACGCTTTTTTCTGAGTTGAACAAGATTATAGTTTTGTATGTCGTAAAATGGGCGCATAAACCATAAAGGAAATATATCAAAATCGTGTAACACTTACGGAATAATTATTAGTAATTTTTTTTAAATATTCTGCAGTAAAGCGATATAACGAATTGAACATATTTTGACGTCTTCTGTACTCACATTGATTCTATTGGCCAGAAATATGAAAAGTGCAAATCGCGCGTCTACCGTCCCAACGCCTATTGTGGGCTAAAGTAGAACTACGAAATGTCAATTAATTTGTTTTGTTTGTTAGTATTTAAGATTATATTTGTTGGGCTTCTATTACTTGTTTCATAATTTCACCGTTTTATTGTGCTGTGTTAAAATTCTATTGAATAAAATTGTGTGTTGAGGTTAGGTTACATCACTATTAGCACCACTGTTCTCAAACTTTCGTATGAAGTTTACTCGAATATAAAGTGAAATTTTTATCGTTATTTATATTAAGTTTAATTGTTGTAAATTAAGACTTATAATATGTAAATATTATTTTTTCATTAAAAAATATATAATATATACTATCATGAAAAATCGTTGTTTTAGTGCCACTGGCGGAGAACCAGTGACGTCACACAAACTATAAAAAATCATATCTCTGGTAATATATGGAATTTTCACATCGGGTTTTCACTGATCGTCATATATACTAATAAAGTTGTATACAAAAAAATTGGTTTATGGGCCTACAGAAGGTTCCTAACCTGGATCATCAAAAAGTTAAAACTTACGGTTTGACAAGTTTTTTTACAAAATTTAAAGTTAAATAAATAGTTAACTGAAAATTAAAGATAAATGTTTAAATAAATTTTAATTTTTAAGCATTCATTTTTTTACTTTCAAACAAAATCTCCCAATCAAACTGATTCTTCCTTCGGAGTCGGGATTTACCTAAGCAGTTTGGTTTCGTGTTTGTTGCTAAGCAAAATAAATTCGTGCAAAATAAAAATTTATCTATAAAATCATAAGGTCTTGTGATATTACCCCCGAATAAAATAAATATGTCATTACCCCATTTATCCATATTGGATACTCGCAGGCCCCAAAGATATTGTGTAGGGGGAACCACAGGGGTAAAGTTATAATGGTAAATCCAGGCTGTGGAATTTGAACCGAATGCTCTTATTTGTCAAATTATACATATTATACATTAATCGGAGGTTCACATTATCTTATCTACTGCAATAAGTGAATGATAATTCAAAAGGAGAGGACTTCCAGAAATATAGCGTTATTGCTAACATTTCTAGACATATTTTCAATGAAACAACATCGTGTGCATTGTCTATCGTGTCGAAAGCTGAAGGTAAACTCGAATGTCATTTACGTTTTAACTGTTTATTTGCGTAGTGCAGCTTAAGATGTTTGAATTTCTCCTAGTCTTATTGCGATCCCTCAAGGCTTCCGGAATATTCTGTGAAACAGTAGAACGTCCATCAAGTAAAACAAAAGCGAAACAATGCTGTGAACTCCGTGTCACATTACATTACACCAACACCGGCAACTGTCACTGCTACATATGAACCTCTCATTACAGCACAAGTCATAATCATCTACATGTAAAAACATTTGCTTTCCTAACCACTGCAACCTAGACAAAAAGCCCAATTAAAAATGCTTTAAGGACACAGTGTTGTATCCCCGATATTTTTATTGTGAAGAATTCCGACCAGAGTACGGTTTATTGGGAACTGGAGATAAAAACAGGTTTTTAGCTCGATTTTATCGGTTCACTCCGCGCACGAAAAAAATCGTAAAATATTTTATACATTTGTTAATGTTATCTCGCTAATGAAATCGTATGTTTTGAATGCGTGTTTAATGAAAATTTCAAGTTTTTGATAAAATGTTTCATGAGTTTAATAGCTTTAATTAATTAACGTATTTTATGATTTTTACTTGCTTTAGTTGTACAAAGTTTCATTCCGAATTTAATTGATTCCATCAAAATTTGCAACATTTTGTATAAATTAATTAAATAATTATATCATTGCGCCACTTAACCTTTTTTTAGATGCGATACAATTATTTCAATTTTTTCGATGAATTTTAGTACCCATAATTCACGATAGTTATTTATGATTCATAATTCACTCTTTTTTTAAGTTTTGATAGATTTCTTATGCATATTCTAAAATTTTATGTAGGGGTATATCGAATATAACAATTATAATCTGATTTTTCTAAAAATCGTCGTTATACACGGTAAAAACAACATTTTGATTTTATAGATTTTGTTCATGTTCTAAGATTTTATATAGTGCTATAACAAATATAATAATTATATCCCAATATGTGTAAAATTTGTCGTTTTACACGATAAAAATGATATTTTCCAAGTTAGTGTGGATTTGTAACACATATTCCAAGATTCTATATAGGTAGTGGTATTATAAAGTGTTAATATTTTCCGTTTTACACGGTTAAAACAACATGTTGCAAATTTTTGTACAGATTTCGTATACATATTCTAAGATTTTATTATAGTGACAAATCTCCAAATGGTCCTAAATTCTACATTCATATTTTAAGTTGGGTTTCTCAACCCTTAAACAGCCTGTATACAGGGTGTTTCATAACTTCGAGTACACACGTTAATGGTATATGTATGTTGTTTAATATACACACAATTGAGTAAATGGCATAATAATATATTTATATTTGTTCAATCATGCTATTGAAACTTGTTGTTTCTTACTTGGATACAGAGTTCGAAACTCCTGTTTTGTCCACTCAACACATTGCTATGGCAACGGGATGGGTAACGACAAATGAGTGGGCGAAAATTCTTTCGCTCACTACTTTCACCCACTCATCTGTCAGGACCAAATTGAACCTAACTTAACATTGAGTATGTGAACCACAAGGATGGGAGCGCGTACTTACAATAGTAGGATTGAACAAAACGCTATAAACCACTCGCAAAGAAACGAATTCGCAAAACTGACACATGCATGACGAAATTCTTAGTTTCTTCACTCGTATTGTAATATACTATTTTAGTTTTTTGTCTACTCTATCATGGGAACTAGAATGAACTACCTGGTTTTAAGATGAACTCACTATGATGATAGGTGGACTTCACCTATTGACAATAATTATTCAAAGTTTCATACATTATAGTACCAATTTTTTGTTGCAGAGTAATTATGGTTGATTTCTCGGGAATCGAACTGAAAATCTTATGATCTATATTACTAAGTGTATTTTAAAAACGTTCTATGTCCGTGGGATTATCGCTAATCAAAGAGGAAATAAATTTATAAGTGACAGATAAATAATATAAAAATTTAGTGCAAATATAAATTAATTTTGTCGTGTGAACCTGACCCGAACTACATTAATTCCTGATAAGCAATATAATTAAGTTATGATATGTTTTATTACAAATATTTATCAATGAATTTATTATTGAGCAGTAAATAGTTGATGTTTTTATTTGTTTATGGCTTTCAAAACACTGCAGCGAAATAGAATGCGCATTAACAAAGATTACTCCTACACATTCAGCTAACTTAACAATAGTGCAGTTTGTTATGTAAAATAGTAATAGCTGTTCTTTTCTTTGCCCTGAAATTGATTAAGATTCTTGTACCTTATTATTACAAGCTCATTCAATTGAATTCAAAGCTCTTAGGAATGTTATTGTTGATTATGTTACATAGTTGCAAAATTAAATGCGATCATTTAAAACTGGAACTTGCAATAAATAATTAATAATTTAATTCAAAAGAGCATATACTGTGAACATTGAAAACCATGAGAAAAGTTTTTATCGAAGTATGTAAAGTAATATTGATTTTATTGTTCTTGTTATCAATAATTATTTTATTTTACGCGTAAAATCTGTCGTTTGAACTGGTTTAATTGCTGTACGTTGCGATTAAAATATAATTAAATTTAAACAAATAATATATTGTTTGATTCATCTTATTATTATTATTTTAATATCCACGTTGATAAGCGTAAAAGGAAGAAATTAGTTGTTTATTTAGTCTCTGGTAGTAAATTTACTGCTGCTATTTACATTGCATTACTCATAGTAAAAGGATTCTAATAGCAACAATTGTTGCTGATTTCATTGCTGAAACTACGAATTTATCATCACGTCATTACTTCTTTTGCTCATTTCTGAGTGTGGCACTCCGTACAAAGCAGATCTTGGTTATGATATATTTTTGCGCATGAAGTGCTGCAAAATAACGATGCTCAAAGATAATATGGAGAGTACCTATATAATATTTATTTAGTAAAAATTTATCGACTGAAATTGAGAATCTAATGATACACATTACTGCAAAGCTCTTTATTTTATATTAAATATATGCAAGCCCAAATTTATATAAGTACAAAATGTTTTACAAAAGTCTACATACAAGTATAATGTAATGTATCTTATATTTACCAAATTGTACAATTAATTTCTAATATTTTTACGTATATTTAAGGGGGGAACCTTGTTTAGACGGTTCAAAAAATTTATTATTTTTTATTTCATATATCGTTGGTAACACTGTTCAAGAATATGTCCTCAAAGTTTTACAATAAAATTCTGATCCGTTCCGATGTTATGAGCACTAGAGTGAAGAAATAATTAGAATTTTTTTAAATTTAGAGAATATTTTATTCATGTTATGAAGCCTTATAGCCCATGTAGTAATTTTTTCAAGTCATCACGAAGTAATGTTGCTGGAATAGACGATTAACCATTTAGCAGTTTATATTGTTTATTACTGCTTCGAATTTTTCAATTTAGGTAACTTAGATTTCAAACTCGTTTTTCATCTCGAAACGATATTTTTTTCCACTTGCAGGAACTCTAACTCAAAAAGTTATCGACCAATCGTTCTACAAATTTGCTTGAAGATTCTTTATTCAATTACGCTTGACATGAACTAAACTCTACGGAGATATTTATGTCTACAACATTTTATTTAATGCTAAAAATGGTGTAAAATCACACCATTTTGTTAAAACACCTCTGAACATGCAACTTTAAACTTATTCGATTCTAGTTTAGTTCAAATTCTTAAAAAATATGTTAATGAAATTTCAAAACCATATTGATTTTAGGTGGAAATTGTGACTTCACATTCCCCGAAAATTGCGAACTGTGATGGCTATCTTCCATAGGCAACAGCTTATAGCTCGGCTATTTCCGGCAGAAATGACTTGAAAAAATTATCAGATGTACTTCAAAACATGATTAAAATATTCTCTTTGATTGAAAAAAAATCTAATTATTCCTTCACTGTTAATAAAATTCACGAAAAACGCTACGAAATCATGCTGCTAAACTAGGTTCCCCCTTAACATTAAATAAAGCCCAGATAATAAACTGTACAGCTGGCAAACTTTTTTTGTTGTATCTTACCACTGTGTAACTCAATCATTACTTTTTTAAATGCTTAATTTTTTTGACAGTATTCTCTGAAAAAAGAATTCCAAATTTCCTGCAGACCGTGTTGTAATTCTTCGACTCTTTCTGCAGAATAATAATAATTTCTTTTTCTTCATTATATTCTATATAGTTTAGAATGAGGATAAATCGCGGCTGCTAGAAAGGTTATTCCAGCAACTGAATATTATTTTAATGCAATGTAAAAAATTTATAGTCAACATTTTTAGTCCCAGAAATTCCACCGTATTTTTTGTTTCAAGTTTCAAATTTGTTTTGTGTTCTTAACTAAATAAACTTGTAAATGTAGTAATTATTAATATTAATTTTTATGTGCTACTGATTAATATTTTAGTAATTATATTGAAGCAGAACAATAGTTTTTACAAGAAATTAAGTTTTTAGAAAGGGTACAAAATTTCTTTAACAATTTCAAATTGATAAGTTAGCTAAATTTATTTATTATTGACGAGTCTATTTGTTAAATTTTATAAATCCAGCAAATAAATAAAAACAACAATTTTTTTTGTTAAAAATTCAGAATTGACAAAATTTTAATTTAACAAATTGATATTTGTTCAAGTTGTTAATTTAACACAATATATTTTTCAATATTAACTAAAAATACTTAACAACCACAAAATTAACAAATCGCAAATCAATTTTTTACTGTGTGAAACTCTAAAACATCTAAGACACCGTGCAATCTACTCGTGTTTTGATTTTTGTTTAAACTTTTCCAAAAATTTAACGAAAAATTGTGCGGCAACTGTCCGTCAAATTACAACCTCTAGTATTGTTAGTAGAAAGGAAAGCACATGAGTAATTTTTATGTGATGAATTCGTCTGGGAATCGAACTGAGGAACATATGAATCTCAGTCCAATGCGTACCACGGAGCTATTTCTTGTAAATCCAATTATTATGAAATAATAAAAAAGTACCTTATTATTTTATTTTATATTATCGTAAAGTAATACAATACGTTTTTAGTCTTTTACGCATTGAGATAAGCATCAAATAGTTTAATGTGATTTTCTTCCCACGGTTTTTCAGCCGTAAAAACGCGACCCCCAAATTTGCGTGATGAACTACTCATTTACGTTTGTTAACTTTTCGAAACATTTGTTGTAATTTTGTATAGACAAAGTAAGTTTATAAAATAATTCTCTCCTTAATAAATTACCATGCAACATTTTGGAACATCCTAGACAATATATCAAATCTATCGGCACAGCCCAAAAACGAAAGTACTTCCGCATAAACAAAGTCGCAGTAGGTTTAGTAAAAGTATCTTATCTGGTGAACCACACCTGCCAGCCTCTTTGCGCCTGTTCAAAGGCAAGGCGCTGCTATACTGAGTCGATTCCCACAGTCTCGCAGACTGGGACTACCGACTTGAAGCAAGCCGCAGGCCTCGAGCCGATAATGCCGCTTGAAATTATAAATATAGCAACATATGCAGGTTATTCAAACATAGGTGATATGTCAACAAACGAACCAACTGGAGATTGTAGAGAGAGTTTCTCAACCGTGATTGTTGCAACAATAAGAAGAGGTAGCATTCCGATGGAAGTAAAGTGTGTAAAGTAATAAACACATTGTTGTAGTACCACGAATTAAAGGAACGCTTCACAGGCGAATCCGATTGTTGCAATTTATAACCAAAAATATGTTTTACAGTTTGAAAGTATTGACTCTTGCGAATTACTTCCCGTTGATATCTCTAGGGGGATTTATTTGGACGACTGGTTACCTCATTATGCACGTATAAAGACATGACAGACTGTTGCAGCAAAATCCAGTAATTGCTAAATTTATTTTATTCGAAATATTGTTCACTTATGAACTGAATACTATAATTAAAAGTAATTTGTCTCTTTGATTTACTCTGCGCTAATATAATTGGTAGAAGTGTTTCGACGACAACTTACCATCTTTTATGAGCAAGAATATAAATTCATTTTTTTAGTTCTTCAGAGACTGTACTGTAATTTAAAATTATTTAACCCTTGATTTCTTGCTGCTAATATGTCTGGGCGATGTATTTAGAAATTGCTAAAATTATATTATTTAAAATTTTTCTTCTTGTTTCTAACTACGAATAGAAAATATTTATCAATGTTGCTTCCTCTCTATTGATATCTTTGGAGTATGTGTTTTAATGAGTGTTTAGCGCACATTTCTCACAAAAAGACACTGCAGAGTAAAATAACACATCAAGGAATGACAATTATGATTTTGTAAACTGTGCTGATTTTACTATAATTAAATTAATGCCCTTAGGGGGTGTATTTTGACAACTGGTAACTGTGCTTTGTGTACAAATAATCAAGATAGAGTGATGTCACAAAATTTATTGTATTTTAAAAAAATATTCATTAATTTTGTACCCCTCGCTAGTATCTTTGGGAGATTTATTTCGACGACTGGTTAAACCACTTTACGCACAAAATGACTTAGTAGAGTGTGACAATACAGCTAAAAATAAGTACAATTATTGTTTTTAGCATGAATGTACTACGCAACAACGTTTCAATATTCTCAAAATTTCAAAAAACATTTTGTTAGCGGCATTCCTTTGAAGTTGAATAATTATTAACATGAAATTTATATCGAAAATAATTTTTATTTTAAGGAATTAATTTAATTGGAAATATTTTACTACGATTTAAATCATTACTTGTATTGTTTGTAGGTTTGCTTGAATCCTTTTGAGTGAAGATTTAATTATATTAATTATATGTTTGAGATGTTCGGATGAAGAAATAAAAAATATGCGAATAAAAACCGCTTAAATTCGGGTGTCCAGTCCTACTGTTTATTGTTCATTTTGTAACAAATGATGTATGATAGTTTCTAAGAATATTCTGTGCGTTTGAGTAAAAAATAATTGGATGGCCAGTTTTTCGGAGTAATGAACATGGACAGCACGCATTCATAAAAACGAAATTCAATTATCTTTGCGCTTTTTGCCCAAAAGGTGTAATTAAGAGAATGAGCGCGTTACATTTTAATTGCTTTATTAATTATTACTTTTATTTCAAAAGATATTAAAAAAAAATAGTAGTAGTTAATGATTCTACCTAATTGCAAATAAGAATGATCAATATTTCTTGTACTGCAGGACGAGGATTTAAATTTCCAGAAAATTTGGCCAAATATTCTTAGATTTTTTATGTTTCTAATTTCAAAAAAACTAACCACTTGAATAAATGCTGAATACGTATAGTAATCAATTTTTACTTAAAACATTTTTTTGCTCTAAAATAATTAATCAACCCTTAATTGGTTGTTCTAGCGATAGGTATGACTGAAGGAGTTGATTACAAGAATTGAGCGCATTGTTGACTATTTATTTTGCAAATAAACCTGATTCGTCTCAATTTCGTTTTATTGTTGAGGCTGTTGATTACAGAAAGTGAGCATTGTTGTAATCAATCTGGTGTGATTGTTGGATTGCTGTAAAGAGCGCGTTTGAAGTTCCATGGGTAAGAGCGCGGGAGCTGCGCATCGCCTACTATTGAAATCAAAGTCACGTCGCGCGAACTATTTGCAAATTTTTGCACGGATCGAAATCCCACGGTGGTAACAGAATAACAATCAACAATTCCAGAAATCGGCTACCGGTAGTCAAGTTATAAACAATAAATAATGTGCGGCTCACCTGAAGCAATATGAGCAGTAAGAGGAAGAACTGTAACAAGTATCCATGGGTCATGCTTTTACACAGTAAACGCCACACTACACAACACATTGTCACCGCTCGGAGGCATTGAATCACCAGGAAATCACTCAATTTTACCCACAATTCACTGTTGAACATCAACGCGGTATCCACTCGCGAAAGAGTCACTCCGTCGCTACTGGCAGTCGCTGAACTACTGAAGTGGCTGCCGGCGAGAAGCCGCGGGCTCCCCTCTCTCGCTAGTGGAGATGGGGCAGCATCTCGCCTGGACCAATCACACAGCCGCTAGCGCTCACTTGACGGTAGGTGCATTGTTCCTTCGATGCTGCGATGCTGCGGCTGCGGTGCTTGAGATGTTCTTATGACTTTCTGTCGCGAACAATGAAACTCGTTTACCCTTTTTGTGCAATTCTCACATTGCTGATGCTTCGGGGGCACCACTAACTTATGCTTATTGAGTCTGTTTTCATTAATTTCTATAGAGAGCTGGTCGGAGGGGCAGCATTCCAGTTTTTTATCAAGCGTTACTTTCTTGATTATTTAAGAGAAAAACTATTGAAATAAAAGTTATAAAAAAAATCTACATCTAAATTAGTTAAATAATTCCATTATACTTATTTAATTACTGCTCATTTTTAAATAGTTTGTAAAATACATAACTATATCACGCTATTTATCCATTTAGGATGTAACACTTTGCTTTCTCATATTTTGGTGAGTGATATTTTTGCGTGGTGCGTATTTTTAAATCTTTATTTTCACTTCAATCGAAGCAAGCGCCGAAACCTAATATAATATCGAAAAAATTATTTGAATTATACCTAAATAATAGTTATTTGTAAAACTAGAGAGGAAAGCGCTTCTTTTTTCTATTCGAGCTCGAAGTTTGCGAGAGTGGAAGAAGGGCTTTCCTCTCGTGTTAGACACAATATTTTTTTCGCGACATGTTTCTAAAAACGATTTGCTCGGACCTAATATACACTTTGACAACACAACTTACACTTTAAAAGTTAGGTTATTAGCACGTTATCAGGCACAAGGCGGTGTTGCAGTGTTGCCAATGAACCAATCTTAAATATAAATTAATGTTGTCAAATTGTGATTTAATATAGAAAAAGAAAAATATAAGACATAATTGTAAGATAATTTAGAGTATGTATATCATTAAAATAGGATTTTTCATAAAATTAGGAATTTATTTATAATTTTTACAATATATTTTTTTGTAAATAACATTCATATTGGTAACATATCCATATTTTCCTCTTTAGAGAGAAAAAACACATTTTCGTAACAATTTCGAGAGAAGAACAGTGGAGTTTCCTGGCATGTCGTGAAATAGTTATTTGTCAAACTAGAGAGGAAAGCGCTACTTTTTCCCCCTCGAGTTCGAAGTTTGCCTCATGAGCGCAGCGAGTGAGGCATTTCGAACGAGAGTGGAAGAAGAGCTTTCCTCTCGTGTTAGACACAACATTTTTTTCACGACATGTTTCTAAAAACGATTTGCACGGACCTAAAATACACTTTAAGAACACAACTGACAGATTGGCACGTTAAAAGTTAGGTTATCAGACACAAGGCGGTGTAGTAGTGTTGCCAATGAACCAATCTTAAATATATTTAGTAAGTTGTCAAATTGTGATTTAATAACGAAAAGAAATATATAAGACATAATTGTAAGATTATATAAAGTATGCATATCACTAAAATAAGGATTTTCAATAAAATTAGGAATTTATTTATAATTTTTATAATATATTTTTTATAAATAACTTTAATATTGGCAGCACTTCCATATTTTCCTCTCTAGAGAGGAACAACACATTTTCCTCACTATTTCGGGAGAAGAACGGTGGAGTTTCCTACCATGTCGTGAAAAAAAAATTTTTTTCTTATATGTATAAATATCAATTTTATTGTTTAAAGTTTAAATGATATTTTCACATGTTTAAAGCTTGAATTACATTATACTTTTTTCATCTAGATTCATACTAGATTTCTGGTTCGACTTTCATTCGAGTTTCCTTAGATTTATATACTTTATTTTAAAATCAGTCGTCCGAAAACGAGTAATTTCAACGTTTTCCGAAGTAGACCAATTTGACAAACTTTACAACTGAAACTGAATTACTGCATTTTGACACATTGTTGTTAATAGTTATTTAGGTATCAAGGACAAAAAAGTGCATATTATAGCTGAGTCTGCGTTTACTTGCCGAGGCAAAGCCGAGGCATGCAAACAGGCGAGGCTATGATATGCCTTTTTTGCCGAGGTGCATATTACCTTTTTTCGTCGACCTCACTAATACTAATAGATTTAGGAAATAAAATATTCACAATTTTTTAAGTGAAACGCACTTAATGGTTTATTATATTACACAAATTTTTCAATCATTTCATTTCTAGTAAATATTTTAGATTTTTTTGCTTTATATCCAAAAATTTTTTTCTTTAAAAATGCGTGAAGTTTAGCATATTTCGTAATGTCAATATTTTCTTTAACCGCCAATGTAGATTTAAGCATTGAGTACGAAGACCATAACGTAGAAGATTTGTATTTTGATGCTTTTGATGAAAAGTATGCCAGAAACCCATTTTCTGTTAAATTCTTGACTTTATGTTCTTCACACCAGTTCATAAACATTTTGTATTGTTTTTCGTATAAGATACGTGATTTCTGAAGCAATAAATCCAATGTTTCAGCACTTGCAATTTCTTGCAGTTCTGGTGGTGTATTGCTTATATCACTGTCATTTTCTGTCATTGTAGCAATAATTATAATATATAAGTGTATTTGGGTCAATATAATTCACTTTTAAATACAAAAATTAGTCGGCGCCACACACAGTTTGACAGATCACAATGAAAATTTTATTAAATAAAACAATAAAATAAAACAAAACCATAAGTACCGCGGATTCCTAGATCAACAACTATAGTGACTTCGAAATTAATAATTATTAAATGTAGTTCCATTTATTAATAATCGTAAACAATTTAAAGCTAATTAAATCCAACATTAAAAATATTAAGATTTTTTTTTATTACGAAGATGGGAAGCGGACTAACTACTTTGGTCATATACCGCCTCATGTGTGGATGATTATGAATTTATGAGAACAACACAAACGACCATGCTCTTGTGGGATTCGAACCCACGACCTCTAGCGTGCTAGGCGAGTAACGTAGCCACTACGCTACCGAGATTAAGATTTATTTATTTGCTTGTTTGATATTTGTTATTTACCATTCCAGTATTGCACAAAATTATAATTATAAAATCATAGTAGGCTTAGCGGACGAAAAAGGTTTGCGGACGAAAAATAATAGCGTCCAAGGATGTGACATTTTTCGTTCGGAAATAAGTACGTAAAATTTCATTTTTCGCATAGGTCGACGGAAATAGTATATTGAACAACTAGGGTTACAATGACCTTTTTTGTAATACGCGTATAGTTTGCGTAAACGAGCCGCAGGCGAGTTACGCAAAATACGAGTATTACAATTAGGCATTGTAACACGAGTTGTTCATACTACTTTTCCTATTTCACGTTCATAAATTCAATAAAAATAAAATAAAATTATACGGCATATTTAATATACCACTGGTCACCAAGGGGCTTTGCCCGCGGGGCCTATCGGCTCCCAGGCCTCAACCCCGACGCAGGGGCTCCGATTCAATAATTTTACGTGATCAATGACAGCCCCAAGCTTGACAGATTGTTAATTTTACAAATAATAAATTCCCCAAAAACAGTTGCACAAAATTCAATTTTGTAGCATTGTTTTTGAGAAAAATAGTGTCACAAAATTGACTTTGTGTACGTGAAATAGGAAAAATTATTTAAACGATGGATAACATAGAAACTTTTTTTTTTAAGTACAACTATCAAACACCAATTTAAAAGCTTAGCCGAATCTAGTATGAAACTCGAATAGGAAAATACAGCAGAGCGTATATTTCTATACTAGAATCTAGTATGAAAATCTAACGGAAAAAGTATAATGTAATTCAAACTTAACATATTCAGGATGGTCCAGACCACCCGTCAACCCATTTTATAACTAAGGGGCTTACAAATTTTCAACAAACAGCCAGGGGACCTTACTAATATTGTTATCCTCTATCGAATGAACCGAAACTTGATGACCCCCCACCACCCCTTGTGGGGAGTAAGGAGGGCAATTTCAACATGTAAACATGCATACGTAGTCATGCTGAAACTATTCAAAATGGATTCATGGATAATCAAAATAAATATTTCCGTTGAAATGTGAAAACCGAAATTTTTCGTGAGAAAAGGCTAGAAAATTTAATAAGTTTAGGTACTGTAAACATTTATAATAAATTACTTTTTCCTACAACTGTCAAAAAAACTTGACATTTTTTCATTGGTTTCAATACGCAAAATATGCTATTTCTTGGTTATATATAAACAACACTTGTGTTTCCCAGGCAACGTGAAAAAAAGTATTTTGCGCACATGGGCTACAAACTCTTTTCCGCATTGTAAGAAGATTGAATAAAAATACGTTTATTTGAAATGTATCCAATAATTTTTTTGTAAATTAAACATGCGCAAACGCACAGCTCTTGCATCTTTGCAACTGACTGAACGTACGTGCTAAATGAATCAGTTACTTGTAAATTTTTGAATTTTTTTTTTATTTATTGAACACAAACTTGCAACTAATTAAGAACAGAAACGACATAATAGAATTTAAAGGAAGATTGACAAATTCGATAAATAAAAGATTGAATTTAATTAATAATTTATGACATTAACCTAACCTAACCTAATCTAACCTAAGAAAAATTATACAATTGGTAATAAAAAAAACTTATTTAAGGTAACGTTAAGTATAATTATTTATTAATATTTAAGGTAATGCTGCAGTTTTTATACAAGTAATGGTTAATATTTATTAATGCCCGATAATTTATTGCTTGAAGCCCAGAATTTGGTTTTCTATGTTGATGTTGACAGGTACGTGTTGAGTGTTTTTGTTGCTTAGTAACATCAAAATGTATCAATAAACTAGTATGAAAAATAGAATAATTTTACATACTTATTTAATTCATTTCTTTTACTTGAATATTAAGAAAGTTGTAGGAAAAATATTGTGTGTATTACGGGTGCAAAATGGCATTGCTGCTCTCGCATAATTGAAGCTCTCAGCTGCGCTTCGAGCTTCAAGCTTTATGCTCGTGCTACAATGCAGCATTTTGCACCCTTAATACACAAATAACTATTTCCTATTTCACGTACACAAAGTCAATTTTGTGACACTGTTTTTCTCAAAAACAATGCTATAAAATTTAATTTTGTGCAACTGTTTTTGGGGAATTTGTTATTTGTAAAATTAACAGTCTGTCAAACTTGGGGCTGTCATTGCTCACGTAAAATGATTGAATCGGAGCCTCGGCGCCGGGGTTGCGGCCTGGGACCCGATAGGCCCCGCGGGCATAGCCTCTTGGTGTCCAGTTGTATATTAAACATGCCGTACAATTTTATTTAATTTTACATTGAATATGAACGTGAAATAGGAAAAGTAGTATGAACAATTCGTGTTACGATGCCTAATTGTAATACTCGTATTTTGCTATACTTGTATTACAAAAAAGGTCATTGTAACACTAGTTGTTCAATATACTATTGTTTTTAGATTTTGTTTAAATATTTTGTTCTTGATTCTATATTTTATTTAATTTTGTATAAGTTAAATTTATATATTCTTAATTGTTTATTGGTGACGAAATAACTTTATCTAGTTCTGAAATTTTTGCAACACTTCACCACCTTTCCAATTACCAAACTCACCCACCCACTCGCCCCCTTGTGTTTTATTATGAAGAGTGCTCATTATTAATAGTAGCCCGCGGGCGCGGAATATTTCAGGACTAACCTGTTTGTGTGTCAAATATACATCTACTCCCGAATTTGCAAGTATTACCCAAATCAACTCAACATAATTATGAAGTCCAGTCATCAATCCACACACACGTCATTGAGAAAATAATCAAAACGGAATCTCGCGATCTATTTTTTTCCATGATTACTGTACTGTACTGTTCATAGTGATAACGTACAGGGGTTGAATCTTTCGCCTTGTTCACATTCATAGTTCAAATTACGTTCTTACATTAAAAATAAATATATCATCTTACCATTTTTTAATTCAAACTATGATATAACCACAGTATAAGAATACACAGTAGTGACACTTTAAATATTTCATAAAGTTAGTAAGTTTTAGAACATACATGCACACATCTATCCATCAATACACACAGACTTCATTGAGAAAATGGTCAAGACGGAACCTCGCGATCGATTTCTTACCCCCCGCCACATCCTGTGAGGGAGGTATAGGAATCATACTAAAAATTGTGTAGTGAGATTTCAATGGTTGAGCACGTTGTTGGGTACATAGAATTCGATTTTAATAGTTTCGCGATGATGTCTGTCTGTCAGACTGTGGATCTCTGAAGTTAACGGTTTCTCAAAACTGCTAAACTGTAAATTTTAATATTTTGTATATATCAATTGTATCCTTTGGAAGAGGTGATTACTTGATTGGTGATAATCCAAAAACCGAATGTGGTAGTTTAGTTGAAGTCCTATCAACTTATGGTTTTATGAAAATTTTGTTATTAGAATAATGTTTCAAACATTATTATCTACAATTATTGTATGAAATATTTTCCTTTTACTGTCACCATTTGCGAATTAAAACACGTTAAAGAAAAATTATATTTTGATATTTTCGTTTAAATCTGCTAACCTGTGTTTCTTGAAAAACAAAACTACGGTTGGAAAATGTCATTTTTTGACATGTTTCATAATTTTTTGAAGGGATGAACGTCTCTTGATAGTAATGGTCCGTGTTCCTGCATTGTTCGATAAGAAATCTATGGCGGGAGGTATGGAGGTATTGTGGTGCCCACTACAGGTTTTTTTTTTCATGATAACTGTCGAATATGAATGTGAAATAGTTATTTGTCAAACTAGAGAGGAAAGTGCTGGAAAAAGGGCTTTACTCTCGTGTTAGACACAACATTTTTTTCACGACATGTTTCTAAAAACGATTTGCTTGGACCTAGAATACACTTTGAAATACAACTGACACGTTAAAAGTTAGGTTATCAGATGCAAGGCGGGGTAGCAGTGTTGCCAATGAACCAATACTAAATCTAAATTCAAGTTATTAAATTGTGATTTAATCTAGAAAAAGAAAAATATAAGACATAATTGTAAGACAATTTAAAGTATGTATCACTAAAATACGGATTTTCAATAAAATTAGGAATTTATTTACAACTTTTACTATATATATTTTGTAAATAACATTCTAATTGGTAACACTTCTATATTTTCCTCTCTAGAGAGGAAAAATAAATTTTCCTATTTTAGGAGAACGGTGAGGTTTCTTGGCATTTCGTGAAAAAACTTATTTGTAAGAATGGAAAATTGTAGGAACTTTTGTAGTGCAATTGTTATAATATTTTGATCTAAAATAATATTTTTAGTTTTTATCTCATTTACAACTGACAGCTATTCAAATTTACCGTCGTATACTGCTACTGTCAATATGGCCGCTCAAAAATGGCGATAGCGTCTATCTAGTGACGCTTCCGTGTAAATTTTTTTTACTGTGATATAACTATAATTATGAGAGAACTGCAATCAGACATCAAATCAAAACCCCGTAGATCTTAATATTAGGATATTCAGTTACCAGTCGCCAAATTTTGGTCAACAAATATGTAAAAAATGAGAAAGAATCTACGAAAATTTCTATGTTTAAAATTCATCAGGTATGTTAATTTAAATGAGTACCGCTTGTTTCACAGTCTTATATGTTATCAATGTGCTATTTAATCGACTAGGCAATTAGTTTAATAATTTACCTTTGTTTAATCATTTCTACGTGGTGGTCACTGCATGTATGTGTCTAACACGGCATGAATTATTACAGGTAAACAATAAATTCGTTCCCCTGATTCCAAAGACATTCTTTGAAACATTAAAACTTAACAAATTGCAGTATGTTGTTATTGTAGTTAAACGCGCGGGTTCAGGGAGGAGCTAGGAGCTGGCTTTGTGTGTGTCGTATTGAGTCCAATATACCTATTGTCCTTACTAGAGTTCCTTAGCATAATCTTGGCGCCTCCAAGAAAACTGCGTTCGTATTGTTTCTTCTACTGATAGAGCCGTACGGAAATATTTTTTTTTTATTAATCGCAATCATGATATGCATTTTATACTTTTGAAATTTTGGGTGAAGTGATTCCCCTCCCAAAGATAATTCCGTAGCAGAAAAACGACCTATTCTTATTTCTACAGATTAATAAAATTGAATCTCTACTCAATCTTGACCTCTGGCTTGCTTAACAAGTTCTAAATTTTACAATTTTTTTTTATGTCATGGTACACAGAAAAATCGAATTAGTAAAAATGATACTAACAATCAGTAACAAGTAATTCAATTACCTATTCTAAATATTAATTAAGCCCTATCGAGTAAGGTTTAATAAAAGATCTCATGGAGAAAATTTGAACTAATATGTCAACAATTAAATTTTGACGATTGTTAATTACTTTTTATAAGAGGTAATTAAATCCATCCGAATCCGAAGTCCCTAGATTGGAATTAAATTCAAATATCAACAATTACTTTCCATCAATCATCAATTGTTTTCTTACAATAGGCAATTGAAACTTATCGAATTTATGTCATCTTAAATGTTTTACAGACTAAAATATCTGATTTAAATAAAACACATAAATTGAACTTAAATTCTTTCATAATGTATTTTTTACCTCCCGCATATATATGTAAAGCTTATTAGATTTTGGTAGCAATCTATAAACAGGAAGTGGTAGTTTACTTGAAGACTTGTCAGATTTTTTGGGTATATCTCAGTAAATAATTGAGTTACAGTAAATTTTGTCATAATAAAAAGATGTATAATAGCATTGGCTACAATTTATATTTGAATCTTTTTTCTATATTATGCACCGTTTTGAAATTCAAATTTTTGGGAAATTATGTGGTGGCCACATCAGAATATAGTACAATACCATTTTCTAGCTTAATATTATCTAAGAACTAGTTATATTAATTCCAATTTGATGAGCGTATTTTTAGATTGTTAGTGATTAATTTTTGTATACAATAGGTACATTGTTGTATTAAGTGCATTTTTTAACCAGCGCATATATACAGGGTGTTAATTAAAAAATGGGCCATAGGCGTTTAACATGTAAAATCAGTTTTTCCTTGCGCAAAAGTCTCCATATTATTTTAGGCAAAAAAGCTTCAAATAAAATTTTTAAAGAATTTAATTCTGCATCTGAGTTAATTAACAGATTTTATTTTTGACATTTTATAACCGAGAAAAACTATTTCAAAGTTATTTGAAAATTGCTTATTTATAGTGTTAGCCTTGGAACTCAAACAAAATTGCAAACAATTGTATGACATTTTAACTGTCAGAAAAAGGTTATATTCGTTATATTTTTCAGTTTCACCGCAATAACCCATAATTTTGGTAAAATGGAAAATTTTGCTCACGAAGAAAAGCTACAAATTATAAAATGGTTTTATTCGGGACAGAGCTTGAGAAAAATTTGAGATTGAATAAGTTCCGAGTAAATCTACAATAGAAATTTATTTAAAAATTTGAAGAGACTGGCACATTTAATTTTAAGAAGCAAGAAGATTCAAATATTTCCTTTAATCATTAAGAGAACGTATTGGGTTTAATTGAAGCAAACCCTACACTAAGTTTGAGAGAAGTTGCTTCAGAAATTGGAATTAGCCACGTTTTTGTTTAAGAAGTACAAATATTTCCCATATAAATTCCACTGTCATCAGGAACTTCTACTAGAAAATTTTGAAAATCGCGCAACATTTTGCGAAATTGTAATGGATACTTTTTTTAAATATTATAATCAGTTCATTGTAGTAATCGGTGCATTGTTGTAATCAATACAAGTTCATCGTTGAAATTAATACGAATATATAGTTGTAATCAATACGAGTTCATTGTTGTAATCAAGATGAGTACATTGTTGCAATCAATACGAGTACATTGTTATAATCAATAAGAGAGTACATTGTTGTAATCAATACGAGCGGATTGTTGTAATCAATACATTATTATCATTTATACACTCATATTCTGTACATTATTATAATCAATCATTATTCTTAAAATTATTATTATTGATAGTGAAAACTTATAAAATATTTTAATATGGAAAATAAAACACATAGTTTTGAAAACGTGTCATGTTGTGTTCCACAGTGTAAAAACATTTACAGAAACATTAATAATGAGATTAGGTATTTCTACAAATTATTATTTTTTTGTATTTAAAGTGAAAGTGTGTTTTTTTTTTTATAACTTGAAAATTGTCAATTTTGATTAGAATTTCATAGAATGGAAATGCTCATATGTGGAGCCTGATCTGGTAGTCCTCTTGTAGAATGTTCTGTTTAAGATTTGGTGGGAATAGATTCATATAACAATTTCGCAAAAGGTTGCGCGATTTTCAAAATCTTCTAGTACAAGATCTTGATGACAGTGGAATTTATATGGGAAATATTTGCACTTCTTAGAAACATTGTAAACAGAAACATGGCAAATTCCAATTTCAGAAGCAACTTCACTTAAACTTAGTGTAGGGTTTGCTTCAATTAAAATTAAAGCAAATACATTCTCCTCACGATTAAAGGATATTTTTGAATTTTCTTGCTTCTTAAAATAAATGTACCAGTCTCTTAAATTTTTTAAATAAATCTCTATTGTAGATTTACTCGGAACTTATTAAATCTCAAATTTTTCTCAAGCTCTGTCCCGAATAAAACCATTTTATATTTTGTAGCTTTTCTTCGTGAGCAAAATTTTCCATTTTACCAAAAATATGTGTTATTGCGGTGAAACTGAAAAATATAACCTTTTTCTGACAGTTAAAATGTTAATTGCTTGCAATTTTGTTTGAGTTCCAAGGCTAACACTATAAATAAGGATTTTCAAATAACTTTAAATAGTCTTTCTCGGTTATAAAATGTCAAAAATAAAATCTGTTAATTAGTTCAGATGCAGAATTAAATTATTTAAAAATTTTATTTGAAGCTTTTTTGCCTAAAATTATATGGAGACTTTTGTTAAAGGAAAAACTGATTTTACATGTTAAACGCCTATGGCCCATTTTTTAATTAACACCCTGTATATATATATATATATATATATATATATATATATATATATATATATATATTTGATTACAGTAATGTACAAATTGCAACAGTGTATTCATGACAAAAATGTATTGATTACAATAATGTACAAATTACAAATGCATCTACTGATTAATCAAAAAGTATATTTATTTGTATTTCCTTTCAAAATTATTATAATATTTTCAAGTTTATGCGCGAGGTTATGTGCTGGCCAAATCAGATTTTTTACTGTTATATTTTTAAAAATTCAACACATAACCTTTCACCTACTTACAACAGCGTATTATTGACAACAATGTATTGATTACAACAATGCATTGATTACAACAATGCACTGATTACAACACTGTCGTGATTATAACTATGTACTGATTATTTGATTACAACAATAAACAAGAATTTAATTCTGAGGGCGAAGACATTTCTTTGAGAATTTAATTTGCAAATATTGACATATTTTAATTGTACCATTCAATCTTTGTTTGATTTCGCATTTATAAAGCATGAAATATTTCCTTTTTGTATTATTCAAAATCGTCTACATGCTTTTCTATCAACGATTTATTTTTAAAAAAAATTCTATCTGATATACATATTTACTGAGATATGCAACTGAATTCATAATATATGTATACTCACTGAATATGCTCAAAATACCTTATAGTTATGTCTTCAAGTATACTATTCTAGTTGAAGGTTTGCTACCTAAATCTAGTCAACTCATAATTTATACATTCAAATTCTAAATATGGTATTTGAAAATAATACTAACACACACACACATACAAATAGGCTTATCTGTTGAAAACTCACTAGGTACCGAAAATTTTGACCCATCACAATACCTTCCTTTTCTACTTATACCGGGTATTTCATTTAACCTGGAATCTTATATCTCGGAAAATACGCAGTGTACAGAAAAATTTGCCGTACCAAAACTTTAATAATCCTGAGTAGGGTATCCGTTAGTACTAAATTCCGCTCCCGCCTCTGTGGGCGGGGCGGGAAGTAACTTACAAATTTAGATTATACATCGAAAGTCCGTACGATTTGTCCGAATTTTTTTTTCAATTCGCGATAGATCGCGCTGTTGTCGCAAAAAATTGAACAGAAATCAAATGAATAAAAAGTGGAAATAACTTATTTAGTGTTTATACAAAGGCTATTCTTTATAATCTTAAATTAAAGATTAAATTACATACGCAGTCACCTATCCTTAGAAATTGCTTTCAACATCCTAAAACTATTTGGACAACTCAGAACTGCATATATGAAAGCGTTTCCTTTTTTTTTTTCAGGCTGGTTTTTGTCATAAGTTCTAAAAAGATGAGATCTGCAATATTTACAATTTTTATGAAGATAATTCACATAACCATTTCCTGTTTAGCTGTCCCATTTATAACCCTGTTAGCAGCAAACATATCTACAAATATATTTCTCATAGATATCCGGAGAATGCCAACCATAATTTATTTGCTGAGCCGTCCAAGGAGAAAATGCTCGATATTTTTAATTATTTTAATACTGCATTGAAATTAAGAGCTTTTGTTTTAAATAACTAACTAAACCAATGTACTATACTGCACTGTATTCACCAATCCTTTTGTATGGAATTTTTTTCCAAACAAATAAATTTATTTTTACTTTTTCATCAACCACCGACTATTTAGTCGTTTGTAGATTTGATCTGCTCGATATATTGTTATTACAACTAATTTTTGTTATTAATACTATGAAAAAACACAGGTTTGTGCTCTGCATTCTACTCAATATTGTAGCTATTTATATATTTTCTAATTTAACGTATTTGTACAGCTGATGATGGATGCATTTAGCACCCGAAACGTTCTGTCCCAAAATTTGTCAAAAAATAAATAAAATGAAATATGGGTTTCTAATGCTTGGTTTATACTGAATTTAATTTACAGATTTAGATTTAACAATTTAGAATTTATATTTGCGATTTATCTCCTGGTTCATATTAAATTTTTGAAATTTTAAATCTGCCAATCAGGATTAGGATTCAGCTTTTTGAAATATGTATTAAACAACAATAAAACAACCTTAACTTGTCATATCTGATGTTCTTCAATCAAAGATATTAAATTATATTATATTTAACACTTTCCTCATCCATGTTACAACAATATTTTATTATGATCACAAATAAATTATATTTTTTCTACAATCCTTGCACAATATCGACATTGTTATTCCATTTTTGGTTAGGAAATGTTCAAAATTGTCGCTCTAGGGCAACAAAGTGACATATTTTCGCACTAGCGCGACAAAAATAAAACAAAAATAAATTAGGTAAAAGAAGTAAATGATGCATTGGATTTTTCTGGTAATAACCTTGCTATTGCAAATACAGTTGGAATATACGTACATATACTTCAACTTAATCACCATAAACGTATTCACTCTGTAGACTTTATGTCAAATTTAATATTTCAAAAATTAAATTTCTAAATCTAAATTGGTAAATTAAATCCAGTATAAACCAGCCATAAGTCCTTCCTGTTCCAAAATTTATATATTATTATTATTATTATGATTTCATTAATCTTCGCCCTAGATAATTCTAAACTTTATTTTTCTATCTGAAGTAAAGTAGTGACCATATTCACGCCAATCGTGGTAAAGTTGACTAATGATACATTTTTTTTTAAATATAATGGTGTAGAATAGTGACAATTAGACACATATAATTTTAAGTACTATTACAAACCCATGCACTGGTCTAATTAACTTTCTCGAAATATCACATTCTCTAATGAATTTTTGAAACTAAACTAGAAAAGTGTTGAACTTCCCCCATTTTACGGTACTTAGAAAAAGTGCATTGTTGGATGATACAGTATTATTAATTGTTTTAAAATGGCGTTCCGCCTGGTCAGGCGTCAATGGCCATGGCATGATTTCCTCCCGCATGGGACGATACTCATAGAAGGGTTAGAGGCGTGACTTCTTTCTCGACAAAACACATACTAATATTTAGCGTCGTATTTTGCATACATTAGGTAGGATACGATGTAAATATTTGGCTAAAGAAAACATCAAATATGATTTTAAAGCTGACAACTGGCCCATCGAAATTCCCAGATACTATAACCTGTTCTTCCACATTAATTATCTCGGGAGATAGGCCAAATAAAACCTCAACTTGTTCTCGTTATATTTACGAGTCGTTCTATTTTTCACGAGAGGAGCGCATGTGTAGACACCTAAAAGTTATTTACCGAAAACTCACATATTATGCACACGAAGCCTGTGTAGCGTATACAAATCTGGCCAAGATTGGAATGCAGCTCATTAGCCGGTGCATGAATTTTATAATATAATCCGAGCTGCCTGAGATTCGGCCCAAAGTGGTGGCTCCCCGTTTCACACCTTCTCGGTTCGGCATTGGACAGTGGAGATTTTGTCTCTTTGAGGTACCTTTGCCTAAATTTAAGGAGAGGAATAATGCATATTCGAGTCTCAGTAATACATTTTTTATACTTCCGGGCTTAAATGCCCTAATTTATTCTTCCTTCTCGTGGACTGAAGTGCCAGTTTTAATCTCGTAATTCAAATGTGTTTGATAGTGCAAAAGCTTTATGTCTTTTGTTTGTGTCCTTAGTTCGTCCCCACTTAGAATATGGTTCCTTGATATGGAATTCACTTTATCGTAATCAGACTGAATCTTTAGAGTGTATTCAAAGAAAATTTATGAAATTTGCTACATATAATTTGGAGGGCTATTACCCACCCAGAGGAGTTTCCCAGGCAGCATTACTTGAGGCATTTAATTTAAACTCACTTGAACAAAGGCGTCATATTTCTGCTGTAATTATTTTACGTAAACTAATCAATAATACTTTTGCCTGTACATTTATTATGAATAGAATATTTTTTCAAGTTCCTAGAATTTCATCCAGGCACAAAAATATCTTCTATCCAAACACTTCAAAATCATATATGTTATCTAAATCACCTGTTCATCAAATGATAAATTCTTTCAATATCATCGAGGGTGAATTTGAAATATTTCATAACTCCATTAACGAGATAAAAAATATATTTCATTTTTTTTATACGTTTCTTCTTTTACCCTTTAATTGGGCATTTGCCTGTTGGGTAATGTATTAATAATAATAATAATAATTCAATTTACAAATAAATAAGTATCCACGGCAACAAGTAAAATATATATTAAAATTATTTTATATAAATTACATTTATTATTAATAGTTTTATACAGTTGATAACTACAGAGTATATTTAAACGATTTTGATAAAATTAATTACTTTGATCATTAAAAATACCTTGTCTAGTGTACCTTTTAAGAATAGATCAACTTGTTCTGGTGTAATTTGACTTTTTAGGCTACTTGCCACCATTTCTTCTTTTAAAGAAAGTAATTTATTTCGAGAAATTGCTCTAATTGTCAACATTCCTTTTAACATTGAATATCGCCCAAATGATAGCTTGCACAATTTTTGATTGTTCATAAAAAAATATACTAGCAGCATAGTTTCCGTGCATTTTTGAACTTCTTTATTGTCACACCACTTGCTTGAAAGCTTCGAAATGTTCCAGTTCCACTGTAGCTTCTTCGAATTATCGATAATGAAACATCACTCAAAATAAACACAAATTTTCACTTTGTTCTGAAATTCTCATGTGTCCTTTTCCGATGCTTTACAATTGAATTATTTATTAACGCTATAATAAAAATCATACGAATTTTTTCACAATATAAATCTAACTTTTAAGGTTTAATAATTACACTTGACGTATAGTTCCGTTGATGAGAAATGAGTCTCACGATTAATAATATTTGCGAATACGCTACAACAGATCCTGCAAACTAAATTTTAAAGAAGTTGAACACATTTTATATACTTGACAATTGATTAAATGCGGGAAAAAATTAAATGAAAGTGACAGTGGCTGTGGGTGTAGTGGCTTTCTGTATGTCAACGTCAAATTTACGAGGTGATCTCCATCAAATTAATAGGAAAATTGCAGGAGATGAACAAGTGATGAGTGTTGTTTGTTCCTGCATGGCTGGTTTTGGATGAAAAATGCAAAAACTGCATTACTACGTTGTTGTACTGTTATAGGTTAGTTGTACGTTCCTTGATCTAAATCAACTAAATAAACAAATAACTAAAAATGAACAAATATAACGAACATTAACTTTAAATACACATTTAATTTAATTTATGAACTTAGTTAAATACTTAGTACAAAATAATTATAACCTAAAATTTTACTTACTTAGATGTACAAAATATACAGAGCATATTATTTATTGAAAACGCATTCACTTTGTATCCTTTTGTTAATTTTTTCCAAGGTTTTTCTGCACTCCAAATTGGTTTACTTTATAAATAAAACGTTTGTCCAGCTTCGGAAAATACTGGAATGTAACGTCCAGATTTTTATGGGACTTGTTATTACTGCACAGTACACTTTATTTTTCAATTTCGGTCATTTTTTTATCTCAAAAATCGTTATTCCTATTTGACGTAATGTATTTCTCACGGAATCTTCACCTTACTTTGTGTTCGAAAATAATCCGCTAGATGGCATATCGCTACATGTCAGATTCCAATAGGTACATTTATTAAAGAGAATTTGGCAGTTACAAATAATAATAATCAATTTGTACGATATTGGGTGAACTAAATTGATTTTGGTAACAATTGCAAAATCGAAATTTCGAATATGAAATCAACTGCGAAAAAATGTCAAATAATGAATACATGCCTTTGAATTATTTCCTTGTACGTAACTCATACGAGTATACTCATATTTTTATCTACGGAATTATGTGTCAAGTGTAATAATTAAACCTTAAAAGTCAGATTTATATTGTGAAAAAAGTCGTATGATGATTTTTATTACAGCGATAATAAATAATTCAATGGTAAAGCATCGGAAATGGACACATCAGACTCTCAATTCGGTTCCTATAACAAATGCCACCACATAAAACTTATAGTTCCTTATCAAAATCTATAGGTGTCCGCAGCTCATGCAACGTTCACCCAAAAAGGTTTCATCCACTGATTTCTATATAACAATAGATTGGGCATAGGCCATATTCTGCCATTTGAGAGCGTTCCCAATTGAACGGGTGAAATTGATGTTTTGTGACACTTTTGTAAAGTAAAGTGCGCAATCTGAAGTTCTGCCTTCACTCTCTATACATCGCTCTCGCCACCACATCTCTTTAACCCATAGACAACAGAGATAGATTTTTAAATATTGAAGTATCACAAAACCTCAATTTTGACCATCATCGCGGCGTTTAACTGGGAACGCACCGTAGCGGGTTATGCCCAATCTAGTGTTATTATATAAATGAGTGGGTTCATCAGATAAAAATTTTAAACATTTTGCTGTTCATACACCCTGTTGACCGCGACCCCGGAACATAGGACTTTAACATGTAAAATCATACTTTCGTAATTTCCTGCTGAACAAATTATATTAGACAAAAAATGTTCAAATAAAGTTGAGAGATCATAAAATTCTACATTAGGATCAATAAACAGAATTAAATTTACATGCCCTATAACGCCAGAAATTAAATATGAAAATATTAAAAATTAGTTCAAAAATCGGGTTAGCCTTGGAAATGAAACAAATTTCTAAAAAAAATATAGTCAATTATGCAATTTATAATAATAATTAATAAAAAATACAATTTTTATTTCCAATTGTATAGAATTTTGTTTCATTTCCAAGGCTAACCCGATTTTTGAGCTAATTTTTAATATTTTCATATTTAATTTCTGGCGTTATAGGGCATGTAAATTTAATTCTGTTTATTGATTCTGATGTAGAATTTTATGATCTCTCAACTTTATTTGAACCTTTTTTGTCTAATATAATTTGTTCAGCAGGAAATTACGAAAGTATGATTTTACATGTTAAAGTCCTATGTTCCGGGGTCGCGATCAACACCCTGTATAGTAATCTGATTGGGGTGAATAGCTCTGGGTCGTGAGATCCTCAGTTCGAATCCCACAGTTGACAGATAGTATTTTACCATTAGCCCTGCTATTCCTCCTACACTAACAGCTATTGTGGCCGTTATTTGACGACTGTTAACCGCACTTCATACACTAAAATATATCACTTACTGAGATATGAGAAAGCAAAGTGCCATACCCAAAATTTGCGACAGTTAATTAATATTTCAAGTTTTATTTGCATTGTTTTTGGAATTTATATCATCAAATACCTCACAACCTTTCTAATTGTCGCAGATAAATTTTTATTTTCAAGCACTATTTTTTTTTGTTATAAAGCAAAACCACTCAAGAAAATGACATTAGGTAAAACCCCTCCTTCGGGATTTACCTTGCAGTTTACTTTTGTGTTTGTTGCCAATCAAAAAAAATTCGTGCAAAGTAAAAATTTATCGATAAAATCAAAAAGTCTTGTGATATTACCCTTGAATAAATTCAGCTATTTTTAAATGTATCGTAATATCATGTCGGGTGTTTTGTGCGTAAAGTGATGTTGCCAGTCATCAAAATATAGCAACAATTAACACACGCTATTGACAACTAGAAATATTCAATTCGCACACTCATACCGAAAAATATATAAGAAATACAACTATTCTATACCAAAATCATGTTCAAAATTCTATTCTAATTCTACATAATATTTCAACAGGGAAGGGATCAAATTCCTTAGCACCCGGTGAATTCTATGCCTTTGTTGCTGTAGAATTTAGGAAATTATGAGAATTTTGGTTAAATTTTAATTCTGTTAAAAATTATTTTAAAGAAAAAATAAAATAAATATATCATCACGCTTTTTACCCAATATTGGTGTGGCACTCTGCTTACGCAGATCTCAGTAAGTGATATATTTTTTCGTATGAAGTACGGTTAACAAGCCGTCAAATCATAGCCCCCAAAGATGTTAGTGGAGGGGGAACCACAACTGTCGGCAGTGGGATTCGAACTGAGAATCTCACAATCCACAGTCCGAAACGTTACAAAAAAAAAATTTCATACGAGAAAAATATCTTCCCGCAGTATGTAAATGACTATTTATAAATCAGAAATAAATTTTCTTATTTCGTAACAGTTGTAAGGTGAATAAATTTTAATTGATTTGAGAATATTATTCAGGCGACAGTAGCGGCCTCCGAAACTTCACCAGTTTACCTCACAGAGAAATGACTGTTTCAGGAGTAGGTAGGCGAAATTCTGTCCGAATTGAGAACTGTCCAAATGTGAAGACAACATTGGGGCAAACGCGTAGACATAGGTTATCTCCGAAAAATAAAAACATGCAGCAAGTATCGAAGCGACCCGCTGAGATTTTGATGGGATTTAAAGTTGCTACCTAAGTAATGATAAATGACGAGCAACCACGCTAATCAGTGAACAACCAGAGTGTTAATGTTGCCCCGAAATTTCTTCATTTTTAGTTTTTGTCCCGGCCGCAAAGTTGATGAAGCATTGTTGACTTCGCGGGCCACCTTATAAAATCTTATTAAAACGCTCTTTTCTTTACTTGCGCATGATATATGATCACTTGTTTCGGACAGATTCTTTACATCCCTATTAGCTTAATCTGTACGGCCTGCAGAACTACTCGAACGCCGCGCTCTGACTGTTTGAATAATGACCAATTGGAAGACGAATTATTTTCAAATATTGTTTCGTAAAAATTCATAATTAAATTTAATTGAGAGTATACTTCCCTAAAGCAGAACTGCTCTAGATTTGGTTTAACGTAGAACTTTTTGATTACCTATATTTATTATTTTATCCACAACTGTCAAATATTATACCCATAATTCAACCGTTGTTTATCATATAATGAACTTCATTTGAAATCGGCACTAAAGTGCTCAAAAATCGTCATTAAAAGCTCAGAAATCGGCACTAAGGTAACCCATTATACGACAAATTTGAGCATCACAGTGTTGGCAACCGTTAAATAATTATAGTACAATTAGGATAATTTTGGCAGATATATTGACGTACTATAGTAAATTTGGACGTAACTTGAAACAAAATTTGCAAGAAGAATTAACTAATTAATTCCGATGATGAAATTGAGGACAAAACACATCATTTTGAGTGTTATTTACGATAACTTCACTTCTCGAGGTTGGCAACACTGACTGTCAGTTTCAATTAACAACTGACAGATGTATGTAAACTTAACCTATATTGTAATTTTTTTACAGTTTTTTCGAATTTAAGATTTCAAATAAAACTTAATATGTACCTCGGCACTGAAGTTTCTTTTTATCACTCACATGATTTATTTTCCATATTCGTGATAAAAAAATTGAACTTCAGTGCTTTGATACATAAATAACTATTGTTACTATTGCTAATGAAATAATATTGACAGTTTGATGAAATAATATTATTCATTCGTTATGTCAAATTCAAATCTTACCTGTCAAATGAGTAAAATAAAATGACTTTTAAGTTCCTTTTCCATATAAAAAGCCAAAGGCACTAGTTTTCTCATTTTTCATACTTTTATTTTCTTTTTAAGCCTAAACTGTAGCTGAATAATAGGTTTTATGATTTTCTGCTAAATGTCAAATCACTTCAAAATTTTGTTACAACAGTACGTAGCCTAGCGATGGTTGCTACAATTTGTCTATGTTGATAAGCAAACAATTTTTTTTTATTTGTCAGAGCAAAAATTCTACCTATTTTATAATTTCAAAACAAATACATATTAGACGAAATGTTGGGGATAAAGTATAGTATTCTACTCGCATGTAATAGCTACTACACATTCGAATGATTTACATCACTCGCTTTCGCCCGTGATGCAAACTTCATTCTCATGTGTAATAGCATACATTACATGCTCATTGAATAATATACTATTACTTTATTGCTACATTTGTGTATATTTTAACATCTCAGATCACAATTTTTTTACGTGTTTTTTATAACGGGTGTTCAGAGGTTTGTTTTTCGAATAGGCAACACTTTTCCTACGACAGTAAATTTGACAGCTGACGGCGGTTTTGTGGCATTAATGTAAAAGAGCGGTGGTTTCAATAATTGATTTATTGAGGGACACATTCGATCAGTGCATAATATCGCGTAGTGATTCTGTGGATTAGCCTCCAAGATCTATGAGTAATTTTCTGGGGGGATATTTGAAGTCGCTAGTCTCCCCCGAGAAACCCGAGACAATGGACGACATGGAAACTATCATTCTCCGCGTTATTGCCCATATATACGGTCACAGATGCCTCGAAAAGTGATCGAAAATTAGATTTCCAGATTATGTTTAATTCGAACAAGCCATGGCGTCCATCTTTCCAAAATCATACTCAAACAAACTTGAAATTTATAAGTTTCTTGAAAATATGAAGAGCTGAGTTGACTTTGAATGAAATTGAAAAACCGGAAGAGGAAGTTTACTGAACACACAAAACAATAAATTCCAGTTATATAAAAAAAAAAAAAAATCAGCTGTGAAAAAATGTTTCAAATGAAAGATGTTAACAAAAATATTTAAAATATAAAATGTTATTTGCACTTTTCTTGTACATGCTTCTAATTTTGAGAAAAACTATATTATATATTTAATAATATATTTCAATAATCTTAGTTACAATGCGTACAAAAACTAAAACATTTTTAACATCTATGTGTCAAACATGTCAGATAATTGTGAAGTGTCAAAAATATGCGTCGTTTGAAATATTATAAAAGCAATATTTGTATTATCAATTTAAGGACTAGATATTAATTAATACCTATTTTAAAATAAATTTATAGTTACGAGAAGAAAAAATTAAACAGGTTTATCATCATCTATAATAATTATCAAAATAAAGGAACAAGTCATACGTGTTCAGTTAGTTTTATACCTATACGAAAATAGTGTGATGCCCACACCAGATTTTTATTCTTGTCATTATTCCGCATCATTCGATCCATCTTTTAAATAAATTACTTATAATTTTTTTGTAGTAAAACTAATTATGTTGGGGTTCTGTTAAGTCTGTACCCTGATATGCGTACATTATTAGAAAGAAATTTTATGCAGGGTGGTCTACATGAAATAGGCTGTTAATCAGAACAATTAAGAATACCATATTGGTTTCTAGAAAATCCCGGGCCACCCTGTACTTCAAATGAATACAATAAATTATTCCAATGGTTGAAACAAACAAAAGGCAGAATGTCATTACAAATTCTCATAATTTGTATTATAATAATTAGTTATTTTAAAGTAGAATACTAATGACTACCACTGGCAGTAAATTAATGCGAAGAACCGACTTCATTTCTTTGTAAGCGCAAGGAATATTCATATTCAGTGCAATAAAATAAACACGTGCAAAAATATTCCGCCGTGCTCACTCGGGTATAATATGCGGCGCTCATTTGAACACACGCGAAACGGAACATAATTCAGAGGGCTTTAGTGTTTTTCGTTTTAATACCGGTTTATACGGACGGCCGCATCAACTGGAATTAGTCAATTTTTAAACAGTATTTATTAACGAAAGGGAATATCCTGTCATATGTTTTACTGATTTCTTTTTCCGCGCGTGATTTTATGCCTGGTTGCTTCTTCAGTTTGTTGATACGAATGTAGAGGATTTGTAAAAATAATATAAATGTGAGGTAGCACTACATTAATATTCAGAATTAATCGTAATTGGATCGTAAAATATTTATGCGATTTGTAACACTGGTAGTTTAATTTGCAACTGTAAATTTTAATTTTACTACAGCAGAAACAGTTTAAAAAATTGAAATATTTTTCATCACTCTTGCGAATGAAAGCTTAAAATTGGAGTCGAAATACTCGTAAAGTAACATAACTTGAAGGTAAATGCCAAATTCCGTCATAGTTTTTACCTCCTGTCGGCATCTTGTAAGGAAGGTATAGGAATCATGCTAAAAATTCGGTAGTGAGTTTTAGGGTCCCTAGAATATGATTTTATTAGTTTCGACATGATGTCTGCGGTGGTTTCTGTGAGTCTGTAGGTCTGTGTGGATCTCTGAAGTTACGGTTTCTCAAAAACTGCTATACAAAAAATTTAGACTGCATCCCCTTGGGAAGAGCTGATTAGTTTTTGGTGACTATTTCCCTAATAAAATTTAAGCCAATCAGAATTCTGACATTTCTGAATGTTGTCCAATCAACGTAGAATTACACGATAATTTTGCACTAGTGCAAATTACCAACGTGATTCTGACTTGCTGACAAATGAAATTTTTAAATTTTGCTTTTTTTTTTATGAGAGAAAGAGCGTTTGGCTAAATTTTAATCGGGAAATAGTCCTTCGAATATCCCTCTTGCATGTAACTGTCGATAATTTGACATGTACTTGGGATATTATATATGAGAATACAATTCATATGTCACGTGACACGTTTTTAGCCAATCAACATTGAGAATCTCATGTGTTACATGTGTACCACAGCGATAATATTATACAACAGTAATTTATTGTACTAGTATGGAATGTGACATATTAGTCACAAAAGAAAAAGTTTAGCCACGATCCCAAAGGGTGAGTAGCTACATTTTTTGAGTGACTATTGTGCATTCTACACGAGTGCAATACAACGTTTTATCCCACACCACTGTTAAAACGTCTTAAATCGTATATTTTCGTTTTTTGTTTAACACTGGCAAAACATTTGATATGTTATAGAAATTACAACGTGGCCATGAAATGATTGTTTGTGATCTCTCATTGTAAATTGTAAACACGAAAAAAGGTAAAAAATAGATGAAAAGGCGGAAATACCTCTAGATATCACAAGAAATAAAATAAATAAATAAATATATCATCACGCCTTTTACCCATTGTGGGTGTGGCACTCTGCTTACGCAGATTTCGGTAAGTGATATATTTTTGCGTATGAACTGCGGTTACCAGCCGCCAAATCATAACCCCCAAAGATGTTAGTGGAGGGTGAACCACAAGGGTAAATTTAAATTGGCAACTGTAAATTTACCCCTGTAGGTCCCCAAGAAGCATGTCAATTAAATTCCGAAGAAGTCCAGAGAAGAAGAGAGAAGAATTTACTGAATTTAATCAGTAATTATTTTCTCCGTAACTTCTCTATTATTCTCTCACTGCGTGAGGAATGTTGGACATTATTTATTTCAAATAACCATATTTGTATATTAAGGACGTGAAATCGCACATTAGCGTACCGAGAGAAAAATTGTCGCCGAGGCCGCTTGCGAGGGCGATAAAGGATTTCGCGGACAAGGTGTACACACTATTTTTTGTGCAACCGGAAAAAATATTAATTACAAATTTTAAACAGTTTTATTCTAAATAGAAAGATCTATGGGATTGACATTTGATACCTAAACAAAACATTAATTTGAAAAATTAATGTCAATTCTCAAGTGTCAAAATGATACGCTATTTTGTGTTCGTTACCATAACAACGCCGCGAAATTTTATTTCTTGGTCTATTTTACGGCTGCGAAATGCTTATTTTGCGTCCGCTGGCATAAAAATGAAATTATCACCTTGTTTTGGACCGTTGCTAAGGAAAATTTTTAACAGCTACAAGTAGTTTTTTAATTTATTGTATAAAAATATGTTATTATAATCATACACAGGTAACTATAATAAACTAACTTCGTTTTATTAAATAAAATTGTGCTTCAAATTGTGTTTGTGGTTATAACTGTCAATTTCAATACAACAAAACTTAGGTCAGTATACCCGATGTGTTGTGTTCAGTACATTTAGGGTACGATCTCGTTCTCAATCCGCTTTACAACAAATAATTATTCATTATATTCTCTAATTAAATATAATCTCGTGATATGATTAATAATCGAAGATATTGCTCGTGAAACCGAAGCTGCAAATTTCACTCGGCGTACGGATTCATGAAATCTGCAGCGTCGGTTCCTCGATAATAATCATATCACTTGTTATATTACCTGCGATAATACTATAACCGGAACTGGTAGTTCATTTGTAGTCCTATGAAGTCCTTAATGGGGTAAATAGCTCCGTGGTAACGCGTCGAACTGTGGACCGTGAGATCCTCAGTTCGAATCCCACTGCCGATAGTTGCCAATTTTAATTTGCCCCTGTGGTTCCCTCTCTACTAACATCTTTGGGGTCTATGATTTGACGGCTGGTAACCGCACTTCATACGCAAAAATATATCACTTACCGAGATCTGCGTAAGCAGAGTGCCACACCCATAATGGGTAAAAGGCGTGATGATATATTTATTTATTTATTTGAAGTCCTTTGGAATATCTTAGAAAATTATGGTTTAAAGGCAATTTTTGTTATTAGAATAATATTTCAAATAATATAATTTACAATTGTTGTTTGAAACATTTTTCTCATACTGTCTCCATTTACGAATTACAGCACGTTAAAGAAAAATTATATTTTGACATTTTAGATTAAAT
This sequence comes from Poecilus cupreus, assembly GCA_963942605.1. Classification (NCBI taxonomy): domain Eukaryota; kingdom Metazoa; phylum Arthropoda; class Insecta; order Coleoptera; family Carabidae; genus Poecilus; species Poecilus cupreus. The sequence goes on from OZ012726.1 coordinate 17,130,601, forward strand.
TTGCTAAACTGTGCTCTTTGAAAAAAATAAAACAACGTTTGAAAAATGTCATTTTTTTATGTGTCACAATAATTGAAAACTAAATTTTTTGAAGAGATGAACGTTTCTTAATAGGGTGGTCCGTGTTCCTGCATTGTTTGATAAGTACTCTATGGCGGGAGGTATTGTGCTACTCACAACAGTTTATTTTTTATACGTGGTATAAAGAAGTATAGGAATTTTTAATACATTTTTGGGCGAAATTTTCTCGGGAATAGATACATGTTTAGAGATTCATGGATTAGTTTTGAGTATTTGTTGAATATATCTATGTGACTGGATGGATGGACTGATGTTCTAATATTCAATAATTCACTAACGAAAAAGATAGAGGAACTAAATTTTATGATGATAAGTTTCAGGGGAATGCAATGCAGAGTAAATTTTCTATGGTATAGGAAGATGCATAATAATATAGTATACAATTTTTATTCGAAAGTTTTGTCTATTCTGTACCTCCTTAATGCTGTTTAGACTGTAATTTGTCTTGGTACATCAGATTTTTAATAATTCGGAAAATATATCGGAAATTGTTCCTAGGGCTTCTCCACTAGCATGCGATGAGGTGGGGTGAATTGTATTCGTTCTTCATGCACAAAAAATATATTAAAGTGCCACACTCATATAAATAAAATATATTCTCGTATTTATCAATCAAATCCTTATAATGATTTCATAATTGACCAAATAGGCCTGAAGTAATAAAATCTAGTTACTGTATGTTATAAGGTCTGTGTTCTGTAATTAGGAATTACTTCCTGTTGCGCAGAGTATCGAATTAAATAACATAAGGCAATGAAACTAAATAATACAAAGCAATATTTTTAAGAGAGCCAACATAAAAAATTTCGTTCTCCACGGTGTTGCCGTTCGCTCTTGGAGTGTTAAGTTTGCTTTACCTGCGGGCAGCACCTGTGTGACCCGGTCCAGCCTAAACCAGCACACACACCAACACACTCGCCGTGGCTTTTAACACATGCGCTCACACATATTCACACAAACACACCAGAGCAGCAGCTAATTTCGTACAGTTTTAATTCCTCGCTGGTTTCTGTCATAACTCAACGGGTTAATTTATTAATATTGGTTTGGATAATTCGGAGAAATTAATACAACGCGGTGCGGTGTTTGATTCTATTTAATTAGTGGGTGTATTTTATCTTTGTGTGATCGATGGATTAGTATGAGTTACTAATTGTTCTCTATTCCAAAACAAGATTTTGATATCGAATAATAATATTTTTATTTTGTAAATATAAATAAAATATTTCATCAGGCTATATGTACATCCAGTGATGTGTCAGATCACGGTAAGTGATATATTTTTTAGGTTTAAAGTACGGTTACTTGCTGCCAAGCTATGGCCCCAATGATGTTAGTAGAGATGAATAAAAGAGGGAAAGGTAAATGTGATGACTTCAAGGACCTTGATTTATTCTGGGAACTTATTTTAGATTTTTTAAAAGCTTACGGATATACTTTATTAAATAATTTGCATCATACTGTCATTATAAGTAAGTTTAGTTTAAACAGAACAGGTAATAGTCATTTGTTTAACTAGCTGTAAATCTGTGTTTGGTGCCGAGTTGAACACATAATTTTATTGAGAAAAATAGCAAATAAATCACTATATGTTCTTGGATAATATGGCTTTAAATAAGTCTAGTCATAAACATTATAATTTGAAATAAATTTATTTAAAGCCATGTTATCCAAGAACATATAGTGATTTATTTGCTATTTTCTTCAACAATTTTCGGCTTAATAACCTTTTCCAAACATTTTTTTTTTGTCGATTTAAAATTAACATTAATTTAGTGATTATTTTATATACATATTTTGATGGTTATCGCTGTCAAATTACGTTGCCATGTATTTGTTGGAAGTTTGCTATGAATTTGTTGACGGTTACTATGCGTTTGTAGAGCGGTTGCTATGTAAAATAATTTTACAGCCTAGACATAAAAGTGATACTTTACAGACTGTTAGCAGTCCGTAAAGTGTCACCTTTAAATTCAATCGACAAAAAAATATTTTTACCATTTTACATACCAACTAATAAAAATTTAAAAAATAGTTATTTATGAGGACTGGAAATATGCACTTTCCGAACAAGATACAAACAATTTTTTTAAAAATTTACAAAAAAGTAATTTTTTAAAAATGAAAATATTCTAATTCGGTGTAACTAAATGGTGGCATTAATAATTAGCATGTCGTTTGTAAGGAAACAATTGAAATTATTTATTGATAACTATCAACAATGGCATTACATTGACACTATTTTTTATCAAATTGAGTACAGAAGTAAAAAAAAATCTGATGTACTCCCGCCCAATACAACTCTTAAATGGTACAAAATAGTATTTGATAATACCTTCTTATATGTTTATTTTCTATTTATATTTACAAAATTTAATTTTTTTTCGTGTATTTATTTAATTTGGAGACATATTTTTCGCTAAGAGAACAGCTTCATAATCACAATGACATGTGTCATATTTCGTAAAAAATCTGTGGTGTTCATGGAATACAAGATTTATGAAATTTAATTTTATATATTTTATTATCTCTAAATCTAATGGAAATTAATAAAGTTATTGTTACCAAAACAGACGTAAAATGAAATATTCTATAATTTTCAAAATAACATTAATTGTTGAAAAATGAAATTTATCCAGGTTTTTTCTCGGAAAACTGTTAAGGGCTTCTAATGAGCTGCTACTTCCGGTTGACTGATTTTATCCAAAATCTAATCAGCTCTTCATTTAAATATAAAAAGCAAAAATACACAAAATTGTATTTGTATAGACCCTAAAACATGGTTATTCAGTGAAAACTCACTACCCAATTTTTTAACCAACCCTTACTAGAAGTAGGCGGGAGGTAACAATAACTTGTTTTATTTGAAATCGGCACTAAAGTGCTCAAAAATCGTCATTAAAAGCTCAGAAATCATAACTAAAGTAACCCATTATACGACGATTTTGAGCAATACAGTATTGGCAACCTTAAAATAATTATTGCACGAGTAGGATAATTAGACAGATATATGACGTATTGTAGTAAATATATACGTAAAATGATACAATATGTTCAAGAAGAATTAACTAATTAATTCCTATGAAGAAATTGAGCACAAAACATAATTTTGATTGTTATTTACGATAACTTCAATGTTCGAGGTTGGCAACACTGAGTGTCAGTTTCAATTGACAACTGACAGATGTAAAAACTTAACATATATAATTATATTTTACAGTTTTTTTTTTTCTAATTTTAGATTTCAAATAAAATTTAATACGTACCATGGCACTGAAGTTCTACGGGCCTCGGCAAATAAATTCCAAATTCGTAATAAAAAGTTAAACTTCAGTGCCGTGATACATAAATTACTATTTTGCAATACCTGTATTGTAAGTTACCCATTAATAACAAAATTTAAACACAGTAAGTGGAACTTTTATTGCACAATTGGTTTCCATGGTTACATCATTTACTTACCGTCCACGGTGGATGGTAATTGAAACTTACCGTTACGGTGGACGGTAAGTAAATATATATTATTCAAATTTTATTTTTAACCTCAATCTGACAGCTGTTAATTTTGATATCTATTTTTCTTTTTCTTATATTTACGCAGGTATTGCAAAAAATATCTAACTAACCTCGAACTGTAAGTGATTTTTTAGGTCTCGAATGTTTAGGAAATCTCGACCCTACGGGTCTCGACATCCCAAACTACATTCTCGACCTAAAAACTATCACTTACAGTTCACGGTACCTAATATACTATTGTTCAACGGCCTACCTAATGTTATATTTTTCGTATTAAAAATGTTAATATTACTTTGAACTTTGTGACCTTAATTTTAATTTTAGGTATTCGAGCATGCTATAATACCCATTTCCATTTAACAATAGTCACATATCCCTAATAATTTTATTTTACAAAGCGTACAATTATGTCACCTAATTGCTGTATTAGCCTGTATATTTATTTTTTCTCCAAAGTTATTAGTTAGCCAGCAAAATTGATTAGTTTCTTTAAAAAAACTCACTCTGTATGCAAACCGAATTCAAGTGATATACACTTTGTAGATATTGTAATTTTTTTTTCGCCCATAGTATGGGAATAAATCTTTTAATGTCGTAAAAAAGAAAGACGAGTGATGTTTGGGCACACTTCAATTCAGATTTTATTATCTTCAATTTTTAAATGTACATATAATTCAATTATTACAACCATTTAACATTAAATTTTAGTTTTTTGTTTTTTATAATAAATTGCACAAGATTTTTTCTTTTACTTTTCTAAACATGACTTTTTTAAATTTTATATCCTAAACTAAAAATAATAAATTTTTAGAGAAATATCCACTAAGTTCTCAATCTCTTCACTACTTCACCGTGCCATTATAAATTTATTATTAATTAAACCCTTTTAACATCAAAAATATAAACACAAATGACATTTTGTAGGCACTTGTCACTTTGCCTAGAAAGCTGTAATCTTTTAGGAACTTTTAAGAGAAAGTACCACTTTTAACAGTTTTTCGTTGTATATTTTACGTGCCAAGTCGACACATCTATCTCTCTTACATTTACGACATTGTGCGAGAGAGAAAACTTTTAAAGTCACTTGAAAAGAAAAACTTCTTCGTGTAATGCACGCTTATGCCCGTAGAACTCACGCCCAATAAACTCGAATCACAACACTCATTTTTAATGGAACCTTCTCGTACACATTTAAGTCAAACATACACGTAGAAGAACGAATCCTTCATTTTTTTAAAAAAACTGCAAATTCTGTATTCTTCATTTATTTTCATGTTCTTTATGGTCCAAAAACCTCCATTTGTCAAAATTTCATGGATTTTTTACAATGACTTGTACATTGCAATGTCAGATGAAAACGAATATTTTCGTTGGGTTCGTTCACTCCCATGAATTTTGTTTATCAAATTCAAATTTGAATAAATTATTTCTACAATTATTCTTATCGAAAAACAAAACAATTATCACAGTGAGGTCTTTCAACATTGTAGTATTTATATATGTGTATGAAAAGGATAGCTATATCATTAAGCTATAAAAAAATATTCGTTGAAGTCTAGTTGGTCAAAAATTAAGAACTTTGATACTGTATTGCTCATTCCCATGAATGACTACAGTAATGAAAATAATTCGTATATTTATAATATGGTTATCTATAACATACTAAGTTTATTTTCAATTAGAATTTACAGTTTTTGAGAAACAAACAAAAATATACCAAAATACACACTTTTTGTCGTTCATGGGAATGTGTGACATAAATTTTACTACTTTGAAAATTATGTTCATGTATAATTTGCAAACAAAATTAGCTACTTAAAATTTATTACAAAACTTTGGACTTTTATCTACAAATATAGGTATAAAACATTATATGTTTCATTTATTGTAATAATAATATATTGTTTCAAAAAAGTCATGTTCATGTGGAGTTATCTTCAGCCCGTATGGTTGACCTTAAGTGAATAACTTGTATATTATACCGACCGTCCCAGTTTTTCCTTCCAAAAGTAACTAGAATCCTCAGCCAACTTCAGTTCTGTCCGTCAACTACACTTTAGCCCAGTGTGTTCCAAACTGTGGGGCGCGCCCCCCTAGGGGGGCGCGAGACTATTGCAGGGGGGGCACGCAGCTGATTTTATAATGTTGTATTAATGTTGAATTCTATTTTTTGTACTTTTGTAAGATTTGTTTTTATTACATTATATTATTATTTCTTAAAATAGATAATTATTTTTTATGTATTTTTATACATAATATTGTATATTATTTTGTAGCCCATTAAATAAATTACAATATCAGATGAGTGTTTATGAAATTGGATTGTTAGAAAAATTAAGGGGGGCACAACAAATTTTTTTTCCAAAGAGGGGGCGCAGGTACAAAAAGTTTGGAAAGCACTGCTTTAGCCATTCAAGTAAATAAGCTTTATTCTCACTATAATGATGACAGGATTGTTTAAAACGCAGACAAAATTTTGGTATTTTGAAGTGTCAATTTTTTTTTATTTTACTTGCATCATAATCATTTTTCAACAAACATGCGAAATTGCAGCTTTAATATATGTCATGCTTATAGTTGCTGAGGAACAACAAAAATAATATCTGTCAAAACTGTCATATACATTAGTAGTACTCTTAAAAACAAGAAAATGTCATCAGGGGCCTGAATAAAGCATTCATGTGGTTATTTCTCTGTAAAAATGAAAGACTTCGTACATAATTTCGTATGCTTTGTTTAAATGCGTGCAGTTTGTGAGAGGATACTAATTTCGTTTTTGATACCCAGTATCGTTTGCAATTTTGAATGCATACACCACAAAGTTGAAGATTAGTACGATTTGTACGTACTTACTAGACTCATGAAACACAAAATATGGAAGAAAAAAACTAATTATGCTTGATCAAAGGATCATTGATTCATTCAAGGTTTTTGAGTTCTTGCTTTTCATCCACATCTTCAATTTCTTATATTCCTCACAATACTTTCAATAGGCATGCTTTGACAAAGGGAACAATATCTATTCAGTTTGTTCAACTGTTGTGTTTTACTTATAACGTTATAACATTGGCAACAATAAAGCCTGATTTATATATTGAATAGAATAGAAATGGAATAGGTGCAGTCATAATTTTGGAATAAAAATTTGTTAAATACGTTTATAGTTTGCACAGGAATGGAATAGAATGACGTCATTTTTACAATTATTTACACTACAGTTGTTTAAAAAGTGCCATCGATGTGGATGAAAGAGTAATTCTTGATAGTGTAGCAGTTGTAGGTTATGTTTATATTCTGAAAAATAAACGTTCCCGAAAAATTCGTCGTAATCGAATTCGGAAATACATGAGTTGCGATAAACTAACACGAATTGCGACGAACTAACACGAATTGCAACGGACTAACTCGAAAGGAATAGAAATAGAACAGGAATAGAATAGAAAATAATCTTGTTTAAATTCTGCGCTGTTCTATGCATTGTAGTCCATTCTGTGCAAACTATAAATGGTTGTATGTATATACATTATTTTAAATTTCTATTCCTGTGCTATTCTATTCCATTTCTGTTCTATGTAATCTGTAAATTAGACACGTGGTTTATAGGTTATATATTTACTTGGAATTTACACAACTTTATGCTTAATATATTTTTTGTTATTTGTCTCGTGTTTTATTTTTATTCTTACACGTATTTTTTCTTTTTTTGGTAAAGCGGACTCAACTACTGAGGTTATATGCCGCTTCGGTTCCTCGTTTTCGGTCGCAAAGCGATCACCCATCCAACTACTAACCGCGGGAAGCCTTGCTTAACTTGCGTTATCGAGTGAACCGGAATCAACGCTCTCTGCCATGTCGTTGCCAATGTATTTATAATAGATCAATCTTTTTATTTAGTTTATTCGATTTTAAAACCTATATAAACATTCCGGTTAATGACGTCACGGATGTTAGGTTTTTTGATGATGTGTGTATGCGAGGCAACTTTAGGATATTTCATTAAAAAATATAAAATTTTATATCAATGTGCGAAACTGGAACATCCGGTAGAAAAACTTTTAATTTAAAATAAGTTTTATTTGAAAATATGTTTCTGTAATATTTAATATAATCAAGGAAAATTACAAAAAATAGACCAAAGGATGTCAACCATTCACACATATCGTAATTGAATTTATATTGAGTTCAATAAATCGCAAAACGTTAAATTAATTATAAACTAGATAGGCACATTAAATTTCTGAAAATGCCACAATTATCTTCAATTTCCTAACCGCATCCAATAGCTAACACCTCCCAAACTGTCGTAAAAAATCATTGAAAATGACACGTCCCAAAACCACGAGTACCACTCGAAAACATAAAACCCTAACCTAAAAATGAAACCGAACTCAATAGGCAGGTACGGTACAGGCTCGGCGGCCTCAGTTCCAGTGCTCACTACGGTCTTCTCTCCGACCAGGCGGGTCGGTCGTGGTTCGTCCGCCTCGGAAGGTAATAATTTTCCCCAGCCACAAATTAAGACGACGCTCAAATGAAATGACGATCGTTACACGGACCTACGTAATAACAGGTTAGGTTTAATACGGCAGTTTCGGCCGTGGATGCCGAGCGACTGTTATTTTTGTAAGCTCATCTATTCTGGTAGTGGAACAGTAGGTTTTAGGTAGGTTGTAGGTTTGTTTCGGTAGTTTTAATTTTTACTGTCTAGTGTTTGTCGGCTGCTTAGATTTATATGGATTATGTTTTTTGGGATTAATTATACTAAATAGGATTTTGTTGTTTATGTGGTCAAATGAATTTTCTGCTGTTAGGATCCTTATAATAATTATAGAAGTAGTCTGCTGATGTTTGTAAACGTTCGAAAACTTTTTGTAAGTTTTTATAATCTTATTGCTACAGATAATTTCAATATTATCTAAATTGAAATTCATTACGTATTGTACTTTGTACTATACATATTTTTGTAGCTTAAGAGTATAAGTTTGATTATAATATTCTCATGTGATCATCATATACTTTTTACACATAATAACCACAATTTGATTGTTTAATAATTAAACTTCACATTTAGCATATATATTCTAGTTATTTGTTTGTCCTCATAGCAAATACCTAAAATCTTCTTAAAATTAGAAGCAGACACATCTGTAAATAACGCATTTTATTCCAATAATTATAATTGCTAACTTCTTTTAATTGAAATTTTAAATATATTATTGAATGTAAAATTAAAATCTTCTCAATATTAGAAGCAGATACATATAATCCGTGAGCCAGCTGTAAAAACAGCGACTTATTTGACCTAAACATTCTGTAAGTTTTATGGCATCTACCCATTTAGGTACATCGAAAAGTGCAAGTCTACCATGCAGATCTGGGTGGAGTTCAAAATGGCGTCCATTAAAAAAGGAAAGTAAATGAAGGAATTTTGAATCATGTGACCATAATTTCCTTTTTTATTTCGTAATACTAATCGAAAATACAAATCAAAAGACAGCAGTCTGCCACTCGTACGTAGCCGGGTTGCCTCAGCAGACGAATTTTAAAATTTAAAATTTGTTGCTCGAAATTTTCTTTTTTATCTCATGATACTAGAAGAAAATACAAATCAAACTATACCAGTCTGCCACTCATACATGGTCGAGTGGTCCCAGCAGATGAAATTCAAAATTTAAAATTTTTGGGCCGAAATTTGACTTAAATGACCAAAATGTTTTTTTTATCCCATAATGAGATAAAAAAGAATTTGAGCCAATTTTCGGGCCACAAATTTTATCTTTTGAAATTCGTCTGCAGAGGCAACCCGACCACGTACGGGTGGCAGATTAGTGTCTTTCGCTTTGTATTTTCGTCTAGTATCAAAAAGAACATTTTGGTCATTTGAGTCAAATTTCGAGCAATAAATTTAAAATTTTGAAATTTGTCTACTGAGACAACTCGAGCACGTACGAATGGCAGACTGGTGTCTTTTGATTTGTATTTTCGTCTAGTAAATTTTGGTCACATTATTCAAAATTCATTTACTTTCCTTTTTTAATGGACGCCATTTTTAGTACCACTCAGATCTAAATGGCAGACGTGCGCTTTTCGATGTACCTAAACGGGTAGATTCCATAGAACATACTGAAACTTTTGGTCAAATGGATCGCAGTTTTTAAAGCTAGCTCACGGACTAATATCTGTAAATAACGTATTTTATTCCAATAATTATAAATACTAACTTCTTTTAATTGAAACATTTATTTGCAGGTAGCTGTTTCTATATTCGAAATAAACTAAATTTGTTATGATATGTTTTCAGTAAACTTTAATTTCTAACTATAATTATTCAAATATATCATTAAATGTATAAAATATTTTTTTTTTCTAAATAATAAATAATATTTAATATTATTACTAACATCTATTATGTATTTGAAAGTTTATCCGTAGTTGTTTTTTTAATACTGATATGCAGTTATGACCAAAATCAACTAAGATTTGCACACTGTAAATTAAAATGGTTCATTACTTTATTTTTTCGCGTTCGTGGGATTTTGTACATATTTGGTCACACAACCATTCATACATATAAAGTCATTGTTAAAATGGTCAAAACGAATTTAAGAGATAATTCATACACTTCCATGTACTATGTTTGACAAAATAAAAATATAAATACCTTGAAGTAAATAAATTATAAATAAATTACAATATTTTTCATCAATAAAACTGGTGTTGTAATCAAGCGACATACTTTAACGAATAACTCGAATCATTTGACAGATTTTTGACATATAGAACATGTTTCAGTTGTTCGTTATGTTATTACTAACATATATTTTCTATTCCGAATATTATTGAGAATATAATTCATATGTCATGTGACATATTTTCAGCCAATCTCCTTAGTTACATGTGTACCACAGCGGTAATATTATACAAATGAAAATATCACCTTGTTTTGGTTCGTTGCTAAGGAAAATATTTGATAGCTGCAAGTAATTTTGTAATTTAAAGTATAAAAATGTGTTATAATCGTACACAGGTAACTATAATAAACTCAAACTTTGTTTTATCAAGTAACTCGTGCTTCAAATCTTGTCTGTGGTTATAACTGTCAATTTCAATACAACAAAACAAAACAAAGGTCAATATACGCGATGTGTTGTGTCCAGTACATTTTGGATACGGTCTCGTTCTCAATCCGCCTTACAACAAATAATAATTCATTATATCCTCCGATTAAATATAATCTCGTGATATGATTAATAATCGAAGATATTGCTTGTGAATCCGAAGCTGCACATTTCACTCGTTCTACGGAGTCGTGAAATCTGCAGCGTCGGTTCCACTCGAAAATATCATCGATAATAATCATATCACTTGTTATATTACCTGTAACTATACAACTCATAGGAAAATAGACCAATCAGATAGCTCCATTTTTATTAGTTACGCTGTATAATATCTGTTCTTTGCGTTGCTAAGTTGTGTTTCGGTCGCAAACAAATGAACCATATGTAATCATATAATCCTTCAATATAAACAAACAATTAATATTTTTGATATAAATTAATAATTTGTTTAATATAATTGGTCAATACATATACAACTCGAGCTTCGAAATCATCTGAATATACAGTTGTGGATTCGATGTGTTGAATAGGAAACACATCTCGTCCTCATAGCTGCATATTCGATTATTTTCGAACCTCTTGTTGTATAACTGTTGGTAAGATGTTTTCTTCAAACGTCATAAAAGTAGGTTGTTATGTACCAATAAGCAGAAGTTAAATTTTTTCGCCGCCGAAGTAGAAGTGTTACAGGAAGACACATTAGACAAAGTAAATATGAAGAATAGTAAGGTTGTATTTTAATAATTTGACAGTTAAGAATGAAACAAATAAACAAAATTAATAAAACAACATTTTCTAAGGCACCCCTAAATGCTGGATAAGACAGAATATTTGTTGAAGATTTGAGCATTTTCTGTTTGTAGAAAAAATAGCACATGTTATTCGGAGTAAACTTCGTGTGCTAAGCATGTAAGTTTGAATGACGAGCAAAGCGAGTTTGTCAACTACATTAGAATATACTATTATTTGAAACGCTTTTCTCAACATTCTTTTGTTAGTTATCTAGTATCAATTTGTAATTGTTACTTCGTATTTGTATTAAATTTGCATCAATTTCTGTGTATTTGTAAGCAAGGTACTAATATTAATTATTGTATTATTTACTTTACTATCAGGTTTTTGTTCATTTGTGTGACAATTTGCCACAGATGCCATTGCATCAATATAAGGTCAGTGTATCCAAATCTTCTCACCCTCAAGTAAACAAGAACGTTTCGGTACATTCAACGACAAATATCTATACAAATTAACAATAAAAACAAATAGTAGCTCATCATTAAGTAGGGGTAGGTAAAATTGTGCGAAATTACTCAAATCATTCGTCTTCCTCTTATTGTTCTTTCGGCATTTGTGCATCATTTATCAAGTCCTCATTTCAAGTCATTCCCTCTGACATCTGCCTGAGCCTGCTGCAGTCAAAAGCTAATTCGACTCAGTATAATTACACATAATGTGGTCACACGTTAACTGTATCAATAGTTCGGTGCAAGCGCAACCTGAACCACGACTTGATCGAGTCAATGAAATTACGGTTAATTGCGGTCATTACAAGTAATTTTGATTGCAAATGTTGCGTCACTCAACGGCAACAAAGAGCGAACTAGATTCGAATTTAAATTTCGTTGGCTTGGGTTAGGAAACAAACTTGTGCCCTTGGTTTCATTTGTAATAGGGGAGATATTAGCGGATGAGGTTTTTGCTAAAATAAGGAAATACTGTTATAGCTTGACTTCTCCTAAACGACTTGACCGATGATTTTTTTTTTTACTTATGAGGTCACCTGGATGGTTCTAGCTACAGTTGGGTATGTTGCGCTGTTGTCCAGATCCAGATTTTTTTTTTAAATTTTCCTGACTTACATTATGACTTATTCATTTGACCATCCAGTACAAAAATATCGGTCAAGCCGTTTAGGAGAAGAATAATTACGAACACCGGGATTTTATAAATAGCGAGGTCTGTGACAGGACACCGTCTGCCTACCGGGTAACACAAACACAAACACAAATTTTTGAAAATTTCACAACATAAAATTACCCTTGTGGCTCTTCCAACACTACCATCCTTAGAGACTGTGATTTGACGGCCAGTAACCACACTAAATACGCAAAAATATATCAGAACACCCAGACGTATAACTGCTGTAGAAATAAGATATTTGAGAGGAGTGTGTGGGTATACGAGACGTGATCGTATCCGGAATACATTGGTGTATGGTGAGTGTGAGATTGAGAAGAATGTTAAGGAATTGGGAGTGAGTCAGTTGAGGTGATTTGGACATGTTGAGCGAATGTCGAATGAAAGGTTGGTGAAACAAATATATGCGGGTGAGGTGAACGATTGCTTGGGCGTCCGAAGAATAAGTGGTTAGGTATAATTGATGTTTTGTTGCGTGAACGAATGATTCGATTGTGAAGAATACACGAGCATGTATGAATGTGGACGAGGCGAAAGTGATGTGTCAGGATAGGAATGTTTGGAGGAGATTGATTGTTGGTTGACTGTGTTTCTGGGTTTGTGCTACCCCACTGAGTGGGATATAGCGTGATGTTATATATGTATGTAAGATCTGCATTAAGCAGAATACCACACTTAGAAATGGGTAATTAACGTGATGATATTTTTTTTTACTTGGTAAAGGTGCAGTTTAACAAAAAATTATAATAATATTTAATGTACAATAGAGTTCCCAAATCTAGTAATAAATTAGTTAATTAGTTGAAATGAAAAGAGTTTTGGATGTAGTTCTGTAAAATTAAATTTATTGAAATTCAACGTTTCGAATTATTAAACATAATTGTTTTGTGTTCTGACGAAGAATTATGTTTAATACTCGTAAATCGAAACGTTGAATATAAATAAATTTATATCTACAGGACTATATCAAAATTTTTTTTATTTCACAATTATGACTTTGCTTACACAGATCTCGGTAAGTGATATATGTTTGCACATGAATGCGGTTAACGGCCGTCAAGTCATGCCCTCCAAAGGTGTTATTGAAGTTAAAATTGCAACTGTCAGCTGTGGGATTCTGGGATTCGAACAGAAGATCTCACCACTCACAGTCCGATGCGTTACAATCTTACTGTGGAAGTCATTGGAAAGATAGTGAAATCGTAGTCTAGTGACCCTTAAAATGTAGTTTATTACTTTCACTTATTACTTTTTATAATTATTTATTGGACTATCATATATGTGGTAGAAAATTTTAAGAGTATTGTTTTGTTTTCTTCATAGATTATTTATATAGTTTTTAGAACTACATACTTCGGAGTCCGTATTTAAATTTAGAGACGTAATACTGTCAATTACAGTAAGTAAGTGAGGTTAGGTTGATTGGCAAAAGGTAAAAAGAAAGATATATTGAATGACATAGCTACTTCTATCAATACTTTGAATTAAGTTGAAACATGTGCTATTTATACCGTGAGTTTTAGCTAAGATCAATATTTATTATGTCATTAATGTATTACGTCGGATACCAGTTGTTAATTTTACAGTACGTGATAAAATGAAACATAGATTGTGGAAGGATTTGGACTAGGACGTTCAGGAAACAAATTACCAAACATATGACAAACATTTTTTAAAACAAACACCAAGTACCAAGTAACCCGAAGTAACCTTTCGATTTTTTTTTTCTTTATTAGTAAACATCTACGATCACTACTGGAATTACACTTTCTCCACACTGAACAAAGTTTGAAAAATGTAAATTTCGCAGAGTCGTGTGGAATAGCGTGCGCAATTACTCCACACGCAAGTATTACCAACTTACTAATAATATAATACTGTATGATATTAATGTCAAGTATTTATATATCATAAAAAAATTAATAATTATTTCAGAATTTATATAAATCTTCGTTTGCAATATTGAGATTACAAAGAAAATACAATATCAATTTTTTAATCAAAAATGTTTTTAGTTTTTATATTACAATCTACAGATTTATAGTTGGCACCACTGCACACATCTGCGCCTGCGCCGCTGTATTCTTAAACGTCAAATAGTTTGAGTTTGAGATGTCATTTCTTGTTTCTGAAGAGTAAGAATTATTATTATTAAATCTTGACAAAAGTATGATCATACAAAAAAAGTTTAGTGTGCAACTCGTGCAGAATTACTTATTTTACGCTCGTGTGATTTCACCACTCGACTTCCTTTCGCGTTAAACTCTCACAACTCGCGTGAAATAGATAACTTTCGGCACTTGTTGCACAATATACTATTATTTAACATTGAAATTATATATGTATTTCAGTTCTATATGGGGCAATACTCCGTGTTATCAAAAAGCAATACATAAATGATGGAAAAGTAAGGAAGTACATAAGGAACCACTTTATGGCCGCTAAACAATATCATAAACCTGTTATTGTAATACAGTCGAATATAAAAATTATTTATGTTATATAAATATAAATTCAACTTTTATAATTCTACAGATAGTATTCAAGGAAGATGTTGTTTCATGGAAACAATTTTAACCAAAATATTGAGAAATATCATTGAAAAGTTATAAAAATATTGAAAAAATCATTTTATTCCTTAAAAATATTATATTTTTCAAGATAATAAGGTTACTTTTCGGACTTCGCAACATCTATAAAGTTTAAATATCTACCATTAACGGTAAAGTAAACGTTATTTATTTGAATTTCTATTTATAAATATGTATAGAAATAGTTTTTGTTATAAGAAATGCGTTTTCTAATGCCAATTTTAATTCGTTACGATATCAACAGATTTCCGCTCAATAAAACATTCGATTATAATTTTGAAATTGTAAACCATATGGTTATAATAATTCAAGTTATTAAACTAATACTTTAATATGAATTTATACATATTCAGAGTCGTAGAAATGATTACTTTACAAGGAGAATACTAATAACAATTTTTAAGTTTATGTGAAAATATCGAGCGGACACTGGTTTAGAAAGTATTCACATCAAACTATGCTTGCTATGTATGACATATAACATTAATATTCTCGATTTAAAAAATAAACATGGCATAATTCATATAATAACACTCAATTAATGCTTGTATTATCAGTGTATTTAATGATTTCTTTTCGATCAAAATTAATTGAATTTATCACTTCTGATTTTAATTTATGATTATTAGTGCAATTATAACGATATTAATCATTCCGAAATTCATAGAACTCAAGAAACTGGAGCACAAAAAGTTGTAATTTGAAATGATCGTATATCACAAATTAGCCTTTTTCTCAATTAAGAAAGTAGCAAATTTTTGACACTTAATATGCAATTAACAGCTTAACACACTACAGCACTTAAGTAGAAAATTTATTGGGCAGATAATACTTACTAGCTTGCAAATGAGGACTTTATTCTATAGTATTTTAAATGTATGAATCAATCAGGAAAAATATTTAATATCTAAAAATTAGATAATTATATCATCACGCCATTTACTTATTTTGGGTTTGACATCCTTCTTAGATCAGATATTAGTATATAATGCTAATGCATGCACATGTAGTGCTATTAAATAACACCCATAAAAGATGTTAGTGGAAAAGGGGCCACAATGAACTTCTAGAATTTTGGGTTTTGGGAACAGCAGTCTGATTCGTTACCGCGGAACTATTTACCAAATGTTCCTAATTCAATTTAATATAAAAAAATTGTAACAGTACTAACTAAGATATGCCTAAAATGTGGCGTCCACATAACTTCCCACCTAAACAACTTTTAAATGGTAAAAATGGTAGGTAGATATCTTATAAATATTGGCTGGTACCACGAGCTCTGTTTTTGGGTGTTTTAAGAGCAGTGTTTTAAGTTCGGTTTTAGCGCTGTACATTGTTCTAAAATTGTTTTATAAAAAAATGCTTCAAATAGAACTTACAGAGAAATGTATTATATACCACTTTTATTTGAAGTATTTTTTTTATAAAATAATTTTAGAGCGCTAAAACTGAGCTTCAAACACTGCTCTTAAAACACCCAAAAACAGAGCTCGTGGTACCAGCCATATCCAATACTATTACATATCTTTTTGATTGTAACAAAATTTAGAATAACTCAGTTATTTACTGAGATATGCTCAAAATACCTTGGATACCTTCAAGTATAAAACCCGGTGGGACTCGGGGGCGAGGCTCCTGGATCAGAGCCAGGGTCTCATGGGGGCCCAGTCTATAAAATATAACAGAACCAATTGCAACACAACTGTCACTCGTCACAACTACCCTTGTAGGTGCTGCCACCAATGACCAGTGAAACAACTACACGCCGTACAATTATTTTCATAATGTATCTAAGTAACATTATAATAAACGCCGCATATGTAGCAGCAATATATGAATATTATAAATACGCTTGATGAAAAAAATACTATTTTAATTGATAAATTCAGTCTTATTTTGACTTCGATTAGACCAATCAGAATAAGGAAAAAATAATTCTATGCTACCAGAGATTTTATATAAAAAATCTGGTGTGGGCACCACACTACTTTCTTATACAAATAAAACCAGCTGAACACGTATGACTTGTTCCTTGCGTATGACTTTATTTTGACAATTATTTGATATATAGATGTTAAACCTGTTTAATTTTTTGTTCTCATTGTAACTATGAATTTATTTGAAAAAAGAAATTTATTAATATCTAGTCTTCTAAACTTTCTAACTAATAATACAAATATTACTATTATAATACTTTACACAACATATATATTTGACACTTCACAAATATTTGACACGTTTGACACATAGATATTAAAAATGTTTCAGTTTTAGTTCCCATTGTAACTAAGATATAAATATATTCTTAAATATATAATTTAGTTTTTCTCACAATTAGAAGTATGTGCGAGAAAAGTGCAAATAACATTTTATATTACAAATATTTTTGCTAACATCTTTCATTTGAAACTATTTCTCATAGCTGATTCTATTTTTGAAATAAATTGAAATTATTGTTTTGTGTGTCCAGTAAACTTCCTCTTCCGGTTTCTCAATTTCATTCCAAATCAACTAAGCTCTTCACTTTTTAATGACACTTGTAAATTCCAAGTTTTGTGTACATATCTTGTCTCTTTCATGAGATATTACGCACACTGACATTCATCCATCCATCCTCACACACAGACATCAGTGAGAAATTGGTCTTAACGGATTCTGTGGACGTCAAAATATGTATTTCCGCCAAAATCTTGCCAGCGACTTTTTTCGTGATTCCAATAATTCTTTATACATTGTATAAGAAATTAAAATATTATAATTGTAATAACAATAATCGAATTAGTTAAAAAAAAAAAACTTTGTCCGACGTTTCGACCCACACTTTAGTCTTCAGCAAGGAAAGTGAATCAAGTCGACATTGCGCCTTTTAATGTTGTTATATTGTAAAGTGAATAATTTTTATTTATGTTTAACGAAGTTACACTCAGGTTGGATGTAACAAATACTTTTTAATTTATCTGTGTCATTGATTCACTTTCCCTGATGAAGGCTCAAGTGCGGGCCGAAACGTCTGACAGTGAATAAAGTTTTTATTTTTTGACTGCAATTCGATATTTTTATTATAATTAGAATACTTTTATATAAAATCTCTGGTACCACAGAATAATTTTTTCCTTATTCGGATAGGTCCAATCAAAGTCAAATTAAAACAAAATTTATCAATTAAAAAAAAATATATTTTTAAATGCATTATAATAAAAATAACTATAATAATATATTTATGTTCAAACACAAAAAGAATGTTTAACTTCGAGTGACATTTTGACTATTTTTCTTCAAGCACCCCGAACAAACTTGGGGTAGATATATAAAATACAAGAATGTAATTTTTTCTGCCATTTTAAATAATAAAATATAAAATATCACAGAACCAAGCAGCAAAACTGTCAGTCGTCAGAGTTCCCCTCTAGGTTCTGCTACTAGTGATATACGAAACAACTCATATTATTGTACTAGTAACAAAATGATTAACTTCTGTATAGTACATCTAGTAGCAAAATATGAATATTATAATACGCTTGAAGTACCACTCTGGTTTTCCAGATCTTGGGAAATGATATTTCGCGTGAAGTGAAGTTTTTATACAGGGTGTTTCAGGACTAGTGTAACAAACTTTAACAACTTATTCCTGAGGTCATTTTGAGCAAAAAATGTCAAATGAACATATGTCCTATTCCTTCTAGTTACCGAAATACAAGAGGTTGAAGTTCTACAAATATCACAAAATTTTCTAATTTTTGTAATCAAGGTACTTTCGGAAAACAAGAGTTTTATTGAAAAGTCATACCTTATTTGTCTTAGGGCCGGTCTTTCCAACCTCAGATAAACTATAGAATAAATTATCAGTAATAATATAACAAGAGGGTGAGAATAAATTGAAAATAATTTGACAGATCTTTCGAAAACTTGTTGCCAGATAATAGCCACGAAAGCTCGCAGGGCTTGAGTGGCTATTGCCAAATGGCGACAAGTTTGAGAAAGATACTGGAGAATTATTTTCTAATTTATCGAACTCTCGATTTAAATTTAATTAGATTATTTTTTGATTTCATCATCAGGCACGTCACTAAATCTATCTTTTTTGCTCAATTTTACTTGTGTTGATGATACCTATCTGACATCTGACATCTGTCAACAAAAACAAAAAAGCTACAGAGAAAATTGCCGGGAATAATAACAAGAGCATTATTCTCAGTATAATAATGACAGGATTGGTTAAAACGCAGACACGTGACATACAATAAAGCATTTCATTGGTTTAAATAAACGTCAAAAAATAATCAATGGAATAAACAAAAAATATCGCATCAAAAGATGACAGCTAGAATAATATTCATCATTTAAGCTATGATTTTGATACGATATTTTTTGTTTATTCTATTGATAAATTTATTCACTAGGTAACTGAGTTTGGAAATACCGGCCCTTAATTAATTTTATTTATTAATGTTAACGAATACAATTTAGAGAACAAAACACACAATGACACAATTAAATAGACAAATAAATAAATTCTAAACACAGAACAACATAACAACATTTGAGACAAATAAGGTATGACTTTTCAATAAAACTCTTGTTTTCCGAAAGTACCTTGATTACAAAAATTAGAAAATTTCGTGTTATTTATGGAACTTCAACCTCTTGTATTTTGGTAACTAGAAGGAAAAGGACCTGTATTCAATGACATTTTTGGCTCAAAATGACCTCAAGAATAAGCTGTTAAAGTTTGTTAGACTAGTCCTGAAACACCCTGTATTTTGACTGCATTTCGATTATTTTTATTACAATTACAACCACCAGTTTAATACTTTTATTCCTTAAAAGTATTATAGCTATATCTTATAGAAAGCAAAACTTAGTATATGAATATGATACATTTCTGCACATGAAATGCAGTTTTCAATCGACAAATCACAGTCTCCAGAGATGCAGGGGATCGAACTGAAGACTTCTTGATTTGAAGTTGCCACTAAACTATTTAACCCTATTAATGTTTTAATAATACCCCTACAGTAAGCGCACCAAACGCACCAGTAAGCGCACCAAACGACTAAAATATAAATTTTCTCTAGAAACCATAAATTAATAACTCTTCACAATTAAAAAAAAATCTGGTGTGGGCACCACGCTACTTTCTTATACAATTTAAACCAGCTAAACACGTATGAGTTGTTCCTTGCGTATGACTTTATTTTAACAATTATTTGTTATGTAGATGTTAAACCTGTTTAATAGACATTAATTAATATCTAGTCTTCAAAACTTTCTAACTAATAATACAAATATTACTTTTATAATATTTCACATGACACATATTTTTGATACTTTACAATTATTTGACATGTTTGACGCATAGATATTAAAAATGTTTTAGTTTTTATTCCCATTGTAACTAAGATTATAGAAATATATTCTTGAATATATAGTTTAGTTTTTCTTAAAATTAGAAGCATGTACAAGATAAATGCAAATAACATTTTATATTCTAAATATTTTTGCTAACATCTTTCATTTGAAACTTTTTCTCATAGCTGATTCTATTTTTGAAATAAATGGAATTTATTGTTTTGTGTCCAGTAAACTTCCTCTTTAGTTTTTCAATTTCATTCAAAATGAACTCAGCTCTTCATTTTTTTCATTAAACTTACAAATTCCAAGTTCCGTTCACATATCTTGTCTCGTTCATGAGATATTGCGCACACGGACATCCATCCATCCATCCATCCATCCTCACACACAGACATCATTGAGAAATTGGTCTTAACGGATTCAGTGGGTCTCAAAATATGTATTTCCGCAAAAAAATCTCGTCAACGATTTTTTTCGTGATTCCATTACTTTCTTATACTTTGTATAATAAAGTAATAGTAGATACAATTTATAACCTTATTTTAAATACACTTGATATAAATTATTTAAATCACGGGTTGTTTATTTGTGCTCTTTGCTCCATCCTGCTCTAGCTCACAACTAATCCGTTGACAATCAGCAAACAGCAAACAAACCCAAACAAAATCAAAACAGCAGACTCTTATCTCCGCTGCAATACGGCCTACAATCACGCAAAAACCGCGTCGTCGAGCTCGGCTCCGGCGACATTTCTCTACGATCGACACATTCCTCCTGCAGCGCCTTCGGTGTCGTACGTTGCAAATGGTCCGTCCGGCTGTTGGCTTTGTCTGCCATTTTTAAGTCAACAGACCACTCGTCACAAACATTTATCAGAGATCGATCTCGTCATTATAATCAATCATTGACCACTCTCTTGACCGAGCAGGCTGTCTCTCTTCTGGGGACGGTCGATGAGTAGTGTTGTCTCGGTTACTCGACACAGGTGGATGCAGCAGTGGAAAAAGAAATACAAGTGTGGAGTTCTTCTCGATGTTGTTGGACCCGACGAGAATTGATTATCGATTTTGTTGATGAAAGTTGAATGGGATTCTGGCTAGAGATCTGGCGCTAAAGAGATATTTGTTTGCAAATATAGGGTTAGGCGTTATTCATAATTGCAGAACCCAAATCACTCGCATGTAGTTGTATGAGAGACGAGGATTTTTATTTTATCAGTATGCATAGAGATGTTTCATTAATTACCATAGTATTTATTTTATAGGTAAACATAAGCATTATTGTAATTTATTAAATATAAAGTATTTAAAAATTTATTCCTTATTTAAAATTGTTTTGGATATATTCTTAAAAAAAAAAAACGCTTAGATACAAAGCTGCCAATTAACTGTAATAATTATGATAATGACACATATACCTTATGTATAATCTCGGTATGTGAGGAAGGTATTGTGACCGGTAAAAAATTTTGATAATGAGTTTAAACAAATAAGCACCCTTTTGTGTATGTGTGCGACGATTTTTTTTCTTCACTATACGCTAATATTAGCTTCACTGTTTGCACTACATCAGAGAATTATTTATCACATAATGAAGTTCTTTAGAAATTTGACATCAGTTTTAACAAGTTAAAAAAATTGGGAAAAAACAAAATGAACAGAGTAAAGTTAGGGAGTATAACAAAACAGTGTTAATTTTCTTTATTTTAGAAGATAAAAAAATTGATGTGAATAACCGCGACCCCGGTACATAGGACTTTAACATGTAAAATCATAATTTCGTAATTTCCTGCTTAACAAATTATATTAGACAAAAATGTTTCAAATAAAGTTGAGAGATCATAAAATTCTACATCAGAATCAATAAACATAATTAAATTTACATGCCCCATAACGCCAGAAATTAAATATGAAAATATTAAAAATTAGCTCAAAAATCGGGTTAGCCTTGGAAATGAAACAAAATTCCTAAAAAAAAATAGTCAATTATGCAATTTATAATAATAATTAATAAAAAATACAATTTTCATTTCCAATTGAATACAATTTTGTTTCATTTCCAAGGCTAACCCGATTTTTGAGCTAATTTTTAATATTTTCATATTTAATTTCTGGCGTTATAGGGCATGTAAATGTAATTCTGTTTATTGATTCTGATGTAGAATTTTATGATCTCTCAACTTTATTTGAAACTTTTTTGTCTAATATAATTTGTTAAGCAGGAAATTACGAAAGTATGATTTTACATGTTAAAGTCCTATGTTCCGGGGTCGCGGTCAACACCCTGTATATAAATATATATATATATATATATATATATATATATATATATATATATATATATATATACAGTGTGTCCCATTTAAGGTACGAATGCATGGGGATCTCGAGAATCGTAAGAGATACGAGGTTGGTTAAATTAGACGAAAGTTGCCTCTTTAGTAGGGCATATATTTGTTTTTCCAATTGAATGCATAGGTCACTAAATATTGGCTAAAATGTAAATTTTGCGATTTTCTTTTTTTGTTGATAACTTCGTTGTATAACATAATACGAGATTTTGGTTTGCACTTTCTTATGACACTTTTAATGGTGAATTTGCATGTTACGTCCTAATTTACTATAGTACGCCATTATACCTGCCAAAATTATCCATATGTACAATAATAATTTAACGGTTGCCAACACTGAGTTGCTCAAAATCGTCGTATTATGGGTTACTTTAGTGACGATTTCTGAGATTTTAATGATGATTTTTGAGCACTTTAGTGCCGATTTCAAATAAAATAATAAATATAGAATAGATATATCAGTTATATGTTTATTCTTATAGCAACTTTAAATTGTTGAATTATAATTAAATACACAAACTGCAGTGGACCTCAAAACATTTTTGTACATACATGTCTCAAAATATATATTACTTATATACTATGAAGCCCAAAATGTGTGTACAACCTGATAATTTAAATTACCCCTTAAGAAAGCTTCAGTTTTATTCCAGTTTTGAAAGAATTATAACAACTTTTAAAAAACAATAGAAATCGCTCAAACACAGTTTTTTTTATTTTAGTGCAGATCTTTTCTGGTATACACAATTTGATATTAAACTCGACAAGATTCAATTAAGTATTGTCATAAACAATTTAAGATTTTTTAAAAATTATTTACTGCGTCTGCGCTTTGAGACTTTTTATTTGACACCAAATTCGGTGGGATTCACATAACTTAAATAAAAATCAAATGATATTCGCCAAAAATGGTTTTTTGACATTTCAGATCAAGTCTTCTACAAAATGCGTTATTACATAATTTTTTTTTATACGACAACATCGAAAAATGTTCATATCTAGAGTGTAAATTGATCATAAGAAGCTCCATTTTGTACTGAATTTCATTTTGCATCGGTTGCTAGGCAAGTTGCTAGACAACGAATGCAATATGAAATATTTCGTGTTCGGTCTGCTGTTTTTGGTGAAAAAACATAAGGTGGCTTAAACCATAGTATATTTGTTCTGTGGCTTAAACAATATAATGCCAAACGTCAAAAGTCATCAGTTTGTTACAGTTTGTGCATTACAAATAATTTCGTAGTTATTTCCAAGAAATCAGATAATTAATATGAAAGTGATAGTGACTTGGAATTGACACCTCCAAGTATAACAGAAGCAGCGAATTTAACAACACTCAATTTATTGCCGGAAACATCGAAGAAAATGTACAAATAGGCTTATAACCTATTCTTGGTGTGGAAAAGAGATCGAAACGTAAAATCGTCTTCCGAGAACGTTTTAATGGCGTATTTTGGCTACTTGGCGAAAAAATTCAGAAGTTCCACACTATGGACACAATACTCAATGCTGCGAACGACTCTCAGTATTCATAATAATATAGATATTGCAAAATACTTAAAACTGAAAGCATTCCATAAGCGACAGTCCGACGGCTACAGACCCAAAAAGTCGAAGATCTTTACATCAAATGACATCAATAAATTCATTAAAGAAGCCCCAGATGAGATCTATTTAGCGACAAAAGTAAGAAGACATGAATTACATCAAATGAAAATTACTAATTTCAATGATTTGGGTTCAGCTGTTTTAGTAACTATACCAGACACTAAAACCAAAATTTTACGAAATTTTACTATAACTAGTCCTTGCTATGAAATTTACAAAAAATATACAAATCTCCGCCCTTCAAATGTAAATGGTCCATGGTTCTTCATTAATTACCAAAAAGGAAAATGTACAATCCAAAGAATAGGCGTGAATAAGCTTGGAAGTATGGGAAAAGAGATTGCTAAATATTTAAAATTGCTAAACTACGAATTATACACCGGACACTGCTTTCGTCGATCTTCAGCAACAATTCTTGTTGATGCTGGTGGTGACATAACTAGTTTGAAGCATCACGGTGGCTGGAAGTCCACGGCAGTCGCCGAGGGTATATCGATGATTCGAAAAAAAAAAAAAATTTGACACAGCTAATAAAATTGTAAATGCAATACAGAGCATTTCAAATATACCATCGACTTCAGAAATAGGAAATCGTGAAATGCCATCTACTTCGACAATGGAAAATTGTCAAAACAAGAAAATTTTAGTATCCAGCATTCCACAAGTTCTCAAAATTGATTTTCAATAATTGCACATTTAACTTACATAAATAAAAAAAAAATGTAGGTAGGCAGTTATTTTATAGTCCTTCTTCTTAATTGGTTGGGCACTGCTGTCCAGGCTCTGCTAATGAATAGGTAATTTCGTATTTTCATGGATCCAAAGCAATAAATAAAATATTTGCATATTTGTATCTATTTTTATAATTGTCCTTGTCGTATAAAAAGTATAGTATGCAACTCACACAAAATAGCAATTTTGCACTCGTTTGAATTGCAACACTCGCCTTCGGCTTGTGTCGCAAACTTTCAAACACGTGCAAAATGTGCTTCATTTTGTGTTTGTTACATAATATACTATTTCTCAATACGGGAAGTGTGTAGATACGAAAAAATTACAAATATATTAATAACGTTTAGGTATTTAAAACGGTATATTGCATCTAGTTTCATTTTTGAAATAAATTGAATTTTTGTTTTGTATGTCAAGTAAATTTCCACTTCTGGTTTTGCAATTTTAAAAAATTCAGCTCAATTTCTGCGAATTGTTATTAACTTATACTTATGAAGTTTCGTTGCCATACCCTATCTTTTCTCGTTTGTGAGTTATAGATCATAAAGACACACATTCATCTACCCATCCATCAATCAATCCATCCATCTATCCATCCATTTACGCACACTTCGTTGAGAAAATAGTCAAAACGAAATCAGGGGACCTCAAAGGGTAACATTTTCGTAATCCATTGGTTTCAAGGTTGGAGCATGGAGCATAGATATATAATTTTAAATAGTACGCCAGTTACCAATATATATTTTAAACGTTATAAATAGTCTATATCTATATAATAAAAATGTTGCAATTAATTAGAATTTTGCGTAATATCTTAACATACTGAGCACAGAAATTTTGGATCAAGAATTTTACAACAGCCAAAAATCAAAACTAAATTTATAAAATTTTTAAATAATTTCAGATATTTAGTTTCATATTTTATTTATTCGTAATAACAGTTTTTACATTTTAACACACTTTCACATTTTGGCACACTAAACCGAAGGTCAAAAGTCATATCTGTTGATTCTTGATTTTTCGGTAATTTGACTAATCAGAGATTTATTCAAATTTAAAATATTTGTTAATTAATTAATCAGAGCACAAAATAACTCTAATGGAATCTTTTATTTTCAGAGATATTTTTAAAAATGTAATAATAAAAATATGAAGAATAACTTCGTGTTGTGCAAAGTGTCAAATATTTATTAATTTGCATACATATATGTACGTTCTGTCTTCAATATTTAGAACCAAAACAATATAAATTCGGGTATAATAACCCCTGGAACATTAAGACATCTCTATTCACCTTCGCTCGAAGCAACTTCCACACCAATATCCTCTCCTCGATAGCTCATCCTCAGTTCCTCAAGCCAGTCGAATCTCCACTACTCGGATGCTCTTCGGCTGTAGTTCGCAGACACTTGGCTGGGAGGCTGACCGCAGGCCTCCGCCGCCACCGCCACCGCCGCCGGTAATAAGTACGTTTCGAAAGATGTAGCTGCCTCTCCCGCGGGCCAGGTCACGCGAGGCAAGCGGCCACGGACCTCAGGCGGGTTTACACCGGACATGAGGATGAGGGAGTGAGCTATTGGTTCTACACTGGGGGGTAGAACCGCTCAGAAAATCCCTCCTGTTTAGAAAATATAAACAAAATTAAATTCTATACTTATGTGATTGAGTCTTTGCTAATTTGTACAAATACCGAATATTAGGCAAACTGTATTTTATTTGAAATCGGCACTAAAGTGCTCAAAAATCGTCATTAAAAGCTCAGAAATCATCACTAAAGTAACCCATTATACGAAGATTTTGAGCAATCCAGTGTTGGCAACCGTTAAATAATTGTTGTATAATTAGGATAATTTTGGCAGATATATTGACGTACTATAGTAAATTTGGACGTAACATGAAACAAAATTTGCAAGTAGAATTATCTAATTAATTACGATAACTACACTTCTCGAGGTTGGCAACACTGACTGTCAGTTTCAATTGGCAACTGACAGATGTATAAACTTAACCTATATTGTAATTTTTTACAGTTTTTTCGAATTTTAGATTTCAAATAAAACTTAATATGTACCTCGGCACTGAAGTTCCTTCTTATCACTCACATGGTTTATTTTCCTCGGCCCTACGGGCCTCAGCAACTAAATTCCATACTCGAGATAAAAAATTGAACTTCAATGCCTTGATACATAAATAACAAAATAACTATTACTCAATAGTATATTACGTACCGTGAACTGTAAGTGATAGTTTTTAGGTCGAGAATGTAGTTTGGGATGTCGAGACCCGTAGGGTCGAGATTTCCTAAACATTCGAGACCTAAAAAATCACTTACAGTGTGAGGTTAGTAAGTTATTTTTTGCAATATCTGCGTAAATATAAGAAAAGAAAAAATAGGTATCAAAATTAACAGCTGTCGGATTGAGGTTAAAAATAAAATTTGAATGATATATATTTACTTACCATCCACCATGAACGGCAAGTTTCACTTACCATCCACCGTGGACGGTAAGTAAATGATGTAACCATGAAAACCAATTGTGCAATAAAAGTTTCACTTACTGTGTTTAAATTTTGTTATTAATGGGTAACTTACAGTACAGGTATTGCAAAAAGAATATTTTATCAAACCACAGTAATAGAATTAATACAGTAACGACATTTCAAATATTTCATGATCCCAATATTTCAGTGTGCGTGTCTCTGTGCGCTACTGACAAAATGGCCGCTCAACGTCCACTGATAGGCTGATATCTCAATAAATATACAAAAGAGTGTAGAGTTTGTCAGTGACGTTATTCAATCTGTCAAATGTCAAGCATGTTTTGTTTATTTTTATTGGGTTAAAACATTGTAAAATGAGTGCAAAACAGAGTGGTAAACTTATTTGTACCATGAAAAATTGTAGGAACTTTCGTTTTGTGAAATAATATTTTTAGACTTTAACCCATTTGCAACTGACAGCTATTCAAATTTAGCGCCCGTATACAGCTACTGCTAAAGGTGTGTTTTTTCGTCTTATGATTGTGATTTTCTAAATCATGATTCGCTTAAACATGATTCATTTGATAAAACCCTTATCCACCTCATATAATGATATATTCCTTACCAGTAGCATTTCCATTATAGTTTACATTAGGAAAGATGTGAAACATTTCTTTATTTCTCCTAGAATTGAGTATAATGCACATTGAAAATTCCTTCCAGATTTGCACTACTTCCCGCCATTTTATTTATGATGGGAATCATAGTAATCGCAAAAAAGTATGATTGAGAGGGAAAGGGGATGCAGTGCTTGATCACAAAAATAAAAGAGTGAGATAATGAACGAAGAAACATGATTCTTCTTGATCATATTCACCTGGATCATAGACCAAAGAAACACGCCTTAAAATGGTCGCTTGGCTCTTCGGTCGATGCGACAAAAAGCTGAAAAGAGCCAATAGCGGGTGTCATTGCTGTATTAATTATAATACAGTGGTCGAATTCAGTCAGATTAATCGTTTTCATATGAGTGTAACTACAGTTAATTGTACTAGTGACGAAACTTTACCAAAACACAATTTTTAGGTTAGCTAGCTTCGTTCGCACTTTTAACACACCTGAGTCAACATAATCCATGTCCAATAACCTCAAGCTATTGTACTCGATTTTAGTTAAATTTATTTTTAAGTTAGCTCGCTTGGCTCGAATTGTTAAGATCTTCTGAAATACACGTCTAACATATTCAAGCCGTTGTACTAGTTTTTGGCGAAACTCTGTTTTCGCTTCATTCGCATTTGAATTATATTGAGCCAGTATGGCAGCATGATGCACGTCGAACAAACATAAATCGTTGCATTCGATTTAGTGGAATTTATTTTCCGATTTGGGAATTTTATTTGTAGATTAGTTTGCAAAGAAGTCCTGAGATTACTTAAGGCACATCCAACAAACTTAGCCGTTATACTCGATTTTGTGAAATATATTTTTTAATTAAATTGCTTTTTTCGGTGTAC
Source organism: Poecilus cupreus (assembly GCA_963942605.1). Classification (NCBI taxonomy): domain Eukaryota; kingdom Metazoa; phylum Arthropoda; class Insecta; order Coleoptera; family Carabidae; genus Poecilus; species Poecilus cupreus. The sequence continues at coordinate 17,159,861 of OZ012726.1, forward strand.
TCATTTTTAGCGAAACTTTTTGTAGGTTGATAAAACTGATGCACATCCAAAAACTCAAGCTGTTTTACTAATTTTTAGTGAATTTTATGTTTAATCTAGTTCGTTTATATACGAAGTAGTGATCTCATCTAAGGCACCAAACTCAAACCATTATACTCTATTTATCGGAGTAATTTACTTTGCCCGCATTTTAATAAACTAAGACCCCATAACTTCAACAAATCTAAGCCGTTGTATTAGTTTTTAGTGTAAAAATTATTTTCAGCCTAGCTTAGCATTGACATGAAACGTAAGCCGGTATACTCGACTTAGTGAAATTTATTTTTAAATTAGTACGCTGTGTCCGCTTATACTAACCTAACTTTAATCCGTTGCACTCGTTTTTTGGGTAACTTATTTATAGGTTACCTCGTTTTCATTTTTCCAGCCAACAAACTCAAGTTTTAGTAAAATTAATTGTTAGCCTATTTTACTTCAGTCACATTTAAAATAACGCACGTCCAGTAAACTCAATCCGTTATACTCGATTTAATGGAGTTAACTCGCGTTGCCCTCGTTTTAATAACATAACATGCATTAAATAAACTCAAAAGGTTATACTTGTTTTTTTTTCTTGTAGAATTTATTGTTAAATTAGCTCGTTCCGCCCGCATTTTAATTAAAGAATCCTTAAGCCCACTCAACAATCTTAAGCCGTTGTACTCAATTTGGGTGAAATATTTATATAAATACGGTTTCCATGAAAAGAATTTTACAATATAAAATTTGTCCAAGTTACTGTTTACTAAAATGCAAGTCAGATATTTACGGTTTGGTTTCATTTCTGGTCGGTAAAATATAGTTTGACTAGAATACACTTAAATTTTGGTAACATTACGTTGTGACAAAATAATATTTTTGATTGTACTTTAATTACAATATAATGTAAGGTTCAAATTTAGCCAAGCAGTAAATATGACACGCCATATTTTAGTGAAATTCAATTTTTCTAGGTGGCAAACCTTCCTTGATATATTTGTTTCTAGTAGTGGAACTCGACATTTATGAGTTACTCTTTGCTCTCACTTACACACTAAATACACCGTAAACTAAATAATTAGTGTATAGATTTTTATTTGCCAGAACTAGTTTCTAAATGTGTAAATAGTTCCGTGGTAGCGCATGGATTATGAGATCCTTAATTCTATGTCTATAGTCGACAGTTACAGTTTTTAACTTTACCCCTGTGCGTCCCTCTCCAATAGCATCTTTAGGGGCTGTAATTTGACTGGCATGATGATAAATTTATTTAAAATTGCAATTTCGTTGAATAGTTGATTTTCATAAATTCTTTTGGTATGATAAAAAAAAATATAATACACATATTTTGGTTTGGCAAAGTGTGATTTGTGCAAATAGTGCGGTCTGTGTTGCCCGTGGCGTAGCTGCAGGCTTTAGGTCGGCGCTCAGTGGAAACCTGGCTGTAGGCTGGTAGCTCCACAGCCATCCATTATTCTATTCGTTACTCCGCGTCCGCGGCCGCGAACCGACCATCTCGCAGTCACGAATACACCATAATACACTACATTTAAATGAATTCATATTAAACCGTGCACTGTCGGCTCCAACTCCGGTTTGGCTCCGCAGTTCTCCGAGCTGAGGTTTCATTTCACAGTCCGAGTTTCACGCACACTCGCAAACAAACATGCTATACTGCGTTCAGGCGCAACATTGCTACTTTACTCAGGTGACAAATACCCTTAACCCTTACACAACAAATAATTACTCAAACAAAAATGTCAATTAATGATGTATTTACCTGCTGCACATACAGGTTGTTTCATAACTTCGAGTACATACGTTAATGGTATATGTTGTTTGATATGCTGATTACGAATATAAAAGAATTTTTATTTTTAATTCAAAAAATTAAGGGTTGTTTACCTAAAACATTTTTTTATCATACTGCACTGGATTCGCTTTCCTATTAAACACAAACAAGGAAGTAGGTTATCAACAATTTAAATTACATAATACTAGTAAAATAAACAAACAAAATTTAATTATTTTTAATGAAACGATAATTATTAACATAATCATCCACCCAGTGGCAGTGGCAACGAAAAATTTTGGACTGGGAAACATGGAAAATAATTTTGCAATTAAAAAAAAATCTTTTGAAGGGATAAGCACGTTTCGAGGTCCCTGAACATGCACATATCTCAGTAAATAATTAAATTACAGTAAATTCTGTCATATTAGAAAAAGTTGTAAAATAGTATTGGCTACAATATTTATTTGAAACTTTATTCGATTTTTTGTACCTTTAAGAAATTAAAATTTTCGGAAAGTTATGTGGTGCGCACAGCAAAATTATAATGATATCGTTTTTAAATTTCGTATTTAGACCTTGAATGATCAAATTACGATCTGATGAGATATTGGTGGCTGACCACCAACCGGAAGTGGTAGTTTACTTGAAGGCCAGAAGGCCTATAAAATATATTGAGCATATATCAATAAATAATTGAGTTAAAGTAAATTTATAAAATGTAACATAATATTATCTACAATTTTTATTTAAATTTTGCACCGTTTAAAAGTTGTTAAGGCAGGAAATTATACCTCAGATTTTTCACATTTAAAACATTCAGTGTAAACCAATCAGAACGTTCTCCAAACTTAAGAGTCCCATGATCATGGTATCGGAAAGTTTGTGAAACATAACCTCCTTTAGTTGTTTATGGTATGTTTATCGGAGTGATTTATTCAACGAATAACATTAAATTATCAAAAGTGGTAATAATACACCTTGTATCTAAATCTAAATTTATAACTCATCTGACCATTAGAGTTACAGTGTTTGCAAGCAAATAGAGTAATCTTCCTAATAAAACACAATGATAGGATAAAAATCGATCAAAATCCTTTACAAAAGAATATTTCGGTAGGACATTAAACGTAGAACGCACCACGGGCGTTAAACCATCAATCATGTCTTTGGTCTACGTACACACTGTTGACCTCACGCATTGTTGTCCTTGTAACGCCCTTGATACGATAATTACTATTTTTCCTCTCCATTTACATGCACAATGTGTCACCTATGTATTTACTCCACGAAAAAAATGAAAGTTCTCTTAATCAATTCTAATACAAAGATAAAAAATTTAAAAACGCCTATGTAAAAATTAAAGGAATAGATTGTTTAATGGGGTCTTTCACCATTTTTTTAAATTTTTTTTATGAAACTTTATCTATTTTGAAGAATCTACACTTTTAAAAAGTCTTAATTGTTATTCATTAAGCCACAATGATTTTTTTAAAAATGTTGTGACGTCATAGTAGAGGTGTTGCAGGATCTAAAACAGTAGAGATTTAAATAATTTTTGTTACATAAATGTTCTATTTTATTGTAATAATAATATAAAATAAGTAAAAAAATATATGACTGCAATTATTTACGATCTGTACTGTTTTAGATCCAGCAATACCTCTACTATGAAGTCACAACATTTAAAAAAAATCATTGTGGCCTAATGAATAACAATTAAGACTTTTTAAAAGTGTAGATTGTCTTCAAAATAGATAAAGTTTCATAAAATAATAAAAAAAAATGGTGAAATACCCCATTAGACAAATCTAATCCTGATCATGTATAACAAGTTCCTTGGTTCAAATTCTGACATCGTGTTAAATAATGTTTCAAAATTAATTTAATTTTATGCAATTATTGATAATGATACGAGTATAAATAGATATTGGGCACTTTTTAAACTAGATCTACTGGCAAAAGATACGCAACTGCAGATCTCTGCAACACATGAAAACTATAAATACTTACTACTTATGAAATCACAACGTTCAAAGTTCATAAATGTTATTGTATGGTGTTCGCGCAATTATAATATATGACTCTTTGGGGGTGTTAAGTTTTGACAGTCGTTAAAAATATGTTTTACCCATTTTAGAGTGTAGCACTTTGCTTTGAGTAAACAACTTCAAAGATATTAGTTGTGGGGGAGAAAATGTCGATTGTGGGGATCTTACGACCCATAGTTCGATGATTTACTAGGAATCTATTGCATACAAAATTAACATAACTGAAAGTGATATTTTTATTTATCGTAGTGATTATTTCCGAACGAACTATAGCATGATATGGACTGGTAAATCACCTCGATAGACCTTCGGTGTGCAGATGTTCAAAATATAAAATGCTGCACTTATTTTTATTTATTTCTGCGCTGTGTTGTGTGTTGTGGGATATTTAGAGAATACATATGGCATTATGAAGAAAATAAGATATTTTGTCGGTTAAAATTTCGTTTCAAATACTAATTTCTGTCAAATTTAACATAATAATAACAGGAGTATCACAATACATTTTGTTTGGAAAATAATGGAGAACAATACATGCAATTTGTTTCTGTTTATTTGGTTTTATAAATGCATATTCAATTGTTTACAGACACGCTTAATACACTGCTGTTTAATTTAAATGCATACGTATTGTGTGAGGTATTTTCGAAATAAAATATTTTACATTAAATATATATGCATGAAAATATAAAATTTGCGACGTAGGTATACAGAAAATTTATTAAAATTTTATGAGAAGAAAACCTGTAAACATGAAATGTCACAATAAAATAATTAATTTATAACGTGTTACAACCTGAACATCAAAACAAATTCGCAAGCATTTGGTCGTAAAATCGACAATCACAATAAACTTGATAATAAAATCTTCTTTAATCCGTTTTCCCATAAAAATCTTCAAGCCACTCGAATCTTCGATTTTCATAAAACTAAAGTACATTTATGACGATGTATGGACGTACATTAAATGACGCGGCTTGTAAAAAGATTAACAAGATTCCGATGGGTTGTTGGGTAGATACTTACCTTTAACACTCTTTACAAATTGCACCGTTGTCAAAATTTTATGTAGTCTTGTTAAAAACTTGAAGATCATTTAAATCATAATTGCTAGTATTGCTACTCATTCTAATCATAAGAAATCAGTGTTTGAAAATTGAGTAGACAACTGATACTTATTGCTGCTGGTTATACAAAAGAAAATTCCATAAGAAACAGACAAACAATTAAACATTAATTTCTTGTTAATTTTGACAGCAGTTTATAACTTATTAACTTTATAAGTCGACAAACTAAAGTGCGTCCCTTAGAGGTGTAGCTTCGAAGGACGCTAATGTGGTTTCTTTGTACAATTTAGGTTCAAAATATTATTTTATAAATCACATCAAATTTTTATGCGTAGAATAAGTAAAGGAAAAAATCACTGACAAGATTTGTTGGAAATACATGTTCTTTTTCTCAATGGCGTCTGTGTGAATGGATGCATAGATGTGTGTCTATATAACACACGAACGAAGTAAGGTAGAATAACAAAACTTCCTAATTATGTTTTTTGTCGATTGAAACTAAAGGTGACACTTTACGGACTGCTAACAGTGTATAAAGTGTCACTTTTATGCCTAGGTTGTAAAATATTTTACATAGCAACCGCTCAACAAACGCATGGCAACGTAATTTGACAGCGATAACCTTCAAAATATGTAGGTATATAAAATAATTACTAAATTAATATTAATTCCCAATCGGAAAAAATTATGTGTTCAACTCGGCACCAAACACTAATTTATAGCTTCGGCAGCCTCTGCTGTAAATCTGGTATTTTGGTGCCTAGTTAAACAAATAACTATTTATGTAAATGCGAGAAACTTAGTTGGTTGTGGTCATAATTGAAAACACAGATGATACTTGACGACAAACAAAACACTAATTCCAATTTAATTTGAATATGATATAAGCTGCAAAAAAAAAGTTTCAAATAAAAGATCTTAGTAATAATAAAAAAACAAGATATTGGAGAAACAGTCAATTTAATAAAATTTCAATAAAAACACCAACGTTTCGATTGCAATTCAATCTTCATCAGGGTGCTGATAAAAACAAAACGTACACATTTCAAGGTAAGCAGGTTTATAAAAAATAAAGAATATTATGTAAAAAAATATTTTACAGAAATCTGTCATCAAAAATAGGTAAAATACACACACATACATGTTACAGTTTTCAGTGAAGTAATCGTACAGAGATGCAAGGAACCACTTTTCATCCAATCAAGGGCTTGAGGGATAAAACTACAGGATTGGACAATAAATTAATAACTAAAATAATATCACATATAAAATATCACCAGAATTGTTGAAATATAAAAAATAAACTAATTATTGTCCATAGTGTTTCGCTAAAATACCAGAATACATGGAGCTGAGATTTTGAATGTCAGTTTGAGCGTTCACTGATTTTTTATGTCTTTGGATATGAACATTTCTAAGGTTAATCTTTTGTTTAGATTCTTCTCCGTGGCTAGTATTCTAGTATCTTCAAAGTCAAAAGAGTGTTTTTCTACCTGACTGTATTCCACTATGGCACACTTCGAGCTCAAATTTGGTTTGTAGCAGTTTCTCTTATGTTCTTTCAATCTGCAATTGCAGTCGAAACGTTGGAATTTTTATTGGATTTTATTAAATTGACTGCTTCTCCAACATCTTGTTTTTTATTCAATATCCAGTCGAGAAACAACTCAACTTCGTAATAATATTTGAAATATCTAATGTTACTAGCTGACGCGGTAGGCAAACGTTGCCACAGACCTCGCTATATAAAAAAATTTCGTTGTTCGTAATTCTTCTTGTCCTCTTAAACGGCTTGGCTGATTTTGCTGAATTTTTTTGTACTTCTGGGGTCACCTAGATGGATAAATGCATAAGTCATGAATATAATTCAGGAAAATTAAAAAAAAAATCTGAATCTCGACAACAGCACCACTTACCTGGTCCAACTGTAGTTACAAGATCCATCCAGGTGACCACATAAGTACAAAAAATTAATTTATAAAAATCTGTCAAACCGTTTAGGAGGAGAAGAATTACAAACACACGCACACCGGAATTTTACATATAAAGAAGATTTGCAGTACTCTCATATATGTTTTCGGTTTTGATTGTCTGCAGGTTGTAAGGTATTGGGTACTTTGGGTACATTTTCTCGAAACGTGAATGTATCTAGAGATGCTCAATTGAATGTTTATAATAATGTGTTAGTGTCTACATTAATATATGTTTTTGAATATTGGGTATAGATGAAGAAGCATGAACGACGTATAACTGGTGTAGAAATGAGATATTTAAGAGTGTGTGGGTACACGTGACGTAAACGTATCTTGTCCGTAATACATTGGTGTATGGTAAATGTAACATTGAGAAAAATGTTGTTCAGAAAGTGAGCTGGGAGTGACTCAGTTGAGGTGGTTTGGCCATCTTGAGCCAATAACGAATGAAAGGTTGGTGAAACTAATACATCCCAGGAATAAGTGGTTTGGTATGATTGATGGTTTATTGAGTGAACGAATGATACCGAGTGTGAAGAATAGATGGGAATGTATGAATCGAATGTTGATTGATTTGCTGGTTGGTTGAGTTTTTGGGTTTGTGCTACTCCACTGAGTGGGATATAGTGGGTCGTGCTGGGTCACGGCGTACAACTAGTTTTGTATTCATAAGTAATAAAATAAAATAAACGGAATAGCGAACAGAGCTCTGGTAGATTGCAATTACGAAAACGCAATGAGAACGCACTAACCAGATTGAAGGGTAAATGTCACTCAGTCACATAGCTCATAAAACCGCCCTAAAATAATTTATATAACATTTCTTCTATGAAAAACCTAACAGAAAAAAAAACCAACAAAAAATATTTAGGTATTATTTGCTTCATAAAACCAAATTGGAAAAATGACTGTGACCCAGCGTGACCCAACGTGTGTGAACGTGAAAATTTTTATACTCTTCGTTCGTGATTGTGCGTGAAAGATACTTTTGATTCCGGGAGTGGGAGTTACCGTGATACAAATATCACTCACGCGCCCATCTCTAGTATGTATATTTTTAATAATGCACTTTGGAACTTGATATCAAAAATTTATTCAATTTGATACCAAATTAAAAAGATAAAAATAATTTTGGACGGTAGTGAATTGTTTTACAATAGTTAATTGAATCCCGTTGCATTTGGTGCCAAACTACTAAAACATTAAAAAATAATTTTCGCGATAGTTAGTAGAATTTATACTACTTACTAGATTATTTCGAATTTGGCATCAAATTAAAGCTTTCAGTAATTACTTTTTTAGGACGAGATTTACAGCAAGTCACAGAATCCATAATTTTTTGACATGTACATAATTTTTTGATGTTCTCTGAATTTTCTCAATGTCGTCTTTATATCTATTTTTATTTCGATAACATAGTTACTATGAGTATACAGACACATAACTGAAACGTCTATTCTATTCATTCTATTCTATATGTAAGTATAAGAAAGTAGTATGGTGCCACATGAGATTTTTTTTGTAATGGTTGCATCATTGTGAAACTTATACTCCTTGACTATACATATATACATAGCATATTACAAATTACATTTGATTTGATTTGACAAAAAAGTGAATTTAGTGATCAGATGATCTGATTGGAAAAATGTAAAATGCTTATAATTTTTTAAATTATTATGCAAGCAAATATGGTGTGTTTAAAAATTTCCCCCAAGATGGGCAGCGGTCGAGTAAATTTTTGCCAAATTAGATTCCTCTCATAAAATTATTAAATTTTTATTCTAATCAATTTTTTTCTATGGTGCATACATTTTGAGTTATTCTCTAAGTAGGACATTCCGTACAATGAGTCCGCATTTCATGCGCGAAAATATCTCACTCACTGTACCGTGATTTGTAGAGTTCCACAACTACAAAAGGGTAAAATGCCATATAAGACGTGCACTCAAAAATATCCATTGTCATAAGTACGAAACCCAGCAAGATTTTGTCCGACACAAGGAAATGATAAATACTTTCATGCCCGAAGAGTCCTTAAAATTTTAACCCTTAATTATGGAACAATTATTTAAAATTAATGACCACATTATCTTTCTCAGTAATGTTAAAAATGCATTTACAGTCGATGTTTCACATCAAGTGACCAGTGATCTTAAAACAAAAACCCGCACAAAAAACAATAAATATTAATCGAGCAATCGTGCCGCCAATTACTTACAGAAGAACATTTACTTTGTTTTGTAGAACAAGGAAGTCATAGTCGCCCGGCTTCATGTACGAACATCTCTCGTCGATAGAAAAATTCCCTCTGCGGTATACGAGGAGTTTTTTTGAGTACGTGAGCTCGAAATACAGAGATGAGAGTTGATGTGAAACATTGTTCAACGTACGGAAACATGTTGAATGTTTTTTAGCGGTTTCTGCTTTTTAACATTGGGTTTTTTAATTAGTGTTGTGATAGTAACAGTATAAATATTAGTGGTTTTGTTTTTGTTAAACGATACTTCATGGTGATTTGTTGCGGTCTGATTCTTCAACAAGTTTCAAATTAGTGTAAAGTGCAAATTTAAATTTAGTATTAGTATTTAAGGTAATTTTCCCAACAATATAAGTACTACATATTACCTGAGGCAAGCCACTCCTATTTAATGATATAGAAAGAAGCTTTTTATTTCTAGCGAAATGAGCAGTGTCACAGCGTACAATTAGATAACATTATTTTAGTATTTAAAACCAAAGGTGTCGTTTACATTGGTTTGTTCTTGCGCATTTCGGAAATATATTTTAAAATATTTTTTCTACTCCTATATAAATATATCTCCATTATTTCATTTTTTCGATGAATTATAGTACTCATAATTAACGGTCGTAAGTTATGATTCATAATTCACTCTTCTCGATCTATCACAGAGCCAGAAATCCATAATTAACGTTTATTTTAAAGTAAAGCAAGCAATGGCCGTCTGGCACAGTTGACATGTAGGCAGTTGTTATTGTGTATTTTGATGTTGATGTTTTTCAACGTGTGTTTTAAATCCATTTCGATCATTTTCAAAAGTTTTTACCAATTTTACAGGGGTAGAAAAAATATATTATATTCGGAATTATAGTCATTATTCACTCGGATGATTTGCACCATCTTCGTGAATAATGCCTGTCATAATCCTTCTTATAATAATATACTATAAATAAATAAATAAACAAAAGTGTTGGCCGTTAAAACACCTACATACTCTTAATTATTTATCATACATATTTTACTACAAAACGGGTTTGAAATTAAAACTTGTAATTTTTTCGTTTTTTACATTCTTTGAAGTATTGTAAGGAAGTATAGGAATGAAAATCAAATAAATCTGGACAATTTCAGGAAAATATAAATCTGTTTTGATCATTTTATCAATGACATCTATGTAGATAGATGAATGGATGGATGTGTCCATATGTACACACGAATGAATAACAAAATTTCATAATTATAATTTTCATGAAAATGCAAATGATGGATTTGATTAAGGTTGTAATTGCAAAGACAAAAATGAAACTTTACTTGATATAAGAAACAATGAATTCAATTTATTTCAAATAAATGATGTTAGTAAAAATCTTTATATATATAAAATTCCACTTTGCGTGTATTCGTAATTATTCTCCTCCTAAACGCTTTGACCGATTTTGATAAAAAAAAAAAAATTATGTACACATGGGGTCAACTGGATGGATCTTAGCTACATTTGGACCCGGTAGGTGGCGCTGTTGCCGAGATCCAGATTTAAAAAAAAATATATACGTATACATTTGACCATCTAGGTAAAAAAAATTCATCAAAATCAAGCCGTTTATATAGCGGGGTCAGTGGCAGGACATCTGCCTACCGGGCTCGCTAGTATATTTATAATAAAACATATTATTTACAATATATTGACACGGAAGCGAGGAACGAAGTGACGAGCTTTCTTCGCCGATGTACTGACATGAAAGTGAGGAACGAAGTTACGAGCTTTCTTCGCCGATGTACTACTTCGCTAATATACTGACATGGAAGTGAAGAGCTTGCTTCGCCAATATAATAACATGGAAGCGAAGAACGAAGTGATGAGCTTTCTTCGTCGATGTATTGACATGGAAGCGAGAAACGAAGTAACGAGCTTGTTTCGCCAATATACTAACATGGAAGTGAAGAGCTTGCTTCGCCAATATAATAACATGGAAGCGAAGAACAAAGTGACTAGCTTTCTTCGTCGATGTATTGACATCGAAGCGAGAAACGAAGTGACGAGCTTGCTTCACCAATGTGCTGGCATGGAAGCGAGGAACGAAGTGATGAGCTTTCTTCGCTAATATACTGACATGGAAGCGAAAAACGAAGTGATGAGCTTTCTTCGTCGATGTACTGACATGGAAGCGAGAAACGAAGTGGCGAGCTTGCTTCGCCAATGTGCTGGCATAGAAGCGAGGAACTAAATGATGAGCTTTCTTCGCTAATATTGACATGGAAGCGAAGAACGAAGTGACGAGCTTTTTTCGTCGATGTACTGACATGGAAGCGAGAAAATTTTTCGTCCCACACGATTGCTCCGTTAATTTTTGTCAGTTTAACGAGTTTTGAATTTGTTAGCATGTAAAAAATTATTTTGTGTATTTTGTAGCTAAATGTATTTGTGAATATAGTAATTATTAACATTTGTTTTTATGTATTTTTGAATAAATATTTTAGTAATTATATTGAAATAACAATAAATCTTAGTTATTATAACAAATTAAGTTATTACCAAGGATACAAATTTCGTTGAACAATTTCAAATTGATAAGATAGCTAGATTTACTTGTTATTATTGACGAGTATATTTGTTAAATTTTATAATTCCATCAAATAAATAAAATCGACAATTTTTCTTGTTAAAAATTCAGTATTGACAAAATTTTAATTTAAAAAAGTATCTTTACAACCGCAAAATTAATATATAGAAAATAAATTTTTTTACTGTGTATAGTTATTAGAATACTAAGGAGTTTGGTATCAAATTGAAACTTTCTGAAACGTGAAATTATTTTATCAGGTCATTTACCTATTTTTGGAGGTGGCACATTGTTTACAGCAGATCACAGTATTTGATATAAATATATATTTTGATACATGTATGTAGATTATATAACGCTCCAGCTATTTGAATAAATTAAGTCGCTATGAGAACAAGTAAACAACTGAAACGTCAATTCAATATATCAAATATATGTCAGGTGTGATTGTTAAAGAATCAATTTTAGATTTATTTTATTATGTAATAATGTAGTTGTTTAAAGAATAAAATATTTGGCTTTAAGAAAAATAGCACATTGCAGAATACTTAATATTGAATTTACCACACACACAAATACTCTTCGTTAATTTTACAACACTTATGGTTCTGGAAATCCCAACGGTGAATCACGAAAGAAATTCAAAATTTGATTTAAAAAATCATGAAATTACGTGCAATATAACATTCTTAGCATCATCCACGACCCGCGAGATAGATCCATGATTAGATGAGATGTCAAGTCTAATGTAACACAATTTAAAGCAGACTCACGTTCTTGCGTTGGCCGCTTTGGCCTGCAACGTATCCGGAGCGGCATAACGTGAATATCAATCTGCTCGCGAACAGCCAGATGTCAGAGAACAAACGGCTTGCATATGAGCAGCAGGAACACTAGAGGTTGCTACACGGGTTCATGACTGAAGCAAATATGACAATCGAAGAATTAGTTCGTGATTGATAATGGAAGCCGTGAAATTAAATGATATTTGGAGAGTATTAGTGCTTCACGATTTTGTTTGTAAATTAGTTTTTGATGGTTGGATCGTGAAATGTCTGAGTCGGACAAACTTGAGATTTGTTGCAGCGAATTAGACGAAATCAGGGTTGACAATGTATAAAATATAGTTTATAGCAAGAGAGATCGGTGTAAAGGCTTTACCATGATGAAGGCGATCATCAAAATATATGGTGGTAAAAGCGCGCTATGTGTTATATACGAGTACCTTGTGGAGAATTGAAACGTAAAGGGATTTCAGGGCTATTTTTTTGTATTGCTTTGTATTTTTTTGTATTGCTTATCTATTCACTAGTAAATGCGTAAATACAAAAGTTGTTTAAATTTTTAAAAAGCATACAACAATAAGGCTCATTTAGCTACCTAAATATTAGTATTTCATGATATATCAATCCAATTATAGAATTAATATAATTAGAAATATTGTAATACGACCATGGAAAGTTAAACAAAAACGAAAATATGACATTAAAAAAAAAACATTTAGATTTATTACAGTGTTTTATTATTTTCTGTAGAAATTTCGTAGAAGTTTAGTAAATGAAAGTTCATTTCTTTCTATTACTTAAATAAATCTACTGTTTTATGAAATGTCAAATATTTTTCGTTTTTGTTTAATTTTACGCCACATTTTAATTCTATACTCGTATTCACAACTAAAGTTTTACCACCTTTGTTGCACCGCGCAGAAACTATTTTAATAATTAACTGGGGAAAATGTTTTTATATATATTTTAAATATATCAATTTTGTAACGAATAACTGCAAAATATCAACAAAATAAATTGTTTTTATTTGAAATCGGCACTAATGAAGGTAAAAATCGTCATTGAAAGCTCTTAAATTGGCACTAAAATAATCCATTATACTACGATTTTGAGCAACGCAAAATTATTGTACAAGTTGAATAATTTCGGCTTGCGTAGGATTTATGATAATAAATTTGTAAGTATAATAGAACAATATGTGGAAGAAGGAACTAATTAACTCAGAAGATGAAATTGGGAACCAAACACATAATTTTTTTACAATAACTTTAAAGTACGAGGTTGGCAACACTGGGCGCAAGCTCTAATATTTGATTAACTGACAACTGACAGATGTGTAAATTTAGTAGTATAGTATATATAGGGAGTGTACCTTATATACTATTTTTTACAGCCCCAATATTTATAATGGTTACTATGTATTTAAAAAATATTTAAACATTATTTGAAATTTTATATAATTCATGATAGTTACCATAGATTTGTGGTGCAGCAATAAAGAAATTCAAAATACACGAAAACTGTGCTGCTAGTATATTTTTATATACGATCAAAAATTGTGCAAGCATCATTTGAGCGAAGTTCGATGCTGAAGAGAATGTTGGTGGTTAGAAATAATACTGATGCAAGCAAATTCCTGAAATTATTTACTTTCTTAAAAAAATTAGAAATGGTGGCTACTAACCTAAAAAATCAAAATTACAGCAGAACAAGTTGATCAATTCGTAAAAGATGTATTAGACAAGGTATTTTTAATGGTCAAAGTAATCAATTTTATCAAAAACGTTTAAATATATCCTGTAATCATCAACTGAATGAAACTATTATAATAATTGTAATTTATATAAAATAATTTGAATAAATACTCTACTTGTTGCTGTAGTTACTTGTTTACTTGTTAATTTAATCCCTTGGGATTAACATTCGAAATTTAATCCCTACAGGCAGATTCATCAAAAGAATTAGCGCTAATCCTATTTTTATTATTAGTCGTAACTTCAGTTTATGTTAACTAAGGTTGTAGTTACGATAGGTTAACACAAAATTTGACACATTTTGTTAATTTAATTAATTTAGAAATAAAGTTACAGAGGTTGAAAAAAATGGAATTAGCGTTAATTCTTTTCATGAATCTGCCAGTAAGAGATTAAAACTGACACTTCAGTCCACAAGAAGAAAGAATAAATTAGGGTATTTAAACCCGGAAGTGCAAAAATTATATTTTTAATGACATGAAAACCATCATAAATATAGAGGTCGTGAAAAAAAAATTACATACACCGTAAGAGAGAAGTGTTTTATCCCTTGTCGTATTGTAGCCCTTGCCTACGGCTCATACTTCAATTTACTCCGCGGAAAAAAATCATATACTTTTCACCCTGAATGTATAATATACTATTATTTGACATTCCATTTTTCATATACGTCTATACACGAGTAAATTCAATACCAAATTCAACTAATACTAAAACCACTATAATATTCAGCTTGCTTTTTTAACATTTGTCTCTTTTAAGGTCTCCTAAAAGTTATGCTTTTATCAGAGTATAAGGTAAATATTGAGTTGATGAAGAAATAACGACGTAAAACTGCTGTGGATATCAGAGATTTTAGAGGATTTGATGTACGATGAGTGCGAGAGTAAGATTAATTTTGAGATAGTTTGGACTTGTCGAGCGGATGGCGAATAAATGGTTGGAGAAATGGAAATAAATGTACCTATACCTATTAGGAGGAGACTAGGGTGAATAAATGCGCTGATATCCAAGGAATAGTGGAATAATACATAGATATGCCTTTTATTTATTTTTGCGAGTGGCAAATATCTCAACGTTTGAGTATTAAATATTTTTATCGTTAAATAAGAAATACTAGCAATGAACAATTTTACAGTTTAAAATGTATTTCGCTTTGAGGAAGCGTCTCACAAGTTAGTCGATAATACCATGATCAAATTCAATTTTCACACTTTAAAAATCCATCATATGAAAATTACGAAATCATTATATCTCGTATCTTATAACAGACAGAATAATAAGAAACAAAGAAGTGTGAAGCCTTCAATTAAAATATGTAGTTTCGGTTTACAATAGAGTTATCTCAATATTTTATTTAATAACTTCTTGCTGAACCATTCCAAGAATTTATAATCCAACTTCAATTCATCAACAATGACTTGCAAGAAATATTTTTTCGCATTTAACAAGATATCAGAATAACACTACCACGAAATATGATAAATTATCAAAAATCCAGAAAAATCTCTTCTTAAAAATATCAGAAGTCATTCCATTTCAAGGATAAGAAAATCTTCCAGTTCTTCATCAATGACTTGCAGAGTGCTGCATGGCGTGATTGGACAATTTCCCAGTTTAATGTGACAAGAAGAATCAAATCCGCTAGTTTCTTACATGCAGCAGTTTAATGTTGTTTGCAGATTCGTTACAGTGCATCTTATGAGCGGAGTGGACAGATGCTCCGTTGTGTTTTCAGCGGAATAGAACTATTTTTCGTACGTGTTGCTCGGTTTAAAATTGCAAGAACTTTAAGAATAACTCGGAAATATTTTTAGTGTCATCGACAATAAGAAGTTTGCGGTTAAGTAATTTAATTGAATATTCAAGAAGTACAGGGTTATACTATTTTATTTTGCCACAAACTGCATACAACAACAGTGCTTCCAAAACTTTTCGAATCGAGAACGAAATTGCATTTCATATTTTTATAGTATGCAGTATCTCTTCATAAGGCCTTCATGATAGCTTCCGTTGACTTAAATATGTCTTACAAATCACAAGTCAGACCACTTGAATTTATTATATAGATAATTTAAAAAAATTAATCTTTAATCATTATACTTGATATATATTTTAAATACAGATAATATGTTTCAATTATTTGTTTGTTCTTATAACATTTATAATTATTCAAATATACGAGCCCTAACAATATAATGTTCAGACACTTGATTTTTCTCAGTATATTTTTCTGAACGGTCATATTATATTCATATTTAAAATGAATGAAGATGAGTAAATACTAAATGTAAAAATGTAGTGCTTAATCCTTAGAGGAAAGAAAATAAAGGAAAAAGCGTTAGCAAGCGATGGTGAAGTTGTTCCCCCACTTCAACTTGATCCGCTGTTATCGCATTATTATAGCAACCATTCGGCATGTTTGTGTTTTCTTGTTAGTTTGACATTTTATTTACATTTTCTCCAAGCTGTTAAATCATGATGAATTGTTGCGTTTTGCGCTGCTCTAATCGAAGTTCGCGAAAAACTGGGGAGCAGATGCAAAAAGAAATGAAAAATAATATTACGAAGATTATTAATAATTAATAATGACAAGTTGGTAAATAAATAGTATATTGTGTCATTAGGAGTAAATGTGATACTTTGTGTGCTGAGCATGTAAGTTTGAACGACGAGCGAAGCGAGTCGAACAATTACATGCGAAGCATACAAAGTCACATTTACTCCGAATAACACATGCTATTTTTTCTTCAAACATAGAAAATAAAATTATAAATATTATAAAATGCTCAAAACTTCAAAAAATATTCTGTCATCTAGCATTTCAAGTTGCCGTAGAACAAGCTGTTTTGTTATTTTTGTTTATTTGTTTCATTTTTAACTGTCAAATTATTGAATTACAACCTAACTATTTTTCATAATATTTTACTTTGTCCGCCGCCGGCGTAAATGTGTTGCCAAGGATACACTTTTACGCCGGTGGCGACAATATTGAACTTCTGCTTGTTGAATACAAATACATAACAACGTACTTTTATGACGTTTGAAGAAAATAGTTCACAAGGTTGGAAACTGTTATTTTGAGAGTGCGAGTTTATTTTGATAGGACGAGCCGTACGCGAGTCCTACAAATACGAGTACTCACAAAATAGTTTCCAACCGAGGGATACACAAGATTTTTCGCGCCAACATGTATGTAAATTTAATAAATAAATTTTATTTATTACTCTTTTTCTTAATGACAGGGAATTTTTTTATGTTGCTAACTTCACAATATTAGAATGTCAATTATGTTTATTTTCCAATATCATAACCAAAAAAATCAACATATTTTTATTTGGATTTTACACTGCAAATTCAATTATAATTACTTACAAATATGTTTTTCTACAATCGTTGCACAATATCGACATTGTTATTCCATTTTTGGTTAGGAAATGTTCAAAAGTGTCGCTCTAGGGCGACAAAGTGACATATTGTCGCACTAGCGCGACAAAAACAAAACAAAAATAAATTAGGTAAAAGAAGTAAATAATGCATTGGATTTTTCTGGTAATAACCTTGCTATTGCAAATACAGTTGGCATATACGTACATACACTTCAACTTAATCACTATAAACGTATTCACTCTGTAGACTTTATGTCAAATGTACTCCATATGTCAAATGTACTCCATGTGTCAAATTATGATTTCTTTGAAAATTTTTTGGTTAAAGAAATATCCAATCAAATCCCTGTATTTCTGATCACGTGTGCAAAAGTAACCAATCAGGTCACAATTACACTGATAATTTCCCCGGGAAATTATCACCTGTTGCTAAGTAACAGTCGTTGACAGCTGGTTGACAGTTAATTCAATGTTTAATTAGTTTATTTCAAAATGTTATTTTCATGGTTAGAAAATAAAAATAATAATAATAATCGCAAAAAATTTTCTCACCGAATATCCCTCGACCATTGATAAATACTTATAATTTGATCACAACTACCTCAAGAACGTTGCTTGAAGGTAACAGCCCTCCGCCTGCGGCGTCGGGCGGTTACCAAGCAACGTTCTTTCGGTAACTGTGATAAAATTATTTCGAATTATCAATGGCCTAGGGATATTATAGCTGATAATTTTTATTTTGTTCATAAACGTTGTCATGATTACAGTGACATGGGTAACTACAATTTTACTGAATTGTTATAGGCGTGACCAAAGTTAATTTTGAAAATAAATTTTTTTCTACAGCTTGACATTGTTCAACGATTGTAGAAAAAATATTGTGTGTATCTCGTCGGATAGAGCTTGTTCGGTGCACTTGTCGAGTTGTTGATCTCGGCTTCGCCTCGATCAACAATTTCTCGCCGCGTGCAACAAACAATGCTCTATCCGCACTTGATACACAAATAACTATTGAAATCCATAAATATTCTGTTTTCTTGTATTGCAAATACTCAATTGTAGATATATTTGCCATAATATTTTTATGTCAATGTAATACTTTGACATTTCTAGCGTCGTCAGAAGAAAATTAGTGAAGTGATGCCAATATATAACCATAAAAAGTTAGCAATTTTTGTCGAACTAGTACGACAAAAACAAGATTTTCGACCGCTTTAGAGATATGTAATTGTATCAATGGCGGACGGCGGCGCGAAAAATAAATTATTTTATTAAAATTTTACAAATTCACTTTTTTTCTATAAATTTTATAAAAATATTTGAAATTACATAAGTAATCTAAAATTAAAAATTGAACGAAAATATTTCATTTTAAATTGATCCATGGCTTACATGCGTCTGCCCTCACCTGGCTACATTCCCCTTGTCTATAATATAAGCTTATGCTTTAATCATATTTACGAACAGGCAGTGGCGTATCATAAGAGTAAATTATAGGGTCCAAATTCAACTTCCGTATAATAATATGTACACTAAAAATAAAAAAAATTAAAAAAAATCCACGTCTTTTACCCATTACGGGTGTGGCACGCTGCTTACGCAGATCTCGGTGAGTGATTAAAGTTTAGTCAAATCTGTTGTAGCAGTTACTGTAAATACTATTCAGTTTACTGCTATATTTTTATTCTTTTGTCACTTAAAAATAGCTTTAAAGTTTTACGTTTTCGGTAATTTTTTGCTGTTTTATATATGTATTAACAGGATGACCTATTATTCATTTTCAAAATGGGTAAATAATACCTAGAAAACAATGGCGTAGCATAGAGAAAATTTTAAAAATCACAAATTTTTACCTCCCACCTACCTCTAGTAAGGGTGATATTGCTTTGGTTAAAAAATTGGGTAGTGAGTTTTTAATAAATAAGCACGATTTTCGGCCCCTACAATACGATTTTACTATTTTCGCCATGATGCCTGTCTGTATGTATGTGTATTTAATATTTGCTTTGCATTTGAAAATAATGTCAAAATATTTGACAGGGAAACATTACACATTTGTTTGCTATTTTGTTTTATTCCATGGCAAACACTTTTAAATAGTACTTTTGTAAATTTTCATATTTAATTTCTGCAGTTACAACCCATAGTATATGTTCCCGGTGCAATTTAATAAATATTAATCGGTTACCAACTATTTGGTAAGTAATGACAAAGTGCATTAAATAAATTTCACTATTGTGATCTGTTTTTATTGTTTTACCTCAACAGTCAATAATTAGATATGTAAGTGCCAACATATCGAGTGATTTAAAAAAATGGCATCAAATGATTCCAGTAATGTATGTCCAGTCCATAATATATAAAATACGAACGACGGACGAGCTAACAAAACTAACCTCAACCAAAAAGAAATAAATGTATGTTGGTATTTCATGCCCACAATGCATCTAGTATGAAAATCGAATAGAAAAATGGAGCCGTACTTATATTTCTATACCAGAAACCAGGGCCGGCGAAACGTGTGCAAGTCAAGTGGGTAGTGTTAGTGTTTTCGGTGGATCGAGAGGTTGGTGAAGGGGAGGGGTGAAGAAGGGGGGTGAATAGAGGGGGGTTCAATGGAATGTATTATATATTAATTTTAGACTCATTTTATTCACATTTTCAATTTAATTTTTTTTAATTCCCGAACATTTTTCAACATTTTCAAGAATTTTTTCAAAATTACAAAAAAAAAATGAAAAATTTTAGGTGGGTAATTACCCACTCTGTAAAATTTCAGGTGAGTAGTGCTACCCACACTACCCATGCCTTCCGCTGGCCCTGCCAGAAACGACAATTTCCATCCGAGAAATCTGCTGATGTACATTATACTTTTTTCGTCTAAATTTGGCTAGATGCTTCTAGCATGAAACTCGGATATAAATCTAGACAAAAAAATATGAAAATAGACGAAAAAAGTATAATGTAAAACAGGCTTATTCCATGATATCTATACCTCACTACCTCAGCAAGAATTCACACAGTAGGGCCACTCGCTGTCGGTACTTTTAAATAGCTGTCATTTGCAAATGAGATCAAATCTAAATAATTATTTCACCTGCACTATAAAAGTTCCTAAATTTTTTTATGGTGTAAATAAGTTTACCTCTCTTTACTGTTTTGCACTTATTTTATGAACTTAACATAAAATAAATACTGTGGCTTGATATTTGTCAGATATAATTCACACTGACATACTATACCCTCTTTCATATGGTCCTATCAACTTATAAGCGGACACTGAGCGTTCATCTTTTCGGTAGTGCCCCTCTAAATTATTGGGGTCAAGTTAATGTTTGATTTCTTATACTGTGACTATACTATTACTATGCTGCCCGTGGTGTGATTCTCCTACCAAGAGAATTCAATAGAAATACCAAGAAACTTTGCACGGTGGCAATACCAATACTACCTTGCAGAATCTACTACAATATAATGGATCCTCCTACTGCTAATAGTAACGGGCGAGAATAGAATGGTGTGAAAATTCTTCCACTAATTATTAATCAAGATGGAGATGTGGAAAACGCGATTCCGCCATTATTAATAACGCTGAAGAGATTGATCATTAACTTTTTGTTTCCCAAATTAAAATATGAAAAAATTCCAAAAAACGCCGTGTACGTTTTTCGAGGCAGGTGAGAGAATTGATCATGTTGCAATCGAAATCTATCCGGCGATTCGTTGATTGAGGGAGACTCACTCACTGTAGGATCTCGTAACGTCTAAGTAATTAGTGTAGGCATTAATATTTGATAAATGATGTGTCGAACGAAATTACTTCCTCGAAACACGAATAAAAAATTGTTTTATTTAGTTCAGACTCACGTACGCGTTATTAATCGTGAAATTATTCGGCCTCATTCCCGAAACAACCACTCAAATTACTGTTGTTTTATTAATTATTAATTATATTCATATTTGTTAATTGCGACCGTGTAAACGAACATAATTTACTGCGATAGATTATCATCTCACTTTATTTTTCATGTAAAGCATTTTCATTTGTAAGAAACGAACAATATACGTAACAAATTACAATTTTTGTTATTAATAATAAATGTATAGTAGGGTGTCCCTTATTTTGCAAAACTACGAATTCCTCAGGTCTCTCCCCTTAAAAGTTTTAAGTTTGAGGAGAAAAAAATTGTGGAATTTTTTCAGATTTTTTCAGTAATAATATAACAAGAGGGTGAGAATAAATTGAAAATAATTTGACAGATCTTACGAGCTTTCGTGGCTATTGCTAAATGGCGACAAGTTTGAGAAAGATACTGGAGAATTATTTTCTAATTTATCGAACTCTCGAGTTATATTTAATTAGATTATTTTTTGATTTCATCATCAGGCACGCCACTAAATCTATCTTTTTTGCTCATTTTTACTTGTGTTGATGATAACTATCTGACATTTGGCATCTGTCAACAAAAACAAAAAAGCTACAGAGAAAATTGCCGGGAATAATCACAAGAGCATTATTCTCAGTATAATAATGACAGGATTGGTTAAAACGCAGACACGTGACATACAATAAAGCATTTCATTGGTTTTAAGAAACGTTAAAAAATAATTAGTTTTACTGACCCGTGCCACCAAGGGGTCCAAGTTTAAATGACATTTAACATGGGATTTGGTGATGTTCATGATCAAAATTTGGCTAAGTTATACAATTTTGATCATGAACACCACCAAATCCCATGTTAAATGTCATTTAAACTTGGACCCCTTGGTGGCACGAGTTAGTTCAACTGAAAAAATCTGAAAAAATTCCACAATTTTTGTTCTTCAAACTAAAATTTTTAAGGGGAGCGACCTGAAAAATTCGTAGTTTTGCAAATTAAGGGACACCCTAATGTATAGTCCCAGAGCGAGCGTCACAAATCGGCTGTCATACTAACATCGTTCATATTTTGTAAATATGTTGTTCAAGTTAGTAGAAGACGTGTAGTGACCTACAGCTGGTCCACTAGGTGCCATGATTATTGCAAAATAGAATTATTTGCATATATTTCAGTAAATAATTTAGTTACAGTAAATTTTGTTATATTAAAAAAGATGTAGAATAGTATTGCCTACAATTATTATTTGAAACTTTTTTCTATATTTTGTACAGTTTAAATATTAAAATTTTCAGGAAATTATGTGGTGGCTACATATGTTACAGATGTTAGTATGACCCCTGATCACAAAATATTTAGTATTTTGTGATCAGGGGTATGACCGACTATTTTGTGACGCTCTGCCTCCCCCACAGCCACCCCCTGGAGGCAGGGCAGGTGGCCACATTCCGATAGTACGACTAAAACTAAGTAGGTTTTGCATGAAACTTTTTCCGATTTGCGATAGATGGCGCTGTAATCAGAAAAATAATTATTGTCATGGTTCCTACTTAAGATTTCAAAGTGACCCCCCGCCATAATTTGACAGCAATAACCTTCAAAATATCTAAATGAAATAATCACTAAATTAACATTAATTCCAAATCGGCAAAAAAATTATATGTTCAATTCGGCATCAGCTTCGGTTGCATTCATTGCCTCGACTTCGCCTCGTGAAACGGCAGCCTCTGCTGTAAATCTGGTATTTTGATGCCTAGTTATATAAATAACTATTATTTGTTAAATACGAAATACAATGAAAATATACATACTCATTTCTAAAATTTATTACCTAAAAAAATTGTTTAACACTTACATTTAATTGATTAAATTTTAAATTTAATACGAATAGATTAAAAATGTACATATACTTACCCAAACACTGCACTGTTCCTTCAGTTTGAAATCTATTTTTGCAACCAAAAGCGGAACAAGAAGTCGTCATTTGTAGATTAATTTGCTATAAAAAAGATCAAATAACAGTACCCAACTATACAAATGGATTATATAACATTAAATTATTAACTTTACATTAAAAACTAAACTATATATTGTAATAAATACCGTTAAATTGACACAAATGTTACTTACTGCCTTTTTAGTAAATGGCCGCCGAGGCTTTACTTTTGCGCATCGAGTTAGGAATATAGGTTATGTATAAACATCTATGGTCCAGAGAGACTCAATTATTAATTACCATTACCAATTGGTTGAAGTATCCTAAAACTGCCGATTTAAAATATGACTTATACCTTGAATTACTACTTAGTGCAAGTAACATCTATGGAAATATTTTTAAACTAATAATTTTAATAATATACCTACCTAATGGGGTCTTTCACCATTTAAAAAAAATAATTTTTTTATGATACTTTATCGATATTGAAGACTATCTACACTTTTAAAAAGTCTTAATTGTTATTCATTAAGCCACAATGATTTTTTAAAAAAATGTTGTGACGTCATAGTAGAGTTGTTGCTGGATCTAAAACAGTACAGATTGTAAATAATTGTAGTCACATATTTTTTTATTATTATTACAATAAAATAGAACATTTATGTAACAAAAATTATTTAAATCTCTACTGTTTTAGATCCAGCAACACCTCTACTATGACGTCACAACATTTAAAAAAAAATCATTGTGGCTTTATGAATAACAATTAAGACTTTGTGAAAGTGTAGATAGTCTTCAATAAAGATAGTTTCATAAAAAAAAAATGGTTAAAGACCCCATTGTGCTGTGATAAAGTAAAAATTTTCGTGTCACACTATTTTCTATTTTGTAAATGTATGGTTAGATTCTATGCTGTTTACGTTTAAAGACCAAAAGTGATGATATCTCTATCTCACTAATTGCAGTGAAAAGTTTGTAATTTGCATACCTCTCAATAAGAACATATAATTAACTCCTTAATTTTGTAGGTGTGAAAGCTAGCGTTTATTCTGCTAATGTTAATTCTAATTGCTAATTGTAATTGGTAATTGGTAGCTCTGAACGCAGCTTAGTAGTAAGTGCGTACATTTATTACGCTTAGAGCATTTACTGCAACCTATATAATAAAACAGTGGAGGATATTGAAGAAATGATCAGCGCTAAGCGTGCAAAATCATCTGAACTAACCACCGTATTGTTGAGCGAGCTGTCGAAGTGTCGAAGCCAACCATCAATCACCCGGCTCATCGCTTGTTCAACGTTGCGAACTCGGGACTCGCCTAATTGTTTCGGCTGACACTGCACAACCGCCGCAGTGAAGTTAGTGAAGTTAGATCCTCCCTAAGTGTCAGCGATCACTTATGTCTCGGGATGTGAACGATGGGTCGGCGCGGCTTTGAGAACTTCAAGAGCACGTTGTATTGTTAACGACAAAGGTGCTGAATTTTATATGTTAATAAATATATTATATCAGTACGACATTTGCCTATTTGGGTATGGCTCTCTTCTTTCGCAGATCTCAGTAAGGAGATTATGGAGAGTAAGGAAGTCCTCTGACAATTTTTATCCATCTAGTTTTTTTTAAAGTGTATATAAGGATCACAATCATTCTTCGTATTCTTCTTAAGCTACACAGGTAATCTGTTGTGTCTAAAAACGTATAAGTAATTAAGTACCAGTAAAAAAATTATCTATATAAAAATAAACACATATTACTCTTGCATTCACCTGGACGGCAGTTATCTATGCATTTTTGCGGTACTACAAAAATTGCATTTAAAATTATAATAATTGTTAAAGATCTGTGATTATCTGGAAAAGAATTTATAAATTTGTCAAACTAATAAAAATTTGTAAATGAAACTCTTAGATAGCAGCCAAATATTTTATTAAAATATTACCTCGACCGGTTTCGACGCCACATACGTCTTCTTCAGGAGCTATGATAAAAAATTGTGGATGTTACAATATTGACAATTACAAAAGGTGTAAAACTTACCTACGAGATATTAATTTTTCATATATTTGTTTGCGTAAAATACGAATAGCATATTTTAACGCTCTGCGAAGTAGCCCGAGATTCTTCTTTTAAATAGGTTAAACTACCAATGAGCAGTTACTTTGACATGTCATCTATTCTTTAAAATAAAATAAATATATCACGCCTTTTACCCATTGTGGGTGTAGCACTCTGCTTACGCAGATTTCGGTAAGTGATATATTTTTGCTTATGAAGTGCGGTTACCAGCCGTCAAATTATAACCACCAAAAATGTTAGTGGAGGGGGAACCACAGGGGTAAATTTAAATTGGCAACTGACAGCTGTGGGATTCGAACTGAGGATCTCACGATTACTAAAATTTACTGAATATCTTTTCACAAATAATTAGCAATAAGAATGGGATCACAAAAAAGAAAAGAAACATTACCGTGTTACCTGTATTGTTTATTTAAAAATTGGTAATTGTAAACTTTAAATTATAAGTTATAGATTTAAGTTAATAAAATGTGCTGTCAGCCTTGGCCCTTGGCCGTTGTTAAATCTTTACCTATACGTCGTTAGCTAACAATGTAATTAACGACACTTTATGCACCTGGTTCTTTACAGTAATCTGCAAAAAGTGATTTATAAGAAAACAAAATAATGTCTTGTAATGACGTATGTTGTAAAGTGAACCATTTGCAGGAATATTATATGTAGGTAGATATTATATAACATCAATATTTTTCATTTTAATTTTTGAATTGCAGTGCTATTTTGTCAGCTCTCTTGCACCCACAATAAATGATTTATCTTTACACAATATAAACCTTAAAATTTTCCATTCCAAATAAAAAACGTATTTATCCAGTATGGAATCTTTACAAAAAAAACCTTGTCAAAAAATATGTACGCAACATCAGATTAAAGTCAATTTACTAAACAAATTTCCCGACAATCACGTCCAAAATTACGCCCAATATTTTTATCTTCAATTCCATTTTTACCGTACAAAACAAATCAAAAATAATCACTCGCATTATCCGAATGACACGTTACCAAAAAGTAACGAGGCGGGAAAAAACTTAATGGTCAAGTTTAATTATTATTACCCGCGGACCGGCCTCGGCGCAGGCGAAAGAAGAAAGAATTCTAGAAGAAGAATGAAGAATTACCACGCGATTGTGAATAGTGCAACTCACCTTCGTTAACGACGGACAGACGAATTTTATCATAAGGTCCTCTGACAGATCATGATGAGTTTTTTACCGCGGCGAACAATGACGTATTGGATTTGGAATTCTTTGGAATTGGAATATTTTTAGTCTGTGAGTAATTGAGTAGTTATGGTTTGCATGATTAGTAATTGTTAGAATGTATGTTTGAAAATATATTTGTTGTACATGACGCACACAAACTTTTCATCGTAAAATATGAATGGATTGGCGGCCATGTTTATTGAGAGGGCAATATCTAATTTTGTTCTCGTATACCTAATCTGTTGTTCACATGTACATTCTGTTTTTCTTTACATTATAAACTGTGATAATTATAATAATATTTTACTATATCCATTTTTGCGATAACTTTCAGGTATCTAAAGATTGAGAACAAGTTTTAAAAATTTTAAATACATGCAACATTATGTAGCGCTGCAGAAAGGAACTCTTATGTCCCAAGAAAACAAAATGTATAATATACACAAGGTTTTGAAATTCAGTACAATTCAATAAAAAAAATTTAGTGGGGGCACTACATAACTTTCTTATACAAATAAATAAAAAGTTATGTTTCAGTTATTTGTTTATGTATATTGACATACACAAATGGCACTGAGAAAATCCAGGGCACCTCAAAAATGTTATGTATATATTAAAAAAATTTACCATATATCTGTAAATATAAATGACTTCTAATTTTAATTTAAATTTACCCTTCAAAAGCTTTGCTTTGAAAACAAATTTGATAGGATTCAATTAATTTTTGTAAAATGCAATTGACGATTGTCCAAAATTTTTAATATTTTAATATAACTTGCCTACCTGTATCTGACACCTAAAAATAATAATAATAAGTATATTTCGTGTAAATAAATATATACATATTTGTACAATAGATTGGCAATGAGTATGAAAAAGAAGTGAAGTTACATGGCTTATATAATAATATAATGTACAATTTTTGTGTATTAATTATTAACAAATTAGCATTAGTAATAATAAAAAGACAAAATTATATAATCTAGAAACAGAAAATATCATAAACATATTAATATCAACATTCATAAACAAGGAGTCTACTTTTTAATTATTGCTTCATCTATGTATTACACTGTACTCTTAGTCTTAGGTATGTGATGATTCTTCGGAAGATATTTATAAAGTGTACTGTCCTAATGGGATCACAATACTTTTTCGTAAATTTTCAATTAATTGATTACTAGATTTACGTAGGGTAATAAATTAATTCTGTTTTAATGTAAATACGAATGTTGTATCTTCAAGCTTATTATAATATTCATATTTTGCTACTACCCATACAACATAGAAGATAATCATTTTATTACTACTAGAACAATCATAGAAATAAAATTTTACTGCGTACAATAATATAAATATTATTATACGGCACACAATAATATGTTAGTTGTTTTATATACCACAAGAGGCAGCACCTGCAAGGGTAACTCTAACGAATGACGGTTGTATTGCCTGGTTCTGTCATATTTTATTGTTTAAAATGGCTGACAAATGATATAATTTTACTTTATATACCTTAAATTTACTTTAGAATGTTTGAAGAAAAAATAATATATGTCACTAGTAGTTGAACATTTGTGTTTCGCTCAATACAAAAAGTCATGTTTCAACTCCTAGTAACATAATATACTTATTTAACGCATGTTAATTACTTTTGAACCGCGCATATATTATTGTTATAATAAGAAATTTTTTAATTAATAATGAATTCAGATTAAAAACATACTGACAATAGCTTATGTAACCATTTAGACGAATTTGACAAAAGTAGTGTGAAAATAATTAATTGGAGTTGGGCTCGTATAAATATATCATCACGCCATTTATCGATAAGACATATCAGTACAATATTTTGTGCATGAAATGCATAATGTACACATTTTGAGTGCCACTGATTTTAATTTAATATAGATTCCATGAATTATAGATATTTAATTATCTCTTTCTTTATAGAACATTATCCATTAAATTTTTGTATTACGTGTTTTTAAGCTATGGTTTAACTCACTGCCCAATCTGATCACGTGTTTAAAAATGCCTCCCTAAAACAAATCACAATCGCACCCTTCCCACCCCCTTCCTAACCTCAAATCCTCTCCATATGCCACTCAATTAAACAATAACCTCAATCACACCACTCCACCGCCCTGGTTTCACAATTCACCCCACCCAACCCTAATGCGTAACCGTCGTCAACTCGTCACGCTGACCGCCGTTTATCCCCGGCGCGTGCCCAATGTCGAGCCGCAGCAGATGTGATCAATGCACTTCATTACCGGCCGGGCTATCATCTGCTCGTTCCCTCGGGACCTTTACAAATGATGGGCATGGTGTGCACTTGTCGGAGGGATCGCTTCCGGGTGAATAGAGTGTGGAGGAGGAAGAATACTTGTTGTGTTAAGGGATAAAAAATGTAAGCGGATTATAGGGTTTTAAAAGGTATTGGTTTTATGGTTTAGATAGATTATTGATTGAATTAAGGTATTTTAGTTTTGATAATAGGGCGGTATTCATAGTTTAATATTAAGATCGACATCGCATCGGACTGAGGATTGAGATCATTTCATTGTTCAAATTAACTTATTAGCTGCATTATTTTTGCTTTTTTGTCTAAAAGACCGTCTGACACGTTGCATTATTCTGTTCACAATTATGTACATTTTTCTGTTACAGAATTATGATAAAAAATCTGATGTTTTCCAGCACATAACCTCCCGCCCAATACTACTCTTAAACGGTACAAAATAGTATTTGATGATACAGAAACATACCTTCTTATTTGTTTATTTTCTATTTAAATTTGAGAAATTTAATATTATTTCGTATATTTATTGAATTTTTCGACGTATATTTTACTAAGGGCCGGTATTTCCAAACTTTGTTACCTACAGAATAAATTTATCAATGAAATAAACAAAAAATATTGCATTAAAATCATAGCTTAAATGTTGATTATTATTCTAGCTGTCATCTTTTGATGCGATATTTTTTTTTATTTCATTTATAATTTATAGTATAGTTTATCTGAGGTTGAAAATACCGGCCCTAAGAAAACAGCTTCACAATCAAAATGACATATATCACATTTCGTAAAAAATTGATTTAATTTTTATTTCGTATATTTATTTAATTTTTTGACATATTTCACTAAGAAAACAGCTTTACAATCAAAATGACATGTGTCACATTTCGTAAAAAATTGATAATTTTTAAGTGTTTCCATGGTGTACAAGGAATGCAAGATTTATGAATCTAATTTCTTTATATTTTATTATCTCTAAATCTAATGAAAATTAATAAAATTAGTGTAATCAAAACACATGTAAAATTAAATTTTCTACAACTTTTAAAATAACATAAATTGTTGAAAAAGGAAATATAACCGTGTTTTTCACGAAAAACTGTTAAGGGTTTCAAGTAAACTCCTACTTCCAGTTGACCAATTTTATCCAAAATCTAATCTGCTTTTCATTTAAATATAAGAAGCAAAAATTCATAAAATTATTTGAGTTATGCGAGACGAAAAAAATGCCACAGACATACATACATACAGACATCATGGCGAAAATAGTAAAATCTCATTGTAGGGACCCTAAAGCATGCTTATTCATTGAAAACTCACTACCCAATTTTTTGGCCAAAAACAATACCGCCCTTACCTAGAGGTAGGCGGGAGGTAAAAAATCAACCCTAGCATACAGTAAAATAACCTTTAGAAAAAGGTTCAGAAAAACGCAATGAAAAATATTAAAAGCGTTGTATATTTTCACAGAAATTTTCTCAGAAAATGCACTGTTTTGTAACCTATTGGCAGCAAAGAACGTTTATAAACTAAATTAATTTATTATTTACATAAAACAATGTCAATGGAATTGTTTAAAAATATACAAGTATATTTACATTATTCAGTTTCTCTTTTTATTATTATTTTAAATAGACAGTATTTAAGTATTAGTGTAGTAGTAAGTAATGTTAAGAGTTGTTTTTAATAATTGTATACGAATGTGATATTGAACAATGACTAGTAAGAGCAAAAGATACTGTTCAGTGGCACAATATTTTAATTATAAAACAGATAGTATCAGTATATACTTCTTCGCTAAAAATCCTTTATTATCGAAAAAATTAGCAATTGCGCTCCTTATTTTGAAGCCTATCTCAAAAAGAATACAAATCACTTTCTGGGTACTGATTTTCATCTAGGTTTGTTTGATGTATCAGTATTTTCACATTGTTTTATAAAGAACATTGGTTTCAGTTCGCCAATTTTCAAAGAAGAAATATTTGAAAACTGGGGTTGCACATTCTTTTGTCAATTCATCTATCTCATTAACACTTACGTCATTGTGCGAGAGAGGAAATTTTTTAATATAACTTGAAAAGAAAAACTTCATCGTGTAATGCACGTTTTATTTTCAAACTTATGACAATAATTTTTACTGTTAATTGATTAAAATTAAATGTATGGTATACTTTTATTTAGTTATTTTTTTATCATAATTGCTATGTACGAGTATGAATTTAATAGTACCGAAATGAAAAATAAAGCCAAAAGATAAGGCAAAAACGTACACGTCATAACCTCAATTCTATGAATTGAAATTCATTACAAATGTACATTTTTTATATCATTTACCATATTTCTGATCATCGTAAATTAAGCCGAACCGCTGATTGCAAGATTGTCAATTCACGTCACTCTTTACTATAAAAAACATAAATTTTCTTGACACTTCAACTTTGAAAGTGCAATTACTCAGCAAAGAGTATGGTGACTCATAGTTTTTATTTTTCTAATAAATAACTCAAACATCAAAGAATAACATATTTTTAAGACATGTGTTGGATTCATAGGATATAATAATTTGTAAAAGTGTAGTGAATCTACAGCTAACCTCCATATATAGGCTGTCTCAGATTTAAACGGCCTAACTTAATCCATAGATTAAACACCTAAAAATAAAGTTCATTTGAGCAAATGTCCGTAAATGCTTTATTCCAGAGATATTCGTGTTTTTCTTACTGAGTAGCGCTACTTTAAAAAAGCAACTTCCTAACGAAATATCCAATATTATCTTATTGAGCTGTAACATAATAATTAAATTAAATTAATATTAAATTGTTTATTATCCAATTTCAATACAAAATTTAGATTTCTTTCACTGATGTCTGGGACAAAATGAGAAACTATCAATAAATTTAAAGAAAATGTTTTGGGGTGTCTTAAAAGAAAAAGTCTATGATGAACCGATAAATAATTTAGACACCGAAACCATATCTCCCAAACAATGCAGTGGCAGATCGTTGTCGTGCCTTTACGTGCTGCATGTGAACATTTTGAGCAAATATGTATAATTATGTTATGTTATTACGTTAATATTTTAAACAATAAATTTCTTCAAATTCATTGATAGTTTCTCATTTTTTCCCAGACACAAAATATCTTTTCTCTTTGTAACTGCATCACCTCATTTTTTTAAAACTCTGCTGAGTTTATTTTTCCCAAAAAGATTACAACTATTATCTAATAATAATAAAAAGAACATATATTATAATTTTATGATATTTTAAATTTAAAATAAAAAATTGGTAGATCATAGTGCGCTGAAACTGACGTTTATCGGATATCGAGTACAATTATTCAAATTATTGATTAACGAGTACAAATATGATCTAAGAATCTACGAGAATTTGGGAAGGAACATATTTATAACAACCTCTCATATCGGATTTAGCTGAACTCGTGGCTTTTATAGATAGTAAAATCACCTTGTATATTTGGCGGGAGGTAAAAATCAGTTTATTGGGCATCCAAAATTAAAATACGCCAACTAGTGGTAGAAAGCTGAACTAACCTTAAGGTACATAAATTTGATTGTATTTTGAAATTAATTGTTATTTTTTTAAAACTAATAACAATAATAGTTATTTTAAGAGTATTCCAATGTAAGTATTACATTTATTTAAACTGTATTATTTAAATAAGATGTAAAAAATGACTGGTACATTGTATTTGTAGATTATAGGTTAAGATTCCATTTTTCGAAAAAAACCTATAAAAATAGGAAAATGTGCAGTGTGTATGGTAACAGTTCTACTGTCAATAAAACCATACTACCAATACTAAAAGCACGCATTCGCTATCATAAGATATCATACAAAATGATTTTGACATGTACCTTTTGTGAATTGTGATCAACGCCATCTCTTGATAATTTGGAAGCCCAATACACATATTGTAGCATTTAGGTTTAATTACAGTATTAAATGTTTATTTATATACTTTCTCGATTCCATAGTATATTATCTATAGTTGAAATCACAATAAAAACAACAATTAAAAACAAAAAAACTCGAAACAATCCCATTAAATCTATTCAGCACGCGCCTCATACACCAAAAACAAAACAAGTGATTCACGTATTCAAACAATTAACAAGAAAATCAACACCTTACCAGACCGTCACTTAGTTCAATTACTCCTCATTGTCTCCGCAGGCCAATAACTCACTGAGGAACAATACACAGTCTTTATCTCCAAAAACAAACATCATTGTCTTTTTCACGCGTCTAATTTAATTTTCGTGTGGTCCGTGGAATAGAAACAATCATAATTACACCCCTGTCTCGATGCAGAGACGGATTTAGTTTTGATTTATTGTAAGGAGGATTTGTGATTGTAGTGTGGTGTCTCTCCATGCGTTGAAGTCTCCAGTAGTTGTTTGAAACCTGTTTAACTTAAGAATGGAGCTGGCGCTTGAGAGAAATGAGAACTATTTCCGGACTTCGTAATGCGGTCTGTGATCAAATTTTGATATTTTTTTTTATAGGCAGTAATAAGAGATCCGTAATTAAAAGAACGGATGAATGAATAAATTTGGGAAAGATTTTATTTAAAATAAGTGAAACGGATACGTGACATGCGAATGGCATATTATGAGAGAAATAGATAGATATAAATGTTTACGAAGCTGAAATAGTTATTTGTTTAACTAGCCACTAAAATACCTAATTTATAGCAGAGGTTGCCGTTGAATACTGCCGAAGCTGTAAATATGTGTTTGGTGCTGTGTTAAACACATTACTTTTTGTCGATTTTAGAATTAATATTAATTTAGTGATTATTTTAATACCTATTTTGAATGTTATCGCCACTAAATTATGTTGTTATACGTTCGCTGCGCGGATGCTGTGTAATAGCATATTATACAACTCTGGAGAGAAATATATGATTTTTTTCTTACATTTCTCTCGCGGTGTATATGTTACCGGCCAAACCCGATTTCAGGATAAACTAGTTTTGCCTAGGCTAAACTAATTCTTCCTACATGCAATAGGATAAACTGGTATAGCCTAGGCTAAACTAGTTCGTCCTAAGCACGATAGGATAAACCAGTTTAGCCTAGGCCAAACTAGTTTATCCTGACAGAAATACACACACTCTTAGGATAAACTGGTATGGCCTAGTACAGTGTGTTCCAAACTGTGGGGCGCGCCCCCCTAGGGGGGCGCGAGACTATTGCAGGGGGGGCACGCAGCTGATTTTATAATGTTGTATTAATGTTGAATTCTATTTTTTGTACTTTTGTAAGATTTGTTTTTATTACATTATATTATTATTTCTTAAAATAGATAATTATTTTTTATGTATTTTTATACATAATATTGTATATTATTTTGTAGCCCATTAAATAAATTACAATATCAGATGAGTGTTTATGAAATTGGATTGTTAGAAAAATTAAGGGGGGCACAACAAATTTTTTTTCCAAAGAGGGGGCGCAGGTACAAAAAGTTTGGAAAGCACTGGCCTAGTATAAACATTATAGAATACCTAGAAAGACAAAATAAATAGGTAAATTGAATAAAATACTATTTAATTATCATCATATTTATTAAAACGATAATGATTCGTCGCTATAACTTTTGTATTATTGGTAACACAAACAATCATATGATAACGCATTAAAATGAGAAGACTTTTTATTTTCACTTTGTAAAATTTCCGCCAAAAACTTTTCCCTCCATTGTTTTTGATCTGCTCGTCGACCTGACGTAGGTTCATCCATAATAAAAAAAAAAACTTTGTAATGTAACTTAATACGTAAACTTCTAACTTTAAACTGCAATAATTAACTAAACGCACGGCCGCACGGCTGGCAACTAGATGCAAAATGTGAAGTGAGTATTGGCGCGGGGCGCACGGGGCGCGACTTGGGAATTTCCGCATGTACAAGTCCTGACATGTTGGCTCAATTATTTTCGATTAGGCTAATTTATTTTATACTGGGCCATACCAGTTTATCCTAAGAGTGTGTGTATTTCTGTCAGGATAAACTAGTTTGGCCTAGGCTAAACTGGTTTATCCTATCGTGCTTAGGACGAACTA
This sequence comes from Poecilus cupreus, assembly GCA_963942605.1. Taxonomy (NCBI): domain Eukaryota; kingdom Metazoa; phylum Arthropoda; class Insecta; order Coleoptera; family Carabidae; genus Poecilus; species Poecilus cupreus. The sequence continues at coordinate 17,194,975 of OZ012726.1, forward strand.
GTTTAGCCTAGGCTATACCAGTTTATCCTATTGCATGTAGGAAGAATTAGTTTAGCCTAGGCCAAACTAGTTTATCCTGAAATCGGGTTTGGCCGGTAACATATATACTATTGTTTTCAATACATCCCAATATTTATAATAGTTACCTAACGTATTATGTGTTTGAAAATTATTAGAATCGTGATATAATTTATAGTAGTTACCATTGTGTTTATTTTTTATGTCGTAATTAGATTCTTTTACTCTCCCATCTACCGACCGGGTGTAAATTTGATTTGGTGTATAGGGATTTCAATGCTATTTTTTGATTTTGCTATAAATTTTTTCGCATTCACTTTACAGCAAAAGTTTACATACAAAAGTTCAGAATTTTAAAATGTATAGGTATTAGGTACAATAAATCCCATTTGGCTAAATGTTCGTATTTCACGAGATATCAATCACTTTAAAATGAATATTTATTGTAACAATTGTAATACGGCCATAGAAGATTATGGGGTAAATAGTTCCGTGGCGCACTGTGGATCGTTAGATCCTCAGATCGAATCCCACTGGCGACAGTTACGAATTTAAATTTACCTCTGTCGTTCCCCGTCCACTAACATCTTTGGGGGCTACGATTTGACGACTGGTAACCGCACTTCATACGTAAAAATATATCACTTACCGAGATCTGCGTAAGCAGAGTGCCACGCCTATAATGGATAAAAGGCGTGATGATATATTTATTTATTTATTAAGATTAAACAAGAGCGAAAAATACTTGACCTTTCTAAGAACAGATTTAGATTTATTAGTGTTGTATTATTTTCTGCGGAAATTTCGCAGAAGATTGTAAATGATATAACGACGAATTTTCATTCATTTCTTTCCATTTCATTCTGTTCAAAATAAATAAATATATCTGGACCTGCTATTGAAATGTCAAATATTTTAAGTTTTTGTCTAATTTTCCATGGTCGTGTTACAATATTTCTAATAAATATTAATTTTTATGTCATTGGTATATCATTAAATACTAATATTTAGGTACCCAATGGGCCTTATTGTATGTATTTTTAAATTAGTGTTAATTTAGAATAAATGTTATTGTATTCCTGATATAGAATTGTCATATGTTACAAGTTTTCTTTGAACCGTTTAAAAATTAAAAGTTTCAGGAGGTTATGTGCTGCAACATCAGATTGTTTTTATTTAATGTGGTTATTACGTTTAAAAATATACATATTTAATGCAATGTTAATGAGGATCGTACTTATTTCTTGTACATTTACTTCAGAAGCAGTAACACAGCAGACCATTAGCAGGGACTATTTACTTTATAGAACAGATATATTTTCATTCTTTCGTAACTATGTATTTCGCAAATAATTATAGAATATCTTATAATGATATCCATATGTGTAGAGTTGTGGGGGCGCATTGGCGCACGTACTTCCAATAAATCATGATGTGCATGTTTCTATGGAAATTTACCTTCTGGAATAGTTAGTTTTTATTGCTACTTGAAAATCACCATTCGTCTTCGACTCGTGGTATTTTCATAGCAATAAAAACTCAATAGTTCAGGCGGTAAAATTCCGGAAATCAAAACTAGCGCTCAATAGATTAGGTATGAAAATGTTTAGTATATCATGAGTGACTTGATGATATATCCTACCTGACATTTTTAGCGAAAAGAAGATTTAATTTATGCGAGTCATAATCAGTGTTGTGACTAATCTAGATAAATTCGTAAGATCTTTGATCTGATCTTGATCTTGATCTAGATCAAAAATAATAAGATCTATGATCTTTAAAAAGATCAGATATTTTCGTCTAAAATTTGACTCTCAGTACTACATTAAATTAATATAATTTAATTTAATTATTTATATTACTTATATATATATATATATATATATATATATATATATATATATATATATATAAGAAATTGGATATGTCTTTTAGAAAAAAAAATATAAAATAACTTGTAAAATGTAATTCGTATTTTCTTTGCTATTATTAAAATTGTCATCTTTCTCTTTTCTTAATATAAATTAAAAATTTTGTGAAAAAAAATTTCTGATCTTTTTTTTATCTAAAAAAGATCTGATCTATAAAAAATTGATCCGATCATAAAAATTGATCTATGATCTGATCTAGGTCATATTAAATGTGAAGATCTTGATCTTGATCTTGATCATTTTTAAATTGATCTGTCACAACACTGGTCATAATACATTGTAATGTAAAAGTCTCCAAACGAAAAATAAATCGTAAGCATATATGTCATTTATTTTTAGTTAGTACAATGTATTAAAATTCGCAGAATTAAAAAAAAATAAATAAAGTTCCGACCGAAAAGTGTACACTCTTTCATTGCCCCATTTTGCCCCATGCCCCAGACAAGATTTAAATATATCTACATCCATGCTGATCTGCAGTAAATTGACTACCACGTCCAGTAATATGCAACCACTTCTTGTGCACATTCACTATTCCCTGCTAGAAAGGCCTGTAATCTACATATCTAGTAAGAATTCAATTCAATTTCGTAGTAACGCATGGGACTATGGATCGTGAGATCCTCAGTTTGAATCCCACAGCCGACAGTTATCATTTTAACTTTAGCCCTATGGTTCCCCTTTTCCTACGATCTTTGGGAGCCGTGACTTAACGGCTGGTAACCGCCACATTCAAAATGGGTAAAAGGCAACATGATATATTTATTTTATTTATGTATTTAAGAATTCAAGTGAAATTACTAGAAATAATGACAGAGTACAATCATAGAATGAACGTGTGTAGTTCTAGCGTAACGTAACGAATACATCTTAAAGAATTATAGTCTCTTACGTTACGTTGTGTGGTTCGAGCGAGATGATAGTATTACGGTTGCCGTGATGTCGCAGGACTTATGCTACGTAAAATGATTTTTAATTGGCTTTTGAAGAATCGTTTGTGTTCTCGAGACGATACGAGCCAGGAATATTTTACTTTTATGTGGTTTCACTGTTTTCACGTAGTCATTTGTGTTTGTGAGAACGTTTATTATATTTTCTGTTTTTTACTCACTTAGAAATGCATTTGAATATTAATGTAGGGAAATTTTTCGTTGCTCACAAATCGGTTGGAATATTAATAATAATAAAGGTGCACCAAGGGAATTAATCCGTGAGCGCTGTCATCGAAAATAATTTGCTCTGTTTATAAATTTACTAGTAAATTAATGGGTGCAGGCTTTTTCTAAATGTTAAAAATAGTAAATATACATTTTTAAATATTAATTATGTTTTACTTTCTTTTATTCTTAAACTATTTTAGTGTAATTATCTATGCATGGTGGTCCAAGGTTTATATTTTAAATTTTATTCGATTATTTTAAATATTACCGAAAATGTTTATCTACCGGGTGTTTTCACCCAATGTTATTCAACTTTATATTTTTTAATATAACAGCCTATATATATTTTTACTAAATTTTAAAGATATCTTATTTCTCTGTGAAACAGTTCTTATTCATTATAGTCCTTAAATGATCAGTACAAAAACTGTTCATGTTTTTATTAATAAAGAATCACACACAGAAAGTGTGCCATAGATTGTGGATGAATGTTTAAACAATTATATGAGTTGCTAATAAATTTTTACTTAGATTGTCAACTTTTGGTTGTTATATTTGATTTAGTTCATTGGTATTGATGTTGAAGGGTAGATATTCCAATAGTTATTATTTATGCCTAGGCTGTAAAATTAATTTACATAGCAACTGCTCTACAATCGCATAGTAACCGTCAACAAATGCATTGCAACCGTTCAACAAATACATGACAACGAAATTTGACAGCGATAACCTTTAAAATATGTATAATTATAAAATAATCACTAAATTAATATTAACTTTAAATTGACAAAAAATTATATGTTCAACTCGGCACCAACTACAGATTTACAGCTTCTTCAGCATTTATTGAAGAGGCCTCTTCTGCAAATCTGCTATTTTGGTGCCTAGTTAAACTCATAATTCCATATTCGTGATAAAAAGTAAAATTTCAATACCTTGGTACTTAAATAACTGTTTTGTTAAATAATTTATTTTTTTAGCAATATTTGAAAAACGGCGTTAGAATGAAGGTTTGTGTATTTAATAATTTAAATGTTCATTTTATATTACATTTGTATATTTAAATAAATAAATGTGCAGTACATTTGTAGCCTCTATAATAGTTATTTGTGTATCAAGTGCGGATAGAGCATTGTTTGTTGCACGCGGCGAGAAATTGTTGATCGAGGCGAAGCCGAGATCAACAACTCGACAAGTGCACTGAACTAGCTCTATCCGACGAGATACACACAATATTTTTTCTACAATCGTTGAACAATGTCAATCTGTAGAAAAAAATTAAATTTCAAAATTATCTTTGGTCACTACTATAACAATTCAGTAAAATTGTAGTTACCCATCTCACCGTAATCATGACAACGTTTATGAACAAAATAAAAATTTTCAAAGAAATCATAATTTGACACATGGAGTACATTTGACATATGGAGTACATTTGACATAAAGTCTACAGAGTGAATTCGTTTATGGTGATTAAGTTGAAGTGTATGTACGTATATGCCAACTGTATTTGCAATAGCAAGGTTATTACCAGAAAAATCCAATGCATCATTTACTTTTATCTAATTTATTTTTGTTTTATTTTTGTCGCACTAGTGCGACAATATGTCACTTTGTCGCCCTAGAGCGACAATTATGAACATTTCCTAACTAAAAATGGAATAACAATGTCGATATTGTGCAAAGATTGTAGAAAAAAATATATTAACAGCTTAAAAAATATTTGCGCATTACAAAAATTGCATGCACAATATTCATTAAGTTATTTCAACTACCAGAAAAATATAATGCGCCTTAAAATGAATAACTTGTGCATTAGATTATCATGTGGTATTCGCAACAACCTACTGCAATGCTCAACTAACTATAGAGCTGAGTCCATTCGTACAATAGTTATTTGTGTATCAAGTGCGGATAGAGCATTGTTTGTTGCACGCGGCGAGAAATTGTTGATCGAGGCGAAGCCGAGATCAACAACTCGACAAGTGCACCGAACTAGCTCTATCCGACGAGATACACACAATATTTTTTCTACAATCGTTGAACAATGTCAATCTGTAGAAAAAAATTAAATTTCAAAATTATCTTTGGTCACTACTATAACAATTCAGTAAAATTGTAGTTACCCATGTCACCGTAATCATGACAACGTTTATGAACAAAATAAAAATTTTCAAAGAAATCATAATTTGACACATGGAGTACATTTGACATATGGAGTACATTTGACATAAAGTCTACAGAGTGAATACGTTTGTGGTGATTAAGTTGAAGTGTATGTACGTATATGCCAACTGTATTTGCAATAGCAAGGTTGTTACCAGAAAAATCCAATGCATCATTTACTTCTTTTACCTAATTTATTTTTGTTTTGTTTTTGTCGCCCTAGTGCGACAATATGTCACTTTGTCGCCCTAGAGCGACAATTTTGAACATTTCCTAACCAAAAATGGAATAACAATGTCGATATTGTGCAACGATTGTAGAAAAAAATATTTGTAACATTATTTAGAGAAAATTTTAAAAGGTAAATGTTGCCTAAAAACGGATAATTTATAGGAAAGGTTCCGTTAAAAATGAGTACAGTGGGTTCGAGTTTGTTGAACAAGAGTTCTGCGGGCTTAGGGTTTGTTTAGAAAAAGAGTGAGCGAAGCGAGTTAACCTAAAAGAGTAATGTGTATGAAACGGTTTCAATAAAAATGAGTAAAAAAAAAACACACTTTTTGGTATATTTTATGTTTTTCAAAAACTGTAAATTCAAATGAAAAATAATTTTAGTATGTTATAGACGATCATATTTATAAGTATACAAATTATTTGCATAACTGTAGTCGTTCATGGGAATGTGTGACATAAATTTTACTACTTTGAAAAATTTATTGATGTATAATTTGCAAACAAAATTAACTTTTTAAAATTTATTACAAAACTTTGGACTTTTATCTACAAATGTAGGTATAAAATATTACATGTTTCATTTATTATAATAATGACATTGTTTCAAAAAAGTCATGTTCATGTTGCGCTATGTTCAGCACGTAGGGTTGACCTTAAATACTATTGTATACCCTACAATTATCCGCCCTATATACTTCGTTTACCAATATTACGTTTGTTGACAACCTCAGCTGCACACGTACAACTCTGCATTCTGTGCGAACCACAAACCCGAAGTTCGAGCTCCGTAGTGTTCGTTGGCTGGCGCGATCGTCGCAGAAAAACTTGCAGTGATTATGCGCTGTTGGCGACGCGACGAGCATGTTAGTGAACTTCAGTCATTCATGCGTAGATGCATTGACTTTCTTTCTACGGAAACATTGAGGCAAAGAAGAGTGCTGAGGTTTTTGTGGCAGGTTTTGTAGGAATGATTTGAATTTGGTATTTGGGAGATGTGGAAGATATGTGGAATGGTGTATATGTATGTAAAACGCTGACATTGCTACATACTAATGTAGTACAAGAAGGAATTTTATGTTGATGTGAACAAATTTGTACTAGAATATATTTTGTAACGTCGAAATTCTAAACATACGCCAGATGGAGGAACTATTTTTTTTCGCAAATTAAAATTGAACTGGAGATGGAAATTAGTAGAATTTCTACACTAACATATGCTTGGGAAGCGTGACTTGACGGCTGGTAATCGCATAGCTTCTTGGTGGATCATAAGATTCTTAGTTCGATTGCGACAGCCAACCATATACAAATAACCCCAAAATTCCTTTCCATTATCATATCACCAATTTGACGGCTAGTAATTTCACTGTATACGCAGTAGGTATTGTAGATCGGTTAGGCTTTGATCTGTGGGTGAAGTACAAGATTTTCGGATGGATTCCCACTACCAACCACATAAAAATTACCTTGTCGATCTCGGTGGCGTAGTGACTATGTGACTACTAGCGCGCCAGAGCTCGTTGGTTCGAATCCAACTGAAGAGTATGGTTGTTCTTTATTTACCACTTCTTCACTCACATAATTGGGTGGGGGGGGGGTGTAGGGGGTCATGACAGTTGATAATTGTTTTCTATATGCAATATTGTAAATAATTTCTCTTCAACGCATCGAATTGTAGATCACAAGAACCTCAGTTCGATTCTTACAGGCACCCAAATAAAAATAAACTCTGTACCTTCTTCAATAACATGTTTGAAGATAGGAATCTGACAGTTGGTAACCGCAAATTTACACAATATTGTAAATAGCTTCACGGACTATGTTAACTATATTAACCCTCTATTGCATGAACCTTTAATTTGATATCCAATTCGATAATATTAAATCAATATTTATTATCTGTTATATGTCAAAATGTTTAATTAGTTTCTCTGAAAACCGGAAACATATATGAGAAAATTGCTAATAGCATTTTATATTCCAAACAATATTACTAATATCTTATTGAAATTATTTTTGCACCTGATTTCATTCTCGAAATAAACTGGATTTATTGTTTTACCTATGTATTTTATCAAGTAAATTTCCACTTTTGGTTTTACTCAATTCTTCGCATTTTCATGAAACTTATAATTATGAAATTTTATTACTTTATCTTTTCTCGTTAGTGAGAACGTACGGACAAACATCCATCCATCCGTACAGACGTCATTGATTTCCGTAAATATCTCGCAGTCGATTTTTTTCAAGATTGCTCTACTAATTTTACTAGGTAAGTATAAGAAAGTAAATATGGTTCTATTTTAAGAAAATTATTTGAGAAGTTTTGCATTTAAAAAAATTAAAAAATATAATTTAGAGTCCTGTTCGTCCGATTAGAACAAAAAACGCAAAAGCATATGAAATAGATAATATTTTACATATAAAAGAATTGTATTATAAAAATAAAATTCGTAAGCCTGTAATACATGAGTCATTATATCATTTGAAGTATCATCTTAAATTCAAAATAATATTTCTTCTGGAAAATACTGTATTTATCTTCAAAGCTATACTGTATTATCTAAGATGGCAATACAAAAACAAATCAACAATTTTGTGTGTCAAATAATAGTTATTTATGTATCAAGGCACTGAAGTTTAACTTTTTATCTCAAATATGGAATTTATTCGCCGGGCCGAGGAAAATAAACCATGTGAGTGATAAAATGGAACTTCAGTGCCGTGGTACATATTATGTTTTATTTGAAATCGAAAATTAGAAAAATAGTATATTGTGTCATTAGGAGTAAATGTGATACTTTGTGTGCTGAGCATGTAAGTTTGAACGACGAGCGAAGCGAGTCGAACAATTACATGCGAAGCACCCAAAGACACATTTACTCCGAATAATACATGCTATTTTTTCTTCAAACATAGAAAATAAAATTATAAATATTATAAAATGCTCAAAACTTCAAAAAATATTCTGTCTTGTCTAGTATTTTAAGTTGCCGTGGAATATGCTGTTTTGTTATTTTTGTTTATTTGTTTCATTTTTAACTGTCAAATTATTGAATTACAACCTAACTATTTTTCATAATATTTTACTTTGTCCGCCGCCGGCGTAAATGTGCTGCCAAGGATACACTTTTACGCCGGCGGCGACAATATTGAACTTCTACTTGTTGAATACAAATACATAACAACGTACTTTTATGACGTTTGAAGAAAAAAATTATTATATAAATAAAAAAAATAAAATAAATATATCATCACGCCTTTTACCCATTAAGGGTGTGGCACTCTGCTAACGCAGATCTCGGTAGGTGATATATTTTTGCGTATGAAATGCGGTTACCAGCCGTCAAGTCATAGCTCCCAAGGTTGTTAGTGGAGAGGGAACCACAGGGGTAAATTTAAATAGGGGACACGCATAATTTTCAAATATATTTTTTTAGTGAACTTAATACTTCCTGTATCTATAGAAAAATAGTTAAAAATTAATTTGTTTATCGTAAAGGGGTAAATATTAATATTTTAAAAACTAGTTTCAAAAAACGCACAAAAACGATCGTAGAGTATGCCGTTGTCTGTCGTGACGTCACCTTCCTTGTTCACATAGAACATGTGTTTGTATAGCATACTGTTTTCGTGTGTTTTTATGTGTTTTTGAAGGTTTATTTAAATGCGAAAGTGACATAATATATCAGGTTGATAAATAAATGAATTAAAGAGTAGAATCTTGTGGTTAAATGCAATGAGACGAAATAAAAAGATATCTCTCAGCAATCAAAAGGTCATGTGTGTGAAGTTTTTCTATTTTTTATTTTCCACCATGTTACCATTAAAAGCACATCAGTTGATAACAAAATTTAATTGTTTATTTAAAAGAACTTAGCTAAAATTATTGAAAGAGCTTCACTAAAAACTCTTGTGAAAGAAAACTTCTTCTTCTTTATGTTAAGTTTACTACTACATTAACATATATTGCAAACAATGAGGAAATATTATCTGGGATGACGGATACAGCAAGTTATATGTTTTTCCTACAACTATCAAAAATACTTAACATTTTTTCATTGTTTTCAATACGCAAAATATGCCATTTCTTGGCTATTTATAAACAAAACTTGTGTTTCCGAGGCAACGTGAAAAAAAGTATTTTGCGCACATGGGCTACATACTCTTTTCCGCACTGTAAGAAGATTGAATAAACATACGTATATGTGAAATGTATCCAATAATTTTTTTGTTCAGTTCCCTGTAAATTTTTGATTTTTTAAAAATTTATTGAACACAAACTTGCAACTAATTAAGAACAGAAATGACATAATTGAATTTAAAGGATGTTTGACAAATTCGATAAATAAAAAGTTTGAATTAAATTAATAATTTATGACATTAATCTAAAAAAATTTATACAATTGGTAAGAAAAAACTTTTTTAAGGTAACGTTATGTTTAAAAGTAAATTATTTATTAATATTTAAGGTAATGTTGCAGTTATTACGCTAGTAATGGTTAATATTTATTAATGTTCGATAATTTATTGACTTAAGCCCAAAATTTGGTTTTCTATGTTGATGTTGACAGATACGTGGTGAGTGTTTTTGTTGCTTAGTAACATCAAAATGTATCAATAAATTAATATGAAAAATAGACTAATTTTACATATTTATGTTATTAATTTCTTTTATTTGAATATTAAAAAAGTTGTAGGAAAAATATTGTGTGTATTACGGGTGCAAAATGGCATTGCTGCTCTCGCATAATTGAAGCTCTCAGCTGCGCTTCGAGCTTCGAGCTTCGAGCTTTATGCTCGTGCTACAATGCAGCATTTTGCACCCTTAATACATAAATAACTATTATGTGTTACGATACGAAACAAATAACATTAATGTATGTAAAAAACAAACTTTCATTGATTCTTAAATTTCATGCGTGTCCCCTATTGGCAACTGTCGGTAGTGGGATTCGAACTGAGGATCTCACGATCCACAGTCCGATGCGTTACCACGGCGCTATTTACTCCATTATTATTATATAGGTTAAGTTTATACATCTGTCAGTTATCAATTGGGACTGACACTCAGTGTTGCCAACCTCGAACATTGAAGTTATTGTACATAACACTTAAAATTATGTGTTTTGTCCTCATCATCAATTTCTTCATCGGAATTAATTAGTTAATTCTTCTTGTATATATTGTTTCATTTTACGTATTAATTTACTACGGTACGTAATATATCCGTCAAAATTATCCTACTTGTACAATAATTATTTTACGTTTGCCAACACTGCGTTGCTCAAAATCGTCGTTAATGACGATTTTTGAGCACTTCAGGGCCGATTAAAAAAAAAAAACAATTACGTACAAAAAAGTTTTCATCTTTTTGAAATAAATCATGGAAGATTTTGATATTTCCGAAAATATAGTGTAAGATTAGATTTGCTGCCAGACAAGTCAAAAATATATTACGAAAAAATTTAGTCTGCTGAAGCAAATCAACAACTTTCCTCTGTGAAATTTTATTAATCATGTACTTTGTAGTGTATTACGATTATATCTAAAGTATTAAGTTCGTAACCAATGTATCATAAGTAATAAACGTATTACTTTGTTTTTAATTATTATCAATAAATGTTTAATATTAAAGGGTTATAACAGCCGATGATAATAAAAATTATAATTCATTTGGATCAAAATACATACGAGCCCAAAATCAAATCATTTGGCCCAGTTAAAGTCATAAAAAGGAAAATTATTTAATTCACCATATTTATATCTTAAATTCATTTATTTTTTCTTCCGCATATACATATATGTAAGAGACGTATTGATTGTAATACGAATTAATTAGATTTTGGGAACAATTCATCAACAGTAAGTGGTAGATTATTTGAAGGCATATCAGGGTTTTTGGGCATATCTTAATAAATAAATTAGATAGAGTAAATTTCATTGGAATGAAAAAGGTGTAGAATAATATTACTTACAATCTTTATATGAAACAATTTTCTTTATTTATTTATCAGATTTAAAAATAGTATTCGTGCAAGCCAATGCCGTTGGGCCAAATTGTTTATTTGTTATTATTTCAGTTGTTATTTTTCCTTAAAATGTCCTTAAAAAGAACAGAAATTATGATACAAATAAATTGAGTACAATAATTTTCCTATTGTTAAATCAGAAGTTTTTTTTTCAAAGTTATTCTGAAAGTCTTAATAGGATCAAATGATATGATTCGGCGCTCGTAGTACACTATACAATATTTTTCATATTGAAATTAAGATGATAATTCAAATGATATATTGCCTCGTGTATTACAGGCTTTATATCCATAATTAATTTCAAACACTAGTCGTTTTGAGCAAGTCTTAACATACCTAACTTGTAAGTAGCAGTTCACCGGTGAACAGCAGCTCTATTCGAACTTTAGTTGACTTGAACTCATAGTGCAGTACAGACAATAAAAGTGTTCTATTTTTATTTACGTATTTCAGTGCTTGTTCCATCCCTCAGGTGTTTAGAAATACCCAGATTTCATCCCTGTGCGGTTTGCCTTACGGTGAGTAATTTACATTTTTATTAATCAATACTCAACCGACATGCATTAATATTAATCAATAACAAAAAATATCAGCAAAATAAAAGAAACGGAGCGCTGATGATGTCAAATGAATTAATTAGTACATGTTCTCCTTCAATTAGCAGTAATATTTCACATAAAAACAGAGTAACTGACACGGATTTCCTACCACACTTCCGATAACCGCAAGCCAGCGAATTAATTCTCGTTTTCAAGTTCTTACAATGATGTGGAGAGCCCGCGATATTTTCCCATAGTTTTTACGCAGTTTTATTAACATTACAGTACGTGTAACTTATAGCCTTTTACACGCACCGCTGCTTCGCAAAATGATTTAAAAATTCTGTTATGCTCACTGCACAATTCGCAATGAAATTAATGTTGGAATTAAATCGTTTCCTACCGGTTATCATTTATTTTAATTTAAAATAACTAGCTAGTACTACAAGCTCTGTTTTTTTGGTGTACTACAATAGTTATTTATTATGTAAGTGTTAAAAGCGACATTTTATGAGTAAGTGAGGAACTTTTTGAAAAGTGGCGAAGCCGAATGAAACAACTCCAAGAACGAAATAAATTACTTTTAACACGTATGTATATCATAGGATCTTCCTAGTGAATTAGTAAATACTAAAAATGTAGAATGATATTTTGACAGGTAGGGTTACATTTGTTGAGGTATTGATACAAATCGTTAGCAACGTGTTAAAAGTAACAATAAAATCATGCCAGAAAGTGACACTTTTAACTTGCTAAGCAACCGTTAAAAGGGCCACTTTTGACAATGGTTGTAGATAATAGTTATTTGTATATCAAGGCACTAAAGTATAATTTTTTATTATGAATATGGAATTTATTATCTGTGGTGATAGCCGAGAAGAATAAACCATATGAGTGATAAAAACTACTTTAGTACCGAGGTATACATTATATTTTTTTCCGCAATCGTTAAATTCTTAATTAAAACCATAAATAAATAGCATTATGCATTTGTAAAACGCTGTTACGACGAGGTTGGCTGTGATAACAAAAATACTGTCAAAGTGTCTTTGGTTATTATTTCATATTTTTAAAAAAATATTCTTGGACGTGTTCTGCATGTGATCTGCATTAAAACCCATAAAGGTAAATAATAAATAAACTTACCAAAAGTATTATAGAATAATTTGTTTGTTATTTTAGATTTATATATTGTAATTCAAGTTTGACATAAGAGTCTGTAAAGTTTATTTTTAGCTACTATTTTGGCTAACTTCGCGTAGTAATATCGTGTACTTTAGTATCGATTTCGGAAAAAATGTTTTAGCGTCATTCAACATTGTTGAATTTGATTCAAGTAGAAGATGCAGGGAAATATATTATCTGCAACTTTTGTTTGAAACATTTTGGTATAAAATAATATTAGAACATTGGGCGGCGTTAAAACATTTATTCCCTTAATATATGCTAAAGTAGAACACGTAGTACAGGCTACGACAAAACAACCTCCCTAGTTTCAATTTAATTTGCTTTCTTCAAATCTAGGGACGTTCTTTCGTACACTCTGTACAAGTCAATGCGTCTAGATTTAGATGGGCCAATGTTTGCTATATCTTGGTTGTTTAAATATACTGAGTAGTTTATCGGTCTGTATTTTCTATTTTAAATATTAACGAAAATTTTTTTAAACTGTTTTTCTGCCAAGGGTTTCATTTTCGCGAAAAAATATGCAGCTTAATATTTTTAAATGGAACCATCATATACACGGAAAAATTTAAAGTGTAGATATGGGGACCAAAACCAAAATAATGCCTTTACCTTAATAAACTTTTGGTAAAAACTGAATAACAAAAAGTTTACTGCACAAGTTGAATCAATTAATGAGCAGTCGTTACAATTACGGTAGTTTTTTGTTTTTTATTATGAAGAAGAGAAGCGGACTAACTACTTTGGTCTTATGCCCCCTCATGTGTGGATGATTATGAGTTTATGAGAACAACATAAACGACCATGCTCTTCAGTGGGATTCGAACCCACGACCATTTGCGTACTAGGCAAGTGACATAGTCACTATGGTACCGAGATCGGCAATTACGGCAGTTAATTATGTTTTTAGTAGAAATTGGGCATACTTTAAAGTTAGTTGAACAATGTTGGGTTAAAAAATTATTATTATCATAAAAGTTATGGTTACATAAATTTTTCTTTTTTTGTTCAAAAATTGCTCGCTGAGAGCCACTTAAAAACAAAAACACAACTAGAAAACAAGTTACCGTTGAAATTAATTTAAATGTTAATTCTTTAATAGTTAAAGTATAATAAAATACAGTTAAGTGCAAAATTGTTAATACTTTTAGTAACGAGGAATATGTATACATGATTTGGTTATGGAATAAATTTTATTAATTAAAAAAGATATCTACTATTCATTGCCATTATTTTGTTGGGTGCTTAATTTAAAATTAAAATATCAGCAAAATAACAAATTTGCAAGAAACATATTTCTATGGCAACGAAAAAATAATGATTTTTTTTTCAATTATTTTCTGCGATATTATATAGGTGGGCGTTAATTTAAAAGAACTTTAATTTGCTTTGACTTTTTGTTCATTGAGTTTTTGTCAGAAGATCATTATGGAAAAAGCATTATTTTGGGATTCCCTAGCTACACCTACAATTTTATAGACTTTTGTTTGTTCTTTTAGGAATTTTATAAAAAGCTTATTTAAGGCTAATCTTCTGATAATAAATATCTGTGATACGCCCCATGCTAAAATTTACAAGAAATAAAAATGGGCTTATTTCTAGAACGCAGGTTACAATTTAAAAAATAGTACATTTTGTGGAGAAAATTTAATGATTATTTTTATTTTTCCTTAAAATACATAGGTGAGTAAATAAAAGCGAAAATCTATATAAAATTTCAAAATAGTGGATGAAATAGAAACATTTTGAAAAAAAAATGATGACATAAAATGCTCTATGTAAGGTAATACATATAGTATATTGCGTCATAAGGGAAGCTATGGCCATATTATATCCCAAAGATTTCTGAAGTACGTGTGATCATAGTACGCGAGGGTAGCAATATTAGCTGAGGGATGTAATGTGTCATTAGATTCTCGTAGGGCATAAGATACATAAAAAATAGTTAATTTTAATGCAGAATACAACCCTTCTAGGACGATGAGTCACTCCTGAAACCAAGGCAACAAGGGGCAAAATACTTGATAAATGTAATATTTGCGTAATTATGACAGCTATTTTTTTAATATAAATTCGTTCCGATGAATTCACGTTATGGAAAATAGTGACAGCGAGTTTTCCAATACTTCCGCAGAGTTAATAGAAGCATCTTACGCATATTACAATACGGGTAAAGAGACTAAGAATTTCGCTCACGCATGTACCAGTTTTGAACACGAGGCGTCAGCCGAGTGGACAAAGACACATAAGTGATCGAATTCGTTTCTTCACGAGTGTTGCATAGCGTTTTGTTCAACCCTCCTATTGTAAGTACGTGCTCCCATTCTGTTGGTCCACGTACTCAATGTTAGGTTAGGTTCAATTTGATAATTACACTCACCTATCATTACCCATCCCGTTGCCATAGGAATGAGTTGAGTGGACAAAACAGAAGGTTCCGAGCTTTGTATCCAAATAAGAAACAACAAGTGTCAATAGCAGAATGGGGCCTTTCGCCATTTTTTAAATTTTTTTTTATGATACTTTATCTAAATTGAAGACTATCTACACTTTTAAAGAGTCTTGTAATTCATTAAGCCACAATGATTTTTAAAAATGCTGTGACGTCATTATAGAGGTGTTGGTGGATCTCAAACAGTAGAGATTTAAATAATTGTAGTCACATAAATGTTCTATTTTATTGTAATAATAATAATAAAATTAGTAAAAAAATATGACTACAATTATTTACAATTTGTACTGTTTTAGATCCAGCAGCACCTCTACAATGACGTCAAAACATTTTAAAAAAATCATTGTGGCTTAATGAATAACAATTAAGAATTTTTAAAAGTGTGGATAGTCTTCAATTTAAATAGTTTCATAAAAAAAAATAAAAGAAAATGGTGAAAGACCCCATTGAACAAAACAATGCATTGTCCTGTAAATCTAGATCAAGATACGAAAACATTTCATTACATTCAATTGAAAAGATGTCGCGTCGTACATATGAACGATGAAAACCCGCAAATTTTCATAGCATCGCGCGTTTCTTATTTACCCGCCATTGTTAACCTCAAATGAGGTAAATAATCTGTCAATGTATAGATGTAAAAAAAAAATATATGTATCACGCAATTTTCTTATTTTGGGTTTGTATTCTGCTTACAGCAAATCTCTGTGACTGATATTTTTACACATGACGTGGGGCTACTAGCCTTCAAAGTTGTCGGCATATACTTCTTCTGTGCCACTTTATTGTTTAAATAGATCTATTGGTAATTGTAATAAAACAAAGTCTTGCTTGTTCAATTTTATTCACGTTTTAAATTAATTATATTTGATTCAAAATATAGAGAAAAGAAGTACGGTGAATCCCAGTAACGGTTTATTACAAATGACCACCGATAATTGTGACATGTAAGCGGATTGCTACTATGCCGCGACAAAACTAAAACTAAAAAGTAACTTCATGAAAGCGGTTATTTGTTACTAATACACATATACATAATAACACGAACCCATACATTCAACTAGCAATCAATCTTATCCAAAAACATTACAGTTCTGGCAGACCACTTTCACCTCGTCTGCATTCATACAAGTACGTCTATTCCTGGCACACACTATGTATCTATACACCTATTCACTAATTTCACCCTCAATCTCGCCCCCATGTATCTGTTTCACCAACCTTTTAGTCAACATCTGCCAACTTCCACCTGAGTTGACACACCCCTACTCACAATATTCATCTCAAAATCACAACCATCATACGTCAACGCATTTTGATCACGCTCACACTCATTTAAGTTTTTTTCATCTACTGCAATATTAACTAGAACTAGACTAACATATACACACACTCGAGCATCTCTAAATTGAAACACTTCTTCTTCTTATCTAAATACCCAGGTTGATTATCGCATTTCAAAGTTAAGTTCTTACCCATTCATTCTTTTCTATTATTTGTCATCTTTTTCATTTCTTCTTCATTTTGGACTCTTGTTTTCTTTTTCTATTATTCTTATTTCCAAAATTTTCCTCAGTTTCCCACTTGTACTATATTTATCGAAGTTTTTTGATTCTATAATTTTCCTAACTGGGTTGTTTTGGTTCTTCCTCATTATGTATCCGTACCATCCCATCCTTTTAACTATATCTTTTTGTGATTTATCATTCTTCTTATGCTTCCATTTCTTTTCCTGCCCCAATTTGTATTTCCCACAATTTTTCTTAGGTTGGCTGTGGTTCCCCCTCCACTAACAACTTTGGGGGCTATGACTTGACGACTGGTAATCGCATTTCATACGCAAAAATATATCACCTACCGAGATCTGCATAAGCAGAGTGCCACACCCATAATGGGTAAAAGGCGTGATGATATATTTATTTATTTATTTTTACTTTCTTAGGTATTTCATTTCTGTAGCTATTAACTTTTCTTCATGTTTTTCTGCATACTGCATATGGGGCTGTCGGAATGGTTACTGCATTATAATAACATCTATTTCTTCTTCATCTAATATTGAGTCGTTTATATTGTAATAAACTGGGTGTAGAATTAAAATGTGGTGTAAGGGGATTTCAATGCTTTTTTAAAAATATTACTGTATCAATAATGTATCTTGTTTAGGTAACTAATGGGTCGATTCTGTTCGCATCTGTAAGATCTGTAAGCAAATCTGTTAGAACTATAACAGCTTACGATCAAGAATGCAATTCTGATCACATCTGTAGCTTACAGATGCCCTGTAAACGCTTACAGTTATCGTAATTTCTTCCGGTGATGAAACCCTGGCCATAAGCTTACAGATTTTAACAACAACGACTAATATGTATTGGCATTTTTCTAGGAGAAGATGAGAATAGGTTAGTTCATATAATAAATAATCGATATATTATTTTTTTTGTCAAAATAATGTTTGTTTATTAAAGGAATTTAAAGCAGGTATTTCGTAGAAACTTGAGACTACACAAATCTTTGGAGTTCCAGATTGTTTTTTATTTTAACTGTTTAAATTTAATAAAGGAGTCCTGGACTAGAGTTTAATAGTTCTGTTTGATTCTGTCATTTTGTATATAGTTGTCCTCTAACGTCTGATTTATTATTTCTGTTCTGAACACATCATCATTTTCAAGAATGTTTATGAACATTTCATATTGGTCTGTTGTTGTATTTCTTGTATGTTTTCTCTTTCCCTTACCTTTTTCCCTGAGATCTAAATAAAGTTAAAATAAATATATCACAACGATATTTTCTTATTAATAGGTGTGGTATTTTGGTCATAATTTCAAATTCCAACCAAGATTTGCGGTTGTTGCTAGACATCATATCATGCGCATTATTTACAATTAAAACTTTGATATTTGAAATAGGTTATGTTTTCAAAATAATCATAATTAACATAATATTTACTTACAACATATGTTAAAATAAGTGTATATAATGTTTATCCGTAATTTATTTGAAAAGTTATAAAATATAAACAAAGAAAAATAATTCTGATTTGTTTTGACGTTTCAATATTCTGTGTGAAGTTAGCTCCAAAATGCATTTACGAGAAACCTTGAACATTTAGTATCTGTAAATCAGTTCGTTACAGACATACGAACAGAATTGCCATATTTGTAAATTTGTAAACTGGTACTTACAGACCAATCGTAAGCAACAAGTTCCCGATTTTACAAATTTACAGGACTCTGAACAGAATCGACCCATTAATGGGTTTAATTGTATATATTTTTAAATTCTGAATAACTTTTGTATTTACATTTTTGTTGAAAAATGAAAAAAGATACGCCAATATTAAAAAATAGCATTGAAACCCCTATACGCCACATTTAAATTTCGCACTCTATAAATTGTTTATTTTCTTCATCCAGTTTGCTGTTTTTAGGTCTATTTTGTCATCGTGTGATATTATGTTTCCAAAATACTCATAAGCAGATACTCTTTCTAAACATAATTTGTTTTTTTTTTTTTGACACTAACCCATCATATAATACATCTTCTAATCAATTCTACCTAAATATACAAACTCCTTTACTTATTCTATAGTTCATTTCACGCCATTTGCTATTTTTAAGGTGAAATGGAATTCGTTAAAATAATTTCTATATTTGGAATCAGTCACCAAATCAATACTTACAAATACTAGTACTTTACACTTATCATCAATCAGTTCCAGATTCAAACATTTATGGTCGATAAATAACTGTTTTGCATGTGATAAATATGTTTGTTTTTTGTGCAATCTATCAAAATATGTGAAGGTAAAATTGCGTTTAAAATATTAATGAAGTGTAAGAATTTAAAGTAAAATAATTATTAAAGAATTACTGTGATATGCAGTATGCTTAACAAGATAAATTTACAAATAAATTTTAATTGGTAAGTAAGAATCTCATTTAATTAATTATCAAATGTGTCGGCTCGTATTTATATGAAAGTAATTTGACTGTTAATTAGTGCTTTAAATTGGTTAATTATCTCTGATTGTGTACTACAGTGATAATTAATTGTCGCGCATTATTTTTATTTTATATTTGAATAATTGCTTCTGCGGTATAAAAGTAAAGACACTTTAAGCACATTATTCGCACTGGAAAAATTTTAATGAATTTGCTCATTTTCTAATATTTCACTCTCTACTTCACATTAATTAATTTTGCAGTAATTAAAACTAAACCATGCGAAAAATTTAATGAGAATTTACGTAATTATATTTTTATAACTAAATAGGAAAAGTATTCAGATTATTCTTTAAACTCTCCTATTTATAAAATGTTTATTATCTGTGAAAAATAATAGATTTTAATATTAATGAGAGTGGACGTTCACCAATTATTACTTTAGAAATTCACAATTCTTTTTCATATATGCTTCATTTAAAATAGATATTTATGTAACAAGTACATAATGGAGTATTTCGGTGTAATTGAATTTATCCAACTAATTATTTTGTTGTATAATTTATCACGTAATACGAGTACAATGTGCAAATACAACTAAACTTGCAAAATAACAAATTTTATTGGGATATAATATAATAAAATAAAATTATAAATTGTATACTACTGTTGAAGATTGTTTAATGTTTGTTAATTCTTTTCTATATTGTATATTTTATATGTACTAACAATGGTTACGCCCATATTATTGTTCATATTATGTTAGAATTTTATATACACATCAGTCTTCTTTTCTCCTTATATACAAGATGCAAATTTTACAACATAATAGAGGATTTGATTAATTGATTGATTAAACAAATTTTATTTCCGAATATTATCTTAGAAAAGCTTAATTTTTAAGCTACCGTAAATGCTCATGAAAATTGTGACGTCATAACGACAACCGCTTAGGCCATGCCTATATGTTTGTCAATAAAACCCTATTATTATATAACATGCTACATACAATATTTTATATTTGAATGCATTGCAGAATATTTTATATAAGTTTGGAATCACAATTATACATGAAAAAAATTGATAATTTCCAAGTTTGATTTGGTTGATTAATATTTGCATTTAAACATCAGTGTCATTTTTTAAAAGTTTGATAATTTCCGATTTTTGAAGTGGTTCCATTAATAAAAGTAATGAAAATCTTATTGAATAATCTATTCAAATATCACTCGAGGTAAATATTTTTTTACATTTTTTTTTGTGTTTACTTGCAAATTATTACAAACATCGCTCATCAGAATTTTCTCAAATCCCACTCGACCTTTGATCTCGTAGTGTTTTTAACGAAATTTTTGAATCGCGAAATTTTGACGTAATACCTAATTCTTAAAAACACAAAAATTTTTCAAATAATATCCACCTCTAGTGGTATTACCCTTGAAAATAAAATATATTTTTATCACGACCGGGAGAGAAACTAGATTTCTATGATACCAAAATCATAACCTTTTGTACACTTTCTCTCCCGGCGTGAGGGAATGTGCTCAAATAATGTGAAAAATCATCGAAATTAAACAAATCAAATATAACTATCAAAAATTATTACAATTAAAATAATTTTTAAATACAAAAAAAACCATCATAAATATTGGAGTCGGGAAAAAAATAGTATGTACGCCGTAGGAGAGAAGTGTATTCTTCCCTTGTCGTGATTCAATATATTTCGTGGGAAAAATTATAGACTTCTTTCCCTTAATATATTCCAAATAGACTATAACAGGGTCAAAAAAGACCTACGACCTTACGATAAAGCGCTGTTAAGATATTTAAAAAATCATAATTACTAACAATAACAATTTTATATCTATTATGAGTTCTGGAAACTTTTTCAACTTACTTAAATTTCTATTTATTAAAATCTAAATACATTTCTCTTCTTTAAAGCATTTTGTGCCTGCCAAACACAAACCGTATCCATCGTCAATATACGACCCCAGAATCATATCATTGGGACCAGTTAAAATCATACAAAAGGAAATTGTTTAATTCACCGTATTTATATATTAATTCTATAATTTTTACCTCCTGCACATACATATATATGAGGAAGGTATTATATTTGATGAGATTTTGTAAACAATTCATCAACATAAGTGGTAGATTATTAGAAAGCTTATCAGGGTTTTTAGACATATCCTGGTAAGTAAATAAATGAGAAGAGTAAATTTCATTAGAATCAAAATGATGTAATAGTTATTTACTTTACGAGAGGGCAAAGTGAGGAATTACCCACGAGAGAAATTTTAGCACACGAAGCCGAAGTCTGAATGTGATAATTTTGTCGAGTGGGTAATTCTAGTTTGCCTACGTGTGAAGTATATCGTTTTATCCAACAGCTCTTAATAAAAGAAATATTTATTAAAGAAATATTATTTGACAATGACATTTGTTATAATTTTTTCGAAATTAGAATGCCAATCGTGCCAAGGTGTTGTGTGTTATTATTATTATTGTTAAATAAAAAAATTCCCACTAGTGACTTTTCTCAAAATTATACCCACTAGTGGGTAATCTGTTACTTTCTTTGTTTAAAAATCGCCATAGTTATAGACTATAGAGCATTTATTGAGAGGTGTTGGATAAAATAATATTTCTTACAATCTTTATTTGGAACATTTTTCTATATTTTATTGTCATCTTAAAATATTTTTTGAAATAACCAAATTTAAGATACAAATAAATTGCGTACAAGTCTTAATTGGACCAAATGATATTATTATGGCCTCATACTATATTTCTGGACATAATAATTATAACTAAAAATACCACTATATTCGAAGGGCTTATTCGAAAGTTTAAAAACTATAAATTGCAAAACACTTTCTCATAGAACAAAATATCAAATAAATAATCATTTTAAAATTTTCCGGCTTTGCGTTTCGTCACAACTAATATTGTGTGAAGGTAAATAAATTTTAGTATTTTAACAATAAAACATTTATGTTTTTCCCCCTTGCTGCGCTTATGTACGCGTGAACAAGTATAATTGCTTGCGTATCTTCAGATACACATAACACATACGTACCTGAATTCCATATCGTAAACTGCGAACATGGCGGTGCACGCACATAAAGCTCCGTTTACAACCGTATAATTTTAATTTTCATTTGTTGGCTCCAAGCATAGGTCAGTACTCCGAAACAATCTATTATAACAATTATAAAATTTTTAACAAATTAAAATGACAAGCACTATCTGTCCCAAAGTATTGTTCGACAAGACTATGAAATTTGGCAAACGATTAAATTTTTACTTTGAGGAATTGTGACGAGTTAAAAATTAAGATAATGGGTTTCAACAGATAACAGATCAGCATGTTTCAGGTTCAAAGATTATGATTTCACTATTTTCACGATTTCGTCTGTGTATGAGGATTTTTTCGTCTTGGATAATTCGAATTCTAATAAAGATATTATTTTCAAATTTTATATTTTCAATTTGAATGTTTAAATTACGAACTGATTGGATTTTGCTAGCAATCCACCAGTTTAAAGTATTAGAACTGTATAAGAATTAATACATTAGTGACATTTAAAATATTTCATGATCTTAATACGAGTTTTAGGGTCCGCTGATGGACTGATGTCTTAGTAACCATAGAAAAGAAAGTGTAGATTGCGGGCGTAAATTCCAACTTTTGGTATAAAACGCCAACAAATGTTTTTCTTCTCTTTTGCCTAAAGAACAAAACAAAAAGAAAGAGGAGCATGGAGCCCTTTGCATGTTTTGTTTATTGGTACATCCGGCCTTGATTATAGTGAGAATAAAGTTCTAGATTTTTTATTCTTGAAAAATTAGGTTATTCTTGACAAATGTCTGATAGTTAGGTTAGATTAGCTTGAGAGTGGCTTATAACGCATCTTAAACAAGTTACCAAATTTTGTTTTGAGTTTGTAGTTCAAAATATATCTCCAGAGTTAGATAAATTAAATAATAATTTTCCAGTTTTTTCTCAAACTTGTTGACATTTGGCAATAGCCATTCAAGCCCTACGGGCTTTCGATTTTATTTTAGAAAAATCTGTCAAAATATTTTCATTTTATTCTCACTCTCTTGTTATGTTTCTGAATATTTCACTCGCAAATTATCAACCAATCACGTTACAGTATTTTCTGAATTTCGACCAATGACAATCGAATACAGTGAATATTTTCCATATCGAGTATTTGCACAAGTGAAATACCCGAATATTTATAATAATTGTAAACACAATGAGGAATAGTATAATTTCTTCGTTTTAAAAGGAAAAAAGGAGTAATATCTTCAATATTTCAATTAATGTCTTCAAAAGAATTACTTTCAAAACGCTGATGACTTATTTTTAATGAAATTTGACAAATGACATTTATCAAAGTCTGACGTTTATGTGACAGATTAAAATAAATATATGTTCAATAATTTAAAATATGACTGAAATTTCTCTCAAGAAATATTCTTTCAACATATCCCTAGTGCATGGCAAATAAAATCAAAATATTTTATATGATTCAGTTTTTGAGATACCGGACGACTTAAAGATATGTGTCCGTCAGGAATGCACTTAAACTCCACACGCCTAAATACAAAACAAATGCATTAATAATTTTAAAGTTTAAAACTTGTACAATTATATTTAACAGCACATTACAGTAATCCACAAGAGAAATAATATTTATGTGCATTATTGACGTTGTAAGTATTTGTGTAGTATTTTTCTGCAAATTTATGAATTTGGTTATTTCTCGTATTGCTCTAATTTTATTATAATGTAATATAAATAATCATGTTTTGAACTTATCATACACAGGCGACACTGGCGCCCTCGAAATTCACACCTTTCAGACACGCATTTCGGATTGTCGCCTGTACAAAAATAGTACTTATTTCTTTTAAATAATTTGTAAAATTGCGGTTGTAGAGTTAGTTAAACTTTTTGAAGATTTAGTCATCAGGATTTTGTCCCAAATCTCTGTTTGATGTTTTGTTTAAGTTTGAAATTAAAACTAAATAATAATAAGAAACATTAGAAATAGCGTGGTTGTGAACGCAGCTTTACAATATTATATTAGAGTGCAGTACTTAAACGTCTGTAAACTAAATTGCGCACTGGTATGCGTGTAACACGAGAGCCAACGCTTCCAACATGCGCCCTCGCCCTGTGAAGTATTAACGAGGGGCGGCGCAGCCACGTTGTGATTTAAATCCAATTTAGCAAAATACCGGTTGTTTGAGAATCGTCAGCTAGTACAAAAACACGGCGGAGAGCTCGCCTTTTTGCGGGGCCCGCTAACAGCGAACGCTCGGTATAGTGTTTTCACACTTATTAGTGTAATTTGAACACTAATTCCTAATTCAATTTTGGCTACACCGAAACGGCGTATATCTTTATTTGTTTCGGATACCGGAGTGCATATTAGCGTAATATTACGACTGGGTATGTGCCAACATAAAATATCATTCTTTAATATAACAAAAAAAATGCTTAATATACATTCCTTTAGATATAAACCTTTCATACCGGAATCACCTGAAGTCTGAACGGTTTGTGAAGGTAAAATGTTACCAAAGTTAATTTTGCGATTGTTAAGTATTTTAAGTTAATATTGACAAATATATTGCGTTAAATTAACCATTTGAACAAATATGACAATTTGTTAAATAAAAATTTTGTCAATACAGAATTTTTAACAAGAAAACTTGTTTTTATTTATTTGCTACATTTAACAAATGGACTCGTGAATAATAACAAGTAAATTTAGCTAACTTATCAATTTGAAATTGTTAAAGAAAGTTTGTATTTTTTGTAACAACTTAATTTGTTATAATAATTATGATTTATTGTTCTGCTTCAATATAATTATTAAAATACTTAGTCAAAAGCACATGAAAATAAATGTTAATAATTACTATATTCTCAAATATATTTAGTTACCAAATAGACAAAAAAAAAATTGTTACTTGCCAACAAAGTTTAAACTTGTTAAATTAACAAAAATAAACGGTGTACTTATAGAACAAAAAATTTTGTTAAAATTTTGTCAATTTTGACTATAAATTTTGTCTGTGTAAATATTAAATAAATAGTAATTGTACTATGTCAGATTGATGTCAAACATCACAAAGTAGATAATATAAATACGTAAACATATCTCTCTGGAAACTCTTATCCACGCCTATGTTACCCATTCAGAAGGTATTATTTACAAGTATATTGCAGTATTTATTTTGTTGGGTGTTCCAGGTGTAAATAAAAAGGTATTCTATGACTACCATAGTAAAGTTACATCTTATTTTTTTGGAGGATTTATTTGCCGCATCTCTGACAAAAGTCCAATACTATTCTTACAAATTTGAATGCATTGCTCTAGCTCATTTCCTAACGGACTACAGCAAAATTCAAAAAAATCATTAGCATAATACGTTTAGAAAAGTGATTTTATTTCACTCATATGGCACTGCGCTCGATACTGAAATAACGTATTTTTAATAAAATATAATTTTTCTAAACTTATTGTGTTATATACTACAACCAAGTTACATAATGGAGCTATAATATAGTTTCTTGCACTTCTGGGTTTAAATGCCCTAAATTGTTCTTCGTTCTCGTGGAATGAAGTATCAAATTTAATCAATAGGTAGATTCATAAAAGGGATTAGCGCTAACTTCATTTTTACAATTGCTCGTAACTTCATTTTTCATTCTCTGAACATAATTATTTTAACTAAGGTTGTAATCCAGATTGGTTAGCACAAAATTTTGCACATTTTGATAATATAATTAAATTAGAAACGAAGTTACAGATAAAGAAAAAAATTGAGTTAACGCTAATCCCTTTTATGAATATGTCTAGGAGAGATGAATTTCAAAATTTAATCCCAAGTAAACATGTAACCACAGTAAAAAGTAAAATTTTTATTAAAATTATTTTATATAAATTACATTTATTAGTAATAGTTTTATACAGTTGACAACTACAGAGCATATTTTTTTGCTAAAATTAAATACCATTAAAATATTTCTTGTCTGGTGCATCTTTCAGAATTGATCAGCTTTTGACTTTTCAGGTTAGTTAATATCCTCCATTTTTTCTTTTAGTGAAAGAATTTAATTTCGGGATCTTGCTTATATCATTATTTTTTCTAACCACCAACATTGCCTTCGAATATTGCGCTCAAATGATGGAAGCTTCCACAATTTTTAATTGTTTATAAAAATGCACAGACAGCACAGTTTCTGATCCGTGTATTATTTATATATTTTTTAATGTCATACCACTTGCTGAAAGTTTCGAATTGTTTTTATATAATTTTCTAGATTTTATCGACAGTATTTCCAATGTACCTTCTTCTAATTACCTATAATGAAATGATACTCAAAAAAAAAAACACCTAATTTTTCACTTTGTTTATAATATTTAGGCAACCTAAAAAAAATGTACATGCATTATGTATGTAATCATTAATTAATCATTATTTAAAATGTATTATTGGAAATAGTGTTGGAAGGGCAAAAAAGCGCATATACCACTGAATGAAGTGATTTTAATCCCTCAGGTTATTATTTCCCTCGGCTGCTGCTCGTGAAATAAACTTCACCCTCAAGATTAAATCATGCACTTCAGTCCCTTGGTATATAAACTACTACTATTTTATTGAATCTTACATAATCTGTAAAAAACATTATTCAATTTAACATTTTATAAGCTGGTTACCACGAGCTCTATATTTAAGTATTCTAAAAAAAAGTGTTTTAGCGTTGTAAAATTGTCAAAGATTATTTTGTAAAGAAATGCGTGGAATACAAGAAACAGAGAAATATATTATCTACCACTTTTTTTGAAATATTTTTTATAAAATAATTTTAGAACATTGAGCACTAAAATATTTCTTTTAGAATATTTAAAAACAGAGCTCATCGTACCAGCCATAGTGAAGTGCAACTTACTTTCAATACTCTTCATGCATTTTTAAATGTGTGGTTTCGTTATAAATAGCTTGAAAAGAACAAAAAATTACTTATCCAAAATCTATTCAAATTTAGTAAAATTTTTTGTAGAAATTCAACAAATTATTTTTATCAAACATTTAATCAGCCAAACAAATCTACCTTTGATTATTGATTAATTGAAATTAAACTGTTGTGAACACTGAAATATTGCTCAGTTTGTCAAAAGTAATTTGCTGATAAATCTCAGTAAATTTATAATTAAAATACTCCAAATGGAAGATTAGATTCGTGAAATTCCACCGAGACCTCTGAGACGATATCGGCATGTCGAAAAGGCGAGACTTACCAGCCTTATTGATTAGAAGCGTGGCATTTTTCACAGTGCGGTCAGGTGATTAAAGAGATAGTTTTCACACGACACTTTGGAACAATTTATAATGGGCGAGATATAGTGTCCACTGCAGGTTCAAACCAAAACATATTTCGGATTCCTTTTCATTAGATCATACCATGGTGTTTTAGAGATACTCACTTGTTTCTTACGCAAAGGATTACGAAATGGAGTCTTACGCCATTTTTCATTATATTTGTTTTCGGAAGATTGAATCAAATAGGAATACAGGTGCTTGTTTTACTGTTTAAATTGATGTAATCTCCACAGATTTGCTTTCGTATTTTAAATTGTCAAATCGTCATGTGCTCTGTCCCACATTTGTTTAAATATTTTGAACCTGTGACCTGTCAGTGTCATATACTACGAAAGAATGTTGAATTTTGGTTATTTTCTATTATTTTTGACAAAGAACCATGAAAAATCCAGTCCAAGCAAAATAAAGTGACAAAAAATTTTTAGGTTAGACGTTTCATATAAGTTTTTCCAATTTATATAAGTGTAAAGTAACCCAATGGAGTATGTGACTATAGTCGAATTTATAGTACATTATGTTACTAGGAGTAGAAGGAAGTCTTTTTGTGTTGAACTCATACAATTGCGGCTGAGGCGCCTTCCTGGAGCTCGTGGGGACCCGGTATATAAAATATGGCCAATTGCAACACAACTCTCACTCGTCACAGCTGCCCTTGTAGGTGCTGCCACCAGTGGTACGTGAAACAACTGTACGCCGTACAATTATATTTATATAATTGAAGTAGTAACATTATGATTAATTTCTATACCGCATATGCAATAGAAAAATTATAATACGCTTAAAGAAAAAAAAAAAATAATTTAAGACTATTAGCCATTATATTATTTCATAATAACAAAAACTAGCTAAGGTGTAATATTTATTTATCTGTCGGTAATGTATTACTGTAGACATCAATTATGGAATTAACGTAGTACTATTAAACGAATTTGGTGCTATCATACTATTTACATTTGTGAAAAAATGCGAATGGTAAATTAATTCATTTCTGGTTACAGTTTGAGAAATATTTGGGATATGTTTGCTATTTATAAAATTTAAAAATAATGGATGTTTAGTAACCAGTAAATTGTAATGACAAATTTGTTTGTTAATTGTAAATATATTTATTATCTCCGTTATTAGTCCTTTTCTAGGCTTTTCTAAATTCTTCTACATGATTTAACCATGTTGCTTACTTTCTCGCCATTCTACTATTTATTCTCTCTCTCTCTCTCTATTTCTCTCTCTCTCTATTTCTCTCCATCTCTCTCTTTCTCTCTCTCATGATTCATTCTTATTTTGTATTCGTTTTCCGATAATAGCTTTATTGGTTTGATTTTTCATCTACTTTTTTTTTTACTTTACGAAGATGGAAAATGGACTAACTACTATGGTAATATGCCGCCTCATAAGTGAATGATAATGAATTTATGTGAACACAAACGACTATGCTCTTCAGTGGGATTCGAACCCACGACCTTTTGTGTACAAGGCTTGTTACCGTCATTGTTTCAGTAGCGTGCATTGTTATTGCTGTTTTTATCGTTTTATAAATTCGCTCATGGTGTGATGATACATTTTATTTTTAATTAACAATTAACTTCATTATCTTTTATTAGAAACTACCAATATAGTCCATTTTTCGCTGTTACAAATCGTAAGTATCGCGCGTAAGTCGTAAGTGTCTTCTTTACTCGCCGCATATTTTTGCCACGATACACTCGACTGCACTTCACGTATGCGATCGGCGGCCCCGCCGCGCCGCCCGCCGCGCATCTCTGAGAACCGCCGCCACCGACACCGCCGTGGTCGTTCCGCAAACACTGCATACACAGGTGCGCAAGAGCGAGAGTCCAAGATGCACCAGGGTTCATCTTTACCAGCGGCGGCGCCAAATACATTTTAACCTATCTCTTTTGAAGCTACGTTCGATGCGACTCAATTATCATTTACAATGGGCACATAAACCATAAACGAAATAAGACAAATTTATATCAAAATCGTGTAACACTTACGGTATAATTAGTAGTAATACTATATTACAATACGAGTGAAGAAACTAAGAATTTCGATCACGCATGTGTCAGTTTTGAACACGAGACGCAAGCCGAGTGGGCAAAGAGTGAGCGAATTCGTTTCTTCAAGAAAGTATAGCGTTTTGTTCAATCCTATTATTGTAAGTACGCGCCCGCTATCCTTGTGGCTCACATGCTAAATTTTACGAATCAGTGAATTTGGTAATGACAGGTGAGTGTGCGAAAGTAGTGAGCGAAAGAACTTTCGCTCACTCATCTGTTATTATTCACCCGTTAATTGTTGTAAATTAAGACTTATAATATGTAAAATATTATTTTTACATTAACAAATATATAATATCTACTCTCATTAAAAATTGCTGTTTTAGTGCAACTGGGGAAAAACGCGTGACGTCACTCCAACTTTTAAAAATAATATCTCGGGCAATATATGGAATTTTCACATTGGGTTTTTACTGATCATCATATGTATATTCTTCTAATAAAGTTTCATAAAAAATAATAGATATAAAAAATTGTTATAGACCCATTTAAAATATTACAACGAATACGGACCTGTTGAAACCTGTCCAAGTGACGTACCATTACACGGTATCATTTCTGGTAGCCTCGGGAGAAAGCCTAGAATATTCGAGAAGCCGCAATACAGAAGTATATAAGAGGCTACCGGGCTAAAGGCGGACAGTCTTTCATAGACCGGGGGTCTATTAGAAGCTGTCAGTGAGTGCAAATAAATAATCAGTAGAAATAAATAATACGTGTGAAATATTATATTACAAGTGAAGAAACTAAGAATTTCGTTCGCGCATGTGGCGTTAGCCGAGTAGGCAAAGACACATAAGTAGGCGAATTCGTTTCTTTACGAGTGTTGTATAGCGTTTTGTTCAATCCTGCTATTATCAGTACGCGCCACCATCCTTGTGGTCCACATACTGAATGTTAGGTTAGGTTCAATTTGGTAATGACAGATGAGTGGGTGAAAGTAGTGAGCGAAAGATATTTCGCCCACTCACCTGTCATTACCCATCCCGTTGCCATAGGAATGAGTTGACTGGGCAAAACAGAAGGTTTCGAGTTCTGTATCGAAGTAAGAAACAACAAGTTTCAATAGCAATTTAGTAATAGTGTGTAAATAAATGTACTTATTAGTTAAACAAATAAGTGGAAATAAATAAGTTTTGTTAGTTAAAATTAAACTTTTGCGTTATTCTTTCAGTTTTACTGGAACACGTAATAATATGAATTATACCAAAGAGGATATAGATCTAATCCTCTTTGATTATGAGAATTACCACTTAGTGGAAGTGACATCTATTGAAAGTAAAGTTAAAGTAATCAAAAACAATTTCGATAATACAATTATACAATGATAAATGAAGCAGTATTTGTTGTATAAACTGCAAAATTTATATGTATTTTTTTTTTCCAATTTTAATAAATGTACATTTAGATTTTTTTGGTTTTTGTCGTTTAAATACCGAAAAAGAGAGAAGGATATCTCCATCCCACTATTGTAAGTGAAATGTTTAGTTTGCTAGCTTCTTAATTAGTACGCCATAATTTTGCTGGTGTAAACGCTACCGTTGTTTATCTCAAGTTAAAAACACAACTCTTAAGTCTAATTGCTAATCGTAATTGATATTTGGGTAGCTCTAAACGCAATATATTTCATCAAAGTATTATTACATTATTATGTAAGCGTAATTCTACTATTAATTTGATTCCCACAGCCGACAAATTCTCGGAAAAACATTCACCACATAAATATTACCCCTGTGGTTTCTTCTTTACTTACAATTTTCTTGGACGTGATTTGATGACCCGTGACCACACTTCATAAACAAAAGTAAATCTTGTACTAGGGTTTGCTTTAAAGGATATTTTTTCTATTTTACGCCTATAACAATGCTTTTGATTGAAGCACCCAAAAAAATTTGTTAATAGTTCAGTCAATTATTGTAATAATACTGCCGTATAATTGGTTTTTTATGGTTGCTGATTCTTCTGAAATATCATAATGCTAAAAAATATCAAATATCTACGCTTGTGTTTGCTACAATTACGAATTCAAAAAATTGATTTTCAAACGTCATAACATTATCATCAAGTAATAAAAACTTTCCTAAATTTTGAAACTATGATTGTTTTTTAAAAAGATCATAATGGCGCAAAATAAAATGATAAGTCTAATATACTACTATAAACTACCGTGTCCTAAGGATAATATTATAATCCTAATGAGGTTTGTGACTAATTTTGATTCCTAACAATACAAGTATCATCTATTATAATAAAATATTTCTATGTTTTTCTATTTTTATTATTATTATTACTCGTAAGTACATATTATTGTACTTACATATTATTTATTTTATATATCTTATGTTCAATATACTTCTATTATTATATAAATAATTTTTAATTCTACTTTACGCTTATCCCATAATTTACACGGCCGTAGGTTCCTTAGAATGCCATCGCTGCTTTTTGTATGAAGCATTGTGTCTTGGAAAACAAAATGTGCATAATTTTATCAGTTATTTAATTAAATTTCTTTATTTCGTCATAAAATAGGAGAGAAATTCTATGAGAAATAAGAAATATTAGTCCATGCATGAAATAACAAGAATATAAAGCTTTAAGAACCTAATTCATTTTATAGATAGAAGAACTGTAAAACTCATGAAAAATGAAACCAAAAGTTTAATTACCGTCATCAGTTTCATAGAATATTAATCTTTTCTTTCTAATTGCGGGATGTAACTTTCATCACCCGATAATATAATGCGATTATGGTTCGATGGTTGAGGAATCAAGGACAATTTCAAATCGGAGACACTTGCTAATGAAATCCTCAATTAACAATTGTATTTAGTTTTTGGTTAGATATGTATAGTTATCCTCTGTGTGGGTTAAGCATTTAATAATACCATTCTGAAATCTCAGAGCCCTCTCAACAGGTGGGTCATTTCTGTATGATATAAGTTGTATGTATATACCTGCATTGAATATGTCACCTTTTATATCTAACATACTTCACTTTCAAAGCTTTACTACTTACATCAATTTGTGCGCAGCCAAAATGACGTCACGTTCACGACGCAATAAATTTAAATTCATATTGAAAATGCTATAAAATTATGTACAGGATCGATAAGTTTTATTTTTTATATATTACGAACAGTTTTTCTAACAAACTTTATTTTATATTTTGCATCAAAAAGCTCACATATCTACAGTATTAGATTTTCTGCCGTGTTTTCCATTTTCGCGCAATGTATGCAACTTAGTATTTTTAAATGGAATACCCTATATATTTTTACAAAATTTAAGATATCTTAAGTGTCTCTTTTAATAACTTGTTATTCCTTATAGTCTTAAAATGATCAGTACAGAAACTATCATGTTCTTAGATTAAATAATCACAGAAAATATGTCATAAAATTGTGTATTGAATGTTTATACAATCAGATTAGTTGCTGTCAGATCTTTAATTTGTATTATTTGCTATTTTCACTTAGTTTAACAATTTTTCTTTTGTTATACTTTGTTTAGTTAAAAAAAAATAAATATATCATAAGGTTTTTTACCCATTATTTAGTTTATTGAACTAATGTTCAATTCAATTCAACATTTTTTACAAATTAATTTATTGGTTTTAATTTCATGGCATACTATCTGTGTGTGATTCTTCATTAATAAAAACGTGAATAGTTTCTGTACTGATCATTTTAGGAAAGAAAGACAAAAGGTCTTTTAATTTTTGCAAAAATATAGAGGATTTTTTATTTAAAAACATACATTTCCATATCATTGCGAGAAAATGGAACACCCGGTAGAAAAACTTATACTGCAGATACGTGGGAATTTTAATGTATGTATGTAGATTTATCATGATTATGAGATTATGATGCAATATAGTAATTGAATGGACCCTATTATGCTTTTCCGATAAGGGGAAAGCATGTTGCGATAGACTGACGTCTGAAGGGATTTCTGTCTCTATCTAGCATTTCTGCGCTTGCGCGTTATCTCTTCAATCACGTCATGTATAGTTCATTTAAAGAAACTTTATAATGTTTAGGTGAACAGAGCAATAAAGATAAAAATCCCTCCATTTACGCTCTCTCTCGACACGCATTTAGCTCGTTGTTGTCCATTCCAGAATTACTATATTTCAGTGGCACCTTGGAAGAATGAAAACAAAAGATTGAGCATAGGCTTATGTATAGGAAAATGTAACCTGGTTAGGACAGAGACAAGGAAACTATGATTCTCATAGGAGTGGGGATTTGCGTTGTACATACATACGTCCAGAAAAAATAGTACGGCTGCCAATTGTTGCTTGTTGCTATAACAACAGGGCCTTATTGTAGTGGTGGAAGCGGCTTCACTATCGCTTGTTAATGCTATCTCTTTTATATTCTTTCCTGCAAGAATGGCGCAGACCCCACTGTTGAAAATGCGGAAATAATTTTTATGTACACCCGTGAGTTAAATGTCACTTAGCCCACTCATTTTGCCTGAATTAAGAGCTTCATTGCCGCACTCGTTTTCATGAACGTACAATTTACTATAAATGTTGATAATACAATCTTTACAATTCTTTAAATTAATAAATATTTAATCAATTAATATTTTTTGAAGCTTGTTCTTCTATATCCGACGAAATACTTTCTAAATCAACAATTTTCATGAAATGCTTCAAAAATTTATGAAAAACAACTACATAATTGTTAAATGTTAAATTGTGGTCGTCATGGATTAATAGTTATTTGTGTATCAAGTGCGGATAGAGCATTGTTTGTTGCACGCGGCGAGAAATTGTTGATCGAGGCGAAGCCGAGATCAACAACTCGACAAGTGCACCGAACAAGCTCTATCCGACGAGATACACACAATATTTTTTCTACAATCGTTGAACAATGTCAAGCTGTAGAAAAAAATTAATTTTCAAAATTATCTTTGGTCATGCCTATATGGTGATTAAGTTGAAGTGTATGTACGTATATGCCAACTGTATTTGCAATAGCAAGGTTACCAGAAAAATCCAATGCATCATTTACTTCTTTTACCTAATTTATTTTTGTTTTTTTTTTGTCGCGCTAGTGCGACCATATGTCACTTTGTCGCCCTAGAACGACAATTTCCTAACCAAAAATGGAATAACAATGTCGATATTGTGCAACGATTGTAGAAAAAACATTTGTACACCAACTAAATGGAAAAATTTTCTACTTGTCAAATTATTTAAATTCTTATCTCCCGCCTCATCCTGTAAAGAAGGTATAGGAATCATGCAAAAAATAGGTAGTGAATTTTCAATGGATGAGCACGTTTTAGAGTCCCTAGAATACGATTTTAATAGTTTTGCGATGATGTCACAGTAAATTGTGGTTTAATGAAATTTTTTTTATTAGAATAATGTTTCAAATATTATTATCTACAATTATTGTTTGAAACATTTTCCTCTTACTGTCACCATTTACGAGTTACAACACATTAAAGAAAAATTATAATTTGATACTATTGTTTAAATTTGCTAACCTGTGCTTTTTGAAAATACAAAAAACGGCTGAAAAATGTCTTTTTTGACATGTGATAATTTTTTTGAAGGGATAAGCGTTACTTGATAGTGGTGGTCCGGGTTCTTGGCGTTGTTCGATAAGAAATCTTTGACGGGAGGTATTGTGGTGCTCACGATCACGATAGATTTTTTAACTTTGGGCGGGCGTAGATAAAATATTGTACGAGTACAATACATGTATAATAATGTAATATTAATATACTTATGTAATTATTTCACATGCGTATCTTAAAAATGCTCTTATCCCATTTATTTCAATCACTTAAAATTAAAGTGTAAAAAGTAGTAAGAAAATATGTTTGGTGTATGAATAATAATAATAATAATTTATTTCCAATAAAGTTATACATATATTGTGCCCCCTCTATTTTGTCACGGCACTGTATTTAACCCAGCCCCTTGGGCAGTGCTGCCGAACGCACATCTCGCACGCAAGTTCATTACAGGGTCTTGCTTCATTGCTCACGCACGCACACGCACACACACACAATCCGATCTCACTCCGTCTCCTTCGTCCACGTTTCTTTCTTCAATCCTAATTGGATAACTTTTGACATTTTTTGCCGATTCGGCGTTTTCGCGTCCTGCTGTTAATTATTCATTTGTGCTTCCGTTATGGAGAAGCAGCCAGTAATTGCCATTGCTGACGTGTATCATTGTAGCTATTTGTTTCACTTTATATTGAATCTTTTTCTGCGATTTTGAAAAACGTTGCTTGTGGAAAATGTTATTCTTTTTGTCATTCAGTTTCACTGAGCTGAAAAGCCATCAATTATTTTTTGTGAGATGCAAGTTGTTCAACACGGATTTAAAGAATTTCAGTGAATAACTCGACATGATTCTGAAAAACTTTTACTAGTTATTTTATACGCTACACGCCAAGATATTTTAACATCGGTTTTCTTTTGCTATGAACTTGTCCGGAACATAATTTTATTTTCTTTAATAAGAAGCAAGACATATATTAGTTGCTAGTCTATTATATATTGTTTTTGTTTCTACTGAATTTCATTTAGAAAGAGTGACGCACTGAAATGAAATTAAAATGTAGCACCAGCATCATTACTTGGTTTCGTCGTAATGCGTAATTTAAAACTGTTTAGTTATAACCTGTCTCAAGCTTTAGTGAATTGAATTAACACCGGTCAATAGCAGGCAATATAATAAAATGATGTAAGTAATCCGTGACAGAATCATGTTATTTGGCCCAGTAAAAATTATATGAAGGAGAATTGTTTAATTCGCCATATTTATATCTTAAATTCTATCCTTTTTACCTCGTGCACTGCACATACATAGGACGTGAGGTATAATGTTCATGTTACGAATTTATTAGATTTAGAGAACAATTCATCAGCAGTAAGTGTTAGATTATTTGAAGGCCTATTAGGGTTTTGGGCATATTTTAGTAAATTAATGAGATAGAGTAAATTTCGTTGGAATTAAAAAGATGTAGAATAATATTACCTACAATCTTTATTTGAAACATTTTTCTATATTTTGTTGTCATCAGACTAAAAACAGTGTTCTTATTAGAGTGCGTACACGTTAACTTCAAGCCACCTAGCTTAACAAACTGATAGGCTTAGTGGTTTGAAGTTAACGTGTACGCACTATACCAGCCAATACCTTTGGACCAAATGAAATCTTTATGTTAGTAATTTTTGTTAATTTGTGATTATTTTAGTTGTTATTCTTAAAAATAACTAGAATTTAAGATACAAATAAATTGAGTACATCAATTTTCCCTTTGTAAGATCAGAAGAATTATTTTTAAGTTATTCTAAAAGTTTTAATTGGGCCAAATGATATGATTCTGGGCTCGTATATTCCATTATTACCTGACGTCAATTAAAACGTTTTGTAATAGAAACCCTCTTTAATACACGATTTATGATGGGTACAGAATTTGAAATTCATTTAAATACTACTGGATTGTACCACTATCAACTGTTTAACTTTTAACACTTTAATAATTTTCTACACTGTAATATGAGGGTATTTTTGTTCCGTGATTCCGCTTTGACCGTTTTCTCAATGACGTCTGTGTGTATGGCCTGATGGTAAGATGTATGGATGTGTGCCCGAGCTTATAATTCACGAACGAGAAAAAGAAAGTAAAAAATTAATTCATAATTATAAGTTTTTAAAAAATGCGTGTAACTTAGTTGATTTTGGTAACAACTGTAAAACTGGAAGTAGAATATACTTGATACACAAAATAATAAATTGATTTTATTTCGAATATGAAATAAGCTGCGAAAAAAGTTTCATAAAAAAAATATTATTGGATTATAAAAGGTTATATTTCCGCTCCTGGGTTTGAGAAAAACTAATTATGTAATTAATAATAAATTTTGAAATGACATAATAAATATTAATTAAATCCTATTAAGCTTGGTATCAAATTGAACATTTGTGTAAGAAGACTAACTCAAATATCGAAAATTAATTTTGAACAATCACCAAATGTTTTTTATACAACATAATTGAATTTTATTAAAAGTGGAATCAAATTATAGTTCTCAGGGATGAGAATTAAATTGATATGTCAAAAATTAATTTTGAATGATCGTCAATTGTTTTTTTTTACAATTGTTAACTGATTCCTGTTGAGTTTGGTGTCAAATTAATGGTGTTACTGAGGAGAGCTGCACTTAAACATAAAATTAATTTTGAGCCGACCGTTTATTCTTTTTATAATAGATATTAAAATTTTCTATAGGAGGGATTTATATTATCAGGTCATGTACTCATTTTAGACTTTATGGTATATAATATATTTTTGAGACATGAACTTACAATTTTTGAGGTCCCGTGAGTTTTCTTAACATCTTTTGCTTATATATTTATAATTCAATGATCATAATTTCTATGAGGTTAAACCACTGATTTCTATATAACACTAGATTGGGCATAAGCCGCTACGCTGTGTTCCCAATTGAACGTCGCCATGATGGTCAAAATAGGAAGATTTGTGACACATCAATATTTAAAATGATAGGTATGACCTGAAGAGTAGGGGGTGGAGAGCGCGGTATATAGAAATCAAAGAATGTTCGATGATTGGTATGACCTGAAGAGAGATGGTGGCGAGCGCGGTGTATCACAAAACTCCAATTTCACCCATTCAATTGGGAACGATCTCAGATTGTCAGAATATGGCCTTTGCTCAATCTAGTGTTATAAGAAATCTGTGGATTAAACATATAGTTGGAATATCTGTTGAATGTTGATATGTTTAATGTATAAGAAAGTAATGTGGATTCCACACTAGATTGTTTACAGTTTTATTTATTGTTTGATAAAGTTGAGGCCACATTATTTTGTCTATCTTGACTGCACGTTCTCTACATTTGAAATTTATATCAACATTAACTGTTCGTCAGTTCAGTATTTAATATTTACTAATACTATCCTGACCGCTATATGGCATATCCCGTTATTTTAGGGCTGATCATATCATCAGAAAAGTCAATAGATTCACTGAAGGCTGAGACAGGTTATATAAATTTCTGCACTTGTCTTCATACGAGAAACAATAGAGTTATATTCTCAGTCTCAGATCGATTCCCATAGTCCACATATAATGACTCCATTATCTCACTTATCCTCAAGCGAATAAAATTTTTGGGGTCCGTGATTTTACAACCTCCTGTAATAGCAGGAAAATAAATCACCTATCACCTACCAATCCAAAATGCCACAAATAAATATTAATTGGAATGATTAATCATCATATTTGGTATCTGTATGATATAAGTAGTTATTTGTTTGTTCTCAAAATTAATTACACATTTTTACTACGTATAAGAAAGTAATTTACCTGTGTAAATAGCATGATGATACATTGAATTTTAACAAACAAGGAGAAATATTCACCCAAGTCACCTTCAGGTTTTCTGTTCTCCCCGAATTCCATTCTCCATTCCTCGATTCTTATTCACGAAATCAGTAATCAGTAACTCGAAATCGAGAGTGAATTGGTAAAAAACCTTCCATTTCTTCGGTTGTCGTTGTCGGCGATTTGTTAGCTGGTCAGAATGGTGCACTAATGAGCATCCGCAACAGTTGCTGACGCTGGTTTCACCGATTTCATTAGTTCTCATTATCGGCGCGGGCGCGGACTGCGGCCCGGCCCGGGTCGGAATCTCGGAATGTCACCGAGAGAGGAATCCCGGGAATCCGCGCTAGCGAGGCTGACATCTATCCGAACCAGCGCTTGTCAAACAGCGGACGATACAATAAGGGTGAAATTTATTTAACTACCTATAGTTTCAAGAGAATTCGCTTCATTTCTGGTTGGCAGTAGTAGTAGTAAATAAATATTTTAATTTTTTGGGAAATAGAAATATGTATTGATTGTGCTTTACAAGGTTTATACACTTGAAAGACTTTTCGTTGCATTAATAACATACTGGGTGTAGAATTGGAATGTGGAACATAGAGATTTCCATTTTATCTTTTTGATATTGCTGTAAATGTTTACCTACTCACTTTAAAGCAAAAGTGTAAATACAAAATTTGTTGAAATTGAAAAAATGTATGCAATAAGGCCCATTTGGTTACCTAAATATATCAATCAAATTAAAACTAATATTTTTTAGAAAAATTGTAATACGGCCATGGAAAAAAATGAAATATATTTAACATTTCAGAAGACAGATTTAGATTTATTTATTAGAGTTTTGCATTATTTTTCATGGAAATATCATAGAAGACTGTAATGATATAATAGCGAACTTTAGAGTTCATATTTTTTAATGTCTTTCTGTAAAATAAAAAAATAAATTTTTTTGCCGATTGACATTAAAGATGACACTTCACAAACTGCTGACAGTCTGTAAAGTCGTAAAGTGTCACTTTTATGCCTAGGCTTTAAACATATTTTACATAACAACCGCTCAACAAACGCATAGCAACCGTCAATAAATACATAGCAACCGTTCAACACACGCATGGCAACGTAATTTGACAGTGATAACCTTCAAAATATCTATATAAAATAATCACTAAATTTATATTAAATACAAATCGGTAATTTTTTTTTATATTTACATTAAGTACAAAAAATAAATTGCTTTTTTTAAAACTACAAATTTTGCGTAAAAACAAGGGCGAATTTTATATATTTCTTTGGCTTTATCTTTGATACTTATGGTTTTAAAGAATTTCTGTGTCTATCTATGGTAATCGATGTAGAGCAAATAAACATACGATCACTTTTACATACCAGGTGGCGTATAGAGATTTCAATGCTATTTTTTTTAATATTGCTGTAAATTGTTTCCTATTTACTTTACAACAAAAGTGTAAAAACATGTGTTGTTCAGAATTAAAAGACTTTTTAACAAAAAGTTAATAACACGCTCCTAAACTAATGTATGCAACTAATTTTGAGTCGGCGTTCGTTGATTGTTTATTTGGCGCCGACTATGTTACTATTAGTACTAGCTACAACTATGGGTAGTAATTTCATATTGTGAATGAGCCCAAGTAGAATGACATTTGTTTGAAAATCGCGTAGGAAACCCAGAAAATCTAAAATAATGGAACGCTGTTTTAATTTTGCAATTAAGAACAGTTACCCATTATCTAAATTTTTGTTGCATTGCCGTGACTAATAATCTTTCTTAATTACGTCAATTAATTCATAAAATTCCTCATAATAAGATCAAAATCCCTAATCTAATCAATTTCGCACGGTCATTGCAAATTCCTCATTTCTAAAGAACAATTACTTTAATCAATTTCTAGCTCTCTTTACAATTCTGAATATAGAATTTATAATTTGCCTCCACGACAATCCAGAGGCCGCGGTCGTTGGCTCCAACGTACGCGAACAATAAATTAAATATGAGGGTAATTTATTTAGGACATTAATGCCTCACCTGTATCGCACAGTTTAATTAAGAAACAGGTGAGACTCTTTGTAATTACAGCGTTTTTTCGTTGTTTTCTCGCCGGGTTTATTAAATAATACTCCATATCACCTCGGAGGATTTGCATGATTTATTCATTGGGTCTTTTCTGTCACTTAACGAGCTCTGCGTTTGATTTAATGCCGCCGCGCAGAGTTAATTGTAAACACTCTTTTCACCGATTGTGCATGGGAATGTGTTTGGTCAGGTGTTTTTGATTGTAAGTGGTCTTAATTGCTGTGTTGGATTTAAATATTTGATAATATGTCTGGATGTTGAAGTACAGAAAGTTTTTATTTATGAATGCGTAATTTAGTTGATAGGACACTTTGGAATTATGAATTTAAATAATCTGGTTGTTGAATTTAAATAGGTTAAATTCTTAATTAAGGCAAGAGCTGATCCAAGAATTACTCTAATAATAGAAATACACCGCACATAATTCTAAATTTGAATATTCATTAATAATTCTAAACAGTAACAATATAAATTCTAGAATGTAATGTTTTTGGAGTTATATAAAAATTCAAACAGAAAAAAAAATATATCATCGCGCCTTTTACCCATTGTGAGTGTGGCACTCTGCTTACGCAGATCTTGGTAGGTGATATATTTTTGCGTATGCAA
Organism: Poecilus cupreus; assembly: GCA_963942605.1. Classification (NCBI taxonomy): domain Eukaryota; kingdom Metazoa; phylum Arthropoda; class Insecta; order Coleoptera; family Carabidae; genus Poecilus; species Poecilus cupreus. The sequence goes on from OZ012726.1 coordinate 17,237,198, forward strand.
TGCGGTTACCAGGCGTCCAGTCATAGCCCCCAAAGTTGTTAGTGGACGGGGAACCACAGGGGTAAATTTAAATTGGCAACTGTCAACTGTGGGATTCGAACTGAGGATCTCCCGATCCACAGTCCGATGCGATACCACGGAGCTATTTACCCTATTCAAAAATCAAACAGGAAAACATTAATTTAAAACCAAATTGAGTTTATTATCTTTCTGTACATTTTATTTATTTTTACATGTTTACTTCCCCATTGGATCTTCTACATCCACCAATAGCAGTCCATAGAAATGATGTCGTTCAAAATTTTTAAAAATTCTGGTTCACATGCTATTTCTCGCTGTTTCCGGTTTCATTCTGTTGTCAGTATTGAGATTATGAATGTGAATGTGATATGCTTTGTATGTACGAAGTTTATAACAAACTGAATGATTGTTTAGGAATGTATTTGTTACATGATAGTTTGCAGTAAGATATTACTAGTAAGTGGGTTGGTTTGTAATAATTGTTGTATATTTGTAAACCCTGAAGAAGGTTTAAGTGTAAATCGAAACGTTGGTTACGTAAGAAGAATAAATGCTGTATGAGTGAGATATCGAGTATTTTTTACACTTTACAATAAACCAAAATCAAATAAACATCCAGATATTGATTAATAACACTAGACACATGTTTGATATATTGAATAAATGTTTCAGTTTCAGTTTTCATATCAACTTTACTTATTGAACACCATAATTAGGAATTTTTCTTCATTTATAAACATTGTTAAAGTATGATGGCATGTTTATTCGACTTTGGTATCCTATGTTACATTTTATTAATAAATATACTACGTATAATTGGTATTGTAACGAATATAGACTTGTTGAAGCCAGTCGGAATGACTTCACTCCCGATTAGTACACTATTTCTCTGAGCTTCGAGAAAAGCGTAGAACGTTCGAGAACCTGCCACGCAGGAGCATATATAGGGCTACCGGACTAACGGCAGTCAGTCTAGTCTGGTAGGCCATCTGTCTATGATGGACTGTGAGTGTGTGATAAAGAGTGAGCCAGTGAGTTTGTGGTAAACTGTGACTGTGTGATAAACCGTGAGTCTTCCATAAACCGTGACACTGTAATAAACAATTAGGCTGTATTAAACCGGCAATCTGTACTAAACGGTCAGCGTGTTTAAATAAATATTCGACATGTGAAGGCTCGTTAGAAATAAATAACCAGTAGATAAAATAATACATGTGAAAATAATCTTGTTACTAGTGTTTTTAGTGTAAAATAAATAAATCATTTTTTTGTTAGTTATAATTAGATATTTGTGTTGTTCTTTCAACAGCAATGAACCCGAGTAACGGGTAAAACGTCCAGTATACATTAACAACAAATAAAAAGCAAGATGCTGGAGAAGCAGTCAATATAATAAAACCCAATAAAACACCAACACTTCGACAGCAAATCATGATTGCAGTCTTCATCAGGGTGCTGATACAAAACAAACAATCAATAAATAAACGTACACAAAGCATGGTAAGCAGACTTATATAATTTGTTATTAAAACTTAAAAAATATCATGTAAAAACAAGAGGAACTACGATAAATCAAATTTGAGTTCGAAGTGTGCCCTAGTGGAACACAGTCATCGGGAAAGATACTCTATTTTAAAGACACTAGGATACTAGCCACGGAGAAGAACCTGAACAAGAGGTCAACTTTGGAAATGTTACACATCCAAAGGGATAAACAATCGGTGAACACTCAAACAGATATCCAAAATCTCAGCACCATTTATTCAGGAATTTTAGCCAAACACTATGGGTAATTATTGCTACAATAATTAGTTTATTTTTACCATTTCTTGTGATATTTCAACTGTGATATTATATTAGTTATTATTTTACTGTTTAATCCTGTAGTTTTGTGCCTCAAGCTCTTGATGGGCTGATGAGTGGTTCTATGCTTCTTTGGACGATTACTTAACTAGAAACTTCTTGTATAAGTCAGTTGTTAATGACTGTTAAGTTACATGTATGTGTGTATTTTACCTATTTTTGTCGACAGATTTCTGTAAAAGTCTTAATAACCAATTATGTAAGTCTGCTTATGCTTTGTGTACGTTTATTTATTGATTGTTTGTTTTGTATCACCAACCTGATGAAGACTGATTTGAAGTCGAAACGTTGGTGTTTTATTGGATTTTATTAAATTGACTGCTTCTCCAACATCTTGCTTTTTATTTAACATCCAGTCTAGAAACAACTATTCTATTTATAACAAAAGTAAATATTGCATATTAGCTGAAACTTGAGGCATTATTGTAACAAGTCTTAAGTCAGCACATCATAGTTCACGCAATGATTAAGTAAGTAGGTCAGATAGTGTTCACTTGTGACACTTATTTTGCTGACTTAGGACTTGTGCAAATATATATAAGTGGTAATATGTATTTTAGATAGTAAGTTGTAGAGAACGCTCATCATTGATTGGGATTGGTATTTAATAAAGAATATGTAAGTTAGTCGAAGAAAGAAGATTTATTGTTGCTGACAGGACCCTCGTATATTTTCTACCCTCTTAGGGGGTGTTAGAAATGGTGGCAGCGGTTTTGGGTTCATTCGTCAGACCAGAGTAGCCTTTACACACTGTATTGGTTGCTCGCGGGAGTCAGCATGCTATGAAGATAATTGAAATCAAGAGTTGTGGCCGATAAATTCTACAAGACGCAAGAAGGAAGATGTACTGTCAAAAAATATTCTACAATAATGAAAGAAGACGCGTACAGTGTTACAATTGTGGCGGAAATCATTACGCCAGGCAGTGTTGGCAACGAGTAAACAATCAAAGAAGAGGCTACGAAGAACACGGGCGCTACAGAAGATACAAAGAAAATCAACGTGCTGCTTGGTATGAATATCACCAAAGTAACCCATTCGAAGAAGAAAGAATAGAAGAGCCGTTTGATATAGAAAAAGAGACAATAAAATGCTGGTATACAAAATTATTAAGAGCCCAGATATTAGGTCAGGAGGAAGAAATATACAGAATTTTTGAACATCTTGGTGGCCTTCCGACTGATGAAGGTGTTTTAAGATGTTTCGGATGTCTGATGCCCAAGAAAAACTACTGCCTTTGCAAAAAGAATGAAGAACAAAAAGATGAAATTGAAGTTGCTGTACCAGAAAATACTGAAGATAAAGATGAGAAGAACCTGAAAGCGTTACACAAACTGAGGTAATTCACGAGTGTGTTAGTTGTCTGCTCCCAAAACGGGGTTGCTGCATTTGTGCAGAGCAGGAAGAAAAACAACAGGAACCACAAGAAATTGCCGAAGAAGAATTCTGTGAGAGAAGAGCGGAGAACTCTGAAGCAGAAGAGACTGAAATCGGGGAAGAGATTATTGAAGATTTTAAAGTGGAGGGTGCGTTAGAGAGCGCACCGATCCTGAGTATGCTGATCAGTGATGAATTCTGCGAAAAAGAAGCGGAGGACTCCGAGGCAGAAGAGGCTGCAGTTAAGGAAGAAATAATTGCAGATGTCAAAGTTGAGGAGTGTGCTTTAGAGAGCACAAAAATCGAGAGTACCCTAATCAGAGAAGAAAGTGTTGCGGTAAATAATTGTCAAAACGCGGTTCAGCGGGTCATCAGAGCTGGTAAGAGTAACAGCAGCAAAGGGCAAAAGAGACATAAGAAAACAAAAATTAGCAAATACCAGAAAATCAATAAAGTATCAAGCAGGCAACGTACAGGTTCAAGTAAGGAGAACTTTTCCAAAAATTCCGATAAACGGAACAAAAAATCCAAGCGGAACCAACCCATTCCAGATAAAAATTATACAAATCCAGGGAGGAAGCAAATTCCGAAGAAACTAGTGCATCACAGTATAAACTTTAGAAGGTGGTGGTGTATTTATGGACAATATTGTGGAGAGGAACATTTTAAATAAATTTAGTGAAGTGTTTAGGTTTTAGTGACTTTTGATATTAATATTTAAGTAATTTATAATTGTGTTTTGGTATTAGATTTTTATATGTTTTTTATTTATGAAATTGTGCCCTTCGGAGCAAATTTCTCAAAGAATGGAGGAATGTAACAAGTCTAAGTCAGCACATTATAGTTCACGCAATGATTAAGTAAGTAGGTCAGATAGTGTTTACTTGTGTTGTGACACTTATTTTGCTGAATTAGGACTTGTACAAATATATATATATATATATATATATATATATATATATATATATATATAACTTAAAGTTTTATTTATAGTCGCTGTGTTTTTAAAAACTTTTATTTTGTTACTAACAAAAGTACAATTTAAATTCAGATGTTTTCCGTTTAACAGTTCAACTAAGACTGAATACAATATAACATAAAATATTCTAAGACAACTACAATCTTATCTAATTATTCTAAAAGGGGTGTCATGTTGCACCGTGGGGCAGTGCTGACGGTGCGGTTCCCATCTTCTGGAGCGATGTAACTTATATATATATATATATATATATATATATATATATATATATATATATATATATATATATATATATATATATATATATATGGTAATATGTATTTTAGGAAGTAAGTACAGTAGAGTACAGTAAGCTGTAAAGTTCATCTTTGGTTATCGTTTAATAAAGGGGGTGTTAGATTATTAGGAATATAATATTGTTAGACACTACATTTTTTTCACGATATGTTCCTAAAAATAATTTGCTCTGACTCTAAATACACTTTGACAAGTCAAAAGTTAAGTTATCAGGCACAAGCAGGTGTAATAGTGTTGCCAATGAACCAAACTTAAATCTAAATTAAAGTTGTCAAATTGTGATTTAATCTAGAAAAAGAAAAATATGACATAATTGAAAGATAATTTAAAATATGTATATCACTAAAATAAGGATTTTCAATAATATTAGGAATATATTTATAATTTCTACAATATATTTTTTGAAAATAACATTCATATTGGTAATACTTCTATATTTTCTTCTCTATAGAGGAAAAACACATTTTCCTCACTATTTCGGCGATGAAATTTCCTGGCATGTCATGAAAAAACATCTTTTGCATTGTGGCTTCAAAATGTAGTAATTTTGTTGCGCTTAGTAATAAAATAAATGAAATATTTATATATTTTTCTTTCAACTTTATAAAATTTGTTTTTAAAGACATATTTAAAAATTCTACTTTCTTATTCAATTATACAGATCTGCATTTTTATTTATTCTTGAGATATCAATGCTGAAATCATTTTTGACGAGACTAGTTTTAGAAATATTCGAAATTAATTGCTTCTTATGTGATCTCGACTCGATTTTTTAGTTTAAGATTTTTTGCAGTTTTCGTAGGTCGCAATATTTCAATAATTTTTTATTGATATTAATTAGTTTAATAAGTGGTTTAACGATTACCAAAATAATTAAAATTAAGAATTTATTATTTTGATTATATCAGTTTCTATTATTAGAATTTACATTTTTGAATACAATGAAGAATGGTAGAATTTTTATTTTAATTCCTTGTATTCATAACTATTTTAATTAATTATATTCATGACTGCGCATACCAGCTTATTTGAAAAATTTGTATGTAGGTTCATTTATTTCTATAATCAGCTTAATTGGACAGGATACGAATAATAGTCATCAGTTGTTTAGATCTGTATCAGTTTTGAGATCTTGAGTTTTTGTGCCTCGACGCATCGTTCAAGTCTCCAGGTATACACGAATATTATTTCATAAACTACGGACATTATTACGGGAATGACTTCATAAAAATATTCTTGAATATCATCATGATTTAAAATATTAGAGAAATATAATATGGGCAACACACAACTTTCTTGTTACATTTATTTGTTTGTTCTCAGTGCAACTATCATTTACAATGCAGTTCCAGTTTTTAGTCAAAATTATAAGAATTTGTTGTCATGTAATTTTCAAAACAAATGTAAAAATAGATTTGAAAACAGTTTTTGGCACTTGCACATGTGGTTGATGTGACAGATTTGAAAGTAAAACATAACCTTTTATTATCGAACATAGTTAAAAACAAAACTCACAACAAACTGTCATTTGAACTTGGTTGTTGTGAACACTAGGTTTTACATGAGTTGTTTTCAAACTAGTTTTTAAGCCAAACCCATGAATTTTAGTTTTGATTTGATTTAACTCAAAACAGTTTTGACGCTTTATAGAGCTAGGCAAAACTTAATTATTAATTTTTAGCGTCCAGTAGTACTTAATACTTGTACTGAAGTATATATTTTATTTGTTCTTATTAATTGAATTTTTTAAGTATAAAAATTAAAACTTGTACTTAAGACTTATTTCTCGTTTGAAAATCGTAAAAAATATTGAAGTACTTTTTAAATAATTAAGTATTTCGATATTACTGAAATCATGTAAAATAACTTATTTAAATAATTTTAACGATGCAATTTATATTACTCTAGTTGAAAAAGAGTGTTTTTAGCTATTTTCAAGTTAAAACAATGTTTTTATTATTATATATAAAAAAAGATTGAGAATGTGGTGCCAGCAATTTGTACATATTTTAAAAATTGTACTACTTTAAAATATTATAGTCTAAAATCAGTTTGTAGTATTTATAATAACAAAAAAAAGAAAGTACAATTACTTAAAAAATATTTATTTCGAAGTATTTTCGATGAATAAATACTGATACTCGAGCTGATACTTTATTCAAGTACCTTGAAGCTAAACTTGAGAAAGTGCTTGGTAAGAAGTATTAACTATTGTTAGTACTGATACTTATACTTAAGTGTTATGATTGTAATACTTGCTGAGCTCTGGTGTACTTGGAGTTTTCAAACCTTTTTTAACGGCCTCAAAACTACATAAACGCAGTAATTATGAAAATATAATTCATTTGTCATGTGACAAATTAGCATCTTGTTTTGGTCTGTTGTTGACATTTTTTCTTAATTGACAGTCATAATTTTGTAATTTAAATTATCGCGCCTGCAGATAAAAATTTCCTTTTTTATATACATCAAAACTTAGGTTAATACACCCGATGTGTTGCGTGAATTTATAGTAAGTTGTATAGTTTTCTTTCCGCTTGACAATAAATAATTATTTATTAATTCTTTGATTATATATCAGCTCGTTATATGATTAATGATCGAAGATATTGCTTGCCTTTGGACTGGTGAAATTAGCAGCAGCAGTTTTCCATTCAAAAATATCATCGATGATAATCATATCACCTCTGAAAAATATATTATTTTATATAAATTCAGTTTCTTTTTTTTTTCGAAATATAAAATACAGGTATTTTATTGTTTAGAATCATGTATATGAAAATCGAAAATTGGACTATACGTGAAATGCACATTTTCAATACCACTAGTTTAATTTTAGCAATATAGATATTTAAGAAATTTGTTTATTATACAGAATTAAGTACGCCATTACATGTATTATTGTAAGATGTAAGATAACTTTATTATGACACTCTTACCTTCATGAATGTCGGTATTTTCATCCATGAAATGCAGCTACCAGGCGTCAGGTAGTATTTGCATTTAATTATTCCATTAGTAGTGAAATACCCTGTATTAATTATTTATATTATTTGTATGGGGTAAATAGCTCCGTGGTAACGTGTCGGGCTGTGGATCGTGAGATCCTCAGTTCGAATCCCACTAGTGACAGTTGTCAATTTAAATTTAAGCTGCATTTATAGTTTACATAACATAACATAGCATAACATAACATAGCATAGCATAACATAATAAATTTTGTAGGTTTTATAGTATGAAATTTTGTTATGTTTTCAAAGCATAAAAAGAAGATTGTTTCAAAGAATGAGTGTTCAAATGCGATATTTAATATTGTTTTGACATTGATTTGTCTATATCAGGGGTGGGCAACCTTTTGTATAACAGGGGCCAGAATAAGATTTACGTTTCGTACGCGGGCCGAAGTTATTAATTGACACATTTTTGTAACTTATAATTTTTTTCTGAAAATTTAAAAAGCAGTAATAAAACAAAATTAACTAAGTACTGCATTTATTTCTTAATTTAAACTAGAAGAATTATATCGAAAATTAAACTGTAAATCTCCCCTTTTTCTCTATGTTGAGTACTAACCTAATTTAAAATTTTTGTTTTTGAAAATATTTATTTATTATTTCTTCTAAAGATCTCGCGGGCCGGATTGGAACTTTACGCGGGCCGAAGCTGGCCCGCGGGCCGGAGGTTGCCCACCCCTGGTCTATATGCATGATATGCAGGTTAAAATTTGATCTTTTGCGAGCTCGTACTTTTAGTTTTAAAATGGATGATGATATTGTAAAAGTAGGTACTGCACTATAATGTGCATTTTTAGTTTCCCTTAGTCTATTTTCTAAAAAAATATAATAAATGTATAGAAACACATAAACAAATGTCATTCATTACCTTGTAATATAACCTGCAAAACATAAACATGACAGCTGCGAATCGTCACTAGGTATTCGAGAGATTCCGATAGTGTCCGAAGATTACCGGAAAACATAACATAGCATAAGAAATAAAATATGGTCATTTCTTGTGTTATGCTATGCTATGTTATGTTATGTAAGAGAACTATAAATGCTCTTACGTACTTGCGTGTATTTATATTTTCACTATGCTATGCTATGTTATGCTATGTAAACTATAAATCCAGCTTTACCCTTGTGGTTCCCCCTCCACTAACAACCTTGGGGGTTATGACTTGACGGCTGGTAACCGCATTTCATAAGCAAAAATATATCACCTACCGAGATCTGTGTTAGCAGAGTACCACACCCATAATGGGTAAAAGGCGTGATGATATATTTATTTATATTTATTTATTTAATTATTTTTTAAAACTATTTTCAGACTTTCCCATATAAATACCTAACTTCTTAAAATGTTGCGTTAGCGTAACTGTAATTTACCTCAAACGCAACGAAACAAGAATCAGAACACAACGCATAAACTTAACGCAACATTTACGTAAAGTCGCGTAAAGTACACCATGCCTTAGGAGAGCTCCAAAATATCCCAGACAATTCACCGTGCCATCAACCAGTGCGCTGGCATTCCATCTTTCTTTTCCATTTAACTATCTCCGCTTTCTGCGGAATCCTTCCCCGCTCTCTTCACGGCAGGTATTTAAATCAAGGTCCGCGGTGGACAGTACAAATTTATGTAGTGGTTTGAAGATTTTTAATGAGAACTCGGGACGCAGCGAATGACTTGCTCTGCACTGCTAACTGTTTATAAGACTTGTAAGTGTGAAACAGCGAATTAGATCTCTTGTTTTTAACGGAATTTGTCAGGTTCCAAGATCTAGAATTTTTTAGTAGGATTCGTCAGTTGTTATGAAACCTTGGGCAGGTGATAACTGCTTTGAAATATAGCGTGGTATTGAATTTTATTTATTTCAACAAAATTATAGACTACCTACTTAATACTATGGCAAATTTATTTTGATACAAAACATAGATATAAATTCGTCCAATACAGACATACAAAGATGACAAACGTAATCGTGAAAAACAGAAAATAGTGAATTCGAATTTTAGGGACATAAAATATGCTAATCTGTTGAAAACTCACTAAACAAAATTTGTATCCGTTATAATATAAATATATAATTTAAAATTGCGTTAATAAATACACTTGTTAAATTATAAAACATTATACGTTATAATAAAAAAGTTGCAAATCTAAAATATCTGCTTAGTGTTGTTACCAATTTTTTTGACTGACTGTCATAATAGAACTTCCTTAGCGTCACTGTGCTATCCAGAAATGGATAAATATTGTAATAATGCAATTAGTTTTCGTTAAATTTCAAATCATCAGCCCTCAAACATGGTAGTGACAGAAGAACCACAGAGTTAGTTCTGTTTCTGGTGAAAATCTATCCGACGATTTGTCTGTATGGATCGAATTGAGAATATCATGATTTGATTCGTTACAATAAAGTTAATAGTTTTGTATGTACATTAAATGTGTTTAATATGTAGCATATAGGGGTTTTAATGCTATTTTTTTAATATAGCTTTTTACGTATTCACTTTACAGTAACAGTGTAAATACAAAAGTTGTTCAGAATTTAGAAATGCCAATTTTTCTAAATGTTACTATTTCAAGATAAACAATTAAAATTAATATTTATTAGAAAAAATGCTACACGACCATAGAAAATTAAATAAAAACGAAAACAATTTGACATTTCATAAAACAGATTTAGATATTTGGGCCTTCTTGCATATAATTTTACCTTCCAGGCATACATGTAAGGGAGATATAGGAATTATGTTAAAATTAGTTAGTGAATTTTCATTGGATGAGCACGTTTTAGGGTCCCTAGAACATATAATTTTTTTGCCGATTTGGTATTAATATTAATTAAGTGGTTTTTTTATGTAGATATTTTGAAGGTTATCGCTGTCAAATTACGTTGCTATGCTTGTGTTGAACGGTTGCTATGTATTTATTGACGGTTGCTATGCATTTGTTGAGCGGTTGTTTTGTAAAATAATTTTACAGCCTGGACAAAAAAGTAACACTTTACAGACTGTTAGCAGTCCGTGAAATGTTATCGTTAATGTCAATCGGCAAAAAAAAAAAAAAACAAAACAAATTATTTTATAATACTATTGACAATAATTTATCGGATTTAATGCAGATCACATGCAGAACACATCTAAGAATATGTAAAAAATAATGAAAATAATAACAAAATTTGACACTGACAGTACTTTTGTTACCACAGTCATTTCCGTCGCAACAGCTACCTCACGTTTTACAAATACATAGTGGTTCTCATTTAATATTTTTAATTTTAAATTTTAACGATTCCGGAAATAAATATAATGTATACCTCGACACTAAAGTATTTTTTATTACTCGTATAGGTTATTCTCGCTTTTGCCTTGGATAATAAATTCCATATTCGTAATATTATACTTTAGTGCCTTCATATACAAATAAACATTTAACATTTTTGTTTGAATCTGCGACAAAATTGCAGTATAGTGTACCAACTGACAGCTAGAGTCAGAAATAATCCCATCGTGGAGTTAAATAAAACTGGAAAAAAATATGAACTGATTGACAGGTTAGTCTTCATATTATAAAACAAAATAATGATATATATTTAAAACTTATTGTAATGTGAAATATCTGGATGTTTATTTGACTGTGTTTATTGTAAAGTGTAAATAATACCTACTCGAAATCTCAGTCAAACAGTATTTATTCTTCTTACATAACCGACGTTTCGGTTTACTCTTAAAACAAATACATTCGTAAACAATCATTCAGTTTGTTAAAACTTAGTACATACAAAAGCGTAACACATACACATTCATAGTCTCAATACTGACAACAGAATCTGTTTATGAATGTATTTGTTACATGCTAGTTTGCTGTAAGATCTTAGTAAACTTGAAGGTTTAAGTGCAAAACGAAACGTCGGTTATGTAAGAAGAATAAAAGTCGTATGACTGAGATTTCCAGTATTACTTACACTTTAAATTTTATTGTTTTAGAAGTTACAATTGCATCAAAGCAGGGAAAAGAATATATTTAAAAAATATGATAACTCCTGAAGAGTATAACCTCTTCTGAGGTGAATCAAAAGAAGCAATAATTTATCTCTATTGGATAAACAAGATTCTACCATTTTTTTTAGAATTGTCCGAATAATCAATTTTTAAATTAGGAACATTGTCGCAATTTAAAAATCCTCAAGGAAACCATGAATGCAAAACAGTGTTCTTTTGGTTTCTTACTACATATTTCATTTGGCATTTTAATATTGTAAAATAATTGCTTATTCTTGATATAAAAGACTTTTTATTTAAAACTATAGTATGCAATCGCTGAGCAAGATTAGGTCTGAATATGTTAGGATGAATAATGAATTAAATATTAATATATGTTTTTTTTTTTAATCGTGAATATTTACAACATATTTGGATTTTAGAGTAGAAATAAAAATCACGGATATTCAGTTACAGAGTCCAGGGATTCATCTGTATTTGTTTCGAAAAATCATTGTGCGCTTTTCATAGGTTTCTATTAATATAAACAAATACAGTCATGTCCGTTGAGAATTCTGATTCACTCAGTCCAGTCTCCATCTGACAAACCGTCTGAGCCAACATGACTCACATGTCTCTAGCATGAGCGAAGATCTCGCTAGCTTCTTCTTTCGTCCAGCGTCCAGGAAACAAACAGAACTCTAGTGTCTTGTCTCTATCACTTTGTTATTCTAATGTGCGTGCGTGTTCCCTGCTTGTTTCGTAACGGATCGTGGCTTTGATTTAGCAGCACTAGCGCTACGGCCCAACTGCGGCCATTTCCTGAACCAAATGTATGCGAATGGGACGAAGTTTGTATTCGTAGAATGTGTAAGCGAGTCATGTAAATGTATATTGGATGAAGCGATGCTTGATAGCTCCAGAATGAAATAATGAGCATTCCGAGATTCGGATCAAATTCATAGAAGAAACGCGCAACTTGTAACATTCTATTATTTGCTGGGAATTCACTTTTGGAGGTGCTTCAAAACAAAACAAAAACCATAGATATTTATATACAAACTAGATACCGAACTTAATACAAACACACCAACTTGATAAGTGAATATGATGTATAGTAGTATAGTATAGTAAATGGAAAATGAAACTGAAATAAATACGAGTACATACCTAGTTATTACATTTATTTTAATTCCTAAAATATGAAATGTAATACAAAAGAACATACATACTAATACTAGAAATGTATTACCTACGAAAACTGAATGACATACAAAGATACAGAAAAACATATAGCTGTCATTGGCTGTTATATATTATCGCAGCGGTTATTTTTAGGATAATTTGCTATGAAATAGATCAAATAGTACTCAACTATACATATGGATTATATAATATTAAATTAATAACTTTATAATCAAAATTGAACTATTTATAAATACTTTTAAATTGACACGCTATTACACGTTTTGCCTTTTTAGCAAATGGCTGCCAAAGGCTTCACTATTGCATATCGAGTTAGCTATTTAGATTATGTATAAGCATCTATGAAAAAAAAAACCAGTAGTAAAGCACGTCCATATGGTGAACTGGGTTTAATTTTTAAAAGTTAGGTTAGAACCCAACATATCAGATTGTCAATAGGCAGAACTAGGGCCAATAGGGGTTGAATTTAGGCAAATAATTTTATCTATCATCTCTCAATAAATGCTCTATAACTATGGCGATTTTAAACAAGGAAAGTAACAGATTACCCACTAGTGGGTATAATTCTTAGGAAAGTCACTAGTGCGTATTTTTTTATTTATAACAATAATAATAACACACAACACCTTGGTAACTACTTCGATTGACATTTTATTTTAAAAATTTGAAGCATATGTCACTGTCAAATAATATTTATTTAATAAATTTTTCTTTATTAAAAAGTGTTGGATAAAACATTATACTTCACACGTGGGCAAAGTGGAATTACCCACTCGATAAAATTATCACACTCAGCCTTCGGCTACGTGTGCTAAAATTTCTCTTGTAAGTACTTCCTTACTTTGCCCACTTGTAAAGTAAATAACTTTTAACTGCACGTACAATAATTTACCTATCCATGAATAAATAAAATATTAAATTTCTATTTATCAGATATATAATTGAAAATCAATTAAATATAAATACCTGAATCAATCATTGTTCTTTTTAGTATTTTATGTAAGATCACATACAAATAGTTGTATATAAGTACTATGCGAATTGCAGCAAATAAATATAGGACAGAATTAATTATACATAAGCTGAAACTAAGTACTTATTTAATTAAATGAAAACAAATTCAACGTATCTTAAAAGAACATTTTTCGTACCACTCGATTGTTAGTTATTGTTAATAAAATTATAATTAATTATATTCATTGCGGCCATTATCTGATATGATTATGATTGTTAATTACATTATGATTATAGAAGTATCAAAATCAAGTGGTATCAAATAAGTTAATTTTATGTAACCACGCTTTACATTGCGATTTTATGAAAAAAAAAACCTTCTTTCGTGATTAGTACAGTTCTACAAGTCTTACCTGACAGTTCCCGCTGGTGTCGTGCACCGAGAAAGAAAGCATTCGGATTCGGAGGGAAAGAGGTAGATAATACGCGCGAGAAATACAGTCTGTTATAAAAGTTTTTGTCTTAAACGAAACATGATCATAATAACGAAAATAAAAAGTAATGAAGTAGGAGTATTATTATAATTTTACTTCTAATAAAAATTTTAAAAAACACCATAATTGTGAAGATTTAAAACAAATTACATGTAATTAAAAAAAGTACACATAAATAAATAAATATTAAATTTCTATTATCAAATGAGTAATTGAAAATCAATTAAATATAAATACCAAAATGAATTATTGTTCTTTTAAGTATATTGTGTAAGATCACATAAAAATAATTGTACATAAGTACTATGCGAAATGCTAAATTAAATATAGGCCAGAATTAATTTTAAATAAACTGAGGCTAAGAACTTATTTAATTACATGAAAACAAATTCAACGTATCTTAAAACAATATTTTTCATACCAGTCGATAGTTAGTAATTGTTAATAAAACAATAATTAATTTTTTATTATACCTGCATCATAATCCGTGTTTAAAACACGCTTTAGCGTTCATAAACGCAAGATTAAAACACGCCGTGCTTTAAAGGTTGCTAAGCAACAACACAAATAATTACTGTTAATATCTGTCAAAACTGTAAACGTAAACAATAAATACTAACCAAACTCCATGTAAACGATATACGTCAAATATCACACGAGTAAAATTATCAAAATCAAAATGTTGCTTTTCAGTTGTTTCTAGAGTATGTAATTATTTTTTTATTATACCTGCATCATAATCCCGCTACAGCGTTCGTAAACGCAAGATTAAAACACACCGTGCTTTAAAGGTTGCTAAGGAACAACAAAAATATTTACTATTAATATCTGTCAAAACTGTAAACGAAAACAACAAATGCAAACCAGTCTCCATGTAAACGATATACGTCAAACGTCACACGCGCAAAATTATTAAATGAATCAAAATCAAAATGTTACTTTCCAGTTATTTCCAGAATATGATGCAGGTATAATAAAAATAACGTTATAATAAAAAAATAGCGTATGACACACGTGTATAAGTGCTTTTAAAGAACTAAAGACGTTAAAAGCACTCCGCTGCGCGTCGTGCTCTTAAATTCGTCGTGCGTGCTTTAAAAGCTTACTTATACACTTGTATCATAATATACTATTTTACACTTCCGGGTTTAGATTTAATTTATTCGTTCTTCTCGTGGATTGAAGTATCAGTTTTAATCTCCATTTTTATTATTACTCGAAACTTCATTTTCCATTCTCAGAACAAAATTATTTTAACTAAGATTGTAATCAAGATTGGTTAGCATTATATTATACAATTTGATAATATAATTAATTTAGAAACAAAGTTACAGATGATGAAAAAATGGAGTTAACGCTAATCCCTTTTATGAATCTGCCTAGAAAGGATTAAATTTCGAAACCATAGTCTACGAACCACTGCACATCTTATTCCAACTCTCAACTCATCATATCAAATCAACCCTTAATGTTTCACTCCAAGTGTAGAAACATCCTGTATATAGAAAATATTAATGTATGATAAATACGTTCGTTTAAACTGTTTGTGTATTCTATGGAAACAAAAACGATGTATACAAATGTTACTATGAGAGGAAATTAGCTTTTTGTTTATTCTTCGTGTTATTGTTAATTTAATACCTTTATACCATTTAGTTTTATTGCTCTTATTTCAAAATATATTATAGTGTACACTTACACATTGTACCTAAATGTAAAATTAATTTCATAATATTAATTTTATATTCGCCATGGCCGTGACTAAGGTATAGTGAAGTTATTACTCGGCTTGTTTGTATAAAAAGCAGGGTAGTACTAATAAACCTGGTGAGTTTTTCAAGCATTCGCACCGGTGCGCGGTATCGAGAACACGTCTTACTCTTATTCTTGTTAGTAAACACTATTAATAGACTCGCTCACTGCAATTACTTATACGATATTAAACGTCGCAAATTACCCGTTTATAGGCAATCTCGTTATATACATATTGATTATTCATTGATTGAAAATGTTTAACAATATTGTTATTTTGTTATTTATTGTGTATGTAGGTTGCTGATATCATTACTTTATTATTGTTATTACTTCAATCGCCGTTGATACTATAATTTTACCTGCAAATATTGTATTTTCCAACAAACAAAATATTGTATTATCCTTATCATTTTAATAAATCATTGTGTTTTCTTGAATCTGACAAGATTAGTAGTAAAAACAATGCCTAGTTCCAAAGACGGAAGGAAATCGCTTCCTTTAGGTAGGATAATATATAAATATTTTATCATGCTGTTTAGTAATTTCTGAGTGTGGTCCTATGCTTATATATTATATATTATATCTCGGTATATAAAGCCCTTGTCACACGGTTAATTAATACTTCATTTTTGTTTGTCAAACTATGTTTGATGACGTCATATCATTCAAGTTGACGTATGATGAAAAGAAGGTGTGTCAGACGGTCATTCTTTTCACTGGCGTGAAATTCGTCAAACAGAAAGTCACCAATGCTTTTGAGAACACCACTATTTATTTTGTATCCTATAAAT
This sequence comes from Poecilus cupreus, assembly GCA_963942605.1. Lineage (NCBI taxonomy): Eukaryota > Metazoa > Arthropoda > Insecta > Coleoptera > Carabidae > Poecilus > Poecilus cupreus. The sequence continues at coordinate 17,253,924 of OZ012726.1, forward strand.
TAATTATTTTTTATTTCTCTTTTCAATAACATTAACATATAGTTGAAAAAAATATTTAAAAAAAAATTATTTATTTAATAATATAATCCAAACCAGGCTAATTGACGAATTTATAATATTTGTTTAAATAAAATCTTATTAAAATACTTACTTTATTCATCACTGCTATCAAATGTCACTCGATCTGTCACAACTACAAAAGTCGAGCCAAAATGTATAACAGAATAAGAAACGTTTCTATTTAGAGTATTTGACCAAACTGTATGACGTGACGTCACGTTTCTGTGTTTGCCATTCAAAAGTTTTGTCAAACGGTGGAAACACTGATCGTGTGACAAGGGCTTAATACATTTCTCGCGTACTGTGTCATCAAATAAATTCCCCAAAGATTATAATGGTATATTTATTATAGGAATTATCGAATTTTTGACTACTCGAATTAAATTGCTTGGCAACATATAACGGCCTGGGTCCAAGGTGATAGAAATCGGTCCGAGATCTCGGATATAGTTCTCGAATCAAAAACTCGGATCGTGGACACTACCAACTTGGACGAAAAAATTGAATAGAAAACTATGATGAAGAAACGCGTTCTGTTCTATTTTTTCATGCTAGTTGCTAACTTCATATGGATATTAACAAATTAAAATTTTGACGTTTAATGTTTGTAAAGCTGAAAAATATTCAATCAAAGCTGAAAATTAGTATTTTTAATAAGTTTCTGAAACACGAAATGTATTTTTTATTTATTTCTCGTATAAACAACTTCAATTCACTTATGTCAAAATAATTTCTTGAGTTATATTTTATTAGTTTTTAGTATTAGTAGAATTGATTGAAAGTAACTTCATAAATTCGACTAACCTGACATCTGTAGTCATACAAATTCACTATTTATGATATAGAACTATATCCGAGATCTCGGACTGATTTCTATCACCGTGGACACAGGCCTTAAGTCGCATCATATAAGTCGAATTTTGTGGGAATTCCGTACTATACTTGGGTAAATTTAAACAATTTACTGACACTTTTGATTATTATAAACCGGTGGATGATAGTAGTGTTATATCGAGTTTCTCGCTGATGAGGACATTATCGAATGATACATATAAACACCAAACAATTTAGTTGCAAATTTTTTTACAAATTTTGTATTTATATTTTTCATTAAATGAAATTACAATCGATGATATTTACAGATATTCAGATGGAATTGAAACATTTTGAAAATAAAACTTTAACATTAGTCACAAATTACAGAATGCTTTGCGACAAAATGAAATGTATATTCATATGTATTTATATTTACTTACCTCCACAAAGAAAAATATGTATGTTTAAATATAATGTATTATTATGTTAAGATTTTCTTAAAAATATGTAATTTCTTTTATCTATGGGGCCATTCAACAAATACGCACACGAAACTTGCTATTCATGATCCCCCGCGCCCTTTAATTTTTTTTTTCAGAAATAATAAATGTGTGCAGCGCCGCCATGTGGCGCTGATAGGCTATAAAACCGGGATTTTCAAATGCCCAGACAGACAAAAACAAGCAGTTACCGATTACTATTCTCGCCTTTAACGCATCTTAGAAATATATCGGAGAATCGCAACTACGATGGTAAAACACCAAATATACAAACAAACTAATTAATTATAATTTAAAACAACCATCGTCGATCTCGGTGGAGTAGTGGCTATGTCACTAGCTTAGCACACCAGAGGTCGTGGGTTCGAATCCCACTGTAGATTATGGACGTTAGTGATGTTTACATAAATTCACAATCATCCACTCATGAGGCGATATAAGACCAAAGCAATTAGTTCGCTTCCCATCTTCGCAAAAAACAACCATCAAGACCATTAATGTAAAAGACAATAATGTAAATTCAACACCTACGAGGAAAAAAGTATTATAATGATTTAATAATAACAGTCAAAATTTGTTGACATTCTGCTGCTTATTGAGAATACTCGATTTCGATTGTAATTAGTTAATGTTTAATATCATCAAATACAATTTAGAAATGGTGCTTAAATTTTCTTTGTTCAGGGGTATCAGATACTCTAGCGTCTCCTCTAAGTAGATCTGATGTGTGGCCGAACAATAATTCTCACCGTCAAAGGAACACTAATCGAAGTGAGTTTTCCTTCCATAAAATTTTAGTTTCAAACGATGAACCATAAATAAATACTTGTGATAATTAGAATTGCATGAACAAACCAAAAATCAACAAAAACGCCTTACAAAATCCATTCTTAATTAAAATTTCTCAACATGAATTGCACCTCCAAATTCCATAAATACCAAAATGTACTGAATCATTAAACGAATATGATTTGTACATCGGCATCGCGTGTGTACGTGAATGTCAGATCGCTGTTTGGGCGAGGCGAGCCACTCTGGCCGCCGATGTCGGGTCTGGCGAGGCCAGCGGGGTCACGAGTGCCCCGTTGACCCCCGTTTGGGCAGCGACTACTGCGGTGGCGAGTATGTGAACGCGCAGCCAGCGATAAGATTATACACTGTGTACTGAGATTTATCCATTTTGCGAAATGACAAATAGTAGTTTATATACAAAGGGGCTGAAGTGCATGATTTAATCCTGAGGGTGAAGTTTATTTTACGAGCCGTAGGCGAGGGCAATAATCACCTGAAGGATTAAAGGCACTTCAGTCCTGTGGTCTTTATACTATTTTTTGCACTTCCAACCCTCGTTTCAGCAATACATTACAAATAATAATTAATTTTAAACCATTCATAATACATACTCGTATGTTGAAAATGAATTACTTTGATTATTTTTTGACGTTTTTTAAAACCAATGAAATGCTTTATTGTGTCACGTGTCTGCGTTTCAACCAATCCTGTCATTATTATACTGAGAATAATGCTCTGGTGATTATTCCCGGCAATTTTCTCTGTAGCTTTTTTGTTTTTGTTGACAGATGTCAAATGTCAGATACTTATCATCAACACAAGTAAAAATGAGCAAAAAAGATTTAGTGGCGTGCCTGATGATGAAATTTGGCAATAGCCACTCAAGCCCTACGGGCTTTTGTGGCTATTGCCTGGCAACAAGTTTTCAAAAGATCTGTCAAATTATTTCCAATTTATTCTCACTCTCTGTTATATTATTACTGATTATTTCACTCATTACAAATTTGACCAATCAGAATGTCTCATTTTCCATTGTTGTGCATTTTAGATAAGTTCAAGAACGTTGCTTGAAGGTAACAGCCCTTCGCCTACAGCGTCGGGCGGTTACCAAGCAACGTTCTTTCGGTAACTGTGATAAAATTATTTCTAATTATCAATGGCATAGGGATATTATAGCTGATAAGAACGATAGCACTATTCAAATTTTGTAGGTTGCCTAGATACCATAAACAAAGTGAAAAATTGTGTTTATTTTGAGTGACGTTTCATTATGGATAATTTGAAGCCACAGTTGAAATACAATTCGAAGTGGTGTGACAATAAAGAAGTTCAAAAATTCACGGAAACTGTGCTGCTAGTATATTTTTATGTACGATAAAAAATTGTGCAAGCTCTCATTTGAGCCAAATTCTAAAAAGATGCACTTGACAAGGTATTTTTAATGGTCAAAGTAATTAATTTTATCAAAAACGTTCAAATATACAGTATAAAACTATTAATAATAAATGTAATTTATATAAAATAATTTTAATAAATATTTTACTCGTTGTTGTGGTTACTTATTTACTTGTCAATTTAATCCCTTGGGATTATATTTTGAAATTTAATCCCTCCGAGATTAAAACTGACACTTTAGTCCACGAGCAGGAATAATAAATTAGGGCATTTAAACCCGGAAGTGTAAAATAGTTGTTTATATACCAAGGAGCTGAAGTGCATGATTTAATCCCGAGGGTAAAGTTTATTTCACGAGCCGTAAGCGAGAAAAATAATCACCTGAGAGATTAAAGGCACTTCAGTCCTGTGGTATATACACTATTTTTTGCACTTCCAACCCTCGTTTCAGTAATAGATTATAAATAAAGATTAATTTTAAATGATTTAAAATACATATACGTATGTTGAAAATGGATGGCTTTAATATCAACGATACCACTTTTCAAATTTTGTAGTTTGCCTAGATACCATAAACAAAGTGAAAATTTGTGTTTATTTTGAGTGACATTTCATTATGGATAATTTGAAAAAGACACAGTGGAAATACTGCCAATATAATCTAGAAAAATATATAAAAACAATTCGAAGATTTCAGTAAGTTGTGTGACAATAAAAAAGTTAAAAAATACACGAAAACTGTGCTGCTAGTATATTTTTATGAACGATCAAAAATTATGCAAGCCAACATTTGGGCGATATTTCATGTTGAAGGAAATATTGATGGTTAAAAATAATACTGATATAAGCAATTTCTCGAAATTAATTACTTTCTTTAAAAGAAGAAATGATGGCTAGTAACCTAACAAGTCAAAATTACACCAGAACAAGTTGATCAATTGTTAAACTATGCACTAGAGCACTAGACAAGGTATTTTTAATGATCAAAGTAATTGATTTTATCAAAAATGTTTAAATGTCAACTGTATAAAACTATTAATAATAAATGTATATAAAATAATTGTAATAAATATATTACTTATTGCTGTGGATACTTGTTTACTTGTCAATTTAATCGCTTGGGATTAAATTTAATCCCGCTGATATTAAAACTGACATTTCAGTCCACGAGAAGGAAGGTTAAACTTGGGAATTTAAACCCTGAAGTGCAAAATAGTGTAAAATGATACAAGTGTATAAGTAAGCTTTTATAGCACGAACGACGAGTTTAAGAGCACGACGCGAAGCGGAGTGCTTTTATCGTCGCTAGTGCTTTAAAAGCACTTATACACGTGTACCATACGCTTTTTTTTATTATACCTGCATAATACTCTGGAAAAAACTGGAACGCAATATTTTGATTTTGATTCAATTCATAATTTTGCGCGTGTGACGTTTGACGTATGCCGTTTACATGGAGATTGGTTGGCATTTATTGTTTACGTTTACAGTTTTGACAGATGTTAATAGTAATTATTTTTGTTGTTGCTTAGCAACCTTTAAAGCACGGCGTGTTTTAACCTTGAGTTTGCGAATACTGTAGCGTGTTTTAAACACTTATTATGATGCAGGTATAATAAAAAAGTGATTTATTTCATTCGTGGGGTTGTTTCACTCGCCTTCGCCTCGTTTCACAAACTTCCCCACTTATAAAATGTCACTTTTAACACTTATATCATAAATTACTATAATATTGTAAATTAGTTTAAAATCAAATTATGGAACAAAATTTTCGGCGCCGTCCCACCTATTAACATATTTTAAAACAAGAGTGAATAAAAATCTTTTTCTCACTTGTGATTAAAAAATGGTTTTCTCACTAGTGAGAGAGCAAACAGTATCAAAATTAAACGGGCGCCTATGATCGCTCCACTTTCTAATTGGCTACATATGTTTAGAAATAACGAAGCTGTATCTCCCAGCGTTTAGTTCTCGGTTCGGCCGTCAGAGCGGCTTGTCTCGCACTGCTATCACCACGGGAGGTGCACTATTGCTCAAAGGGTTTGAATCCGAAACGAAATCCGAGAGGGCCGTGAACCGACAGTTTCTTCTTTGTTTTTTTACTTGTGTCAAATTCGTCATTGTCGACTTCTTGGTGTTGTTTTTTTGTGTGTTGGTATACCTGACTCGTTCCGGTATGATATTTTAATCAACATACTGATTTTATAATTTTGTTTAGTTAATTGAATTCTTACACGGGTTTTTATGTTTATTAGGTTTAATTTTTAGTTGGTGATTTGGTTTTCAAATGATGTCTGATTGATTGAATTAATTATGATAATTTGAATATATACCGGAAACGAGAATAAATAGCTTCCATAATTTACATATTTTGATTACTAATGATCTTTACATTACTCATAATACGATTATAATTTTATTTCTCTAAAAATTTTCTTTTATAAATTGTTTTATTAGTTTCACAAAAAAAAAATGTATAAACGAGCACGCTTTTGTGACATCAGTTTCTTTGTTTCTTGGCTGACGTAAAATATTTACTTTATAAATACTTAATAATATATTAATTTATGGAGCTAATGTGATAAAATAATAATAAAACTCTGACGTGGACACTATGCGATTTTCTTTTACGTATAAATCTAAATTTGATTATATAATAATTACTCTTGACATACTTATATAGAATACGTGATTCAGTTGTTTATTTGTACTTATAGCAACTATAATTATTACATTATAAATAGATAAGAAGATTATTTTATTAATTACAAATCTGACCAATCAGAATGTCTCATTTTCCATTGTTGTGAATTTTAAACAAGTGGTTAAACAACACCATGCTGTTTAATCGCGATTAAATTGAAGCTAGCTTTTATGTGCAAATTTTGAACATTTTGAAGGCATATTTAGCCGGATAATTAGTTGCAGAAGCAAGATACTTACATGTTCTTTACTTTTAATGGTATTCTATATGTTTAAACATGCTGAATTTTAATTTCAAGCTATTTTTATTTATTAATTTTTATCATTTATTTGACAAATAAAGAGAAAAACAAACAATTTGCTATAGTTATAATATAACAACAAAATTTTATGGTGCCTTTTGCGTATGTGTGTACCGATTTATTTATGTGAAAATGTGGCAAAATCAACGTTTTAGTACAATTTCTTCGGAAAATATTAAAGTTTATACTATAAACTCATGAAATAATCTTGACATATACCCCTCGTGCTAAAGAATTGAATCGATTAAATTTGATGTCTAGCTTATTTATAATATTTCGTGTACATACCTGCGATCTCGGGATTTTTTCAAATTATTATGTACTCAAACACTTTTTAAGCAAAATTTTATGCATAAGCTAGACATGTCAAATAATGTCAATAATAATATATAAAAACAATAAATGTTTATTTTCATAGATAATATAAATGGATACACAAACAATAAAGAGTGGGTTTTTTATAGCAACCTATCAGTTTTGTTGGCTAACTAGTAACTTTAGAGAAAAATAAATACATAGGTTTATACAGCAAGTAGGGGGACATAATTGTATGGCTGGTATAATAAAATTATTAGGGGGGTGTGGCGGCGGGAATGAAAGATACATTTTCTTAAACAGTTCTTTCCGTTTTTATTGAAATGGATAGCTCGATGTACGTATTCGCTTTCCAACAAAAATAAATACACAACTTATACAGCAAGAAGAGGTACAAAATTGTGTGGCTGGTAAAATAAAATTGCTAGGGGGGTGTGGATGGGGAATGAAAGTTATATTTTTTTTAACGGGAAGGGGTACTTGTACTTTTTTATTGGAATGGATAGCCCAAAGTATTGCCTTTTCAACATTATAACATATTCCTAAACCTAAAATTAATATTAAGATCACACTGTTAAAGAAATATTAACATCTTTAAGAAGAAAAATAGAACAACAGGTAGCCTACAAAACAAAATAAGTTATTGTTTTTTTATTGACTCTTCTGTCACCAATTGTTTAATAACTGTTGTCGATTCAAAACCATTGTTGACAGGAATATCAATAAAAAAAGAAACAATAATTTGTTTTGCTCAACAACCTACCTAAAGGTTTATTTTTCAAATTAAAGATGTTTGTGTTTTTAGAACTTTGTGACCTTAATATTAAATTTAAGTAAATGTCACATCGTAGACAAGGGAATATTTCGGGCTATCCATTCCAATAAAAATGTATCCCTTTCCATTTAAGAAAATATAACCTTCACTACCACCACATTTCCCTAATAATTGTATATTGCCAATCACACAATTATGTACCCCTCTTTGCTGTACAACCCTGTGTATTTATTTATTCTTTAAAGTTATTAGTTAACCTGCAAAACTGATTACTTGCTTTAAAAATCTCACCCTGTATTTCAAAATTTTAAATATATGTATATACCGGGTGGAACAGCATACCTGTGTACATAGGCGATTAACATGAAAAAACTGTTTTTCCGTGCGCATTGCTCCCCAAATTATTTTAGGCAAAAATGCTTTAAATACATGTTGTAGAGCATAAAATTCTGCATCTAAATCAATAAACTGAATTACTTTTACATGCTTTGTAACGACAGAAATTAAATATGAAAACATGGAAAATTACGTAGAAAATATCAAATAGCCATGGAATTGAAACAAAAATAAATAAGTGCTTGACATTTGACAGATGAATGATTAATTTGACGGGTAAAATATCAAATAGACAGAAAAACGACAAGCATTTATTTATTTCTGTTTCAATTCCATGGCTATTTGATATTTTCAATGTAATTTTCCATGTTTTCATATTTAATTTCTGTCGTTACGAAGCAAGTAAAAGTAATTCAGTTTATTGATTTAGATTTTATGCTCTACAACATGTATTTGAAGAATTTTTGCCTAAAATAATTTGGGGAGCAATGCGCACGGAAAAACAGTTTTTTCATGTTAATCGCCTATGTACACAGGTATGATGTTCCACCCGGTATATATATATATATATATATATATATATATATATATATATATATATATATATAATATATATATAACACGATTTTTTCCTTTTATATATATATATATATATATATATATATATATATATACCGTGTGTCTGTCTTATAGGTGTACATAGGAGATTAACATGGGAAATCAGTTTTTTGAGTGCTGTTGCTCGGTGTTCTATCGGACAACAATGATTGTAGTACCAATCGAAAGATATCATTTTTCTGAATCAAATGATGTAAAATACATTACAATTTAGTAGTAATTTGGTTCCGTAAATTAATTTTAAAATTTAGAAAATCCTCCAATTTATTCAGTTTTTATCGAAAATAAATGTAGTTACCTTTGACTGTTTTGTTTTGATTTCTTTTAAGTGATTTATTTGACGTTTCTGTCAATTTGTAAAATATGGTTATTTACAGAAATGACAAGAGTATTATTATAATTTTTGCGTAAAGATTTTATTAAATAAATGAAAGTCTAAAAACCAGTTTCCTTTAAATAATATTAATTTATTAAGAATTAAGTTTTTTAAATCGATGACAAAAAATTCCATTTTTATTAGCGGTTTTGTATATCTTCACAAAATACTCTTCCACTTTCTTCGTCAAATGGAAAAAGTTCTTGATTGCAGTGCATTTTGTAGAAATAATAAGAACTTTTTTTTTTCAAAATATGAACGATATACACCCAATTCAAAAAAATCTTGTGCTATACGAAGGATCTACATGTATCATTCCTAAATCCCTTTCTTCCAATAAAGCACGTTCTTCTGCTCTTGCTAAATTGCAATTACTAAGCTCACGTGTATTTTTCCTGGATACTGGGATTTGTGGTTGCACTTGGATTCGGTCGATTCATAAACTTAATAGAAAATAGATCTCGCACTCTGAGCTAACTATTTCCTCCAAAAAATAGTTTTACTATAAAAATACGCTCTTCAGTAGTATAACTAGCCATATTTTTACAAATTGTCTTAAACAAGTCCAAAAGTCAGAAACGTCAAATAAATAGCTTGACAGAAATCAAAACAAAACAGTCACAGGTGACTATATTTATTTACGATAAAAATTGAATAAACTCGGTGAATTTTCAAACTTTAAAAATTAATTTACGGAACCAAATTACTACTAAATAGCCTTGTATTTTACATCGTTTCATTCAGAAAAATGATATCTTTCGATTGGTACTACAATCATTGTTGTCCGATAGAACATCGAGCAACGGCACGCAAAAAACTGATTTCCCATGTTAATCTCCTATGTACACCTTTAAGACAGACACGCGGTATATACAGGGTGTTCAATTTAAGTGTGCCACCATTGCTATCTCGAGAACTATAAGAGCTACGAGATCGGTTAAATTAGTAAACAATTTCTATATTATAAGAGAATTAAAATGAGAGAAACAAGAATTTTTTTAGACCAGTGGTTCTCAAAATGCGGGGTGCAACTTTCTTATTTTAAATGGCAACCTATATTTTTTATTTGCTTATTCGATTCAGTATTTTTTTCTGAATTCAATGATATTCACATGTAATGACCAAATAATACAAAATATTTGAGAAAAATGCAAAATTAGAAATGTATCATTTTTATTTAAATATGCCCATACAAAGTTTGCCTTGGAAGAAAACAAATAAATCAAACAATGTTAATATTAGTTTTTTGAAGTGTACTTCTGTATTTCTGTATTGTAACAACAAAATGAATAATTATTCTCATAATTACAGTTTTTGCAATTATTTCTGCATTTGATTTATTGGTTTTCTTCCATGGCAAACTTTGTACGGGCATTTTTAAATAAAAATGATACATTTCTACTTTTCCATTTTTCTCAAATATTTTGTATTATTTCGTCATTACATGTGAATATCATTGAATTCAGCAAAAAATACTGAATCGAATAAGCAAATAAAAAATATAGGTTGCCATTTAAAATAAGAAAGTTGCACCCCATATTTTGAGAACTACTGGTTAAAAAAAATATTTTTTAACCTCATTAAAATAGCCTTGTAAAATAGAAATTGTTTGCGAATTTAACCAAACTTGTAGCTCTTATAGTTCTCGAGATAGCAATGGTGGCACACTTAAATTGAACACCCTGTATATATATATATATATATATATATATATATATATATATATATATATATATATATATAAATTAGAGTGTCGTGGGAAGGCAGTCAATTGTGGGCTAAATAAAAACTTCTTTTAAATTTGCCAAGCTTTCAGATATATTTTATCCTTCATCAGGGCAATTTAGTTGAGACTATCTATAGAAATTTCTCCAATGGTCAATAATATAAATAATTGAACACTAAATTAAACATAAAATGTACTCAAAATAGTTAAAATAAGTATTTTAATAAAATGTCAAAATAAATTAAAAATTGACAAATAATATAAAATAATGAATTGCAGTCGCGAAACGAAACATTATATATATATATATATATATATATATATATATATATATATATATATATATATATATATATATATATACAGGGTGTAAATCTTAAAAAGCGTCTTGTAATCCGTAAAATCGACTTTAAAGTTTTATAAATATTGCTCACTAGTAGTGATAGCTATGGAATTGAAACAAAATTACAAACAACATTTGAACCATTTTCGTCTAAAACCATTTGGGAACATTTGCGCACAGAAAAACTGATTTCCCATGTTAAACGCATATCCCTTTTTGATTTACACCCTGTATATATAAATATATATATATATATATATATATATATATATATATATATATATATATATATATGTATGTATATATATAATACACCGTGAATCTAAAATGCGTAAATTACCTGATACTGATAATACAAGTCCCCCCTTCAGAAAGTTTTACTTTGATACCAAAAGCAGAAGAATTCTAATAAATACTATAAAAACAATTGACGATCGTTCAAAAGTAATTTTGATATTTTAGTGTAGCTCTTTGCTGTGAGATCTTTAATTTGACATCAGACTCTGCAAGTTTCAACTAACAATTGTAAGCAACGTTCTTCAGGTAGTTGTGATAAAATTATGAGTATTTATCAATGATCGAGGAATATTCGGTGAGAATTTGTTTTTGCGATTATTATTATTATTTTTATATAGAATATCACGGGTGTGTTCAGGTATTATCGAATATATTGTGTTGTTACCAGTTTGCCACGAAAGTGTATCAACACTATATATTCTGATAATAATGAACAAAGTTTATTTTGCATTAAAATAAAATAACGTGTCTCCACTGCAGTATGGGTGTTCAAATTTCACGCAACAATATGCAAATAGAACATCCTATATATTTTTGTAAAATTTCAAAGACCTTTTGTTTCTCTTTAAAATAGTTCTTATTCTTAAAATTATCAGTGCAGAAACTATTCATGTTTTATTAATGAAGAATGTATTTATAAAAAATGTTCGAATTGAACATCAATAATTGAACAAACTAAATAAAATATAACAAAGAAAAGTTGATTTAGTAAGAGAGAAATGCAAATAGTAATTATGAAAGATATGATAGCAACTAATCTAATTGTTTAAACATTCATGGCATATACTTTCTGTGTGTGATTATTAAATAATAAGAACACGAATAGTTTTTGTACTGATCCTTTTAGGGTTATTATCAATAAGAACAAATTGTCTTTAAATTTTATAAAAATATGTTGGATGTTCCATTTAAAAATGAACAATTGCATATCATTGCCCGAAAATGGAACACCCGGTAGAAAATCTTAAACAGTATATATGTGAGCATTTTAATGCAAAATAAACTTTGAAGAATATATCGCATATTCGCATAAACTAAAAAATCTGGTGTGGACACCACACTACTTTCTTATACAAATAAAACCAACTGAACACGTATGACTTGTTCCTGGCGCATAACTTTATTTTGACAATATATAGATGTTAAACCTGTTTAATTTTTTGTTCTTATTGTAACTATGAATTTATTTTAAAATAGAAATTAATTAATATCTAGTTTATAAAACTTTCTAAGTAATAATACAAATATTACTTTTATAATATTTCACACGACATATAATTTTGACACTTCACAATTATTTGACACTTTTGACACATAGATATTAAAAATGCTTTAGTTTTTGTTCCCATTGTAACTAAGATTATAAAAATGTATTCTTAAATATATCTATAATTTAGTTTTTCTTAATATTAGAAGCATGTACAAGAAAAGTGCAAATAACAATTTATATTCCAAATATTTTTGCTAATATCTGATTCTATTTTTGAAATAAATGTAATTTATTGTTTTTTGTGTCTAGTAAACTTCCTCATCCGGTTTTTCATTTTCATTCAAAATCAACTCAACCCTTTATTTTTTCATGAAACTTATAAATTCCAAGTTTCGTTTACATATCTTGTCCCGTTCAGGAGATATTGCGCATACGGACATCCATCCATCCTCACACACAGACATCATTGAGAAATTGGTCTTAACGGATTCAGTGGACGTCAAAATATGTATTTCCGCAAAAATATCGTCAGCGATTTTTTTCGTGATTCCAATACTTCCTTATACTTTGTACTGTTTGTAATATTTATTGTTTATTTGTATAATTTGTTATAATGCTTTATTTGTTGCAATAAGAAAGTAAAAATACAGACCGATGACCACCTGGTATATCGGCGAGTGGTATATTTGCGCGTGAAATCATCAAATTATGGCTTCCAAAGGTGTTCTCTGGTAGCATTTATTATCGGTCGTGGGAATCTGCGGAAATGACAATATTTTGTCAACTGTGGGAATCGAACTGTTTTTCCTATTTTTGTAAGAAAGTTTCTAAAATGTTTTGATAAAATAAACGTTTAAAGAAGAATGTAAATAAGTAGTTTAGTAAATGAAGAAACCGATTATCCAATTTGCGTCGACCTATATGAACACAAAAATGGTTCTAAGAGCCGAGATAACTGTTCTAAATGATCTAATTGGAAATCAATAGCAGACTAAGCGAACGTGATAAAAACGCCGGCGAATTTCTCACAATAAGCAGCTAATGTTTTTTATATAACCTACTTTACATTGAAAAGAGGTTCAATTTCGATAATCAACCGAAACATGATTTATTAAAGCGTCTAATAATAAACAAAACAGTGAAAAAATCTAATTGCTTATGAAAACAGCAGCGAAGCCAGAGCCGCTTTTATACATTTAGAGGCCTAAGGCGGAAGAAAATTAGAGGCCGAAATAAAATATCTAATTTTTTTTTCAAATCAAAGTTTATTATCAATATACAAGTATAATATATAAATATGTAATAAAATATTAAAACAAAACTAAAATTGCATTACACAAATATATAATAAGTTTAAAATCACAATAGGAGAAATGAAATAATAATAATCTTACTAATAAACTGTTCCAGTTTCTTTTTCCAAGATTTTTTTTCTGCAAATTTCGTTATGACATCATTGAAATCAATACTTTTTAAAACATCAGATTCAATATTTAGTATTGCTAGTGCCTGTAAACGTTCTTGTGATAAGGTCGATCTTAAATAATTCTTTACTCTTTTTAAACATGAAAAAGATCTTTCAGCGGATGCATTTGATACTGGCATAGTAAGATATATTTGTAGAAGAGTCATTACATTTGGGAATGTTGATTGCAATTCATTTAAAATTAATTGAAATTTTTCTTAAATTGATTTTTTTGATGTGCCGGACTCTTCGCAAAATTTAGAAAAATGCATTATCTCCTTTTCAATTACATTTGAGTCTGTATCAATATCATTATGATATTTTATTATTAAACTATATATTGAATCTACTTGATCAGTTTTATTTTCAGAAAAAAAAAAAGCATTTAAAATTGTTGTATATATCAGTATAACTAAGTACCCTTCTTTCTAATTCGTTTATTAAATTATCACAAATAACATAAAATGTATTGACCTTAAATGCATTTTTACCACGCAGAGTTACTTCGTTTTCTGTGCTTTCATCGGAAAATGTTTTTCGTGGTCTTTCTCTACGTAATGTATCTTGGTAATGTTTAATATTAGAAATCCTTAATGCATCGTCTTCAGTTGTTTCAAATTCAGTTCTAACTTGATTTACGTATGAAACTAAAGATTTTAAAAGATTTATTCCAGTACCAATATCTAATTTGGGATCTTCTAACGATTTGCTTGTTGCATTTATTCTTTCCAAAAGTTTGTCCCATAAAATCGTCATTGTGCAAATTTCCAAAGTATTCATTTTTTTAATCATTCCTTGAGCTTCTTCTTTTACTATGCACTTTGGCCGCTATCCTCACATATTGTCGTTAAAGCGTTTTTAATTTCATTAAAACTTCTTCTCAGTGCACTTACCGCATCTGCTCTAGCTGCCCATCTTGTGTCGCATAATTTTATTATTGTTTTGCCTTCAATTTGTTGCAATAAAAGATTCCATCTATACGTCGACGCAGAGAAAAATGTATAAATATGCTCTACAAAGCAAAAAAACTGTATGGCTTGAGAACAAGATTCTGCGGCAAAATTCGCTACTAAATTCAAAGAATGATTAGTACATGGAATGTATGTATCTGTTGATGATATTTCTAAAATTCTTGCTTGCAATCCCGTATATTTCCCGGCCATGTTGGATGCATTGTCGTAACTCTGCCCGCGACAATATGCAATGTTAATATTGAACTCATCTAACTTTTTTAAAACAAATGATACTAAATCCTCTGATTTATGACTGTCAATCTTAATAAAATCAAGAAATTTTTCAACAATGGTACCATTCGGCAGCACGTATCGTATAATGAAAGAAAATTGATCATTATGAGCAATGTCCGGCGTTGAATCTAATATTAATGAAAAATATAAAGCATTTTGAATTTCACTTATGATATTATTTCGTACAAGATTGGCAAGTTCTTGTATAAATTCATCACAAATGCTGTGCGATAAGTAACTTGTATGTCCACTTCCTTTGTTCCCATATCGTTTCATATGTTCCATCAAAAAATTGTCAAATTCAGCTAAATAAGATAAACAAGTTAAATAATTTCCTTTGTTTGGCTGCAATAAATTTTCACTCGATCCTCTAAAGGCTAAGCCTTGCCCTGCTAAAAATTTTACCGTTGCAACCAGCCTTCTTAAAACTTCTCTCCAGTAATTTTGTTCAATAGTTATTTGAGCAATGAGATCTTTGTCAACTCTGCCAACGTTAGAAGATCTTCTTGCTAGCATACACATGGACGAAAAATGATCTTTTGTATTTTCATGCGTTTTCAATCTTGTTGTAATATGTTTTCAATCATTAAAACCACTGCGCAAACAATTTTCTTGCACTGAAATTAATTTACACGGATAGCAATAAACACATTCACTTATAGCACTGTATATAAGCCATTCTCTTTTCTGCTTTTGGCCATTTGGCTTTAAAAGATAAAAATGTTTTTCTTTTAAATATCCATAAAAAGTTGTACTCCTTTCTACATATGCTTTTTTTACATTATTTTCTATAAATAAATCACTTTTAGGTTTATTTACCAAAATATTTATTATGAAGGAATCTGTGATTATTTGTGGCCAATCGGATATATTTAATTGGTTGTATGTATATTTTGTTTGATCTTCAATAATATTTTGTTTGCTATTTTCAATTAAATAATAGTAATAAACTCTCGGTTTTTTTGTTTCAAAAATAATTTTAATAATTAGTATTGATGTACATTTCGGTTGTTAAACCATCTTCAGAATGACAACAAATAGTGTTCTTACTCTAAATATATAGTAATAACTGTACAGGTATACGAATAGAGGCTTAACAGATTCCCAGAAGCGGGGATTTATAAAGATCTATTTGTTCGTTCATTAAGTTCTTTCCATTAATACTTGCTGTTTGAATTTCCAACGCTTCTAGTAAATCCATTCTTAAACCTTTAGTCTCTCTATGAAGTATTTTAAAATTATCAGTATTACATTTATGGTTGTTTTGTATTAAATGTTTAGCTACGTTGGAAGAATCAATTTTATTGAGTCTCCAGCTGCTTAGATGTTCTTTGAATCTTATGCCGAAATTACGTGAGGTTTTTCCAATATAACTGCAATCACAGTCATTGCAATCAATTTGGTATATACCACTGTTTTTCATTTTATCTCGTTTTTTTATTTTATTGTTAACTAGAATTGATTTTAAATTTCGTTTGTTGTAGAATGCTGTGTGAACTTTAAATGATTTCATATGATTTGCTATTTTTATACTAGTTTTTCCAATAAAATGTAATTTTCTATAGATTTTATTCTTTGCTTCTGGATCCGTAGGTGTATATAATAGCTTCCTGTTCTTAGTTTTAAGTTTCTTTTTTAATATCTTGTAAATGTAGTTTTTGTTATATCCGTTATTTATTGCGATTTGACAAATTGTGTTTAATTCAGTATTAAAATCAGTTTTTGATAATGGAATATTAACTAGCCTGTGAATCATACTTTGAAATGCTGCTGCTTTTATGTTAGGATGGTGTTTTGAACTAGCCGGAATTACCGCGTCTGAAAATGTTTCTTTCCTGTAAATGCTGTATGTGAAATTTTTGTCTCCTCGGGTAATAGATAAATCTAGGAAATTTAGTTTTGAATCCTGTTCTTTTTCTATTGTAAATGTGATATTTTTATTAATGTTGTTTATGTATAATAAAAATTGATCTAGCTGTCTATCTGTACCGGTCCAGAAGCAAATAATATCATCTACGTAACGGTGCCAGAATTTAATATTTTTACAGAGGTTTTTATTCTTATTTAGAAGATCACATTCAAACTTATCCATAAATATATCAGCGAGCAGAGGAGAAAGAGGACTACCCATTGGTAGACCGTCTGGTTGTTTGAAAAAATTGTCATTAAAATTGAAATAATTTTGTTCTAAGCAAATGTCTAGTGCTGTTAATATTTCTTGTTTTATTATTGGATTGCAAGTTTGCAATTTTTCTTCTATTATGTTTTTTACTTCGTTGATAGGTACAGCCGTGAATAAACTTGATACATCAAAAGAGACTAATTTACCATGAGAACTGTAGTTCATTTCATTTAATTTTTCGATAAGATCTATGCTATTCTTAATTGTATATTCTGGATTGAAATTTAGATAATTGCGTAAAATTGGAATCAGTGTTTTGCAGAAATTATAAGATGGTGCTTGGATATACGATACCACTGGTCTTATGGGCACATTTTCTTTATGAATTTTTGGCAATCCGTAAAGAATAGGCGCAGACGGATTTGGATTAATTAATTTGAATTTGCTATTTTTATTTAAAATTACTGGGCATAGATCTATAGTCTGTTTTATTTGTTTCTGAAATTTAACAGTGGGATCCGATTTTAATTTTAAAATTATTCTCGCTGATAAATTTATTTACTTTGTTAACATAGTCAGTTTTGTTTAGTATTGTAATAGTATTACCTTTATCCGCTTTGCATAGCACTAGATTGTTTGATTGTAACTTATTTTTAATGGAACGCACTATTTTTGATTCACTTGACTGGGTGGGGATGTTTGTCGATGATTTTCGTAAATCACTTTTAATTAGACGAGCACAAATTGTTTTTTCTTCTGAACTGATTTTAGTATCTTTAATCGTCGTGGTGATAGCGATTTCTGTGTCCAGAGCTAAATTTACATACAATATACATAAACAACATTAATAAAAATATCACATTTACAATAGAAAAAGAACAGGATTCAAAACTAAATTTCCTAGATTTATCTATTACCCGAGGAGACAAAAATTTCACATACAGCATTTACAGGAAAGAAACATTTTCAGACGCGGTAATTCCGGCTAGTTCAAAACACCATCCTAACATAAAAGCAGCAGCATTTCAAAGTATGATTCACAGGCTAGTTAATATTCCATTATCAAAAACTGATTTTAATACTGAATTAAACACAATTTGTCAAATCGCAATAAATAACGGATATAACAAAAACTACATTTACAAGATATTAAAAAAGAAACTTAAAACTAAGAACAGGAAGCTATTATATACACCTACGGATCCAGAAGCAAAGAATAAAATCTATAGAAAATTACATTTTATTGGAAAAACTAGTATAAAAATAGCAAATCATATGAAATCATTTAAAGTTCACACAGCATTCTACAACAAACGAAATTTAAAATCAATTCTAGTTAACAATAAAATAAAAAAACGAGATAAAATGAAAAACAGTGGTATATACCAAATTGATTGCAATGACTGTGATTGCAGTTATATTGGAAAAACCTCACGTAATTTCGGCATAAGATTCAAAGAACATCTAAGCAGCTGGAGACTCAATAAAATTGATTCTTCCAACGTAGCTAAACATTTAATACAAAACAACCATAAATGTAATACTGATAATTTTAAAATACTTCATAGAGAGACTAAAGGTTTAAGAATGGATTTACTAGAAGCGTTGGAAATTCAAACAGCAAGTATTAATGGAAAGAACTTAATGAACGAACAAATAGATCTTTATAAATCCCCGCTTCTGGGAATCTGTTAAGCCTCTATTCGTATACCTGTACAGTTATTACTATATATTTAGAGTAAGAACACTATTTGTTGTCATTCAGAAGATGGTTTAACAACCGAAATGTACATCAATACTAATTATTAAAATTATTTTTGAAACAAAAAAACCGAGAGTTTATTACTATTATTTATTTGAATATGTTTCAACGAGAGCCAACACACACGTCCATAGAAATTATTTTCAATTATTTGTATATCATCACTATCCACAGTATCTACATTTGATACAGGTGTGTGGCTACTGCATGCTTCCTGATTTATATTTTGTTTTACATTTTTTTTCTCAAAATTCTGTCACACGAATCCTTCATTTTTTCTTTAATTTTTTTCCTTCTTAGTTTCGCGGCTCCTCCTTCAAATTTTCTTTTGCCATACATTTTTCTGGAAGGAAACCATACCTACTGTAATTATTTTTATTTCTATATACATATTTTAAGTTTAACGTACCTTACAAGATAAAATATATTTATACAGACAATAGACACTTTTCTCTCCGCTATATTTCACATTTCACCATTGACCCGCGGAGGTTTACGACAAACTCTCAAGCTCGGGGAATCCCGTTTCTCAATGGACAGTCCGTGTTATTACCAAAACTATCTTTCGCGAGCGGAATAAAGTTATTATCAATTTACCGGTAAACGTAAATTATGTTGCCTATGTTATCGATGCCTACATTCCGCTTACTTAGTGACGTTACCGTTGTGAAAATATGTAATTAAGTGGCGCGAATTTAAATTCTACACTCAAAATGAAATTATTTAACGCAGAATACAATTGAAAATGATATTTTGTATACTATCCATCGAATTTTTTGAGGCCGCTTAAAATCGGAGGCCTGGGGCAGTCGCCCCATTGGCCTTATGGGAAAACCGGCCCTGAGCGAAGCGCCCCATCACGTAGAATCACCGCCGACCTCGATCTGGGTACGTGATTTCTCATGTAAAGAGTGCTAATGGCCCTCAGAATACCTGCTCAATTAACTTGTCAAAAACTGAAGAATTAAAAAAAGTAGTTCGTGGAAAGAATTCGGCCGCTGATCGGACCTTCAGTCCACAAACAGTTATGAATGTAAGCAGGTGTTTCCAAATTTGTGGCGTTTTACGCACCGTTAGGACGACTTGTGTTGATTTTGTAAACGCTTGTTTATGGCCTGGCTGTTGGATATCAGACGTAATTTCGTTTAACCGTCTTTTGAGGAATTAAAAACCTGTACGCGGTTTGTTTTTGGCGGAAACAAGGCTTCTTTATTTTTCTTCTTATCGCTCATTTAGGTTAAATAAAATTACCTGCACATAATTATAAACGAGTAACTTGAAGATCATTTTTATAAAAAAATTCGTTTTGTAATTTAATAATAATAACAATGTAATAATAAATAGCTGTACTGGCGTTGTTTACCATGTAATTCAGGAGGTTAGTGTGTCCAGAGATATACTGAATTGACATTAGGAGGCGTAAATGCTATTTAACATGTTCTATTATTATGTTTACAATTATACAGATTTTTCTGTTACAGAATTATGAACAATTAAAATCTATTATGGCGTACAGTAAAATAAATTTCAGAGAAATGTTCAGAAAAATGCACAGTATACATATTTACATAACGTTTATGAACTAAATTAATTTATTATTTAATTTAAATAATATTAATATTAAAGGGGTAAATAGCTCCGTGGTAACGTGTCGGACTGTGGATCGTGAGATCCTCAGTTCGAATCCCACTGCCGACAGTTACAAATTTAAATTTACCCCTGTGGTTCCCCCTCCACTAACATCTGTGGGGGCTATGATTTGACGGCTGGTAACCGCACTTCATACGCAAAAATATATCACCTACCGAGATCTGCGTAAGCAGAGTGCCACACCCATAATGGGTAAAAGGCGTGATGATATATTTATTTATTTATTTTATTTATTTAAATAATATTAATGTATGAATAAATTATATTAAGACTTGATTTTTCTATCTAGTACAAGGTATATAATAGTATATTATGATACAAGTGTATAAGTAAGCTTTTAAAGCACATACGACGAGCTTCGCGTCGTGCATTTAACGTCGCTAGTGCTTTAACAGCACTTATACACGTGTGTCATACAATATTTTTTATTATACCTGCATCATACTCTGGAAAAAACTGGAAAGCATCATTTTGATTTTGATTCATTTAATAATTTTGCGCGTGTGACGTTTGACGTATATCGTTTACATGGAGACTGGTTTGCATTTGTTGTTTTCGTTTACAGTTTTGACAGATATTAATAGTAAATATTTTTGTTGTTGCTTAGCAACCTTTAAAGCAGGGCGTGTTTTAATCTTGCGTTTACGAACGCTGTAGCGGGTTTTAAACACGGATTATGATGCAGGTATAATAAAAGAATAATTACATCTTTTATTGTGATAAAAATTCTACATTACGAGTTTCCACTAAAATTTAATCTATGTAATACAGACTGCAGTATAATAATTTGAAGGTCCTCTTTAATTTTGATATTTAGTAATTGTTTGAATTGATTAGTTGTGTTTGCGAAATAGTATATTGTGCAAGTTGTGTGAGTTGTGAGAGTTTTAGCACGAGACGAAATCGAGTGCTGAAATCACACTATACTTTTTCTACGATCACACTTTTGTCAAGATTTAATAATAATGTTACAATGTTTTTCCACAGAACTCTTAATCCATAATTTTCTTTATAAAATCTGTTTTTCGTTTGCTCCTTACTCTTTTTAATTTTATTTATAATAAAGAATTAAGCAACCAGTAGATACTTTCTACGAGGGCAGTTTGATAAGTCAGTGACTTTTCGAATAAAAAAAATGTTTTTCGGCGAAAAAGCGTTTTATTTCTCAACATAGTCCCCTTTTAGCTCAATACATTTAATCCACCGTTTTTCCAATTTTTTAATTCCTTCCAAATAAAAGGTTTTCGCTAGGCCCTCAAAATAGGCGTTTCTTTCAGTGATGACCTCTTCATTAGATCCAAATCTCCTTTCACCCAACAGAGGGCTAAATCTGGAGAATATGCTGGATGAGGTAGCAGTTTGTAGCCTAATTTATGAATTTTTGCCATGGTGAAGTTGGTCGCGCCGATACTGATTTGACGGGTGGGAACCACGCGTAAAATATATCATATTACTTAGATCTGCTTTAAGCAGAGTGCCACACCCAGAAATGGGTAAATGGCGTGACGGTATATTTATATTTTATTATTATTACTATAATATGAAAAAAAAATGCGTGTTCCAGTGACAAAGGAATGTTCGAAAAACTAAATTGTAATGGAAATATAATTGACTAAATATTACTCAAAATATTAACTTTATCAGTAATGTGACTTATGTTTTGTATATAAATGAATTTCAACATTCAAATTGTCAGTTTTTTAGCATAATTGTAGTTAGTAATAGTTCAGAATTGTATTCTGCAAAATTACAAATCATTTGAAAAATTTGATATCTTTTTAATTATTTACACTAGCTATAAATAAGAATTTTTAAATTATATTTTCAGTTGATTTTGAACGGGTTCAAGTAATAATCAACAGCAAAATCGTTATAAATATTATTGATCATGACAATCAAAAGTTTGATTTTAAGTTTAACATTTCTACACACAGGTAAATATTAAAATTGTTAATTTTATTACAGCCTACAAACATAATAAATTTTTAGTATTTTCATATGAAAAACTGCAACCAACAACTATATCAACAGATGTAACAAATAATATATTTTTCTTGTATCACAAAGGGTAAGAATGATTATAAACCTACAAATGTTTAAATAATATTTTAAACCTTTAGGCCTACAGTGAATGATTTCACAAAAATCCCTTATGAAGATGGTTTGTCATTCACTGAATACCCAGAATTCAATTCAGATAGACAAACTGTTTTTTATTTTCATGGATGGACAGAGAAAGCTTCTGAACACGAAGAAAGTGTTGACACTATTGTTACTGGTAAATATCAAATTATTTTTTGTTTTACACACATATTTCAATGCAATTTAACACGAATATGGAAGTAGCAAGTTATTTTGGACAATCAAACGTTCCTGAATTAATTTATAAGGAAATGATTCAAGTAAAACTTGCAGAAAATTAAATATTCTATCAGTTTTCTTGAAGCATTTTACTCTATCTAGCTTGTCAAAGGTTTCTGAATTATTTTAGAAAGGAATTCTTCAAGTAAAACTTGTAGAAAATTAAATATTCTAACAGTTTTACTTGAAGCATTTCTCTCTAAAATAATTCAGGAACGTTTGGCAGCGCAGAATAGACAACCCTTCAATTCGATTATTGTAATCAAGAATTTTAAATAATATTTTATTTATTTTGACCTACCAAAGGATACTGCATTATTTTAGAAGGAAATGCACCAAGTAAAACTTGTAGATAACTAAATTTACTATAATTTTTACCTGAAGTCTTTCCTTGTAAAATAATTCAGGAACATTTGGCACCCAAAAATAAATGAAGTAAGCAGAGTTCCTAGTTTTGTAAATCTTGAGACAACTAAACGGTTAAACAAAATAAAACAAATAAATAAAAATTGTTTATGCTCTGCAAAGGGAAGTAAACAAAAATGTTTTACTTATTTACTGTGTTCTGAAAGTTTTTTCAACTAATTTCTTCATTCTTTTTCTAGCATTCCTGTCAAAAAATAGCGTGAACCTTGTGGTTTTGGACTATTACAATTTAGTAAAAGGCGATATCATGACTGATTATTTATCAGCAGTCAAAAATGTCACAGACATCGGACAAGCTTTTGGGTATTTCTTACAGCAGTACATTCCAATTGTACAGTCTGTAGAACAAGTACATCTTATTGGACACAGTTTAGGAAGTCAAGTAGTGTCTACATCTGCGAATGCTTATGGACAAGGACAATTATATTGGTTGACAGGTATAAATACATTAATCTATCACTGATCAATGTTTTTACCTTCCGCCACATACCTGTAATGGAGGTATAGGAGTCATGCTAAAAATTTGTAGTGGATGAACACGTTTTAGGGTCCCTAGAATACAATTTTAACAGTTTCGCGATGATGTCTGTGTGTGTCTATCTGTCTGAGTGAATCTTTGGAGTTACGGTTTCTAAAAAACTGAACTGAAATTTTGATATTTTATATATTATATTTGCATCCCCTTGGGAAGAGCTGATTAGTTTTTGGTGATAATCTAATAACCGGAAAAGGCAGTTGACTTAAATCCCTTTCAAGTTATTTTAAAATAACACAGTGAATTATAGTTTAATGATAATTTTTGATATTAATGTTTCAAATATTATTATCTACAATTGTTGTTTGAAACATTTTTCTTTTACTGCCACCATTTACGAATTACATCACATTGACATTTTAAATCTGCTAACCTGTACTTTTTGAAGAAAACAAAAAACTTAATTGCAACTAAATTTCTTGAAGGGATGAGCGTTTCTTGATAGTGGTGGCCCATGTTCCTGCATTGTTTGATAAGAAATATATGGCGGAAAGTATTGTGCTGCCCACAACAGTTTATTTATAATTGTTTGGTCTTCCTGTAGGTTTAGATCCTGCTGGACCATTATTTAACATTCCTTTAGCCGACCATCTCTCAAAAGACGATGGACAATTTGTAGATGTTATCCACACAGACGGGGGTGCTTACGGTGACTTAAGGTCAATTGGGCATGTTGATTTCTACCCTAATATGGGGATTCGTATCCAGCCATATTGCATCACTACCAATCCATATGGTAAGTAAATAATAGGTTTGTTGCAAGTGGTCATTTCTGACAAGTTAGTGACATGTTTGTGACAAATTTCAGTGCGCCTGCGAAAAATGTAAACAAGTTAAGTTTGAAACATAGACTGGAACGGCGAATGGAATAAAGCGCATGTGCATGTTCATATTTTGTTTTGACAGCTAACCTTAAATATAAATATAAATAAAGAAATTCATACATTTTTCGCCACAAAAAAGAAATGTTTCAAGGTTAACTTGTTTACATTTTTCGCAGGTGCACTGAAATTTGTCACAAACATGTCACAAACTTGTCAGAAATGACCACTTGGAACAAACCTACTATCAAACATTTCAGTAGCAACCACTGAAATATATTAATACTGGAACGCTAACTGACGTTGAAAATGCCAGCCGAGAGAGACAGCCAGTCGTTGGGACACCTGTCTTTGTTAGAATAAAATTAAATAATATATTAATAAAAAATGAGTTCAATTAACTATTAGATATGTATTTAAAGGAGTTTTCAAATATTATTTTTTCACGCCCGGGAGAGAAACAGCTAATTTCATATCTACGAGAGATTTGTGCACTTTCTCTCCCGTCGTGAGGGAAAGTGCTCAAATAATATAAAAATGAACAAAATTAAACTAATTAAAGGAAACTATTAATAACTAATTTTGAAATACATAAAAACTATCATAGATGTTGGGGGTCTTGAAAAAAAAAATATATATACACAACCGGAGAGAAGTGTAGTTTTCTCCTCCGCGCAAAAAAATTATAATGTGTAATATACTATTATCACTTTTGGAGAAGACTGTACAACATGTTTTCACACAGCAACCGTTCTACAAACAAATGTTAGACAAAAAAAGGTTGCCCTACAACATCTATATATTTCAGGCTCGTTTGTCGCTTTCATAAAAGCTTACAAGTTAGCGTTCCAGTATTACTATATTTCAGTGGTAACAATAGATTTATTTAATAAATTTTTGTAGAGTTCTGTAGTCACCATATGTCCTGGAGATACTATGCCGAGTCTGTTATAAATGAATCAGCTTTTCCAGCCAAGAATTGTGGACTAGATTTATCGTGCACGATTGCAAATATGGGCTATGGAGTTGATAAAAGGTAAAATTATATTTTGAGGTGTTCAACGTTCCTGAATTAATTTAGAAGGAAATGTTTCAAGTAAAAGTGGTAGAAAATTTGAAAATCTGTAAGTTTTACTTGAAGCATTTCTCGATAAAATAATTCAGAAACGTTTGACATCCCAAAATAAAATTAATCATACCTAAAAAGTGTTTATACTGCTACCAAACGTTCCTGAACTATTGAGGAAGGAAATGCTTCAAAATTTAATTATTGTAATCAAGAAATTTTTTCATTTTTGGGTGATGTTTATTTTCGCTTGTCAAAGGTTCCTGAATTATTTTAGGAAGAAATGCTTCAAGTAAAACTTATAGAAAATTAAATATTCTAACAGTTTTACTTGAAATATTTCTCTCTAAAATAATTTAGGAACCTTTGACAGCGCAGAATAGACAAGCCTTCAATTCGATTATTGTAATCAAGAATTTTGAGTAATATTTATTTTGACTTACCAAAGGTTCTGAATTATTTTAGAAGGAAATGCTTCAAGTAAAACTTGTAGACAACTAAATTTACTACAAGTTTTACTTGAAGCATTTTTCTCTAAAACTATTTCGGAACGTTTGACACCCCAGAATAAAATTTGTCAACCCTAAGCAATGTATGTTCATAGTACTGCCAAAAGTTCCTGAATTATTTAATCCGAAATAAAGATAGGTAATAATTTTTACCAGGCATTTGTACTACTAAACAAACATAACAATCTAAGCGTATTAGATCTGCAACGGCAGATCTTACTGCAGGTTGTAAGTTTTTTTAGAAAGAAATGATTGAAGCAACATTGTTAGAAAATTTAGTTTTACTTCAAGCATTTCTCTCTAAAATAATTCAGGAACCTTGAATATTTTTAATTGTAATTTGTTTTACTTTTAATATCTATGAATTTATTTTTATAGTGCAAGAGGAGACTTCTTTTTGAAGACAAACGATAAAAGCCCTTTTGACATGGGGTCCAATGGATTTTATGTCTAATTATTGTAAAATTAATATAATAACTGTTTGATTAAATGCATTTTTCAAATTATTATAAATCGTTGTTTTGTTGGTCACCCTTAACCAAAACCTGATGTTGATATTTGACAGCTAGGTAATAAATAAATAAATTAATATATCATCCCGGCATTTACCCCTGCAGTTCCGTCAAAATACCACCCCCAATTTACTCAATGAACCCTCAGATTTAATTCTAATTTTTACTTTCTTATGTAAAATATAACGAAAAAAATCGTTGACGAGATATTTATTTTGAGGTGTGGTGAAACCATTTTAATAATTTTCCAGTGATGTCTGTGTGCATGGATGGATGTGTGTTCAAGTGTGCACTATCTCATGAACGAGATAGAATATAGTAACGAAATTTGGAATTTATAAGTTTCGTGTAAATTGAAAAACCGGAAGAGAAAGTTTACTGGATACACAAAACAATATAAATAGCTTTTTTTTTTAAGTAGAATATCAGCTGTGAAAAAAATGTTCAAATAAAAGATGTTAACAAAAATATTTGGAATATAAAATGTTATTTTCACTTCTTTGAGAAGCACTAAATTATATATTTAAAAATATGTTTCTATAATCTTAGTTACAATGAAAGCAAAAACTAATATTAGATATTAAGGGAGAGAAGTGTATGATTTTTTCCCGCGGAGTAAATTGAAGCACGAGACGTAGGCGAGGGCTACAATTCACTATTCTCCAGCGGTGTATATACAATTTTTTTCACGACCTCAATATTTATGATGGTTTTTATGTATTTGAAAATTATTTGAATTGTAATATAATTTATGACAGTTACCTTGGATTTATTTAATTTTGTACATTTTTCACATTATTTGAGCACTTACCCTCAGGATGGGAGAGAAAGTGCACTAATCTCCTGTAGATATAAAATAGGCTGTTTCTGTCATGATTTTGGTATCATAGAAACCGAGTTTATCTCCCGGTTGTAAAAAAAATATTTTTAATATCTACATATATGTCAAATAATTGTGTAATGTCAAAAATGTGTGTCGTTTGAAATATTATAAAAGCAAAAACTTGTTTTTACCTGACAGCAAAATTATCAAAAATATCTGAACAATTGAGATTAAATTTAATTTAATTTAAAACAGCTTAATTGTAACTCTGCAAATATGTCTAAATTTCTTCTAGTACTAATTTTGTACCTTTATTCAGGTATTTGAACATTTATTTATGTGTTATAGTATTTTACAATAAGATATTTCGTTTATAGCTAGTTCCGAAGTAGACCTTTTCACTTCACCAAAAGCTGTAAAACTTCTTGGATCCGACAAGTACATTTTAGATGTTACTCAACAATTTATTTACGAGCTAGAAGACTATGTAGTGTGTAACACCAAACTGAAAGACATGACTCAAGAGTATTTCGTAAATTAACTGTAGCAAGAAAGCTAAAGATATCTACTTATTTACTTATTTTCAGGCGTGCAAACTATTTTGGCCACGATCTATTTGGAACAGTGTACTACACAAAGGGATTTTTAAATACTTTTCAAGAAGTTACACTTGCAAAAAACCCTATGGAAGCTGATATAAATCAAGATAAAAATTCTGCTTCTATGTCTATGGAACTGATTTTTTCTTCTCTAATTATGTTTTATAATTATTCCGCAAACTTAACTGTTGCAACATTTTCAGGAACTGTTGCAGTACCAATGAATACAATGCGAATTGAATTTTCCCTAAGTATAGTAAATAAAATGTGGATGAATTTGTAAGTAACGTAAAATGTGTTATTTTGTTCTTATGCTGTGGGAGGTTCCTGAATTATTTTAGAGAGAAATGCTTCTAGTAAAACCTGTAGAAAATTAAATATTCTATCAGTTTTACTTGAAGCATTTTCTTCTAAGATAATTCATGAATGTTTGACACATATTCAAATCAATTATTGTAATCAAGAATTGTTTTCATTTTTTGTTGATATTTATTTTGACCTGTTAAAAGTTACTGAATTATTTTAGAAAGAAATGCTTCAAGTAAAACTTGTAGATAATTAAGTATTCTATCAGTTTTACTTGAGGCATTTCTCTCTAAAATAATTCAGCAACGTTTGACAGAGCAGCATATGCAATATGCATTCAATTCAATTATTGTAATCAAGAACTGTGTTCATTGTGCCAAAGGTTGCTTCATGTAAAATTTGTAAATAACCAAACTTACTATTATTTTTCTTGAAGCTTTTGCTTGTAAAATAATTCAAGAACCTTTAACATTTCAAAATATATTCAACCACTTAACGATGTTTGTATTTTTAGCTGAATAAATTCTTTGCTAATGATACAATTGTACATGATCTAAGGGTCATAGGAAGCCAAGCTGCTCTAGTCAAAAAATGGGAATTTGAATCCTCAAATCATTACACAGAAATCATAAACAAAGACGTAAGTGTTCAAAAAATATTGGTCTGTTCTTTATTTAACTTTTATATTTTACGTTATAGAGTAAAACTCTTTAAATAAAATCTATTTGATGTTGTCTATCTTACTTACCATACGCATTTTTATACTTTAATAAAGAATAATTATTAAAGCAATTTGTCTGCTAAATAAACTCTCAGGTTTATAAATGACATTGCAGCTACCAGCTGTCATAATGCAGCACCTAAATCTTTTAGTTGCAATTTTATTTATTCATTTTCAGATCAAACTAGATTTTGCTTCATCCAAAAAAACATTGAAATCTTGTGGAACAAACTATTAGGACGAGCTATCAAAGCAATACCTTTTCCAGAAATATGTTTTATGTGCTAAATAACACAGAACTTCCCACAAACTAAAATTATTAAACCAGGCAGCTGACAGATAAATCGTATTCCGATTACCTAGATTTTAGTTCTGCCCAAGAGACGGTAGATTACTAATTGGCGCTAGTATCGCATTTGGAAAATCTTCGGTCTCATTCGGATACACTCGGACTTTTAATTCATTCGCGATTCTTGTCAGCCTGATGTTTATTGTTTACAAGGGTTGTTTACGTTTCGAAGCCTTGTGTCATTTATTGAATAACTTGTGTTTTTGTTGTTGATAGTGCGTTTTACCTTGAGAACTGTAAGTATAAAATGTTTATTAAATTAAATTAGCACTCTTCAGAAGCTTTAGTAAAGTTGGTGACAGATGTCAGAAATAATATTTTTGGAATGTCCCCTAAGATTTTAATATCCTTTCCCAGATTTCTTACAACGATTTCCCCTCGGATTTCCCTCAACATTTCTGCGTTTCCCATGGTTCAGAAATGTCAAAAAATATTACATTTGTTATATTTATTCTTAACAAATCATTTTATTAATTTATGCAATCAGAAAATGTATATAAATAATTTTGTATATAGCTGTATATTTTGTAATTAAATATGTTGTGAACATTATATTATTTGTTTTTATTTTTGAAATTGGAACCAATAATTTTTAATATATAGAAACCTGCATTATCCACTTTCTACATTTTAGTTCTGCCCAAGAGTCGCTAGGACTAGCCGCCAACTGCGGAAATTTTTTTATTACGTACTTGTCAAGTCTGATAGTATAGATGGTCTGTGTATTAAACAATACAATGTATTAAAAAAGTGTCATATAAAAATTGTAGGCAATATTATTCTATATTTTCTCCACCACTTTCATCCTTGGAGGCCGTGATTTGCGCCGATAGCTTTTTCATGTCCAAATATTCTTGTAAAATGTGATGTACCCACTTAGTTGAAATACCCACAGCCTCAGCCTCCTCATGCACTTTCATTATCCTATCGTCCAATATCATTCCATGAATTTTAACGACAATTTCTGGCATGACGACCTCTTTTGGGTGACCTGAACGTTCGGCGTCATTTGTACTGGTACGACCACAACGGAACTCGTAAACCACTTCTTAACCATTGAAATTGATGGTGCAGAGTCCCTATAGTATTTATCGAGCTTTTCCTTGATTTCGGTGATGGTTTTTTTACGCAAAAAATAATGATTAATCAGCACACCAATTTCACTTTTTTCCATTTTCGTTAAAATTCACGATATAGATTGCTTTTAATTCCTGACAAACAAAAACGCAGCGACGCAGCTTACTCAAATTTTGACTTTAGTCTATTACTAGATTTTAGTTGACGGGAGCAGGGTTACCATCAAAGTTACTACACGGGAAATTCGAAAAGTCACTGACTTATCAAACTGCCCTCGTATAATATTGTTTTGGAAACTAGGCATTCCACAACTAAAAAATACGATGATTTGATTTATTTGAGTTTGACGTTTTCAACAGTTTTGTATTTGTATTTTGTGTATAATTTCCAAAATCTTGTTATAGAAAATATAGTCTACAACATGTAACAAAATGGCATATCCCACACTCGCAAACCGTAGCCCTCGCCTTCGGCTCGGACTACAAACTTTTTGCTCGCGTGGAATATGTGCCATTCCATTACTTGTTGTAGAATATACTATTTTAGATGCATTTATTAATTCTGAACATTTTTGTATTTACAATTTTAGTCTAATTTATTTAGGGTAGCAACAATCTACATATAAAAAATAGCATTGTATTTCCTAGGTATGTTACACATTTCAATCCAACACCTGGTATATAATCAAACAAAATCGTCGCCGAGAAAATCTAATGTGTCCATCACATTACCCATATTTGCAATAGGCGATTCCGATAGTGAAAAATTAGACGAAGAAAAATCGTGGAATCCAAATTTCAGTTCAGTGAACGGTAAATAAATTGCTACTGTTCTTTTTAACCTAGCAACCGGTAAAAACAATATACCGTCTTGGAAACAAACATTGTAAGTTGATAAAAAGATCAATCGTGCAAAAAATACATATTTCTGAAATTCTAGCGAAAGTAATATTTTCTCGCCTAAAATGTGGAGCGAAAGTAGTATTTCCCAGAATAGTTACGAAAACGTTTAAACCTTACTGTTACCTCAGAAAGGTAGTGACGAAAACGTGTTTATGTTTGCACGTTCTATTACCTTAGAAAGGAGAGAAAAGCGCTACTAGATACATATAGAAAATCAAATATTTTAAAAATTTAAATAAATTTGTATTATTATCAATGGTTTCAGAAAAAAATTAATACATAACTCGTCAGTAAAATACATATACTTGACTCCAAGCCGTAAAATACACTGCACAAAGTACCTCTCGACAGTAATGTACAACTTTCCTGACTCTTATGTAAACAGGGGCGGATCCAGGTGATATTCTCAGAGGGGGGGGGGGGGGGGTAAAAATTAAATACGCAGTCTTCAAAATCACTTATAGTTTGATTATGATTCTGGGGGGCCTCCAGAATTTTTTGAAGTAAATAAAGTAAAGGAGTCGCGTATTCAAAAAGGTTGAGAAACACTACTCTAGTTTTTCTGATGTTGTAAATATCGGCCCTTAGGGATATATTTTCTAAATATCAGGGACAGTACTCTTTACCTTTTTAAAAATTTGTTCTTAATATCTTATTTGTATAAAACTAACGAAATCTCAGGTAGGGGGGGGGGGAGGAGGTAATTACCCTTATTACTCTTCCCCTTGTAGCTGCGCCTGTATATAAATAATTTCATATGTTGTTTAGTTTCGTTTTCGATTTAAATTTAAACGAATATGTCAAAATCAGTATATCTTTAACGTATTGTAATTCCTAAATGGTGCTAGTAAGGGAAGAATATTTTGAAGAGAAATTGTAAATAATAACATAAATTACTATAAAATTATAATTTTCTGTGATATTTCAAAATAACTTGATGCAAGTAAACTACTGCTTCCGGTCATTGGATTATCACCAAAATTAATAACTTCTTCCTAAAGATATAAAAATGTAACATAGCGACAAAATTACCCTTATGCATTTTATCACAAGCACCATTTTCGTTACACGAAGCAATGCGCGCATGTACAATTCGCTTACAGACGAATGTGAACGAATGGCGCGCATTATTTTGAAAAATATATTTAAGTAATGTACTCTACTGTTATATATTTATATATAGAAAAAATTAATATCAATTTATAATTTGTAATAATATTATTAATAAATAAAAATATTCTATAATTTAATTCGGCGTCCCTCAAAATTGGCGCCCCGGGCGGTCGCCCGTCTCGCCCTCACCTTTATCCAGCCCAGCATCCATCCATCCTCAAACACATACATATATACATCGTGCTTGTCTATTGTAAACTTACTAGCGAATCTTGAACGTGGTTCCTATACCTCTCTTACAGGATGTGGGTGGAGGTATAAATAATGAAATTTTATTATAGTAACCGCAAAACGTTCTTAATTGAATTCTTTACTTTAGTTGCATAAAAGATATGTGACGGGCGGCGAAAGAAGCTCCGTTTTCATAGGGAATTTGGTTTGTATGGTATAACAAACTGTGTAGAATTAGTAGTATTGGAATACAGTTATTGTTCAACCATTTATACAGGATGTTTCATAACTTCGGGTACATACGTTAATGGTATATGTTGTTTGATATGCTGATTACGAATCTAAAAGAATTTTTTTTAAATTCGAAAAATTAAGGTTTGTTTACCTAATACATTTTTTGTAGTACTGCACTGGATTCGCTTTCCTATTAAACACAAACAATGAAGTAGGTAATCAACAATTTAAATTACATAATACTAGTAAAATAAACGAACAAAATTTAATTATTTTTAATGAAACGATAATTATTAACATAATCATCCACACAGTGGCAGTGGCAACGAAAAATTTTGGACTGGGAAACATGGAAAATAATTTTGCGATTAAAAAAATAATTCTTTTTGATTTCTAATCAGCATGTTAAATAACATATACTATTAACGTATGTTCCTGAAGTTATGAAACACACTGGATTCGCAGTATGTGTATTCATACGTCAAATTGTACATAACCTAAAACAGTGCAGTGGCAGTTAATAATAAAGACATATACAGTTGTGCAGTTTACTTTCTTCATTTGTAGTACCAGCCAAATCCATAGTTACAAAAATATTAGTGGATAATAATAATATAATGGAGTAAATAGCGCCGTGGTAACGCATCGAACTGTGGATCGCAAGATCCTCAGTTCAAATCCCACTACCGACAGTTGCCAATTTAAATTTACCCCTGTGCCCCCTCCACTAACAACCTTGGGGGCTATGACTTAATGGCTGGTAACCGCATTTCATACGCAAAAATATATCACCTACTGAGATCTGCCTTTGCAGTGTGCCATACCCTTAATGGGTAAAAGGCGTGATGATATATTTATTTTATTTATT
Source organism: Poecilus cupreus (assembly GCA_963942605.1). Taxonomy (NCBI): domain Eukaryota; kingdom Metazoa; phylum Arthropoda; class Insecta; order Coleoptera; family Carabidae; genus Poecilus; species Poecilus cupreus. Next base: position 17,288,187 of record OZ012726.1, read on the forward strand.
AGTGGATAAAATAACAATAAAAATAAATATTTTAAATCATAATATTAGCTTCTTCGAAGATAAACACGATAATGTCAAATGACTTGTCTTTAATGATCACTTAGTTTTATTCAGACTTGTGATGGGCCCATAAATCAATTTTTAAAATTTTTTTTTTATTAAACTTTATTAGAATATATGACGGTGAGTGAAAACCCGATGTGAAAATTTCTTGAATTACCCGAGATATGATTTTTCAAAGTTTCTGTGACGTTGTGTGACGTCACAGGTATTACACCAGTGGCACTAAAACTACGATTTTCCATGATAGTATATTATATAGTTTTTAATATAAAAATAATATTTTTATATTATGTCTTAATTTACAACAATTTAACTTAATATAAATTAAGGCAAAATTCCTTTGACAACTTTAAGAGTATTTTACTTGATATTCGAGTAAATAACAACAAAAGTTTGAGGACAGTGGCGCTAGTAGTGATGTAACCTAACCTCAACACGCAATTTTAATCAATAGATTTTCAACACAGCACAATAAAACAGTGAAATTATAAAGCAAGTAATAGAAGCCCAACAAATATAATCTTAAATACGAACAAACAAAAATATGAAATGACATTTCGTAGTTCTATTTTAGCCCACAATAGGCGTTGGGCGCAGCGGCAGATAAGGCACTAGAATATATGAGTATTCTCATCCGCCATTTTGGGTCCAAGTGTCATAAATAAAACAAAGTATTGGAATCCAGTTACTTTAATTCTTTTCTGTCAAATTTCAAGTTGAAATTGATTAATAATTGTGATATATCATTCCTTCAATTATTATATTTTATATCTAACAGGTAAGTGTACAGAATACTTTATAATAATATATTACCGTATGATTTGTGTAGTAGAATTTTACAGAATTTCAATAAATATGTTTTTAAATTTGACAGATACAAATATTAAATGTTTTTTTAAGTAACTGGATTCCAATAACTTGTTTTATTTATGACATCTGGACCCAAAATGGCGGACGAGAATACCTACATTCTTCTAGAGCTCTACGGCAGACGCGCGATTTGCAATTTTCATATTTCTGGCCAATACAAGTACCTGTGACGTCAAAATATGTTCAATTCGTTTTATCGCTTTACTGCAAAATATTTAAAAGAAAAAAAATACTTTACTACTAATTATTCCATAAATGTTACACGATTTTGATATAAATTGGTCATATTTCGTTTATGGTTTATGCGCCTATTGGCTATTGCAATATTGTGTACGGTAAAAGTTAAAACCTACCTGGTTTTTACCATACTGTCTCACCGATATTAGAACACTATCGATAAATACATGTAAACGAATTCTTACACTCCACATAAAGTTTTACCATACAAATACAGTCCCCTATAAAAACAAAGCTTGAATTTTCTCGAAGGCTTAGTACAATATAGCACCGGATATTTAAAAGAATTCCATCTCGAAAATGTTCTTAATTTGATTGGTCATTAAGCAAACCATTCTCACACCAGGCGAAGCGTAACAGTTCACATGCCTTACTCCTAGTGGCCACGCACCCAGCTGCACGTTAATGTATCCCGCCACGTACTTATGTGATTAATTTTTTCCTGCGGGTCCGCTTACGCGTTAAATCGCTGCTCAACTGTTCTGTTATTTTAAATTTAATTAATAACAATGCCAGAATCTCTGTCACGCAATAGTGCTGTTGTCGGCCAGGCTTAATGCATTCTTCAGCCCGATTTTTAGAAGGGAACAGAGGTAATTAAAATTACTATTTGAATTCTTATTAGGTTCGTCACGTCATAAGGATAATTAAATGGTTAATTGCTGTTACTGAATCGCGCTAATTACGGAGGAATTTTGTACTGTGATTACTTATTTTTATAATGAATATAGTGCATTTTGATGTAAATATGGATTAAAATATATTCCTTTATTTATTATAGCATATATGCGGAAAAAAAACGTACTTCAAGAATATATGTGTAAATATTATTTATTTGTGTAATAAGACAAATTTATGTTTATATGACAAAGATGAACTACTCATGATCACGTTTACAGTTCTAAAATACAATAAAGTATGTCACCATTCCATTCACTTTTTTTTAGTTTTATACTCTGCATAGAGCTGATTTCGATATTTGATATACAGGATGTTCTATTTAATTGTGTCATCATTGTTATTTCGAGAACTATGAGAGCTACGAGGTTGGCGATAAATTAGTAGACAATTTTCAGTTTTAACAATGCGAAATAATAGCTATTTTTAATATTAGTGAGCAGAGTAGTACAAATAGTCTTGAAATTAGGCGCCCGAGCCATAGGATTTTTCGGATTTTTTCCACAATCAAAACACAAAACATTAAACACAAAATATTTATTTATTTATTTTTCCATTATTATTATTAAAGCTCCGTGGTAACGTATCGGACTGTGGATCGTGAGATCCTCAGTTCGAATCCCACTGCCGACAGTTGCCAATTTCCCCCTCCACTAACAACTTTAGGGGCTACGAGTTGACGGCTGATAACCGCATTTCATACGCAAAAATATATCACTTACCGAGATTTGCGTAAGCAGAGTGCCACATCCATAATGGGTAAAAGGCGTGATGATATGTTTATTATCGAGGTTCAATTACTGCGATATTGTTTATGGATCATGTATAGATCAGTTCACAAGACAACGAATTCAAATGGTTCAAAATGCTTGCGTTAGATTCATACAAAATCTATTTGACTCAACTTCTGAAAAAATTAAGGGGATTGGTTGGTTAAGTATGGATAAGACACGATATCTTTATTATGCTTGTTTTATTCACAAAATAATAACAACAAATATACCATCATATTTGTATAATAAATTAATACGTAAAAATTTAATTCACTCTCTTAATACCCGGCACAATTTAAAACTTCATTTTCCTAAGTACTCAACTGCTCGGTTTAAAATTCATATTCCTATTTGGCTCCAAAAATCTATAACGAATTGCTATCGAAAATGGACCTTGATAAGATAACATCGAATGCTTTTAAGAAAATAATAATTACCAAGTTATTGTCTTGATAATCGACAAATTTATGAAAGCACTTCATTTATTTTTCGAAATTTGTCATAAATATTTGAATATTATTTTTTATAATGTATGCATTTGCCGTTATTTTCTGTATATTAACTTGTATCATGATTGCAATTTCTTTCTCTGTATTATTTGTTGTAATGGTTAAGTGTAAGAGCAGCTCCAAGCTGAACTTTGCCATGTACCGAAATTATTATTAATAAATCGAAATTATTTATTTTTTTATTTGTTATTATTAAACTCAACAGAACAATAATTTACAGTAAATTAGCGCAACAAGGACAAAACAACGCACAGTAACAGTTTTAAGCGAAACCGAAGATGTTAAATAACATGATTGACGTTAGAGCATGACATATTGTAATAGATTCAGTACCAACACATAATCGGTATTAACATGAATTTTCCCAATAGATTATAACTTGTCAACAAGCAATTTTAAATTATTCGTGAACTAAAATGTATCCTTACAAGCTATACATTTTATGAAGTCGTAAATTCGACAACGCACTTATTTTAAGGTCAACCATACGGGCAGAAGATAGCCAACATGAACATGACTTTTTTGATACAATATATCATTAGTATAATAAATGAAACACATTGTGTTATATCTACATTTGTAGATAAAAGTCCAAAGTTCTCATTCCCATGAACGACTACAGTAATGCAAATAATTTGTATATTTAAATATGATCGTCTATAACATACTAAGATTATTTTTTATTTGAATTTACACTTTTGGAGAAACAAATAAAAATATACCAAAAAGTATGTATTTTGGTATATTTTTATTTGTTTCTCAAGAACTGTAAATTCAAATTGAAAATAAATTTAGTATGTTATAGATGATCATAATTATAAATATAAGAATTATTTTCATTACTGTAGTCGTTCATGGGAATGAGAAATACAGTGTCAAAATTCTGAATTTTTGACCAACTAGACTTCAACGAATATTTTTTTATAGTGTAATGTTTTAACTATCCTTTTCATCCACATA